>CM055117.1:202507517-203139183 GCA_029206835.1 Rana muscosa | reverse complement strand
AATAGCACACTGTCAGTTTCACTCACTGTTCCTGTCTGTCCCTAAACTCAAGGATTGAAAATATGGTTCAGCAAAATAGTTTTAGAACAGAATAGCACACTGACACTTTCCCTCACTGTCCTACTCTGTCCCTCCCTACAAACAAGATTTAGCACAGAATAGCACACTGATAATTTCTACGAGTGTCCTTCTCTGTCCCTAAAGTCAAGGATTGAAAATATGGAACAGCAAAATTGGTTTAGAACAGAATAGCACACTGTCAGTTTCACTCACTGTACCTGTCTGTCCCTAAACTCAAGGATTGAAAATATGGTTCAGCAAAATAGTTTTAGAACAGAATAGCACACTGACACTTTCCCTCACTGTCCTACTCTGTCCCTCCCTACAAACAAGATTTAGCACAGAATAGCACACTGATAATTTCTACGAGTGTCCTTCTCTGTCCCTAAAGTCAAGGATTGAAAATATGGAACAGCAAAATTGGTTTAGAACAGAATAGCACACTGTCAGTTTCACTCACTGTACCTCTCTGTCCCTAAACTCAAGGATTGAAAATATGGTTCAGCAAAATAGTTTTTGGACAGAATAGCACACTGACACTTTCCCTCACTGTCCTACTCTGTCCCTCCCTACAAACAAGATTTAGCACAGAATAGCACACTGATAATTTCTACGAGTGTCCTTCTCTGTCCCTAAACTCAAGGATTGAAAATATGGAACAGCAAAATTGGTTTAGAACAGAATAGCACACTGTCAGTTTCACTCACTGTACCTGTCTGTCCCTAAACTCAAGGATTGAAAATATGGTTCAGCAAAATTGTTTTAGAACAGAATAGCACACTGACACTTTCCCTCACTGTCCTACTCTGTCCCTCCCTACAAACAAGATTTAGCACAGAATAGCACACTGATAATTTCTACGAGTGTCCTTCTCTGTCCCTAAACTCAAGGATTGAAAATATGGAACAGCAAAATTGGTTTAGAACAGAATAGCACACTGTCAGTTTCACTCACTGTACCTGTCTGTCCCTAAACTCAAGGATTGAAAATATGGTTCAGCAAAATTGTTTTAGAACAGAATAGCACACTGACACTTTCCCTCACTGTCCTACTCTGTCCCTCCCTACAAACAAGATTTAGCACAGAACAGCACACTGATAATTTCTACGAGTGTCCTTCTCTGTCCCTAAACTCAAGGATTGAAAATATGGAACAGCAAAATTGGTTTAGAACAGAATAGCACACTGTCAGTTTCACTCACTGTACCTGTCTGTCCCTAAACTCAAGGATTGAAAATATGGTTCAGCAAAATTGTTTTAGAACAGAATAGCACACTGACACTTTCCCTCACTGTCCTACTCTGTCCCTCCCTACAAACAAGATTTAGCACAGAATAGCACACTGATAATTTCTATGAGTGTCCTTCTCTGTCCCTAAACTCAAGGATTGAAAATATGGAACAGCAAAATTGGTTTAGAACAGAATAGCACACTGTCAGTTTCACTCACTGTACCTCTCTGTCCCTAAACTCAAGGATTGAAAATATGGTTCAGCAAAATAGTTTTAGAACAGAATAGCACACTGACACTTTCCCTCACTGTCCTACTCTGTCCCTCCCTACAAACAAGATTTAGCACAGAATAGCACACTGATAATTTCTACGAGTGTCCTTCTCTGTCCCTAAACTCAAGGATTGAAAATATGGAACAGCAAAATTGGTTTAGAACAGAATAGCACACTGTCAGTTTCACTCACTGTACCTGTCTGTCCCTAAACTCAAGGATTGAAAATATGGTTCAGCAAAATAGTTTTAGAACAGAATAGCACACTGACACTTTCCCTCACTGTCCTACTCTGTCCCTCCCTACAAACAAGATTTAGCACAGAATAGCACACTGATAATTTCTATGAGTGTCCTTCTCTGTCCCTAAACTCAAGGATTGAAAATATGGAACAGCAAAATTGGTTTAGAACAGAATAGCACACTGTCAGTTTCACTCACTGTACCTGTCTGTCCCTAAACTCAAGGATTGAAAATATGGTTCAGCAAAATTGTTTTAGAACAGAATAGCACACTGACACTTTCCCTCACTGTCCTACTCTGTCCCTCCCTACAAGCAAGATTTAGCACAGAATAGCACACTGATAATTTCTACGAGTGTCCTTCTCTGTCCCTAAACTCAAGGATTGAAAATATGGAACAGCAAAATTGGTTTAGAACAGAATAGCACACTGTCAGTTTCACTCACTGTACCTCTCTGTCCCTAAACTCAAGGATTGAAAATATGGTTCAGCAAAATAGTTTTAGAACAGAATAGCACACTGACACTTTCCCTCACTGTACCTCTCTGTCCCTAAACTCAAGGATTGAAAATATGGTTCAACAAGATTGGTTTAGAACAGAATAGCACACTGACACTTTCCCTCACTGTACCTCTCTGTCCCTACAAACAAGGATTAGCACAGAATAGCACACTGTCACTGACACTCTCCCTACCTATCCTTATTTGTCCCTAAACACAAGGAATCCAGGATTAGTAAAGGAAAAATAATGACACTGTCCCTGCCTATGCTTCTCTTTCCCTGCTCCGGAACACTCTACACAAGGCCGCCGCGCTGGCGGCCTTTTATAGTGTGGGGCGTGTACTAAACCCCCTCAGCAATAATTGGCCACAGGCATCCTGCCTGTGGCCAATCATTGCTCTCCTCGCTGCCGGCGCTGTGATTGGCCAAGCATGCGGGGTCACAGTGCATGCTTGGCCAATCACAGCGCCTGGATGACACTGCGATGGCGTAGTGCATTGTGGGCCGTTTGCGTCACTCGAATTTGGCGCGAACGGCCCAAATCGTTCGATCTTCGTCGAACGATCGAACAGCCGATGTTCGAGTCGAACGTATGTTCGACTCGAACACGAAGCTCATCCCTAGTGGATAGGAAAAATATTAGCTGTCCGCCAGTCATGGGGAACTTCTCCTATAAGAAGAGATTGATTAAAAAGATCTGTTAATGGTTCAAAAACTTTACCTCAAAGTTCTTTTAGAACTCTGGGATGAATACCATTGCCCAATGCTTTATTAAGCTTTAACTGAATCAGTTCCTCTGCTACCTGCTATTTCAGACTATTTAAATGAATAGACTGAAAATCACATTGCACTGAATCGCATAGGAATCGCACAGGAATGTGGAGAGGGTTCCTGTGTGATTTCAGTGTGAAACAGCACTTAGTCAAGAACACCTCCCCCAGGTTAATGCACAAAATCAAAGAGCAGCAGCAGACTAGTGTTTTCTCCTGTTCAGTCTGGTCTTTTCTCTTGCCAGCATGTTCACTCTTATGCCTCGTACACACCACCGGTTTTCCCGTCAGGAAAACTGCCATGAGAGGTTTTGGCTGGGAAAACCGGCCATGTGTATGCTCCATCGCAGTTTTCCCGACAGGAAAACTGCCAGGAAAAATGAGAACATGTTCTCTATTTTCCTGCCGGGATTCCCAGCGGTTTTTAAGCCGGCAGTTCTCCTACGGGGAAACACTGCGGTGGAGCATACACACGGCCGGGTTTCCTGACCAAAGCTCTCATGGCAGTTTTCCGTGTGTAGGGGGAAAAAGCTACCGAGCAGGTTCTCGGTTTTCCCCTCGGTTTTCCCGGCAGACTTTTTACCGCCGGGAAAACCGTACGTGTGTACTAGGCATTAGAATTTGTTGCTCCTTGTGTCGGCTATGCATTTCCTGGTCTCACTGCTGCTCTACGAGGGAACACATAAGGCTGAGATCACAGAAAATTCAGGTATTTAAACTAGCTACATTTAATAATACCATTACTATTATTCAATGAATAATGATGAATGACTGTTCTTTAATATTTGTAGGCAGTTCAGCACTAAAAACATTTTAAACATAGGAAAATCTTAAGTTAGAGATCAGCCCATATATGGCCAGTCTTTTGAACTGTGTCAGCATTGAGAATGATAGAACTTTAATCCCATGCTGCATTTCTATCATAAAATGACTCTTCTATCTAGTGCAACTTGGTCGGAAAAAAAGGTGAACTCTTGAAACCCCGTATAGACAGCCTTGAGAAATGCCAGGGTATGGCCAATACAGCTATTCATCGTTTGATACCCCTTTAATGGAGATCAGCTTATAGACAGTACCCAAGCTGCGTCGCACGTGGCCATCAAGAGCAGCTTTGTCACCACCTAACCTACAGCTTCAAGGGCTCCCTGAGTTTCTCAGACCCACCTGTTACTGTTCGGAGCACCGATGGTGGCCGAAGGCATAAACATGCACAGTTAACCCCTGTTACGGTCACAGCCTCAGACCCTGGCCACCTTCACCAACTTGTAACAAATGGCTGGTCAAGCTCACACTGTGCTGTCAATGATACGTAATAATGGCACTCTCTGCCTCACCTTGCACAAAGGTTTTCAAGCTTGAGGGAACACTATCTAAGTGTCAGCAGACTGGCAGCGATCGTTCACAATGTTAGCGATACCATTTTAACTTTAAATAAACATCTGTAGTGCACACTGTCACCACCGACAGGTATACTCAGAGATTTACCATATAGTAGTGCTCTTTAAAGAGACATGGTTCCTTTAAGTTCTGTGTCAGTGCATTAGAGACAATATTAATACAACGGGTATTGTAAATGAACACAGAGACAATGCAACAGAGAAATACAAAGAATTAAAGGAGTTGTAAAGGCAGAAGGTTTTTTATCGTAATGCATTCTATGCATTAAAGGGGTTGTAAAGGTTTGTTTTTGTATTGTCTAAATAGGTCTCTTTAAGCTAGTGCATTGATGGTTCACTTACCTTTTCCTTCTATTTCCCTTCTAAATGTTTTTTTTCTTTGTCTAAATTTCTCACTTCCTGTTTCTCCTCAGTAAGCTTGCCCCCATCATCCGAGCGGTGTTTAGTCAGCCAGAACAGCTTACAGAACAGCTTACTGAGGAGGAACAGAAAGTGAGAAATTAAGACAAAGAAAACAAAGAAAAAAAACATTTAGAAGCGAAATCGAAGGAAAAGGTAAGTGAACCTACAATGCACTAGCTTAAAGGAACCTGTTTAGAAAATAAAAAACAAACCTTTACAACCCCTTTAAGTTAAAAAGCCTTCAGTGTGTCGCAGCCTCCCCAACACCCCCTAATACTTACCTGAACCCCATCTCTCTCCAGCGATGTCAACTAGTCCCTCGGCCATCTGGGACTCTCCCTCCTGATTGGCTGAGACAAAGCAGCGAGTCCAATGACTCCCACGGCTGTCAATCAAAGTCAGTTAGCCAATCATGAGAGAGACAGGGCCGGGCCAAACGACAGCTCCGTGTGTCAATGGACACACAAAGCTGCAGCTCGGCTCAGGTGCCCCCATAGCAAGCTGCTTGCTGTGGGGGCACTTGACAGGAGGGAGGGGCCAGGAGCAGCGAAGAGAGACCCGAGAAGATGACGATCCAGGCTGCTCTGTGCAAATCCACTGCACAGAGCAGGTAAGTATGACATGTTTTTTTTTTTTTGTTTTTACTCAGTGAGCCTTTACTCACTTTAAGGGTAAAATACTCAACAATGTCCTGGTTCTGTGCATTTACCAATCCATGAGCATAAGATGGATTAGTGGCTATCATAGATCTTGGCTGATGTTCCTTGTTTTGATGTCAAAAGGAGAGCTCCAGACTTCTGATGCAGCCCCTCTTTTCTGGTCCTTGAGGAGGATGTGGAGAGAAATTATCTGACCAGTTAGAAGGTATCAAGAATGGCCAATCGGGATGTCACTGTATTTATGACCATGTAGTGGCCACCCCATAAAATACAGTTTTATACATGTATTAATATCTTTGAATACTTACAGGTTTCATTCTGGTAACTTGTATATTATTGTTCAGCATGGAATTACCGTTTGAATGAATACAAGTATAACGGCTATCGGATGGCAATTTTACCTAGGAGACGTAATGTTTGCTTCCTGTACCTTCAAATATAGTGGTGTTTAGGCTTAAAATGCTGCTAAATAACCGATACAGGTAAGTATATCCTTATTGTGGTTGTACTATTATCACCTCAGGAGTAGTGATGAGCCGAACACCCCCGGGTTCGGTTCGCACCAGAACCCGCGAACGGACCGAAAGTTCGCACGAACATTAGAACCCTATTAAATACAATGGATGCGAACGTTCGGATTCTAAAGTGCTAATTATAATGACTATTATCCATGTTATTGTCCGAAACAGAGTTTGGGAACCCGGCTTCTGCACCAGGGGACATGTATCAATGCAAAAAGAAGTTTTAAAAACGGACGTTTTCCGGGAGCAGTCATTTTAATGATGCATAAAGTGAAAAAAAAAAGTCAAATATTCCTTTAAATATTGTACCTGGGGGGTGTCTAAAGTATGCCTGTGAAGTGCCACGTGTTTCCCGTGTTTAGAACTGTCCCTGCACAAAATAACATTTCTAAAGGGAAAAAAGTCATTTAAAACTGCTTGCGGCTTTAATGCAATGTCTGGTCCCGGTAATATGGATGAAAATCTTTAGGAAAAATGGCATAGCTACCCCATCAACCCCCCCCCCCCCCACCCCAGCCCATTACCAGCCCCTTTGGGTCTTGTATGGATATTAAGGGGAACCCCGCACACAAAATAAAAAAGGACCTATATACTCTAAACAGCTGTATACAGGCGGTGCATACAAGACAGGGACTGTAGGTTTGTTCTTATGTAGAATCTGTTTATAATTTTGAACAGCTGCATTGTTTAAGTGGAGCTCCATGGCAAATTCCTTTTTTTTAGCTTTTTGTAAAACATAGGGAACAGTTATCACCCCTGTCACATTTTTTTTGCTGTCTGTGCCCCTGTTCAGAACATTTCACCTCACTTTGCGTCCCAATGACAACTGTTTTTGAAATGTGGTGTTTTTATTGAAACAAGGATTGGTGATAAAGCATCAGTAGAGAGGAGACACCTTTCTCCCATATTAATTCTTACAGGAGAGAATTTTCCTTCCAAGGGGTAGATTTCCTCTCACTTCCTGTTGTCTTCTTCCGTTTGCAAGTAGTAGTAGTTTGTAAGTTGGATGTTTGAAAGTAGGGACCTTCCGTATATACTCTGCAGAAATTGGCCCCTTAGGTGTTGGTGTTGGCACAACACTGAAAGCACTCACAGTTATTCTTGGTGGGTGCTGGAACGCCCTGCTGTCAAGTATAATATCAGGAATTGTAATAACATATAATTGTTGATCAGTGGTAGTAAAAATTGGGCCTTTGATGGTGGTGCTGGTGCCACAACACTGTAAGGCCTGACAGTTACTCTTGGTGGGCGCAGCAATGGTCCCTGCTGTGAATTATTAGATCAATAATTATAATTGCATGCCCCTGTTGAACAGGGGCTGAAAAATTGGGCCTTTGGTGGTGGTGGTGGTGGTGATGGTGGTGCTGGTGCCACAACACTGTAAGGCCTGACAGTTACTCTTGGTGGGTGCAGCAATGGGCCCTGCTGTGAATTATTAGATCAATAATTATAATTGCATGCCCCTGTTGAACAGGGGCTGAAAAATTGGGCCTTTGGTGGTGGTGGTGGTGGTGATGGTGGTGCTGGTGCCACAACACTGTAAGGCCTGACAGTTACTCTTGGTGGGCGCAGCAATGGGCCCTGCTGTGAATTATTAGATCAATAATTATAATTGCATGCCCCTGTTGAACAGGGGCTGAAAAATTGGGCCTTAGGCACTGGTGGCACAACACCGCAACCCCTCACAGATACTGTACTTGGAGCACAGCAATGAGGCCTGTTGCAAAGTATTGCATCAAAAATTTTAATTACACGCCCCTGTTAAACAGGGGCTGAAAAAATGGGCCTTAGCCACTGGTGGCGTCACCCATAAACCAAAATGATCTTCCAAGCTATCATCGTTAATCGTATCATTGAGGAGGAGGAGGAGGATAGCCAGTCAACATAACAGCACAGGCACTCAGCATCAGCATCAGTCTTGAAGGGATGTGACATTTTAAAATCAATTAGTCTGTTATATCAGCATCTGGTGTGTGGTAGCTGGTGGTGATCCAAGACTGGTTCATCTTGATGAAAGTCAGTCGATCAACCGAGTCGGTGGACAGGCGCACCCTGTGATCCGTGACAAATCCTCCAGCAGCACTGAATGTGCGTTCTGAAAGAACGCTGGATGCAGGACAGGCCAGTAGCTCAATTGCATACTGTGCAAGCTCTGGCCAGTGATCCATCCTCAAGACCCAGTAAGCCAGAGGATTTTCGGTGGGGAAGGTGTCCAAGTCTGACCTTGCCCCTAGGTATTCCTGGACCATGTATATCAGACGCTGGCGATGGTTGCTGGAACCGATCATACTTTGGGGCTGCGGACTAAAGAATTGTCTGAACGCATCGGTCAGACGGCCACCTTCCCCACCGCTCCTTCTTTGACTGCCCGAAGCCTCAGCAACTCGTTGTCCAGGACCAGGAGTTTGTAACCTCCCAGTCTCTGGGAACGCGTTGCACAGACCTTTCTGCAAGGCCTCCCGGAGTTGTCTCATCCTCTGCTCCCTCTGCGACGGTACGATAAGGTCCGCAACCTTACCCTTGTACCGTGGATCAAGGAGAGTGGCCAGCCAGTAATGGTCCCTCTCCTTGATCCGAAGAATACGAGGATCCTTCCGCAGACTTTGCAGGATCAGGGAGGCCATGCAGCGTAGGTTAGCTGAGGCATTCAGTCCGGAGTCCTCTGGGTCACTAAGGACGGCATGATCCGCAGCCACCTCCTCCCAGCCACGTACAAGTCCACTGGTTTCTTGGGGCTGTAAATCATCCCTAAAAGACTGCTGCTGATGATGCTGAGTGCCACCCTCCACCTCCATGCTGACACAATCCTCCTCCTCCTCCTCCTCCTCCTCCTCCTCTTCCTGTGCGATGGGTGGGACAGAAGGAACACTGTCTGGGTAAAGGGGGCCTTGAGAGGCAAGGAAGTCCTCCTCTTCCTGCCTCTGTTCTGCCTCAAGTGCCCTGTCCATTATGCCACGCAGTGTGTGCTCCAACAGGTGGACAAGAGGTACAGTGTCACTGATGCATGCACTGTCACTGCTCACCATCCTCGTGGCCTCCTCAAATGGTGCCAGGACAGTGCATGCATCCCTGATCATGCCCCACTGGCGTGGTGAAAAAAACCCGAGCTCCCCTGACCCTGTCCTGGTGCCGTAGTCGCACAGGTACTCATTGATGGCCCTCTGCTGCGTGTGCAGCCGCTGCAGCATGGCCAACGTTGAGTTCCACCTGGTGGGCATGTCACATATAAGGCGGTTCTTGGGCAGGTTCAACTCCTTTTGAAGCTCAGCCAGGCGAGCACTGGCATTATAAGATCTGCGGAAATGCACACAGACTTTCCTGGCCTGCCTCAGGACATCCTGTAAGCCCGGGTACCTGCCCAAGAACCGCTGCACCACCAGGTTAAGGACGTGAGCCATACAGGGCACATGGGTCAGTTGTCCCTGTCGGAGGGCGAAGAGGAGGTCGGTGCCATTGTCGCAAACCACCATTCCTGGCTTAAGCTGGCGTGGCGTCAACCACCTCTCGGCCTGCCCCTGCAGAGCAGACAGGACCTCTGCCCCAGTGTGGCTCCTGTCCCCCAAACACACCAGCGCAAGCACGGCATGGCATCTTTTTGCCTGCGTACTTGCGTAGCCCCTTGAACGCCTACGGAGCACCGCTGGTTCCGAGGACAAACCACAGGAAGAGGCCATGGAGGAAGAAGAAGAGGAGGGGGTGGAGGAGAGAGGTGTGTCACAACCAGTAGTAGCATTTTGGAGGCGTGGCAGTGGAACAACCTCCAACACTACTGCACCTTGTCCTGCATCCTTCCCAGCTGCCAAAAGAGTGACCCAATGGGCCGTGAAAGAAAGGTAACGTCCCTGTCCATGCCTGCTGGACCATGAGTCAGCGGTAATATGCACCTTACCGCTGACCGCCCTGTCCAGCGAGGCCAAGACATTGCCTTCCACATGCCTGTAGAGAGCCGGAATAGCCTTCCGTGCGAAAAAGTGGCGTTTGGGAACCTGCCACTGAGGAACCGCACATTGCACAAACTCACGGAAGGGGGCCGAGTCTACCAACTGAAAAGGCAGCAGCCAAGCTAGCATTCAACCGCTGGGCATGTGGATGGCTGGGAGTGAACTTCTTTCGACGGTCCAGCAGCTGGGGCAGGGAAATTTGCCTGCTAGAATCGGACGTTGGTGTACTGCTAGCAGAGTGCCCGCAAGTACTTGCCTGTGACACACCTAATTCTACACCTTCATTCCTCTCAGAGCAGGTTTCAGAGAGGAGTGAAGGTATAGTGGGGTTGGAGATCCCAGCTGATGCGGTGCAAGAAGAGGTCAGCTTTGTTCTTTGGTGTGGGTCTTTAAGGTAGGCTTGCCAACGAGCTGCATGGCAGGTCAACATATGTCTGATCAAGCATGTGGTGCCCAAGCGGCTGATGTTTTGGCCACGCGATATACGCTTGAGACATATGTTGCAAACAGCAGCTGTGCGATCTGATGCACTCGCCTCAAAAAAGGCCCACACCAAAGAACTTTTTGAATGACGGGCAGAGGCAGCGCCCTGCACAGGCGGAGCTCTGCGGTGTGATTCCGTCGGTGTGCTGCCCATACGCTGGCCACTCAAGGGCATCCTGCCTCGTTGGAGATGTGCCTCCTCCTCATCCTCCTCCTCCTCCTCTCTCCTATTAGGCACCCACGTGGAGTCAGTGACCTCATCATCCCCTCCCTCCTCATCACTGGAGCCAATCTGGCAGTATGCTGCAGCTGCTGGAACATGACTGCCAGATTGGTGTCCTTCTTGAGCATCCCCTCTCTCTGCTCTCACGCTGCTGCCTTCCTCTAGCTGGGTATCATCATCAGATCCTTCCAAACGCTGGGCATCCTCCTGGAGCATGTACCCAACACTGTGCTCAAACAGTTCGGGGGACTCCTCAGGAGGAGGGCATGGTGGGTCTAGGGAAGGATTGACTAATGAAGATAATGATACCAGAGAAGAGGACGCTTTGGCAGCTGCTTTGCCAGTACCCTGAGCCTGGGTGAGAGAGGATGAGGAGGATGAGGTGGGCTTGGTCATCCACTCTACCAAGTCTTCGGCATGATGTGGCTCAACATGTCCAGCTGCCGAAAACAAGGACAAGCGTGTCCCATGGCCATGTGCTGATGACAATGCACCGCGTACACGACCAGCACTGTTGCCCCCAGACACAGAGCCTGCTTGCCCTCTTTTTTTGCCTCCTGACTGTCTGCCTCTCCTTGGTTGCCTTCCAGACATTTTAATGGATGGCCTGCAGGGAGATGGGAAAAACAGCAATAAGGGCTACCTTCAGGTGTATATTGTGCAGGAGGCTTAGCAACAATGACACTGACACTGTCCCCTGCCTATCCTTCTCTGTCCCTAAACACAAGGATTGAAAATATGGTTCAGCAAAAAAGTTTTAGAACAGAATAGCACACTGACACTTTCCCTCACTGTCCTATTCTGTCCCTCCCTACAAACAAGATTTAGCACAGAATAGCACACTGATAATTTCTACGAGTGTCCTTCTCTGTCCCTAAACTCAAGGATTGAAAATATGGAACAGCAAAATTGGTTTAGAACAGAATAGCACACTGTCAGTTTCACTGACTGTACCTCTCTGTCCCTCAACTCAAGGATTGAAAATATGGAACAGCAAAATTGGTTTAGAACAGAATAGCACACTGTCAGTTTCACTCACTGTACCTCTCTGTCCCTCAACTCAAGGATTGAAAATATGGAACAGCAAAATTGGTTTAGAACAGAATAGCACACTGTCAGTTTCACTCACTGTACCTCTCTGTCCCTCAACTCAAGGATTGAAAATATGGTTCAGCAAAATAGTTTTAGAACAGAATAGCACACTGACACTTTCCCTCACTGTCCTACTCTGTCCCTCCCTACAAACAAGATTTAGCACAGAATAGCACACTGATAATTTCTACGAGTGTCCTTCTCTGTCCCTAAACTCAAGGACTGAAAATATGGAACAGCAAAATTGGTTTAGAACAGAATAGCACACTGTCAGTTTCACTCACTGTACCTCTCTGTCCCTCAACTCAAGGATTGAAAATATGGTTCAGCAAAATAGTTTTAGAACAGAATAGCACACTGACACTTTCCCTCACTGTCCTACTCTGTCCCTCCCTACAAACAAGATTTAGCACAGAATAGCACACTGATAATTTCTACGAGTGTCCTTCTCTGTCCCTAAACTCAAGGATTGAAAATATGGAACAGCAAAATTGGTTTAGAACAGAATAGCACACTGTCAGTTTCACTGACTGTACCTCTCTGTCCCTCAACTCAAGGATTGAAAATATGGAACAGCAAAATTGGTTTAGAACAGAATAGCACACTGTCAGTTTCACTCACTGTACCTCTCTGTCCCTCAACTCAAGGATTGAAAATATGGAACAGCAAAATTGGTTTAGAACAGAATAGCACACTGTCAGTTTCACTCACTGTACCTCTCTGTCCCTCAACTCAAGGATTGAAAATATGGTTCAGCAAAATAGTTTTAGAACAGAATAGCACACTGACACTTTCCCTCACTGTCCTACTCTGTCCCTCCCTACAAACAAGATTTAGCACAGAATAGCACACTGATAATTTCTACGAGTGTCCTTCTCTGTCCCTAAACTCAAGGATTGAAAATATGGAACAGCAAAATTGGTTTAGAACAGAATAGCACACTGTCAGTTTCACTCACTGTACCTCTCTGTCCCACAACTCAAGGATTGAAAATATGGAACAGCAAAATTGGTTTAGAACAGAATAGCACACTGTCAGTTTCACTCACTGTACCTCTCTGTCCCTCAACTCAAGGATTGAAAATATGGTTCAGCAAAATAGTTTTAGAACAGAATAGCACACTGACACTTTCCCTCACTGTCCTACTCTGTCCCTCCCTACAAACAAGATTTAGCACAGAATAGCACACTGATAATTTCTACGAGTGTCCTTCTCTGTCCCTAAACTCAAGGATTGAAAATATGGAACAGCAAAATTGGTTTAGAACAGAATAGCACACTGTCAGTTTCACTCACTGTACCTCTCTGTCCCTCAACTCAAGGATTGAAAATATGGAACAGCAAAATTGGTTTAGAACAGAATAGCACACTGTCAGTTTCACTCACTGTACCTCTCTGTCCCTCAACTCAAGGATTGAAAATGTGGTTCAGCAAAATAGTTTTAGAACAGAATAGCACACTGACACTTTCCCTCACTGTCCTACACTGTCCCTCCCTACAAACAAGATTTAGCACAGAATAGCACACTGATAATTTCTACGAGTGTCCTTCTCTGTCCCTAAACTCAAGGATTGAAAATATGGAACAGCAAAATTGGTTTAGAACAGAATAGCACACTGTCAGTTTCACTCACTGTACCTCTCTGTCCCTCAACTCAAGGATTGAAAATATGGAACAGCAAAATTGGTTTAGAACAGAATAGCACACTGTCAGTTTCACTCACTGTACCTCTCTGTCCCTCAACTCAAGGATTGAAAATATGGTTCAGCAAAATAGTTTTAGAACAGAATAGCACACTGACACTTTTCCTCACTGTACCTCTCTGTCCCTAAACTCAAGGATTGAAAATATGGTTCAGCAAAATAGTTTTAGAACAGAATAGCACACTGACACTTTCCCTCACTGTACCTCTCTGTCCCTACAAACAAGGATTAGCACAGAATAGCACACTGTCACTGACACTCTCCCTACCTATCCTTATTTGTCCCTAAACACAAGGAATCCAGGAATAGTAAAGGAAAAATAATGACACTGTCCCTGCCTATGCTTCTCTTTCCCTGCTCCGGAACACACTACACAAGGCCGCCGCGCTGGCGGCCTTTTATAGTGTGGGGCGTGTACTAAACCCCATCAGCAATAATTGGCCACAGGCATCCTGCCTGTGGCCAATCATTGCTCTCCTCGCTGCCGGCGCTGTGATTGGCCAAGCATGCGGGGTCACAGTGCATGCTTGGCCAATCACAGCGCCTGGATGACACTCCGATGGCGTAGTGCATTGTGGGCCATTCGCGTCACTCGAATTTGGCGCGAACGGCCCAAATCGTTCGATCTTCGTCGAACGATCGAACAGCCGATGTTCGAGTCGAACGTATGTTCGACTCGAACACGAAGCTCATCCCTACTCAGGAGTTATGAAATACACTGAAGTTTGGATTCTTTGCTCATAACAGCCAGCCAGAAATGCGTATTTGGCTGTTCTACCAGTTGAGTTATTTACAACAGGTGATAAATCTTATTATTAGTGAAGAGTGATGTCTGTTAAAGCGGTAGTAAACTGCTGTTTTTTATTTAGCCTACAAGACAATATCATATTATGCTAGTATGCATCACATACTAGCACATTATGTGAAACTTGCCTTAGAACAAAGTACTCCAGCAGCACGCTGTCGCGGCTGATGGTGCTTCTATCTTCAACTGGTGTTCCTTCCAGGTTCGCAGACTCTGGCTGTGTGAGGACTAAATTACTTAGGTCCCTTTTAGAAAAAAGCACAGTGTGTTGTAAGCTGCATTCAGGAGTATCTCTAACTCCCCTGTAGAAACTGCTCCCAGCTCTTCTGCCTGCAGGAACTACCAGCCCTCCTGCTGCTTGTCCACCAGCCCACCTGGCTGTGACAGCAAATTTTAACACACCTGCTCCCCATTCACATCTGAGACCTTGTAACACTAACGAGTCACATGACACCGGGGGAGGGAAAATGGCTATTTGGGCCCAATTTGGAAATTTTCACTTAGGGTGTACTCACTTTTGTTGCCAGTGGTTTAGACATTAATGGCTGTGTGTTGATTTATTTTGAGGGGACAGCAAATGTACACTGTTATACAAGCTGTACACTCACTACTTTACATTGTAGCAGTGTTGTCACATGAAAAGATAAAATAAAATATTTACAAAAATGTAAGGGGTGTACTCACTTTTGTGAGATACTGTACATGTTAGGGCTAAAAACAACACACATTTTATTTTGTCATTTTTGCACCTAAACGGTACCTGTTTTGTTTTGTGTACACTTGAAAGGCTAGGATATCCTACCATGGGGTGCCAACAGTCGTACATTTAAATACTTTTATGTACATGGGGAGACTTTTAGTTTTATGCTTAGAAAAGTCTCTAGGGTGATGTCACCTTTCCAGCTACTATAAGTGTTATCATTTCCTGCCAGAACATAGGAACTAACAGTACTAAGCTCCGATAGATGTCGTATCTCTGGGTGAGACCTTAAAGTGTCAAAAGTTTCTGTATTTTTGAAGATATGGGTGGTACAAGGCGTACTTTACAGGGGATTTTATGTAATTGATAGACAAGTTTCCCAAGCTAAAGTTGAAGAAAGACATCTTTGGGAAATTTTGCAACTAAGGAGTAAAAAAAAAAAACTCCTAGCTGTGTACTAGCAAGCGGTGATCAGTAAAGGGCTGGTTATTTCAATGACATTAATGCATCTAGAAGCTAGGGGGATTAAACCATGGCTCACTTTGCCCCTGTCAGAGGAAGAAATCCGTCCAAGGGAGAAGTGGAGGCCTCTCCGTCACCAGCGATGCTGCGCCGGACTCTTCAGAGAAGTTACTGCACACCAGTCCTCACAAACTCAGACACGGGCACCCAAGGAGTTAGGGCCCCCTCGGATTCCTCCACCCTCGCAGAACTCAGTCGAAGGTACTGAGCCCCAGGCATCCGCCATAGTACCTCACCCCAGGCTAAAGGTACCTGAGATGGACTCCATCTCCGCTCCAGCTAGGCCAAGGGCACCTAGGCCTGGAGCACCGGATTGCCAGCACCCAAGCTGAAGGTGCCTGGGTGCGGCTGCGTCCTCCAACTCTGAACCCTCAAGACCTCTCCCTTTGCGTCACAGCGGGTTCCCCGCCCCGCTGTACCAGCTCCAGGGGAGGACAAAAAGGCACAGTCTTGCAGTGCGAGTCCAGCCCTGGTCCAAGGCAACAACGCCACCTTTAGGCCGGCGAGAACTTCACACCACCAGAGTCCTCCAAGACTCACAAAGGGAACCTTGAATTTCCTAACAATCAAGGCACCTGGGTTACACTAAAACCCAGATACTCCCCCTAAATTCAAGTACCCGCTACACAAGTATGAGACGGGAGCGCTCGTTCTGGTAAAACTAGCGTTCATAATGGAGATAGCACATTCATCACGCTGTAACGGACTGAAAAGCACGAATCGTCTCTCACCAAACTTTATTAACACGAGGATCAGCAAAAGCGTCCCAAAGGGTGGCGCCATTCGAATGGAACTTCCCCTTTATAGTGCCGTCACCGCACTTTGCTCGAGCGTTTTTTTTTCATGAACGTGTGTATGCAAGGCAGGCTTGAGAGGAAACACGAAAAATCACGTCGAGAAAAACGTTGTTTTTTTCCATGACATGAATAACGGTCGTGTGTACGCGGCATTAGTGCTCTAAACATCTTATCCTGGACTGGAATTTGGCTCACTACTGTGCTGAGATCTACACCACCCAAGCCTGACCCAAGCTTGATTATTAACAAACCTTTAGTGGCTATATGTGAGTTGCCAATTTGCTGTTTTTATTAATAAATGGACCTTACTTACTACACTCAGACCGCACCCTCTGCTATTTTTTTTTCAACCTCGTTTCAACTCTCCCACCACTGGACTGCCTCTGAAGCCATAAAAAAAAAATTATGACATCATGAGTCTCTTTGTTCTCTTTTTCCTCAGACAGCGGGTCAGCGGGTGGACCCTATGTCAATTCTGCACAGAGTTGCTCCATGCAATAACAGGGCACCACTCTCTGCAACATTCTCCTGTGAGTCCACGGTAGGTGTCAGAGCCTTGACACCCTGGGATTACAAAAAAGTGGCCATCAGTCAACCCAGAAGAGGAGTGGAGTCAGAGTTGTGAGTATGAAGGGGACAACGCTGACAATGGGGAAAATATAGCAACCACAGCTGCTTTTTTTTATTGTAACAGGCTCACAGGGGAATAATTTTGAATGGAATTCCCCAAACTGGAACAGGGCAATGCATATAATCAATACAGCAGTACAGACCACTGACCAATATAAAATATTTCACTGATTTCACTATAGTGTTTCAGGAGACAAAAAAGTTATTACAATATAAAGAGGCTGCATTTACTAAGCTATAAAACGTGTTATTTATAATAAGTGCCACAATACTTAGTTAACAATATCATTGGCTCTTACTGCTGAAAATAACATTACGAAAACAAGGAACAATTGTTTTGTCTTAATAAACTGAGCCTAATGATTTCACCTGACGTTTTCTCCATAAGCTATTCCTAAACATGGAACTGGTACCCTTAAGCCCCGCACACACAGTCGGACTTTTTGCCAACAAACTTCAAAATGAGCAAGTTTGACAAAAAATCCGACCGTGTGTACGCTCCATCGGACAAATTTTTTGGTTTTCATCAGACAAATGTTCGGTCTGCAAACGGACAAACTTTTCGCCAACAAAAGTCCTATGGAGCAAAGTCCGACCGTGTGTACAGAAATCCATCGGACTTTTGTCCGATGGACAAATAAGCATGCCCAGAACCAATGTTAAAATCAACCAACAATAGCAGAAGTTGACCAAAGGGTGGCAGTAAAGAGCAGAAAAGAGCAGAAAAACCATGTGATGTTGGAAACGTTTTGGGAAAGTTTGCAGAAAAGTCCTGCCGTGTGTATGCTATGGGTGTGCCCGGCCAACTCCCTTTGGACAAAAATCCACAGAAAAGTTTGTTTGAAGTCCGACCGTGTGTACAAGGCTTTATAGCATTGGACAATCAAATGGTATTCTTCCTAACAAGACACAAATAGCAAGCTCCCCCAATGATGCCTCCTTGGCTGTATGTGAATTACTTTAAATGTGGTTTCTACATCTGTGTTTACTTCCATTCATCAAAGATTTACATCCATTTAACTTTTTGGACTGAGGGACAAAATAGCTTTTATCCAGCCATTCTTCTTGTCTTCTTTTGTTTAGACTGATCTCTTTTCGCAGATTGAACCCTGGAGGTTGTCTCATCTCTAATAACAATCAATGACATTTTCTTTTCTTTCACAAATCTCTTTTGCTTTCTTTGGCCAGCGTTATATAATTTGTGGTTTACAGATATTGTTTTACTATTGGAAGAGCATTAAATACCTTTTTTTTCCCCTGAAAGCCTCCAGTGCTTGTTATGTAAATGAACACCCATATTTACTAAGTAGGATTTTTTTTTGTCACGTACACATTTTCACAGCAAGAGTGGAAAGGTATCTGAAGACAAAGTCAAGGACTAATCAAGTCAAACTGAAGGTCAGAGTATAGAGAGCAAAACATAAAGTAAATCAGCTGTCCCTAATCCAGGCCAGTTGTAACAGGTGGAGCTGTAAGAATCATAATCTTGATGACAAAATCAAAATCAGTACCAGTATTCAGAGCACAGGAATGCAACACACTCTGGTCACACCAAAGAGAATCTAAAATAAGGCTGTTGCCAGGCATGGACATATCCAGGCACTTGCGCCAGGACAGTGTCCCCCCATTCACTTTTTATAAAGGAGGTTCAGTAAAAGGACGAGGAGACTCCTTAGGAGATCCTGCATCCATTATATTCTTTGCTTCTTTAAACAATTTACTATTATGCCGCGTACACACGGTCAGAATTTCCGACAACAAATGTTCGATGTGAGCTTGTTGTCGGAAAATCCGACCTTATGTATGCTCCATCGGACATTTGCTGTGGGAATTTCCGACAACAAATGTTTGAGAGCTGGTTCTCAAATTTTCCGACAACAAAACTTGTTGTAGGAAATTCCGACCGTGTGTAGCCAATTCCAACGCAAAAAAATTCTACACATGCTCGGAATCAATTCGACGCATGCTCGGATTCATTAAACTTCATTTTTCTCGGCTCGTCGTAGTGTTGTACGTCACCGCGTTCTTGACGTACGGAATTTCCGAGCAACATTTGTGTGACTGTGTGTATGCAAGACAAGTTTGAGCCAACATTCGTCAGAAAAAAATCCACGGTTTTGTCGGAATGTGCGATCGTGTGTACGCGGCATTAGGGTCCTTTTACTCTGCGCAGTTCTGGTCCATTTAGCGGGGCATCCATGAACAGATCCCCTGCTATTGTTTGTTTACTGCATTTTGACAGAGGACCTTTTTGAACGTTTTGATGTATGGATGGCTGGATAAAAACATCAGGCTACCTTCAATATGTTATGTTTAGGTACAGAAAAAAGGAAAGGACTTAGTCCTTTTCCATTTTTTTCCTGGACCTGGATGGTTCAAATGTGAAGCCTCGTACACACGAACGAGTTTCTCGGCAAAAACCAGCAAGAAACTTGCTGGCAGAGATTTTTTGCCGAGAAATTTGTTCGTGTGTATGGTTTCTCGTCAAGAAAAGCGACAAGAATCTCGACGAGAAAATAGAGAACCTGCTTTCTATTTTCTCGTCGAGATTCTCGTCAGCCTGTTTCTCGACGAGAAAATTGTGTGTGTGTACACTTACCTTTTCGCCGGGAAGCCCGCGCATGCTCAAAATGACTTTGACGCATGCGCGGTAGCTTCCTAGGCATAGGTAGGGTGAACCAAGATGGCGGCGACGGCATCGAATGTGACGAGCGCATGCTCGTCGTATTCGATGACGTCACCGCGTTCGCTCTATTCAAAGAACCGCGGGTTCTTTGAAAGGAGCGTGTGTACACTCGGCCGGGACAAGTTTCTTGTCCAAGAATCTCGTCGAAAAAAACGACATGTTTTTTTCGACGAGAATCTCGGCCGTGTGTACGAGGCTTGAGAAGATGTAAATGGACACCAAATTCATTCTAAATCACAGTGCTCAAAAAATAAATAAATACTTTATAACAATTTCTAAATTATAATGCCCAATGCAGTGCAACATTAGTGTAAAAGTCCATTCACTGATAAGGATATTCAATAAGTGTCTCTTGCAATTTTCCTCTTGCTTGTGCAATGACTAGTAATGTTAAAAAGTGCTCCATGCAGATTGTGCAAACCGAATTCTTAAACCATAAAGTGCTCTGCTGTTTATAAAGTGCTCCAGTGCTCAACTTCACCTCGATGGGCCACCACCACATATGAGAAACCACTAGACAGAATTGACCCCCTGTTAGAGTGGGTCAATCAACGCTTCCCCAAAGGGGTATATCATTCGAGGTAACAACACTTTTTTCTCACAACTCCGTTCGGGTTTTCATAAAATCAGAGGAAAAAAGGGTTCAATAGTGTAAAAAAACTATTTAAGCGAATAGTATATACAACCCTACCCTCAAATCCATATGCTACCGTATTATGCTCACATTTAAAGTGAATGTAAACTATCACCTTGTAAAACAACCCATTCAGTTTAAAATATAAATGAAAGGCAAAACATTTTTATATAGATATAAAAAAAATTATAAATACCTTTTTTCCCTTTTTAGAAGTGATCACATTCTCTCTGTTCTCAGCTGCATAAGAGCTGGGGGGAGGAGAAGCAGCAGCACCACACAGAGCTTCCCAATGAATGGCTGTGTAGCAGGGGCGGGGGGGGGTGTCAGGACAAGTCTAATCATTGGAGGAGAGTACACTGAGTTCCCAGCACAGCTAGGGAACTGACCACGATGTGCTCTCCTGCTTAGTGTGGTCAGATTTTAATAGAAAAGCAAGGGGACTAGCAGGAACACCAGGGATTTCACATAAAGGAAGCAATACAAAGAGAACAAGATATTTCCTCATACAAGTATACTGATAAAAATGTTTCTGTTGGCTTGTAATTTTAACATAAAATTTTTATAATTTTCAACATAAAAATAAATGTAAATTAATTTACTTTTACTTAATTTTCATTAGTTCTTAAAACACACCTTTTACATTTATGAAAATAATGTATAATATTGAGTAATCTAGACAAAACTTTTGAGGTAAATTTGGCTGGTCCCTGTTGAACTGGACAAATTTTGATCCATGTGTAACCAACTTTAAGTTGGCCATGGATCATCGGCTAATCAAAAAAAAAGGAAGAAAATTATGCATTTATGGCCAGCTTTAGACCACTTTCACACTGAGGCGCTTTTCAGGCGCTTTCACGCTAAAATAAGCGCCTGAAATTTTATTTCCATTAAAATCAATGAATGCTTTCACACTGGGGCAGTGCGCTGAAAAAAGGCCCCTCACCAATGAAATGAATTGAAAGCGATTCAAAAGCGCCTGAAAAGCGCTTCAAAAGCGCTCAGTGTTTTACTGGCAATTTTTCAAGCGCCTCAGTGTGAAAGTGGCCTTACTCTCATTTCTAATGACAGTGATCATCAAGAGAAATAAATTAATTAAATCTCCCTAACTGGGACTCAGACAGCAATACAAAACTTGAGAGGGATTTTAACTCCTCACCACTCTAGCCCCCCCCCCCCCCAAGAAAAAAAGATAATAATTTGGGTACACTCTTACCCCCTTCATGACTGGAGCATTTTTTTTGCTATTTAGCACTGCGCTACTGTAACTGACATTTGCACGGTCATACCACACTGTACCCCAATTGTTATTGTTTTTTCACAAAAATAGAGCTTTCTTTTGGTGGTATTTGATCACCTCTGTTTTATTTTTTGTGATATAAACAAAAAAGAACGAAAATTTTTAAATAAACCCCAATATTTCCCCTTTCACATATCCAATAAATAAATAAAAAATCGAATTTCTTCACACATTTATGCCAAAATGTATTCTGTTACATGTGTTTGGTAAAAAAAAATAAGTGTATATCAATTGGTTTGTGCAAAAGTTATAGCGTTTACAAACAATGGTATACTGTATATACTGGAATTTATGCAGCTATAGATGCTATACTGTAATAGCGGTGAACAGTGACTTATAGTGGGACTGCGATAGTGTGACAGGCAATCTGGCGCTAGCTGACACTGGTTGGGAGGTACACTAACTGACACTAACATCAATAGTGACAGTAATACAGTGACCATTGCTAATACTGTACACTGTCACTGTACTAATGACACTGGCTGGGAAGCGTTTAACATATAGGGGCAATCAAAGGGTTAATTACGTGCCTAACAATGTGTAATGTGTGTAAGGTGTGCTGCTTTTACATACCTAGCTGGTTGTTTTATCTCCCTGCTTTGCATACAAAAACATACAACAAGATGTTTCTGCACACTTACAGGTAAAAAAAAACTCTTGGGCTGGGCATAGCCCAGTAAAGAAATATTGTCTTTTCAGCACTGCCGGAAGCACTCAAGCATTGAATTTTGTATGTACAGTGATGAACTCCTCCCTGTGTTAGAAGTGGTTGTTATCACATGAAGGTTTTGTAGTTTGTTTAAAAATGTCTTAGCTGCTGAAAGCCAGTTTTTCCCCTTTCTGTAGAGAAATAAGAATGAATCTTTTACTGCTTGTACACCACAGGTATCTACCTAATTTAGGATAAGATTAAAGACTTCAGCCCCAGGAGAATTTACCCCCTTCCTGACTGGGCCATTTTTTACGATACGGCATTGCGTTGCTTTAACTGACAATTGTGCCGTCGTGCTATGCTGTACCCAAACAAAATTGATGTCCTTTTTTTCCCACAAATAGAGCTTTCTTTTTTTTTTTTTTTGCGCTATAAACAAAAAAATAAGCAACAATTTTGAAAAAAAAAAACAGTTTTGGTCAATATATATTCTTCTACATATTTTTGGTAATAAAAATCGCAAAAAGCGTATATTAATTGGTTTGCGCAAAAGTTATAGCGTCTACAAATTATGGGAAAAATGTATGGCTTTTTTTGGCATTTTTATTCGTATTATTTTTTTTTACTAGTAATGGCGGTGATCTGCGATTTTTATCGGGACTGCGACATTATGGCGGACAGATCGGACACTTTTGACACATTTTTGGGACCATTGACATTTATACAGCGATCAGTGCTATAAAAATGCACTGATTACTGTATAAATGTCACTTGCAGTGAAGGGGTTAGCACTAGGGGGCGATCAAGGGGCTAAGTGTGTTCCCTCAGTGTGTCTTGTAACTGTAGGAGGAAGGAACTGACTAGAGCAGAAGACAGATCGTTGTTCCTAGTCAGTAGGAACACACGATCTGTCTCTCCTCTCCTCACAGAACAGGGATTTCTGTGAGGAGAGTCCCTGTTCTGGCTCTCGTGCCCGCGATCGCGCGTGGCCGGCGGTCATTGCGACCGCTGGCCACGCGCATCGATTCTCCCGCAGGGCAGCGGGCGCGCGCCTGCTATCCCTACTTAAAGGGCCGACATACAGCTACGACGGCTCGCGGGAACGTGCCGACCTGCCGCAGTATAATAACGGCGGCTGTTTGGCAAGCGGTTAAAGTGACACTAAACAATATCCTTATTTTCCAATTATTATCCATGCACATCAGCTACTTAATGACCCAGTAATCTATTTGTCATTAAATAGTTTCTCATTATGTTTTTCTGACTCCTTTTAACATCTTTTGTGAACTCCCAAACCTCTCTTTCCACCCTCATTTCCTTTTGTTTGGTTGCAGTCCTATGCACTGCGCTATTTACACTACAAATCCCATAGTCCAACGTCAATAGTCCATCTTAGGAGCAAGCAAGAGAGATTGACTACTTTCTTACATGCAGATGGACCATGGAGAATGCCACCTTCTAACAGAAAGTTGTATCACAGAAAAAAACAAAACAAAACAGGAATTTGGAGATTTGATGGAGGCTGAGAGCAATAAGAATATTTTATTATATTGTATTATATTATATTATAATACAAACTTGAATGGAATTTTTTAAAACCAGAATTCAGTGTCACTTTGAGATGGGTCCTAAAAGTGTGCAGGTTGATGAGTACATGGCCCCCCTTGCTCTTTATATTCAGTGAGACATCCGCCCTTCTATGGTTAGCCCAAGATATTAACATTAATTAACTCTATGTTTAGTATACCTGTAATTAAAGAAGGAACTGCTCTCTGGAAAAAAAAATTAAATTCAATCAGATACAAAAACTGTAGCTGTTGTCTTTTAGGCTGGCATTCACACCTATGAATTTTTAGTGCTTTTTGCATTTTGCACTACAGAAAGTGTTCCATAGGAAACCATGTTATTTGGACTGTAGTGCAAATCTGCAAAATGCAAAAAGCACTAAAAATGCATAGGTGTGAATCCAGCTATAATAAACATGCATTTACCAGTCCAGGGATCCAGCTCTGTCCTCACCTCTGGCCATTTTTTTGCCCGTCTTCGCCGGGTTCCTGGCGCTGCCCTATTGGATGTGGGAAGCCAGCTGTGATTTCCTGGTGCTTCACATCTGACTTCCTACTGTGCATGCGCGAGCAGTGCTGCACTTTCTCAATTGACCTGCAGCCTCCTGGGACCTGTGACGTGTCCAAGGTGGTTACTCGCAATGGGGGGGGGGGGGGGGTGAACTTCCAAAGTGGAGCAGGTACTTGTCAGAAATAAGTACCTGCTGAAAAAATAATAAAAAGCCCAATAAAGGGTAGAGGAAGGGGGGGGGGGGGAGGAAGAAAAAAAGGGGAATTTCCCTTTTTAGGTGAAGTTCTGGTTTAAGTATCACCTGTGAATGTCTTTCTCTGTTTTCTCATTATCTCTTGTTTGTTCATAAAACATGGCACCCAACTGTCCCTGATTTGGAACCAAGTCCATTTTTCCTCCTCATTTGTCCCTCTCTTTAGTCTGATGTATAGACGTATCCAATAAGTTATTGAATTTGTTAGTTTGAAATCCAAGATAAATATAAAGTAATGGTTAAAAAAAAAACTTGTGGGTTAAACTAATAATTTTTGCGTAACAATTCATCAGGGTCCACGATACTGGTGCATCACAGGAATGTGTCCTTGCCTACAACCTTACACTAAAAGGTGTCCCTCTCATCTCAGAAAGTTGCGAGGTATTCATGAAGTTAAAGATTTTATTGTTTGTCCTTCATTTTATCTACCCTGTACTGTATGAGTTGCATATATTGTGCTGATTTGTGCTGATTTGTATATAGAAGGAAACAGAGATATCATTGTGCCCCAGTTTCGGTGTTTGCGCAAGACTGAAGCATAAAATGAACACTAATCAGAGAAAAAAAAGGGTTTATTGTTTACCTATTGCATCATTTTGTAAAAATGCACTCAATGACAAAGATGGACAATTGAGTAGTGAAAGCATTGCATGATTAGTGGATTTATATCAGATACGTGTATCTATGAGTCTTAAAATAATTATTTAGCCTTAAAGAGCACTAAAAAAGTACAAGCTATCAAACAACTACCATTGCCATCCAATAAACATAACAACTGTGCTAAAATCAGAATGCAGATTAAAGTGGTTGTAAACCCAATTATTATATATTTTTTAAATAATAACCTGCAAGAGAAAGGCATAATGAGGTAGTATGACTAGCAGACTAGCTCATTATACATTACTTACCTTAGATCGAAGCCCCCCGAAGCTGTCCTCGTCTCCCCCTCCGGCCGCAGACATCGCTCCGGAAGGTTACTTCCGGGTATTGCCGCTCCGACGCTCTGATTGGCCGGAGCGGCGATGACGTCACCACGCATGCTCGCGGGAGCCGTCAAAGCCGGCATTATCCATTGATAAAACCGGCGTTGACAGTGCGGCAGCACCGTTGTCTATGGCGCGCATGCGCCGTAGACAACGGTGCATTATTTTTTGGAAAATATCTCCTAAACCGTGTAGGTTTAGGAGATATTGCAAACACCTACAGGTAAGCCTTAAAGGAGCACTAAAGCTTTTTTTTTTTTTGCTTAAAAATAACAAACATGTTATACTTACCTCCACTGTGCAGCTCGTTTTGCACACAGTGGCCCCGATCCTGGTCTTCTGGGGTCCCTCGGCGGCTGTCTTGGCTCCTCCCCGCAAGGACTCCACACCTTAATGCGAGTGAGCTCGCATGGTGTGGAGTGATTGCGGGTGCGCTCCCGTGATACAGCGGCGGCCATAGCCGCCGACTGTATCACTCGGCCCCGCCCCCCGGCGTGCCGCGTCATTGGATGTGATTGACAGCAGCGCCAGCCAATGGCTGCGCTGCTTTCAATCTATCCAGTGTAGCCAATCGGCGGCCAGGCAGAAAAACGAAGAGGATGACGGGGACGAGCATGGGACTTTCGAGGGGCCAGGTAAGAAAAACGGGGGCTCGGGGGGGGGGGCGGTATTGTCGAATGTTTTTTCACCTTAATGCATAGGATGCATTAAGGTGAAAAAACATGTAACTTTACTACTCCCTTAATCTAGGCTTTCCTGTAGGTGCAAGTTGCATAAGTGGGTTTACAACCACTTTAAATGTGCCTTTATTTACAGCTAAATTAAGTGACATGTTCAGTTCTTCAAGAAGAGGGTGTAGATTGTTCTAATTTCCAGTCCAGATATGTGTGAGGCTTCAGTGGAGTTCTGGGGATCTGAAATATACACTATATTACCAAAAGTATTGGGATGCCTGTCTTTACACGCACATGACCTTTAATGGCATCCCAGTCTTAGTCTGTAGGGTTCATTAATGAGTTGTCCCACCCTTTGCAGCAATAACAGCTTCAATTCTTCTGGGAAGGCTGTCCACAAGGTTTAGGAGTGTGTCTATGGGAATGTTTGACCATTCTTCCAGAAGCGCATTTGTGAGGTCAGGCACTGATGTGGCACTGATGAGGCCTGTCTCAGAATCTCTGCTCTAATTCATCCCAAAGGTGTTCTGTAGGGTTGAGATCAGGACTCTGTGCAGGCCAGTCAAGTTCCTCCACCCCAAACTCACTCATCCATGTCTTTATGAACCTTGCTTTATGTGAATGTAAACGCAGGTGTCCCAATACTTTTGGTAATATGGTGTACCTCTCAGGAGATCTCCTCATTGAGATTCAAAGCTCTGTCCACTATAGTCACTGTGATTAAAACATTTAGCGAGTTTCAATCCTTCTGCTGCAATTCCAACGATGAAAGAGAACTGAAGCGTTCACGTTTGGTCAGGGGAATTAGTAAAAACAGGTGGTTAAGCCGATGTTTTACTGCCTTTTACCTCAAGCCTACCATACAGCAAGAAAGAGTGCTGTTCACATGCTGCGGTAAATTTAAATTCAACAGTTTTAGAGATGCCAAAAGACATATTAAATTGAATACTGCTGATATAACATGTGTATGTCCCTGTTTCATTTAATATATTTTTCATCTAAACAGTTACATTTATAAAAGGTGACCCCCTGAAGAAGCCAGGGGGTCACACATAAGGTCCCAGAATTTACTAGGTTGACTGGCACTTTTTTTTTTCTTTTTATATTTTCCAGAATACAATAAAAAAAAAGTACAAAAAAGGAGAATACAACTTTGTAGTGATACATCAGCACAATGTTGAAGAAACAAGCATGTAACCATTGATAATTAATATCCATTACGTAGAGATATCTTAAAATATATGAATCAAAAATCAAGGTTACATCCGATTCCTTACCAACAGAACATAATATTCAGTTTTACCCAATGAGAGGTATTACGACTATTCTTGGTCAGAGCATAGACGAATTACCTCTCAAACCAATTTTTTTTTTAGATCCAGGGGTATCCAAGAACTTATTGAAATACAAAAAACAAAATTAAAAGTATAAACTGAAAAGTAATCAAGAAGAAAATCGCTGTAGAATGAAATCTTAAAGTTGTAAACTGCCGCATTTTTTAAGCTACAATGTACCTACATTATCTGTTTACAAGTAACACTACTATGGTGAAGCCGCTGACCTAAAACAAACTTATGTAGCGCCGGCCCAAAATGGTCCACGCTATGTTTAAATTTAGGGGATAGTCTGAGCCTATAGTTGGGCTCAGACTTTCTGATTTCTTTAAATTTTGCTTCTGCTCTGGTTGTGATATACTGCCTGGCAGTTATTTTCCCTGTTCGCCCGTAGGTGGCACTGCCACCGCTGGCCCATGTTGAAAAACAGGTGTTTCACAGCAGTATTAGGTGTTGTGCTGTGCGGTGGGGGTGGTTGACCCGCTGTGCATGCTGGGGAGGGGTACATAAGGGGCAGACACCATTAGAAAGGGAGTTCCTGGTGCGCCTCGTGGCCCTCATGGCACGTGGTGCGTGTGTGTGTTCTAGCCCTGGGCACCTTCAGCCTGAGGCTACATCTCTGCTCGCTAGGCCCGGCTCTGCTGGTTCAGGCCTACATTTCAAAAAGGTATCCCAAGCTGTCCATCCGTGGGAAGGAAGCTCTTGAGGAGGGGAGCCAGGGGAGGACCTGCCCCGGAGGAGACTGGCAAGGCGCCGATGTCTTGGGAGAGGCCTGGCAACTCATTCAAGGAGGGATACACTCAAAAGCTCTATTATTGCTTGGCTGGAGGTTCGGGACGTTTGAAATCCTGTGGCAGAGGATTCCCGGACAAGTGTAAAAATGAATCCGCGCAAGAATATTTAGAAACCCTGATGCCAGCAGAGGTATAAACTATTTTTGATTGTGTGTGTTCCAAGGGAATCAATAGACAGCTGCCTCTACTGATTGCATCCACCTGAGTGGAGCAAATGATTGGAAGGAAAGAAAAAAGCAGATATGGCGCTGGTCTACTGGAGCCCTGTGAGGCCTGATGCTGCACTTAAAATCCTATTATATAAAGTGCGGTGTGTAAATTAAAATGAATTGCTCAAAGTGATACAAAATTCCTAAGTGCTGAAGTGCCTGTGCAAACTACTGCTTACAAAGAAAAAATATAAAATAATAATAATAAAAAAATAAAATTATATATATATATATATATATATATATATATATATATATATATATATATATATATATATATAAAAATATATTAATACATTGAGGTGTCCATAATCAAATATATTAGTACATCCATACCCCTACTTGGTGGAAAATTATACAGGTGAACAGACTTGCAAAATAAATATATGTGCAAATGTCCAATAAATAAAATGCGGATTTTCCCGGACGCATCCTAAAGTTCACCAGGTCTGTGGCAGAGATCCAAGTTCACTGATAGCAGTTTGTGGCAGAAACTGTCTAAAATCTGATCACTGCATCATTCCGGTTGCTAGGACCGTGAGAGGGGACTATCCGGGTGAGCAATACCCACTCAGGCTTGAGTGGTGAATATACTGACTGTTTGCATCTATTGTACCGTGTGCCTGAACCTTCCCCTACTTCTCTCGTTTCACACTTTCTCTCAAGGTTTGCAGCAAAAGAAAATAAAGCCTTATTGTTGAGGTTTTACATCTGTGTGGACTTTGACTTTTCTGAAATTCTTTACCCTGGAGGTAGTTTGCATGACCCAAAATTAATCAGCAGCTCCTTCGGGGGTCAGTGTTACACTTATATATATTAGCTGTCACATTTTGTTGCTTTGCAGCTTGAAATAAAGACAGGAACATTTTTTGTTTTATCCAGCTGTATTTACTAGTGCAACTTATAACATCCAAGTCAAAGATATAACACCAACATGTAAGAAAAAATCTAATCAAAAACAGAAACACTGAGTTGGAAAAAGGATTACCCCCTTGTGTTAGTATTTTGTTGAACCATCTTTTGCTTTAATTACAGCCTTTATTCCATGGGTGCTCAACCTGCAGCCCTCCAGCTGTTGCGGAACTACAAGTCCCATGATGCATTGCAAGGCTGACAGTTACAAGCATGACTAAAGGCAGAGTCATGATGGGACTTGTAGTTTCGCAACAACTGGAGAGCCACAGGTTGAGCACCCATGCTTTAGTCTGTTTTGATATGTCTCTACTAACTTTGCACATCTAGACTTTGCAATATTTGCCCACTCTTCTTTGCAGAACTGCTCACGTTCAGTTAAATTTGATGGTGACCGTTTGTGGACTGCAGTCTTAAAGTCATTCCACAGATTTTCAATGGGGTTTAAGTCTGGGCTTTGATTAGGCCATGCTAGGACATAAAGCTTTTTCTCCTTCAACCACTGTGTGGCCATTTTTGCTGTGTGCTTTGGGTCATTGTCATGTTGGAAAGCAAATCACCTTCCCAATGGCAACTTTCTGGCAGAGGGCAGCAGATTTTCCTCAAGAACTTGATGGTATTTTGCCCCATCCATTTTTCCTTCTATCCTGACAAGTGCTCCGGTGCCTGCTGCAGATAAACACCCCCATAACAGGATATTACCACCTCCATGCTTTGCTTTAGGAATGGTGTTATTTGGATGGTGAGCTGTATTGGATTTTTGCCAGACATATCGTTTGGTGTTGAGGCCAAATAATTACATTTTAGTCTCATCTGACCACCTTAAACACACCTTGAAGATTCTGAGGCCACATGGAAAAAGGTGTTAAAGGTGTTAAGGTCAGATGAGACTAAAATTGAATTATTTGGCCTCAACACCAAACGATATGTCTGGCGGAAATCCAATACAGCTCACCATCCAAATAACACTACAATACTTTACTACAATAACAATACTACTTAATGGTGAGTAAAGTTACATTTATAAATAAACTGTAATTATCTCATACATAAATAATCCATCTGCTCATGCAACAAAAACATTTCTTTGAGTATCTCATCTATTTGAATAAAGGCAAAGTGTCATGTGTAATTTTACTTGAATGTTGCCCTTTGTTTATTTCTTCCAGATAATTGCAATTTATGTATTTTGCCTTGTAATAAGGACCAGTCACTGTTGTTCTCTCTCCTTGTGCAGAGTATCTGGTCTTGTATCTGCTGCTGTAGTTTTCATTTCCAAAAATGTTTTTTGAAGAAGTTTAGACAAACAATAAGGTACAAATTTGTACAAGTGAATATCAAGCAACGGTGTTACATTGATAACATATAATACAAATAACAAAACCATCTCATTCTAATCATACCACATCTAAGTGATTTTAAAGTGTCAGTCTGCTCCTGTAGTTTTTTGAAGGCAGCCTGTAGTGGGTGAAGCTGCTGGGTCTACTACTTGGCACTGCTCATTGCACAGGCTATGTGCAGTGATAATATCAGCACTTCTTATATGGGTTTGCAAAGGCTTTTAGTGGATTTATACCTTTGTTGCTATTCAGGAATGATACAACAAACATATTTAAAATAAAGTGTGTGTACCCTGTGAGTTCAACATTAAGTTATTAAGAACAAATTACATGGTCTTATTAAACAGTTTTCTAGTCTGTAATTACCTGAAAGCCCACTATTCCATCTACCACTCTTCGATTATACTCATAAAAATAGCATTATTAATCTTATTTTTAGATGTCTCTAATCTGGAATGTTAACTCCCTCCCTTATTTGGGGAAATAGATTTCTTAACAAGGTGGAAAAATTAGAGAAGTATGGCCAAACTTTTTTTTGGATCACAGGTGTGCAGTTTGTTCTACACTCCGGTGACCCATTTGTAGCTAAAGCCTGCTGTCGACCGATGTCACTCAGCCAGCCCAGGCTTGGGAAAGATCCCAACCATATGGTCATGATTCACCCAGAAGCCTGGATCGGCACCTGGCTCAGCCTCTCAGCGCTCCGCTGAGAGGCTGAGCCACCTCCTCTCGCCCCTCCACCTCCCAACACTCCAGCGAGTACTGGTGGGGAGAGCAGAGAGCCGCTGACTGACAGTCACGCTGCTCAGAGGGGGAGAACTGAGTGATCAGAGGTGTTTGATTGCTCAATTCTTACTGCAGAGACGACGGGGGACAGATGCAGCATCGGATCGATGCTACATCCACCTAGGTGAGTATAATGTTTTTTTTTTATTTACAATCCCAACTTCTCTTTTAGGTTTCTTTAATTAAAAACATATTTCCTTTATTCTGTAATAATACACCCACTCTGTGGAATGAGGCTGTTTACAAGCTGAAGTTAGAAGCTGATTGACTGCCATGCACAGCTGCACCAGAGTTTGCACTCTCCAGTTTTAGCAAATCAACCCCATTGTACCCTATATCTGTGAGGTCCATCCAAGTTTTATCCTGCAATCAGCCCTGAGGAAGGAGAAAGGGGGAAGGTGGTGTTGCCTCTGAAACGTGTTGGATGTTTTTATATGTGTAGCGTTCGGGGAACCAGCTAGATCGCAGGACACAGGCTTTTCAAACAAAAGGACGTTTATTAAATTAAATGGCTTCACAGCAGCAAAACAAAAAGAAATAACAGTCTCACCGACTTGTAGAGCTTATAACTACTGTTGCAGTTAAACAGTCCTTACTTGGTGTTGCAGGTAAGTTTCCCAGCTAGCAGGCTTCCATGCAGGCCACTGCCATGTACATTCACAGCTTTCCAGAGCTTTTCACAGCCTCCACAGCTTTTGCAGTGTCCACCATTCACCATGCACAGACATCACTACACTCCTTCCTCTCACCTAAAACTTCCTGTCTCTCTTAAACCACTTCCTTGGACAGGTGTGTTAACCCTTTCTGTTCCCTTAAAGGAACCACAGCCCAAACAGAGGGGAAATATAGCGTCCTTCCCGGACCCAGCCACGGCGTCCTGTACATATCCCCCCCCCCCTGTGCCCCAACGCCAAGGAGGTGGAGGCAACAGTGGAGCTAAAACAATGGACTCGGGAGAGGGCATCTGCATTTTGATGCAGTCTCCCGGGCCTATGCTCACTACAAATTTTAATTCCTGGAGCGCCAGGAACCAACGTATAATCCTGGCATTAGTCCCTTTACCTTGCCTCATCCATGTTAAAGGGGCATGGTCAGAAATCAACCTAAACTTCCTTCCTAAGAGGTAATATCTGAGGGATTCCAGAGCCCACTTAATGGCCAGATATTCTCGTTCAACTATAGCATAGTTTTTTTCCGCTGGTGTCAACTTCCTACTGAGGAAGACTACTGGGTGCTCCTCCCCATGAACAACCTGTGACAACACAGCTCCCAATCCTACATCGGAAGCATCAGTCTGGACAACAAACTCGTTTGAAAAATTGGGTGCTATCAGGACAGGGTGTTGGCACAGTGCTGACTTGAGCTCCAAAAAAGCCTTTTCAGCATCTGCATTCCATTCCACCATGACCGATTTCCGACCCTTAGTCAGATCGGTCAATGGAGCCGCCAATATGGCAAAGTTGGGTACGAATCTCCTGTAGTATCCCACCATGCCCAGGAATGCACGTACCTGCTTTTTTGTGAGGGGGCGGGGCCAATTCTGTATAGCCTCTACCTTGCTAACCTGAGGTTTCACCACCCCTCTACCCACAATATAGCCCAGGTATTTCACCTCCTCCATTCCCAAAGCACATTTTTCAGGGTTTATTGTAAACCCCTCCTTCCAAAGAGAGTCCAGTACTGCCTGGACTTTGGGCAAGTGTGATTCCCAGTCTCTGCTAAAAATGACTATTTCGTCCAAGTACACTGAGGCATACTCCCGGTGAGGTCGTAAAATCCTATCCATTGCTCGCTGGAAAGTGGCTGGAGCAGTTTGCAGTCCAAAAGGCATTCGTTTGTACTGAAAACTCCCCTCTGGGGTAGAAAAAGCAGTTTTCTCTCTAGCAGCCTTAGTCAACGGGATTTGCCAATACCCCTTGGTAAGGTCTAATGTTGTGATATACCTGGCTGGACTCAGTCTCTCAATAAGCTCATCTACCCGGGGCATGGGGTAGGCATCAAACCGTGAAACCTCATTAAGTTTCCGGAAATCATTGCGATTCTTCAATGATCTCCAGGTCTAGCATCTTCTTCACTTCCTCTGAAACGGCCTTCCTTTGAGCCTCTGGGATGCGATAGGGCCGGACAAAAACTTTGACTCCAGGTTCCGTGATAATATCATGTTCTATAACACTAGTTAGCCCTGGCAAGTCTGAAAACGTTTCTTTATTTCTCTGCAAGAACTCCTTTGCCTGCTGACTTTGGATTTTAGACAGGGTACTTGCTACTTGGACACTCTCCACCCCAACCTGAGGCTCAAGTCTTGCACTAGCCAGGGAGGTCACCGGTTCCCTGTCGGTCCAGGGCTTTAACAAGTTGACATGATATATCTGATACGGTTTCCTCTTGCCTGGCTGGTGGACTCTATAATTTACCTCTCCCACTTTTTCCACAACTTCAAAGGGACCTTGCCATCTGGCCAAGAATTTACTTTCCACAGTGGGAATTAGCACCGCTACTCGATCCCCCACTTGGAAGTGCCTTATTTTAGCAGCCCTGTTATAGACCCGTTGTTGAGCCTCCTGGGCTTTTTGCAAATGCTCCTTGACTAGTGGCATCACAGTTTGGATCCTTTCCTGCATTTGGGAGACATATTCAAGAACACTCTTATGCTGAACAGGTTCACTTTCCCATTCCTCTTTAACAAAGTCAAGTAGTCCGCGAGGTCTCCGCCCATATACCAACTCAAAGGGCGAAAATCCTGTGGAGGCCTGGGGCACTTCCCTGATAGCAAACAGGAGAGCTGGTAACAGGCAGTCCCAGTCTTTCCCATCCCTTTGTACCACTCTCTTGAGCATAGACTTAAGGGTCTTATTAAAGCGTTCCACTAACCCGTCCGTTTGGGGATGGTAGACCGATGTGCGCAGCTATTTAATCCGGAACAAAGCACATGCGCGCGAAACATGTTAGTGTGAGGACTCTCCGACACTACAGGAGCCCACCATCCCACCAGCCAAGTCTGCACATCCCTCCTGCTCCTTGCCCCCGTCTTGGTGTTTCTTCCGGCCGCCAGTTGGAGAGTGCAACAGCTACATAGCCGAATAGAGCTGCTGATCATTCCATCTCCTGCCTGCCTGCACAGCTGGTCTGATTGCGATACAGGTACTTCCAGAGTATGTCACATCTCTTTTTGGTCTTCCTGGTCTCCACGGCTTTTGTATTTCCATCCAGCCATAGGCTGTGAAAGACTGCATCCACAGATACAGGTTTAAATCTCTACTGACGGCAAGGATAGTGCAAGTTACATCCAGTAACTTTGATCAACACCAAGCTCATTCCATCCAACTGGTCATCACAACCAGATTTATTCAGCACACTTGCACATCTTAACCCTTTGGCTGGCGGTGTTGGTTGGTATGCGTTTTTTAATGCTTCAATACTGATCAAGATTTTTGTCTGATCCCAGTTTGAAGGTTATTGTACTTTGTATTTTTGATTCCATCCGATCAAATACATCAAATCAATTTTCAGCATGCATTTTAATCAATAAATTATCATTTTTATTTGATCACCAAGTTACATTTCATCATTTTTGCCACCATTTGAACGCTGGATTGTATATAATTGTTTCGAGATTGCCTTGTTCCGGAGGTTGCCAGCTGCACTGGGGGCAAGTTTTTTAAGACTTATATTCATATGACATTACATTTTACATATTGCTGCCGGTTTCAGCGCTACAAGACTCTTTTTGTTTAATCCGGAACAGCTTGCACACATCGGCCATAACTCTTGACATAAACGGGGTGCCCTGGTCTGTGAGTATTTCCTTGGGAAAACCAGTCCGTGTAAACAACTGGAACAATTCCCGGGCAATAGCCTTAGAGGAGGTATTCCGAAGGGGAAGCGCCTCAGGATATCGGGTGGCATAGTCAAGAATCACCAATATGTAGGAGTAACCTCGAGCTGACTTTACCAAGGGACCCACTATATCCATGGCTATCCTCTCGAATGGGACCTCAATTATGGGCAGAGGGATCAAAGGGCTCCGGAAGTGGGTCACCGGAGCGGTCAACTGACAGGTGGGACAAGAGGTACAGTATTTCTTTACCTCTGCTTTCAGACCTGGCCAGTAAAACCGGTCGGTGATCCGTGCCTCCATCTTCTCAACTCCCAGGTGTCCCCCTAACACATCATCATGGGCCAGGTCCAGAACCTTTCGTCTATATTGTTGGGGTACCAACAATTGTTCTACCACATTTTCTCTCACCTTGGTAACCCGATACAATAACTCATTATATATTGCGAAGTGTGGCCACCGCTCATTCGCACCTGGCTCTTGGGGAACCCCATTTACTACTACAACTTGTTCCCGTGCATGGGCCAAAGTGGGGTCCTGCATCTGAGCAGTACCAAACGCCCCCTGGGGAACACCCAAATCTGGCAGGGCAGGGGTAGAGGCCACTTCCTCGTCCTCTTCCCCCAGCATTACCTGAAGTGGGGAAGGTCCTCCCCCCTCAGTGTTTTGGTAGGTCTGTGGACCACATATCTTGACATTCTCAACAGTATCAGCTCTACTTTCATCACCATTAACCCAACCATTAGCAATTTCATCATTTGGATCCACATTAAGAACATTTGGCAGTTCAGGGTTATTCCTCTCAGCAGCAGGAACAGGGAGGCTAGTTTCTCCCCAATCTCTGAACTGTTCTCCTTGTTCCCACAGTTTTGTAAACAACGGACAGTCTCGTCCTATTATAACATCATGTACCAAGTTCTTTACCACCCCCACCTCTTGAGTACCAGTGCCACATGCTGAGGAGATGGTCACCGAGATGAGAGGGTACTCTCTAGTGTCCCCGTGAATGCACACCACCCGTAAGGCTTTTTCTTACCGGACCGATCTTCCCAATTACTCTAGGATGAACCAGGGTTACCATGCTTCCGGAGTCCAACAAAGCCCGGGCAGGGAGATGGTTCACTTGGACTTCACACTCAAATTTTTCCTCACCCATGTCGAGCTGTGTGGTGCATACTTTATGGGCATAAAAAGACCCCCTCCGAAGAACCCCGCATTCCATGGGCTCCTCTTGCAGTGGGCAGTGTGCCCGGGTATGACCCCAGGAATGACATCGCCAACATTGTACATCCCCTCCTCTCCGAACAGGAACAGAACGCTGAGGAGGTACCGGGAGTGACTCTTGACCTTCTGGGGTGTTTGCTCCAGGACTCCTTGGAACATCCTTTCGAAGGGCAGCAGTTGGTCGAACAGGCCGTGGTAGACTGGGGCCTATGCGCTTGGTAGGTCCGAGCAGGTCCTCCACCACTGTATATCGTTCCACCATCTCGACAAGGAGGTTTGCTGTATTGGGGTCTCCATGGCTGACCCACCGTTGAAGGTCGTCTGGCAGGGATCTCAGGTATCTGTCCAGCACAACTCGTTCCACGATTTGGGGGCCCAACAACACCTCAGGCTGCAGCCATTTTTTTACCAGTTGCACCAGGTCATGCATTTGAGACCGAGGTGGCCGATCTGGACGATACTTCCATTGGTGTACTCGTTGGGCCCGAATGGCCGTAGTCACCCCCAGACGAGCCAGAATTTCTGCCTTTAACTTTTGATAGTCTTTAGCATCATCGGGTGGCAGGTCAAAGTAGGCTTTTTGAGGATCTCCGGTGAGAAAAGGGGCAATGAGGCCGGCCCACTGGTCCTGAGGCCACCCTTCTCTCTCTGCCGTCCTCTCAAATGTAGCAAGAAATGCCTCTACATCATCGCTCAGGGACAATTTCTGCAAAAAATGGCTTGCCCTCACCGTCACCTGGTTGCCAGGGGCAACAGCCGCTTGCTCCCGAACCTGAGATAGCTGCTGCACTGCTTCCTTTAAGACAGCCACCTGAGCCTGCATAACCTCTTGTTGGGCTGCATGCTGGGCTGCCAACTGGGTCACCAACAGGCGAGTATTTTCTTGCTGCAGCTGATTTGCTTCCTCATGGCGAGTTTGCGCTAGCATATTAGCCAGGGACAGCTGTTAAATTAGCTCCTCCATTGCTTCAGCTTTCAACGTTTGTGCAGCTTTAACCCAGGACATATATCCAATGTACTGTCCCTTTTAACTGTTCAATGTCAAGTTCAATGCAAAGATAAAAAAAAAAAAAAAAAGTTTTTTTTTTTTTCTTCTTATGCCTGTTATTCTGTCCTGCCCGCATTCGAGCACCAGTGTAGTGTTCGGGGAACCAGCTAGATCGCAGGACACAGGCTTTTCAAACAAAAGGACGTTTATTAAACTTAAATGGCTTCACAGCAGCAAAACAAAAAGAAATAACAGTCTCACCGACTTGTAGAGCTTATAACTGCTGTTGCAGTTAAACAGTCCTTACTTGGTGTTGCAGGTAAGTTTCCCAGCTAGCAGGCTTCCATGCAGGCCACTGCCATGTACATTCACAGCTTTCCAGAGCTTTTCACAGCCTCCACAGCTTTTGCAGTGTCCACCATTCACCATGCACAGACATCACTACACTCCTTCCTCTCACCTAAAACTTCCTGTTTCTCTTAAACCACTTCCTTGGACAGGTGTGTTAACCCTTTCTGTTCCCTTAAAGGAACCACAGCCCAAACAGAGGGGAAATATGGCGTCCTTCCCGGACCCAGCCACGGCGTACTGTACATAGACTTATTTATCAACAATTAAAATTATCTTGTAGTTTTGCATCCATTTGTCTGTGAGCTCCTTTCTGTATTCCTATAGTTATCCTCCTGTAGGACATTCATGAATACGTCTAATGAAGTCTGTGAATAAATCATTTACACTATATTGTCAAAAGTATTGGGACACATGCCTTTATATGCACATGAAGTTAAATGGCATCCCAGTCTTAGTCCGTAGGGTTCAATATTGAGTTGGCCCACCCTTTGCAGCTATAATAGCTTCAAATATTTTTAGCTGCCAGGCTGTCCACAAGGTTTAGGAGTGTGCCTATGGGAATGTTTGACCATTCTTCCAGAAGTGCATTTGCGAGGTCAGGCACTGATGTGGAGGAGAAGGCCTGGCTCACAGTCTCTGCTCTAATTCATCCCAAAGGTGCTCTATCGGGTTGAGGTCAGGACTCTGTGCAGGCCAGTCAAGTTCCTCCACCCCAAACCTGCTCATTCATGTCTTTATGGACTTTGCTTTGTGCACTGGTGCACAGTCATGTTGGAACAGGAAGGGGCCATCCCCAAACTGTTCCCACAAAGTTGGGAGCATGAAATTGTCCAAAATCTCTTCATATGCTGATGCCCCAAGAGTTTCCTTCACTGGAACTAAGGAGCCAAGCCCAACCCCTGAAAAACAACCCCACACCAAAATCCATCCTCCACCAAATGATTTAAACTTGTGCACAAAGCAAGGTCCATAAAGACATGGATGATCGAGTTTGGGGTAGAGGAACTTGACTGGCCTGACCTCAACTCGATAGAACACCCTTGGGATGAATTAGAGCAGAGATTGCGATCCAGGCCTTTTCGTCCACACCAGTCAAACATTCCCATAGACACACTCCTAAACCTTGTGGACAGCCTTCCCAGAAGAGTTGAAGCTGTTATAGCTGCAAAGGGTGGACCAACTCAATATTTAACCCTACGGACTAAGACTGGGATGCCATTAAAGCTCATGTGTGTGTAAAGGCAGGTGTGCCAATACTTTTGGTAATATACAGTAGTGTATATGGATCTGTTAAGCCCTGTACACAAACCGATCGTGTATGGGCCCCATCGGTCTTTTTTCCATCGGTGTGAAAAAATAGAACATGTTTTAAATTTATCCGATGAATAAAAAACCGATAGCAAATTTTGATCGTCTATGGGCAAGTCCATCGGATAAAAAACCCACACATGCATAGACTGAATTATGAGACGGGAGCGCTCGTTCTGGTAAAACTAGCGTTCCTAATGGAGAGAGCACATTCGTCATGCTGTAACGTACTGAAAAGCACGGAGACTGAAAAGCGTGAATCAGCTCTCACCAAACTTTTACTAACACGCGGTAACACGAAATCAGCAAAAGCAGCCCAAAGGGTGGCGCCATTAGATTTGAACTTCCCCTTTATAGTGCCGTCGTACGTGCTGTACGTCATGTCGTTTTGGTGCGGTTGGTTTTTTGACTGATGGTGTGTGGGCAAGACTGATGGAAAACAGTTTCATCGGATTTCCGATGGAAAAATCCATCGGATTAGAATCCATAGGATATCCGATCGTGTTTACAGGGCTTTACAGTTCATCAACCCATAAGCAAAACAGGGATGTTGACTACTACATTGATTAAATTGAGCGGCACTCTGCATGTAGGCTCGGATCAGGCCAATGTTTATCAAACAAGATTGGCCTAGGGAGCATTTGTCCCCTTTCACCATTTTTTCACCTCCCCTTATACTCAGGCCTCGTACACACGACCGATTTTCTCGTCATAAAAAACACGTCGTTTTTTTCGACGAGATTTTTGTTAAGCTTGTCGATTTTCTCGTCAAGCTTTCTATGCGTACACACTGACATTTTCCAATTCCCTCGTTGTTCTCCGCGCTCACGTCCAGCACGTACGACGGCACTATAAAGGGGAAGATCTTTTTTCTTGGCGCCACCCCTTGGGCTGCTTTTGCTGATCTCGTGTTACCGCGTGTGAAGTAAAAGTTTGGGAAGAGACGATTCGCGCTTTTCAGTCTTCGTACTTTTCAGATCGTTTTCTGCGGTTCAGTTTGTGCTTGTGGGTTCGTATCTTGACTTTCAGGGCGTCTAGGCAGGTCGTATCTGTTTTACAGTGCGTTCTTGCCTGTTCGTTTCTGATTTTCAGTTCGTTATTCATAGGCCTTGCTGTTCTAAAGTGCGTTCTGTTCTGTACGTTCTGATAAGACGACCGTTTCTTAGCCATGTCGCCTGGAAGTTCTCGTCGTCGAGTTCGTGCTGTGCGTGCGCTTGGTGTTGGTCTGCTTGTTTTGGACCAAGACCAGTCCATGAATGGTGTGAGGAGGAGTTCATGGACCAAGAATTGGTTGCTCCAGCGGGACCAATTCTGCCATATGCCTCTGCTGCGGGAGATCGTCGAGAATAATCCTGAGGACTACAGGAATTTTCTGCGGATGTCTGACCCCGTTTTTCAGGAACTGTTGGCTTTGGTGTCCCCCTATATTACCAGGAAGGACACCGTTATGCGGGAAGCCATCAGTGCTGAGCAGAGGCTCATCGCCACCTTACGGTACCTGGCGACAGGGAGAAGTCTTCAGGACTTGAAGTTCACCACAGGCATCTCCCCCCAGGCTCTGGGCCTCATAATCCCAGACACCTGTTCTGCCATTATACAAGTCCTGCAGGAGGACTATATTAGGGTAAGTTTTCTCCCTTAACATCACATTTTATGTATTACATGTATGCTAATGTATTGTATTTCTTTCATCCTTCCCTAATTACCATGATTGTAATATGCTGAGAATGATCCCCTTTGTCCCCAATGCCTGCTGGAAGCTTTAGATTGCCCCTTTTTTCTCCTCCATAAATATTTCCCTTCACTAACTTTTCCAGCAGGGGCGCCTGTTGCTCCAAATGTTTGGGGGTTCAAACACCAATTTAGGAAATAAACTTCCTCCTTTTTTGCTCTGGTGCCTATTTTACGCCCCCAGTTGTCCCCTCTAATGCAGCCATTTTGTTCACTCCAATGCAGCCATTTAGTCCCCTCTAATGCAGCCAGTTTCCCCCCAGCCCTGCACTTACCTTCTTGTGGTCAGCGCCATCCTTCTTCTGTCCTTGATGTCTTCTCCTTCCCTTGATGTTGCATCAGCCAATCATGTTACCATTAAACAGACTTGGTGAACATGATTGGCAGAGCAGCCTGCCAGTGTTTCCCCAAGGAATGCCCCCCCCCTGCGTCCCCTATTTTACTTTTAGGAAGCCAATTACATCCCTCAAGTTGTAATGTGCAAGACTATTTTACTACCTGTTTCTGCTATGCAATTTGAACCCCCTAAATGCCGCAATTATTCATATGTCGGTCGCTTTACAAGAGGCCATCCACCTGAATAGTGGGCGGCATAGACAATACATAGGTTCATGCAACGCATGAACCTATGTATTGTTCTGAGTGATGGGCACAGGAGAGAGGGGGCAGTGCTCCAGCGCCCACTCTGGACGCACCGCCACTGCAATGCTATCCTGTGGCCAAACACATCTCCCCCCCCCCAAAATAATTTAGTAATGGCCCATCAGAGGGGGTGATGAATATGATAAATGAGCCTTCCATTATACTTATTTTAAACACCTTAATAAACGTAGAATTTGATTGATGTTGGCCTCTAATGTTTTTTAATAGAATTTCCTTGTAATGTATGACTTTGGTATTCTAATATTATTTCATCTTGTTTCACTCCACAGCTTCCTTCCACGCCACAGGAATGACAGACTGTGGCATTGGAGTTTGCCACGCGGTGGGACTTCCCCAACTGCGGTGGTGCCATAGACGGGAAGCACGTCCGCATTGTGCCGCCACCCCGTTCTGGGTCCTACTACTACAATTACAAGGGGTTTCATAGCATTGTGCTGATGGCGGTGGTGTCAGCACGGTATGAATTCCTCTATGTTGATGTAGGGAAGAATGGCCGGATGTCCGATGGGGGATCCTTCATCCAGACGGAGTTTGCCCTCCGTCTCCAGAGTGACGACCTTGCATTGCCACCGGATGCAGGGAATATTGAAGGACTCCCCTTTGTTTTCTTGGCTGATGAAGCCTTCGGACTCGGACGGCATCTTATGAGGCCATTTCCACAGAGGACCCTGACCCCAGAGAAGAGGGTGTTCAATTACCGGCTGGCCAGGGGCCGAAGAGTTGTCGAAAATGCCTTTGGAATAATGGCCAGCCGGTTCCGCCTTTTTATGACTTCAATACACTTGGCGGACTACAAAATAAACTATGTCGTATTATGCTGCTGTGTGCTACACAACTTTCTGAGCCAAAAATCAAATTCCTATATGGCCTCAGTTTTGCCAGAGGCTGGACTTTCCCCTGCAAATCCCCTGCCGGGCCTGGAATCTGCCCGTCCTGACTTGCCCTCCCAAAATGCCCGTGAGGTTCGGGACAAATACATGGAGTATTTCACGGGTAGGGGGGCAATTCCTATGCCAGCCTATGTCTAAGGATCCCAATAAAAAGCTTGTTTAAACCTTTAATTATTTGTTCTTTCCTGTCTCCTAGTTTGTCTTTGTGCATTTGTAGTGCCAAGTGTATTTTACTTTAGTAAATAACAACCATTTCACTATGTAACCTTACAAAATAACCAAATAAGCTTAGAGGGTATTATAAAAAGAAGCTACACGTTGTTTGTGGTCAAATATTTTACTCTGTGCACATTCTCACCATTTTTAGTTTTTTCTGTTTTTTTGGGTTGGCCTGGCCCCAACCCGGCAATTTTTTGCTTATGAAAATACAAAAATAACAGTTGCATTCCAAAAATTACAACATTGGATACCTCTGAGCTATCTGAGACATTCACTTACACAAACTATGTCTCTATGTGCCCGTCCTAATATGGGGTCCTGCCACCCCTTGCCCAGCCAAAAATTGAATATGCACACATTTGGGATTTTTTTCATCTAGGAAGTTTACAATCCTGATCCCTATTGTCAACATGTGCTTTCTGCCATCAGGGGTGATCAATGGACGTGTTTTGGGGGTGCAACCCCTTCCTCAGTTCACCGACTTTAGATACGAGGAAGGGGTTTCACCCACAAAAGACGTACATTTATATCCCCTGATGGCAGATAGCACATGTTGACACACTGTGTGCAGATTCAATTTTTGGCTGGTTTGATTGTCAAAAAAAATCGAAAAGTTGCAAAAACAAACATGTAAAAACAAATGGGTTTGGATGGCTTATTGAATTCTCCCCAAAACATCGAGAATGTCTTTAAATGTTTGTTCCATCACATGGATTCTTTGTTTAATAAGGTCCAGTTCCGTGCTACATTCCATCACTTGCTGGATGAGGCGGAGGGCACTGTCAGCAGAGAACCGTGTACTATCCTTCACAACATTTATATCCCCTAAAAACAAAAAACAAAAGGTATTATAACTCTGCAGGCCTACATCTCTTACCTGAAGCTGTGGTGACAGATACTGACCTGTTGTGGTGACCAGATCCACAACGTCATCCACCTCTCCTTCCTGCACTTCTCCTTCCTCCACCTCAACTTCCTGCACATCTTTCGGTTGTGGGTCTTTGGGAGTTTGGGGTTGCTTGGAAGTTGTGGGGTGCCTGTGCTCCCTGGAGTGTCCTCCTCCCAGTCTTCTCTCCCCTATGAGAATCAAACAAAAGGTCTATTTATCACACTGTAAATCTCAATGGTAAAATAAAAACAGGCTAAATTGCTTGGAAGTGTGGTACAAGTGTGTGTTTGGGCGGAATTTAAAGAAGAATGCATTATTTATGACCAAGAATATGTTTAGTATTCACCTTTGGATGTAATTTATTTGACATGGAGGCACCACAAAAATTCACTGATGCACCTGTGTGGGACACCCAAAAAAGGCGGGTCTGGTGGCCCACACTATAGTGCTCCAAAGTACAGATGTGGAAGCAGCTGCTGAGTGTCGTCTCCTTTACACTGATAAAAGTTTGCATTTCATTCTCTTTACAAACACATCATCTAGCCTAAAAATTTTGCCACAATATTTGAACAAAAATGGCAGATGTCTAATTACTTTTGTGGCTCTAAAATAAGCCAAAACCGCGGATAGTGGCCGAACGAAGTGTCTGTAACGTAACGAACGATTACTGTGCCCAACCAAGTTCAAAATATTACATTTTGGAAGGAAGTCCAATATGAGAAACCAAAATAAAGAGCAACATGTCAGTTTAGAAAAAGATTAATAGCAGAAAAGTCTACTTTTTACTTACTTTTAGCGAGCATTCTCTTTATGCTCCTCAACTGCTCTGGCTCCCTCAGTTTGAGGTCTGACCACCTCTTTCTGAGCTGCTCATTTGAGCGTTTCACCCCGAAATTTGCCTTCAGACTCTTCACGACTTTAGTGAGGATTTTGGCCTTCCTTCTATTTGGTTTGCTATACGGCCCATGCTTGGCATCATAATCAGCCTTGAGCAAGATGTCCACCATCTCCGCCATCTCCGCCAAAGACATATTCGATGCCTTGAATCTCCTCCTTGATCGTGACGTTTCCTCGGTCTCCGGGCTTGTCTCCTCCTCGTTAGTTGCGGAATTATCAGACACCTGCTGTAACTCCACCATATCTGTCTGCGCGCCGAAAGAGAAGGGGCAGGGAAAAGATGTTAGTTAGAACGTCATGGGCGGGCGACGTGTGCGGAGCGACGTGTTCATATTTTGACGCATGCGTGGTGTGTATATAGCAAACACACATGTGACTATAGTACGTTCGGTGTGCGGAGAGAGGAGTTCAAGTGACGGACGTGCGAACGAAGGTATGTGATTTTGTGACTTGTACAAATTGTTGGCCTATACTGTCTTGAGAATGTTGGAGGATATATATGGTGACTAGGATGTTAAGGAGGTTAGACTGTTTGCCTCACATTAGTTATATATAATTTATTTAACTTGCAGATACAATATGAATGTCTTTATTAGCGACAAAGAGTTCCTGGCGGAATTTATTGACCGGGTAAGGGAGCTGCCGGCTCTGTGGGAGACGAAAAACCCCATCCACAAAAAAAGAGGGGTGAGAAAAGCAGCGCTGGAGAAGCTGCTCCCATTTGTGCATACCAAGGTGCCCACAGCCACAGCAAAACAAGTGGACACTAAAATTGGGAGCTTGAGAGGTACCTACAGGACTGAACGCTCTAAGGTGCTGGCTTCTCAGAGGTCAGGAGCAGCAGCAGGTGATGTGTATGTCCCGATTTTGTGGTACTACAACAGGATGTCCTTCCTGGATGACCACATTGAGGCAAGGCCATCACTCTCCACTCTTCCCCCCAGACTTCCCTGCAGCCAACCTGAGCCTTCTCTGGAGCAAGAGGAGGCAGCCATCCTGGATGATCCTGATTTGGCCATCTGGAGCCAGGTATAGTATTAAATGAAAATGTATTGGGATAAACTTAATGTTTGACAAATATGTCAAGATGACAAACATAAAATATTTTGGATTCCACAAGTGAAATTAAGATCTGTAGACATTATTCTGCACTTAATTGGGTGCTAAATAGTCAATCTGATGTAGTGGTAAATTTAAAGCAAGGATTTATGGATTTACATTCTAATTGCTTCAATCAGGATTACAAAGTTTGATGCAAAGATTAAACCAACATATTAAACTATGTCCCTTTTTCATACACAGGATGAAATCAGCCAGGAGGAGGGTCTGGAAACTGTCAGGCAGGAGGAGGAAGGGCCCAGTGGCAGCCAGGAGGTGGCAGGGCCCAGTGCCAGCCAGGAGGTGGCAGGGCCCAGTGCCAGCCAGGAGGTGGCAGGGCCCAGTGGCAGACCGGAGGTGGCAGGGCAAAGGAGAAGCACCAGATCCCAGGTGCCTCACATCCGGCTTCACAAAAGAGGCAGGAGGGACAGGAGCACGAGTGAGGCAGCAATGGCCCTTATTCGTGAGGCCCATGCCACCCTCCAGGAGCCCACATCCCCTGAAGAGGCCATTGCCGGCCTAGTGGAGGCTAAGTTCAAGGTGATGAGCATGGAACAACGCCTCCTATGCGAGCCCCTGCTCACCACCTTGCTCAACAAGGGGGTGATGGAGAAAATTACCCCCAATACCGCCATATGTGAGGTGGCACAACTGACCCAACCTCAACCTCCACCTCCACCTCCACCTTCTTCTTCTGCCCCACCCCCTTCTGCTACACCTCCACCTTCTTCTTCTGCCCCACCCCCTTCTGCTACACCTCCACCTTCTTCTTCTGCCCCACCCCCTTCTGCTACACCTCCACCTTCTTCTTCTGCCCCACCCCCTTCTGCTACACCTCCACCTTCTTCTTCTGCCCCACCCCCTTCTGCTACACCTCCACCTTCTTCTTCTGCCCCACCCCCTTCTGCTACACCTCCACCTTCTTCTTATGCCCCACCCCCTTCTGCTACATCTCCTCCTCCTCCTCCTGACAGGAGTACCCCTCCAGTGGCCCAGCCTCCAGCCAAACGAAGAAGGAAGGCTGCAGGGAAGGCTTCAGGGAAGGTTGCAGGGAAGGTTGCCAGGAAGAAGAGGAAGTGATGGCCTTGCTTCATTGTGGTCGGACAGAAGGCAGCCTGTTGTAGTACCACACACTTGGGACATATTTATCACCTGCTGCTGTTCTTGACCTCTGGGAGGCCAGCATCAGATTGTGTTCAGAAATGTTGGCCTTCTCAAGCTCCCAATTTTAGTGTCCACACAGGGTTGCTGTGTGCTCTGGGGTCCCTGGGATGCACAAATGGCAGCAGGTTCTCCAGCGCTGCCTTCTCTTTATTTTATTTCTAAACATGAATAAATTTGATTTTTGTTTAAGTTCATACTTGACTATGTGTATTTGTAAAAATTTAAAATCTAGCTTTGGAGTAAGCAGATACATTTGACTGACAATAAAAGGGACAGATATCACCCCCCCCAAAAGAATAACTAAATCTGATTAGCAAAAAAACATGGTGGGAAATTTAACTAATATAGATTCCAAAATTAAATGGGAGATCACTATCAAAACATTGCGAAATTATAATTAACATCATTTTGAAAAATATAACCATTTAAATTATTCCTAAAAACTTGCACAATATAATACACATAAATCTTCTTAAGAGCAGCATGAAAAAGGTTAAAAAAAAAAGGCATAACTCTGTGTGAATATCAGCAACAAAAGAAGGTCACTCGTTTTGATTAATGTAACATTCTAACGAAGATTTCAATGCAGAACATTTAAACGATGCAATATTTTTGAGCGTGACGAATGTGCTCTCTCCATTACGAAGGCTTGTTTTACCAGAAGATGCGCTCCCGTCTCATAGTTGCTTGTGAGCATGCGCGCTTTTGGAAGAGTCGTAAAAGCATACACACGAACCATTTTCTCGTCACAAAACAGCCCGACAAGAAACACGACGAGGAAATCTGGAATCCTGACGAGAAAATAGAGAGCAGGTTCTCTATTTTCTCGTCGAGATTCTCTGCAATTTTCTCGTCGTAAAACCATACACACGAACGTTTTTCTCGACAAAAAAGCTCTCGCGGCACTTTTCTTGACGGTTTTGGACGAGAAAATCGTTCGTGTGTACGAGGCTACAGGCAGCAACTTGAACCAAGCACCTTGTGTAGTCCTGCCTTGAATCTGCAAACACATTACTGTTCAAATTTTCAGAAGAGACTAGTGTAACACACAATAATGTCAGAAAAGATTACACAGAGCCAATACACACCTATTCATACATTTTTTAGACATGACCTCAAATCAAATATATACTGTGAAAGTCCATGTTTCACTAGAGCAATAAAAAAACACAGTGTTAACATGCTGACATGTCTGACATATGGCAAATTCATTTCATATTTCCTTCCATGTGTTAACGGTACATATTTTATAGAAGTCAGAAAAAGGCTACTTGTCAATGGTAGATGACAGGAAAAAAAAAAGAAGAAAAATGAGATAAAGGGAAAGTACTGGAAGATGGCAGTTTGGATTGACACAGTCATTGACATTTTTATTGGGCTATTTTATGTGGGCATTTGATTAATAGCTGGAAAATGTTTTGATGTTGCAATTGACATGAGAAACGATTGAAATATCTGGCATAGTCGGACACAAATATGTAGCAGCTGTTCTGTAACTAGGACATTCGCCTTTTACAAGAATAATACATAGATTCATAACACAAAGGTATGACAACATAATGTTCTGCCCTAACACCAAAAAAACAAATACCCCCTGGGACACATCCATAAGCTACTGTATCGATATGGAAAACGTTATGAAAACATAAATCCTAAAGCCCGGTTCACATAGGGGCGACTCGTCAGGCGACTCGGTCGCCTGACGAGTCGCATCCCGCACTGTTCAATGGAACCGTTCTAATAGGAGCGACTCGAGTCGCTCCGACTTAGAAAAAGGTTCCTGTACTTCTTTGGGGGCGACTCGTGGCGACTTGCATTGACTTCTATACAGAAGTCATTTTGCAAATCGCCTCTCAAGTCATCTTGAGATCGCCTGTACGAGTCGCCCCCCAAAGTCGTGCCGCCCCTGTGTGAACGGGGCTTAAGGCTCCATGTACACAGAAGCTGATAAACTGCAGTTTATTGGCGTTTTGACGTTTTTTTAAAAAGCCCATTAACTGCACTCTATGTTAGCCTATGTGTTCATGTACACATAGCGTTTTTTAGCTTTAATGAGCAGTGGAGTTAATGGGCTTTTTTCTGAACGCAAGAAATTCGCGTTCAAAGTGCCGTTTTTCGGCAGAAAAAATGCAAAACGCAGAAAAACGCTCATAAACGCTCAAAAACGCTGGCCGCGAGCGTTTTTTAGCGTTTTTTGGTCCATTGAAAAAAAAAAAAAAGCTACACTGAAAAACGCTAATAAAAGCTAGTAAAAAAACGCTGATAAAAGCTAGCTTTTTCTGCTGCTTTAAAAACGACCGTTTTTGAGCTTCTGTGTACATGGAGCCTAAAAGTACATACATTTATATTATAATATCACAATAGAAAAGATAAGTCTCCTTTATAGACAACTTCAGTCAAACCTTTTCTTTTAGATTTGGATAGAACACAGAAGGATTATAACAGGTAATAATATAACCCCAGAAGTTCGGGTGTTTATGGCTGTTTGTTTCCTCGCTAGACAGGTGTCACTGTTTGTTTCTTTCTGGATAACAGGTGTCACCAGAACAGGAAGTAAGGGGAAATCTCCTTACTGAGGGCACAGGCAGCAATATAAACCTGACAAAGGCTCTTACCCTTCCCTATCACATCTAGACCTGCTCTGCTACACATTGCTGATATTGACGTGAGTGTTCCCGGCCAGGTGCCTTCCCGTCGGCTTTGTTGTGAATTACTGGCTTGCATTAATACAAGTTCTGTTCTCTACAATAGGACTCAGTGTGTTTTCTGCTGCAGCACCACACTGCACCTTGCACCTCCCCACATGCTGTCTGAACTACAGAGGTGTTAAGATGAGGAGTTTCAGGAGGCAGAGTCGGTACAGGAATCACAGCTTGCAGGCAGCAAAGTACCATGGGATATATAGTCCTTAGAAATTGAAAGTAAACGGCAGAGGAGAAGCTGCAAAACATGTAGGGAATCCAGGAAGTTGTGGAAAGAGATGGCAAAAGACAGGCAGAACTCAAGCAGTTTTTTCAAGTAAACTTACCGGTATATTGGATTGTCATGTATTGGATTTTATGATGTCATAAAATGAAAGTGTATGCTGTGATCTTAGATTTCCTTTAAAGCGGTTGTAAACCCTGCTTGGTAATTTTTACCTACAGGTAAGCCTATAATAAAACTTAAGCCCCGTACACACGGTCGGCCTTTTGGCCAACAAACTTCATTTTGAGCAAGTTGGACCAACAATCCGACCATGTGTACGCTCCATCGGACAAACTTTTTGGTTTTTTTTTATTTTCATCGGACAAAAGTTGGGTCTGCAAACGGACAAACTTTTGGCCAACAAAAGTCTGATGGAGCAAAGTCCGACCGTGTGTACAGAAAACCATCGGACTATTGTCCGATGGACAAAACAAATAATGTTAAAATCAACCAACAATAGCAGAAGTTGACCAAAGGGTGGCGGTAAAGAGCAGAAAAGAGCAGAAAAACCACGTGATGTTGCAAAAAGTTTGGGAAAAGTTTGCAGAAAAGTCCTGTGGTGTGTATGCTATGGGTGTGCCCGGCCAACTCCGTTCGGACAAAAATCCACGGAAAAGTCCGATGGAAGTCCAACCGTGTGTACGAGGCTATAGGCTTCATGTTCACGGGACATTTTTACAACCTCTCCTGAACGATTTAACTTGACAGATAGCAACCCCCGTTCAAAACATCAGTTCTGCCGCGTTTACATGCCGCGTTTAGCCGCGTATGCGCTTAGAAGCGTTTTATTTTAAAATTGCCAAAAATTAAAACCGCCTGTAAGTGTAAAGGCTGGCCGCAGGCTAGCCTGTATTTGTGGGAGGAGGCTGAGAGCACTATTTATAGCCTCCTCCCTTGCCAGATCCTGCGTCGGCGTCGTTCTGGGTTCCCGCTGACGTCACTTCCGGGTTTCACAGGGCATCCGCGTCACTTCCGGTTTGTTCAGCGGAGCGGCAGCGTGGTGCACGGCAGGAGGCTCCTCTTCTCCACGTCTCCCGGGGCTCGCGGTACTGGTAGGGGGGGAGGAGGGCTTCTGCAGGGGGTCCACATCGGAGACCAGGTGCATGATCGGGCCGGGGGGGGGTCCATGCCGTGACCGCCGCTCACAGCAGGCCTTCACTCACCGCCCGGTTCCCACGCCGGCTTCATGGGGGGGGGTTCCGCATGCCTCCCTTCCTTCTCTGGGTACTTTCAGGCTTCCGGGTGAGGGGGGGGGGGACGCGCGCCGTCTTCCAGGCGCACGCCAAGCATCTTGGGGGGAGGGCACTCACCCATTGTCGGATGCTTGTCGTCAGCATGGGGGGGGGGGTGTAATGCACCAGCTGTCCGCCCGGCCACGGCGTGCCTTTAGGGGGGGTAAGCTTGCTGTGTGAGCGGGGGTCGGAGTAGCCGCTCTGCCGCTGGGGGTACGGAGACACTTGCTGGCAGTCTGCCATGGGTCACTCACCTCCCGGCATTCACATGGGGGACTCCCACACGCCTCCCTTATGTGCCAGTGTCAGCTCTCTCTCTGGATGTCATGGGGCGTCTTGTGAGCAGACGCCCGCCCGCTTCCCGGTTCCCATGGCGGGCTTCGTTGGAGCAGGGGGGGGCTTCCATTGCTGGCGCATGTCGGCGTCCATGTGGGGGGGGGGTTGTCCAGCTTCCTTCTCCTGTGCCTTGGTGGATCAAGCAGGGGGGCCGCCGCATGCTTCGCCCGCCGGCTCCTTCTTCCGCACCGCCCGCCCGTCCTCCCTTGCCCGTGCAGCGTGGGGGGGCACACCATCCACCCACTCATTTTCCTCTGGGTTCTCACCGGCTGCATCGCAGGGCCGGCCACTCGCCCACCACTTCTCCTCCTGGGCTCACGCTGTCCATCCATCCACTCCTCCCAGGCCACGCTGGGGGGAGGGAGGGGGGCTGTCTTATTTCCGGGGTCACGCTGGCTGCATGTAGGGGGGGGCTGGCCATTCACGGGTCTCGCTGGCAGCTAGGGGGGGAAGGGCTGACCATTCACGGGTCTCACTGGCAGCTAGGGGGGGGCGTCCGCCTGTTTCCAGGGGTCACACGCTGGCAGCATAGGGTGGGGGCTGTCCGCCCCCCGCATCTCCACGTGTCACACAGGCAGGATTTCTTGCGACACATGCTGTTTGCGGTAGGTATTCTGTTTGCGTTTTCTCAGTGTCTCTGCGTTTCTCAGGGCCTGCTTTTTCTCAGGGTCTACGCTCTCAGGGTCTGTGTTTTCTCAGGGTCTGCGTTTTCTCAGGGTCTGCGTTTCCTCAGGGTCTGCGTTTTCTCAGGGTCTGCGTTTTCTCAGGGTCTGCGTTTCTCAGGGTCTGCGTTTCTCAGGGTCTGCGTTTCTCAGGGTCTGCAGTTTTCTCAGTGGCTACGTTTCCTCAGGGTCTGCGTTTCCTCAGGGTCTGCGTTTCCTCAGGGTCTGCGTTTCCTCAGGGTCTGCGTTTTCTCAGGGTCTGCGTTTTCTCAGGGTCTGCGTTTTCTCAGGGTCTGCGTTTCTCAGGGTCTGCGTTTCTCAGGGTCTGCAGTTTTCTCAGTGGCTACGTTTCCTTTGGGTCTGCGTTTCCTCAGGGTCTGCGTTTCCTCAGGGTCTGCGTTTCCTCAGGGTCTGCGTTTTCTCAGGGTCTGCGTTTTCTCAGGGTCTGCGTTTTCTCAGGGTCTGCGTTTCTCAGGGTCTGCAGTTTTCTCAGTGGCTACGTTTTTTCTCAGGGTCTGCGTTTCCTCAGGGTCTTCGTTTTCTCAGGGTCTGCGTTTTCTCAGGGTCTGCAGTTTTCTCAGGGTCTGCAGTTTTCTCAGGGTCTGCAGTTTTCTCAGGGTCTGCGTTTTCTCAGGGTCTGCGTTTTCTCAGGGTCTGCAGTTTTCTCAGTGTCTGCAGTTTTCTCAGTGTCTGCAGTTTTCTCAGGATCTCGGCGACCGTACTCCAGGCGTCTGTCTTTGGCGTTTCTGGCCCGGCTGTTGTTTTTTCAGTCTCTATAGTTCTGTCGGCTCAGCCTCAGCATTTGGCGGCCTCAGGATTCTGTCGTTACGTTTCAGTCTCAGCTTTCTGCCCCAGGTTTCTGTCCTTGCATTTGCTGTCATAGCGTTTTCTGCCCAGGATTGCTGCCTCGGCGTTTCGGGCTCAGCTTTCTCTCGTAGCGATTCTGCCCAAGGGTTTCTGTCATTGCTTTTTCAGTCACGTGCTGTCATAACGTTCTGCCCCAGGTTTCGGTCATTGCTTTCAGTCACGTGCTGTCATAACGTTCTGCCCCAGGTGTCGGTCATTGCTTTCAGTCAGGTGCTATCATAACATTCTGACCCAGGTTTCTGTCCTTGCATTTTCAGTCACGTTCTGTCATAGCATTCTGCCCCAGGTTTCTGTCATTACATTTTTCAGTCACGTTATGTCATAGCTTCTTGCCCCAGGTTTCTGTCAGTGCATTTTTTCAGTCACGTTCTGTCTTAGTGTTCTGCCCCAGGTTTCTGTCTTTTCATTTCTCAGTCTCGTTCTGTTATAGCATTCTGCCCAGGTTTCCGTCATTACATTTTTCAGTCACATTCTGTTTTAGCATTTTGCCCCAGGTTGCTGTCGTTACATTTTTCAGTCACGTTCTGTCATAGCTTCTTGTCCCAGGTTTCTGTCAGTACATTTTTCAGTCACGTTCTGTCTTAGCGTTCTGCCCCAGGTTCTGTCGTGGCATTTTCAGTCACGTTCTGTCATAGCATTTCCGCCCCAGGTTTCTGTCATTACTTTTTCAGTCACGTTCGGTCGTAGCATTCTGGCCCAGGTTTCTGTCATTGGATTTCCGTCTCAGCTTTCTGTCGTAGCGTTTCTATCATAGTGGTTCTACCCCAGGGGTTTTTCTGTCATTGCACTTGTCTGCCTCAGCGGGCAGTCTCGTCGTTGTCATGCATTTTGCCCTAGGCTTCTGTTTTTGCTTTGCCATACGTTTCAGTCTTAGCGTTCTGCTCCAGGTTTTTTCTGTCATTGTATTTCTGCCTCAGCCTTCAGGCTCTGCGTTCAGCCTCGGCAGTTCTCTCGTACATTTTCTGCCCCAGGTTTTCCTGTCTTGGCACATCGGCCTCAGCATGTTCACGATTCTGTCATAGCATTTCTACCCCACAATTTCTGTTGTTGCATTCCTGCCCCACGAGTTCCGTCATTAAGTTAGTCAGTGTTCTGCCCCAGGGTTCTGTCATAGAGTTGCTGCCCCCACGTTTCATGTCTGGCGTTCCTGCCCTGCGATTTCCTGTCATAGTGTTTGTCATAGCATTGTCTTTGTGGTTACCATATCTCATCGTCCTTGTCGTGTTACAACCTGTGTTGTTTAGTTAGTGTTCACATTTCGGGATCTGTCACGTCTACAGATCCATACGGGTTGAGGTTTCGTTTTTAATGATTGGAGACCACAATCTTCTCGCCCGTATACCACACTTCATACGATGTACGTTCATTTATTACACCTGTACATTACCCACCACGGTCTGTGGGTGCACATGCCCTGAGTGTTCAGTTCTACTGCCTGTCTGCGCGGCAGGCTACTCGGGCTCAAATCAGGGTGGGGGGGGGGCTGTTATCATGTTCGTCACGCGCAGTGGTCTTGTCCTTGGTCATGCTCCTTCTCAGGTAGTCGCGGGGGGGGGGGGGGCGTTCGTTGTGTTTTTGTGTCTGGTTCTGTTGTCATGTCAGTTTGTGTTCTTGGTTGGGCTTGCTGCCCGTCTCTGTTGGATTAGTTCATTAGTTCGTGTGCATCTCTTCAACTTCAGGGTGCTTGGTCTGGTTTCTGTGACTTCATTCCTTAGGGGGGGGCGGGCTTCCTAGTGTGACAGCAGGAAGGTAAAGTCACCTGGTTGCATCCAGGGGGGTAGATATATTTCGCCCAGATTCAGGCTTTACGCCGACTTATACAACTAGGCGGAGAGTTGTATAAGCCCAGCTGGGGCTAGTGGGCTCATGGATGACTCATACCTCTAGGGAGAGGGCTGGGCGTCGTGCAGGCAGGGAGTTGATGAGACCAGCTGAAGCCTGTCAGTTCGTTTAAGGCCTCTATAAAAACTCCCAGATTCATTAGGTGTTTGCTCATGCCTGGAACCAGACCTGTGTGGACTGTCTAGGGAGAGTGAACCCCTGTGCGGTGAGACAAAGCCTGTGTGGCTATTTGCTTGGACATTTAAAACCAGGGACTTAGGGACTAGGACAGCACTAGGCTGATCCCAGTTGTTAGTTAGGAAACCTGTATGTTTAGTTAGAGGTCAAGTTGACCAGGATTTATTTTGTTTATGTTTCTTTTGCTTTGCTGTGTTTTGTCACTGTAAATAGAAAATAAACCGCACCTTTTTGATTTTGAAAACCACAACCTCCGTTTGCTGGGCCTGTTTTTGTGTGGGGAGCCCATCCCGGGGGTCACCCACACCCGCTGCCGAGCTAACCCCCCCACAGTTGGTGGAGAATGCAGGCAGTTTTTTTTTAAGCCAGCATGGAGGAGATACTGAAACAGCTGGCTCTAGCAAATGCCAATCAACAGCAGACAAATGCAGGTTTGCAAAAGAGCCTTGCAGCTCATCAACAGAGCCTTGCAGCTCATCAACAGAGCCTTGCAGCCCAGCAGCAAGCTCATCAACAGAGCCTTGCAGCCCAGCAGCAAGCTCATCAACAGAGCCTTGCAGCCCAGCAGCAGACAAACGCAACTTTGCAACAGAGTCTGGAGGCTCAGCAACAAGCCCAGCAGCAATCTGAGGCCCGCTTCATAGACCTGTTGCAGAAGCAAGAGCAGAGACTACAACAACAGATGGAAGCAGTAATGCAGCAACGTCCGCAGACCAGTGAGGAAAGCCGTCCCACTAATACCGCGTCCTTTGGGGTCAGTCGTTTATTGACAAAAATGACTGGAGAGGATGATCCAGAGGTATTTTTGACCACATTTGAAAGGACCGCTGAAAGAGAAAAGTGGCCTGAGGAGCAGTGGGCTGGACTGGTGGCTCCTCTGTTAACTGGTGAATCGCAGAAAGCTTACTATGACCTAGAGCCTAACCAAGCAAAAGACTATGTGATGCTAAAAGCTGAAATATTGGCAAGGCTGGGTGTCACCCTGGCTGTCCGGGCTCAGCGTGTGCATAACTGGACTTTCCAGCTTGGAAAACCCCCCAGGTCTCAAATGTATGATCTCATTCACCTGAGCAGAAAGTGGCTACAGCCAGAGACTTTGTCCGCACCAAAGATTGTGGAACGTGTTGTAATGGATCGGTTTTTGAGAGCTCTTCCTACTGCCATCCAAAAGTGGGTAAGCCATGGAGACCCAGAGACGGCCGATGGTCTTGTGGATCGTGTGGAGAAATACTTGGCTACAGAGAACCTGACGGCCTCTTCCAGAGACACTCGGACTTTCCACCCTAAGACCAGACCATCCCCAGGGGCGGATAAGAGGATTCCAAGGGGTGAGGGTGGAGAGAGTGAGAGGGTGGGAGCTCTACCCCAAGTTTGGCGAGAACAGCCTGGGAAATCAGCGGCTCAAGAGGCGGCAAGAAGGATCGTTTGCTACCGCTGCCGGCAAGCGGGACATATTGCAGCCAATTGCCCGGTTGTGGAGGAACCCATGCAGTGTGACTTTCTGACGGGCAGACGTCAGTCGCTGTGTGCGACAGTCGCATGCACTGCCATTCGAGGAACTGAGAAACATTTATGCAAAATGTGTGTTAATGGTAGAAATGTTGTGGTATTGCTGGATTCAGGTAGCCTTGTGACCCTGATAAAGGCTGAGTTAGTTAAAACAGAGGTCTCTGGGAATAGCAAGGTAGCTGTTATTTGTGTGCATGGGGACACCCGAGAGTATCCAGTGACTACAGTGTGTTTCGAGACCCCCAAAGGTACCCTCTTTCATCCAGTGGGCTTAGTATCTCAGTTACCGCATGACGCCATTGTGGGAAGGGATTTTCCGAAGTTCTGGGAACTGTGGGATGATCCTGAGCCCCCCACTGGTGCCCCTATGTACCAGGAATGTGATAGCCAGAACTCCCCTGAGAGTGGTGAGGACTCTCCGGAATTTCCCTTATCAGTATTGGCAGGGGAGACTCAAGAAACTGGAGAGGAGCCCACCTCCTCAGACGAAAACCTACCGTCTGTGGAGTTTTCTGATCTTGAGGTTCACAGGGAAAACTTTGCCACAGAACAGTTGAAAGACCCCGCCCTAATAAAGGCACGGGAAAACGTAGTGAAAATAGATGGCGAGTTAGTGAACCCAGATAATACCTGCACTTACCCATACTTCAGCGTAGAGAAGGACCTACTGTATCGGGTGGCAAAAAGGGCAGAAGAAACCGTTGAGCAGCTTGTGGTGCCCAAACCTTACAGGAAGTTGGTGTTGGAGTTGGCTCATGGGCACATTCTTGGAGGTCATCTGGGGACAGAGAAAACCCGAGAGAGGGTATTACAGAGATTCTATTGGCCGGGGGTGATGAAGGACATAGAAAATTATTGTTCCTCCTGCCCTGTGTGTCAGAGGTCGGCCCCGATGCCACATTTCCGTAGCCCGCTGGTCCCTCTACCCATCATTGAGGTCCCGTTTGAGAGGATCGCCATGGATTTGGTAGGTCCTATAATCAAGTCCGCTAGGGGGCACCAGTACATATTAGTTATAATGGACTATGCCACCCGTTATCCAGAAGCGATCCCTCTCCGAAATACCTCGGCCAAAACCATAGCCAAAGAGCTATCTCTTGTGTTTAGCCGGGTGGGTATTTGTAAAGAACTGCTTACGGACCAAGGTACACCCTTTATGTCCCGGGTTATGAAGGAGCTGTGTAAATTGTTCAAAGTGACGCAATTACGTACATCTGTGTATCACCCCAAAACCGATGGGCTGGTTGAAAGATTCAACAAAACCCTAAAACAAATGTTGAAGAAAGTGGTGGATAGAGATGGAAAGGATTGGGACTGTCTACTTCCTTATCTGATGTTTGCTATTAGGGAGGTGCCCCAATCCTCTACGGGATTCTCCCCCTTTGAGTTACTGTATGGGAGACACCCAAGAGGGCTGTTGGATATTGCCAAGGAAACTTGGGAAAGTGAGAGTTCTCCCCACAGGAGTGTGATTGAGCATGTCGCCCTGATGCAAGACCGAATTGCACAGGTAATGCCCATCGTGAAGGAACATTTGGCCCAAGCGCAGTTAGCACAGCAGAGAGTGTACAACCGTGGAGCCAAGACCCGTACCTTTTCCCCGGGGGATAGGATACTGGTACTTGTCCCTACGGTTGAAAGTAAATTCCTTGCCAAATGGCAAGGCCCCTACGAGATAATGGAAAAAGTGAGCGAAGTGAATTACAAGGTCAGACAACCAGGAAGGCGAAAGCCCGAACAGATCTATCACGTTAATCTGTTGAAAGCCTGGAGGGATAGAGAGTCCCTAGTCGCAGACACTTGGTCACCAGCTCAAACTGGTTGCGTGATTCCTGAGGTTGGAATAGCAGCCACCTTGTCACAACCCCAACAACAGGAGGTTAAGGAGTTTGTGCTTCGCAACAAGGAGGTATTCTCTGAGCTGCCGGGACAAACATCTGGGGTAGAGCATGACATCATTACCCCGCCCGGTGAAAGGGTGAAGTTAAAACCCTATCGGATCCCAGAGGCCCGACGGGAGGCAATACGGGAGGAAGTACAGAAAATGCTGAACTTAGGGGTGATAGAGGAGTCCCAAAGTGATTGGTCTAGTCCCATTGTGTTGGTGCCTAAACCGGATGGGAGCTGGCGATTTTGTAACGATTTTCGTCAGTTGAACAAAGTTACAAAATTTGACACCTACCCCATGCCACGTATAGATGAGTTGATCGACCGGCTGGGAACAGCCCGATACATGACGACTCTTGACCTCACAAAAGGGTATTGGCAAATCCCCCTGGCCAAGTCGGCCAAAGAGAAAACCGCATTTGTAACCCCAGACGGGGCGTTCCAATATAAAAGAATGCCGTTCGGGTTACAGAATGCGCCGGCCACATTCCAGCGGAAAATGGACCAGATGCTGAGGCCCCATCGGAAGTATGCTGCGGCTTACCTGGATGACGTAATTGTCCATAGCACAGATTGGGCCTCACATCTGCCAAAAGTGCAAGCAGTCCTGGACTCTGTTCGGGAAGCGGGGTTTACGGCTAACCCCAAGAAGTGTACCATTGGGCAGGAAGAGGCCAAATATCTTGGGTACACCATTGGGAGGGGAGTAATAAAACCCCAACTCAACAAAGTCGAGGCCATCCAGAGTTGGCCACGTCCCAACAGCAAGAAGCAGGTACGAGCCTTTCTGGGAATCGCTGGGTATTATCGGCGATTCATTCCCCACTTTGCTTCTAAGGCTGTGCCCCTAACCAACCTGACGAAGGGGAAAGGGTCGGTCATGATTAAATGGACCCCCGAGGCTGAGGCAGCATTCCAATTCTTGAAACAAGCCTTATGTAGCCAGCCAGTGTTGTACTCACCCGACTTCTCTAAAGACTTTGTCGTACAAAGTGATGCGTCAGATGTGGGGTTAGGAGCAGTATTGTCCCAGGTCTGGAACGGGGAAGAGCACCCAGTCATTTACCTCAGCAGGAAGTTGAAGTCCCATGAGGTAAATTACGCCACCGTTGAAAAGGAGTGTTTAGCGGTGAAGTGGGCTCTAGATTCCCTTCGGTACTACCTGCTAGGTAGGCACTTTGACTTGGTTACGGATCACGCTCCGTTAAAGTGGATGGCTCAAAACAAGGAAACAAATAGAAGAGTGAATAGGTGGTTCCTGGCCCTCCAGGAATTCAACTTCACAGTAAAGCATCGCCCTGGCGTTCAAATGGGGAATGTGGATGCTTTGTCTCGAGTACATGAATGCCTGATTGCTGGTGTTCCAACCCCGAGGTTAAAACAAGAGGGGGGGGGTATGTGACAGCAGGAAGGTAAAGTCACCTGGTTGCATCCAGGGGGGTAGATATATTTCGCCCAGATTCAGGCTTTACGCCGACTTATACAACTAGGCGGAGAGTTGTATAAGCCCAGCTGGGGCTAGTGGGCTCATGGATGACTCATACCTCTAGGGAGAGGGCTGGGCGTCGTGCAGGCAGGGAGTTGATGAGACCAGCTGAAGCCTGTCAGTTCGTTTAAGGCCTCTATAAAAACTCCCAGATTCATTAGGTGTTTGCTCATGCCTGGAACCAGACCTGTGTGGACTGTCTAGGGAGAGTGAACCCCTGTGCGGTGAGACAAAGCCTGTGTGGCTATTTGCTTGGACATTTAAAACCAGGGACTTAGGGACTAGGACAGCACTAGGCTGATCCCAGTTGTTAGTTAGGAAACCTGTATGTTTAGTTAGAGGTCAAGTTGACCAGGATTTATTTTGTTTATGTTTCTTTTGCTTTGCTGTGTTTTGTCACTGTAAATAGAAAATAAACCGCACCTTTTTGATTTTGAAAACCACAACCTCCGTTTGCTGGGCCTGTTTTTGTGTGGGGAGCCCATCCCGGGGGTCACCCACACCCGCTGCCAAGCTAACCCCCCCACACTAGTTACCTAGTGGCGAGTTCCTGTTGCATTGGTTTGGGCTGCTTTTCCTGCTAGTTTCCATTGGTCTGGCGGTCCAGCACTTGCTCTACTCGTGGGAGGGTTGGATTGGCTTCCGCGCCAACGTCAACTGTCTTGCACTCGTTCCATCAGTCCTGCTGTTGATAGGATTGGACTTGTGCATTCAGAACTCATGTTTGGGTCAGGTTTCGGCTTAGATTCTGCCGGCCGAGTCCGTCAGGTGGGATTGGTGTTTCTGTGTGTCTGGCTTTTCCATGTTCAGCGAGGTTGGTGGCCTCAGCACATTGGCCTTTTCTACCTGCTCCTCCAGGTATCCAGCACTTCAGATTCCTGCCAGGTTGTCCTTTTTGCAACTCACCCTCTCACTCCCCGTACCAGGGTGGGTAGGCCAAGAGTTTAGGGGGTTCTTCTCGGAGCACTTCTCGGGGGGCCTGTTGAGGCATTTTTCATTCTGCATTGGCCTCGTTGCAGGGGCCCCTCGCACCAGCTTGGCTTCTACTTCCCTTTCGTATCCTCTCATCACGAGGATTGCAGTCATGTCTGGGTTGTCTCAGGTGCCAGGCTCTATCCATCCGTCTCAGGGGGTTTAGTCGATTTCCGGGCTGCGTCGCAGGTTCGAGAGATGAACTGCCTGCCTTTAGTCGATGGGTTTCTCCAGTCATTGCGGATACTCACCGGATACATACTGTTGCCTTCGGGGCACGCACTGTCTTTCTTGTCGGTCGGTTACCTTCCCTTCTTCACCTAAACATGTGTCTTTTGCCCTCTTTTCAGGCATACCGACCAGCTAGGCCATGGCACACCTCAGGCCTTGGTTGTTAGGGTTTCAACGCTTACTTACTTGGTTGTTAGGGTTTCTACGCTTACTTACTTGCTCGAAGACTCTGACTACAAATGAAATGTGGCCAAGCGCGAGTTACCGCGTATAGCCACGTTTAGAAGCGTTTGGCACTTGAAATGCCTCTAAACTCAGCTTCTGAACCCATTTTTTTGCGTTCCAAAAAAGCCTCTAAACTCAACTGCCTAGAAATGACTGTAAATGACCCTGTGAACATGTACTGATGAGATAACATAGAGGAGAGTAAAGGAGCAGTTGAAAAAAATGCCCAACTGCTCCTAAACATCTGTTTAGCAGCAGCAGTGTACATTAGGCCTAACCTGTAGGTAAAATGAATATCTCCTAAACTTGCACCATTTAGGAAATATTCACCCTTCGTGCAGCCAGTGACATCACTGGCGCATGCGCTCTGAAGGTCCGGCATACCTTGCCGGAACTTCAGAGCTTTGTGATGGAGCCAAGGGCTCTGGCACCCATGCGCGGGAGTGACGGCATCGTGGCTCCAGCCAATCACATAGCCGCAGCGTGCAAAACCCAGAAGAAAGACAGGGGGAACATGTCAGCCCCCTCAACGGTGATGTTACAGCACTGGAGGGCTTTGTTCCAAGGTGAGTATTTCATAATGTGCTAGTATGCAATGCATACTAGCACATTATGCCATTACCTTTTTGTTTTGCAGCATCCACGGTTTACAACCGCTTTAACCCCCCTGGCGGTATTCCTGAGTCTGGCTCGGGGTTAAATTTCAGCACCAAAAGCGGTAACCCCGAGCCAGACTCGGGATTGCATCTCAGTATCCAGGCAAAGTAACTTACCTTGTCCCCTGGATCCTGCGATGTCTCCCCACTGTGTGATCGAGCTGTCTCCTCGCTCGATTTACACAGTGCCCGAGTGCCACCGAGCTCCGTTCCCTGCGACGTTACAACGCACGGGGGTGGAGATCGGCGCCAAATTCAAAAAAGTAAAAACACAGTACACATACAGTACATTGTAATCTTACAGATTACAGTACTGTATAAAAAAATTACACACCACCTTTGTCCCTAGTGGTCTGCCCAGTGTCCTGCATGCACTTTTATATAATAAAAACTCTTCTTTCTGCCTGGAATTTGGAGATTGTTCATAGCAACCAAAAAGTGTCCCTTTACGTCAAAAGTGGTTTTAGACCAGCTAGAAAACAGCGATAATAAATTAGAATCACTCGGAGAATTGAGCGATAGCGATTTGTGGGGAAATTCGTCATCAAACACTGAAAAACACTTTTATTATTATTATATTATTATTTGTTATAATTATTTTATAGTTACTTATTATATTATAATTTATGATTTTTTTTTTTTTTACTTTATCATACCCGGGATGTCTACTAGACTCTTGTTTGGACAGATTTAAGTGAGTTATTCCTAAGAATTACAGGCCTACAATATAAAACGCCAAATTTCCATGCAGAATAATGGTACCGCTTTTAGCACCTAAAATCTGACAGAATCATACCACCAGAGAGGTTAAGGACACTTTTTATGACCAAAATAATATATGGGCTGGCGTTGAGCATGTTTAATAATGATTGTGTGGCCAAGAATTATCAATGACAGCAATGAGTTGTATCAATGCAACTGATTGAGAAGTAAATAACATTTGAAAAAAAAATATTTTAGATGTGGATGACTAAAAAAAAATAAAAAATAATAACAACACATTGTATGTTTTCCTTTTTTAAAGACAATTTCTCTTTTTTAGAACTTTTTTCTGTACTCAGCCTTCAGGTGGTGAAACGGCAGTGATTACTAAACCTTATCGGACTTCTCCAGCTTAGATGAATGGGTTAAAGAATATTTTGAAGCACACAGCACTGCAGGAGGTAACATGCCAATGCAATGAGGAACAACTGAAAACAGCTTTATTGCAACTGTACACAGAGATTCTGTTATTACTGTGACTTGCACCTTTCAGCACCTACGTGGTGAGCTCATATGTATTATCTGCTCCACACCTGGCACAATCCTAACAAACTGCTCAGTTCTCAGATATGTTGCAGAGTTAAGTTAGGAAAAACATAACACATTCCTATTATGCGGGAAAACACAATTTCATGCTTCCTCAATTAAATACATAGTTCAAAAATATTTTATAGCCTTAGCTGTCAGCAAATCCTTATGTTACTCAGCATGAATAATAGGGCAGAAAATGATCTTCAATAACATGAAATAATTAACAATCAATTTACAGAAAGATGGAATGAATTGTCTTGTGATCACTGATGTACAGTAACAAGAACCAAGGACTGTAGTGATAACTACGATGCGGATGGTTCATAATTATATTATCATGTAGGAGGAAGCTTCAGGTAACACCATTTTCTCAGAAGGAAAACATCTATTAGCTTGACTCAATTTGAAATTATTTGGAAACCAACATGGATGAGTGTAAGAAATAAAGGTGCCCACAGACATAAGACAGTGACGGATTGTGAAATGATCATAGGTCTGTGGGTATTCACTGATCACTCCAGATGTCCCCTGAACAACCCTTCTTGGGTAAGAAGTACTGATAAGTAGAGTTGAGCGGACACCTGGATGTTCGGGTTCGACGGGTTCGGCCGAACTTCGGAAAAAATTTCGGGTTCGGGACCGAACTTTAACCCGAACCCCATTGAAGTCAATGGGAACCCGGACTTCTAAGGACTAAAAAGGCTCTAAAAAAGTCATGGAAAGGGCTAGAGGGCTGCAAATGGCAGCAAAATGTTGTTAAGAGCATGGCAAGTGCTCTGCAAACAAATGTGGATAGGGAAATAACTTAAAATAGCATAAAAAAAAAAAAAAAATATGCTGGAGGCCCCCTTTTCAGCAGAAGAGGTACGGGAAGTCATTAAGAACCTCAGAAACTCAACGGCACGATGCCACACATATGGTGGGAATGCCCCAGAATACGCCCTTTCTGGAATAAATTATTAAATTTAATGGAAAAGGTAGTGGGAAAATAAAATACTTTGAAATAAAAATGTAGAGGGGTGCTAAATTTAAGGGAAGTGTTTGAGTGGTAAATAGGCTCAAACACCCTAATTCTGTAGGATTCATGGACCATTTTGTCCTCGGGGGACAGTATTGGTGTGCAGTTCCCTGCGGCCTACAGGTGGCGCTGCCATGGTAGGCTAGGGTTGAACCGCCGATACAGTGCTGTGCCTTTTGTGTCCCCTCTTGGCAGTAGTACAGCGGGGCGGGGAACCTGCTGTGCATGCCGGGAGAGCATATAAAAGGGGCAGACCTTTGGCCTGGGGGCTGATGTCCAGTGGGGTCCATGCCCAGGTGCCTTCGGCCTGAGAGCATGTGTTCCTGTTCCATCTCGGGTACCTTTAGCCCGGGGTGAGGTACTATCCTGGAGTTCCTGCTTCCCTGGGTATGGAGACCTATGTGCGGGAGTAAAGCCTGGAGTCCAGAGCCTTCGTCTGGAGTCCGCTAAGGGTCAAGGAGTCTTAGGGTGCCGCCTCGTGTAGGGGACCATGTTCCAGGGAAGGGAGGATCATTCTGATGGACCGATGCGGGAGTCACGGTGAAGGAAGGGTCTGTTGACTCCCTGGAGAGATGTCTTCCCCTTGATATGGGCTAGGTTCGTAGAAGGAGAAGCTCAAGGTCATCTTGACTGTATCAGAGGCCTTATTCACCCGGCCCGTGGCAGAGACCAAAGTTCTCCCGGTCCGTGGCAGGGGCCTTGTACACCCGCTCTGTGGCAGAGACCAACCTCAAGGTCTGTGGCAGAGACCGTGCACCTAAAACTGTTTGAGAAACCTAAGCAGTGAAGTGAATGTGCTACGTTTGTGCCTGGACCTCCTCCACACCTTAAGCTGTCCTGTTTCTTTGCTCTAACCTTTTCTATCCGAGTAGAGTTTATTTTGCCATGAGAGAATAAGAGTTGTAATTTCAGCTGGTGTGGACATTGACTTTACTGGGAATTAAAGGACTTGCCTCTACCTACAGTAGAGGTGAGAATCATCCTCTGGAGGAGTTTTGACTCCGGCTGTGGACACGGCCCGTCAAGTACACCGCTCAACCTCTTTATATAGGAGGGTACGGGCTCGTAGTGCGGTGTGCCTTTCTCCCTCCTGCGAGGAGCCAGCAACATAAAGGCAGGTAAGGGGGAAAGGATCTGTGCACTACAAAAAAATAAAATAAAAATTATAATCTTGACCTAGGAGGACGAGGTCCATATGGAGTAGGTGGTTGAGGTGGCGAGGGATGTGGCTGTGTAGGTGAAAGCGGCGGTGGAGGAGGACGAGGTAGCCAACACTGGTTCAAAAATACAACAATGGCTGGGTAAGGCCGGTGATGTGTCGAATTCTGTCCCCCGTCAAATAGTGTCCACCCTGTACTGCGCTTGCTCAGTATGTAGGACAAGGGGATTTCGAAAATCTCCCAAGACGAACGGCGCCTGCGTGGTGAGTTCAGGTGAAGGCCACACCATTCGTGGTTCAAGCCGAGCCAAGTGAGGCCGTGCCCGAAGCGTGGCGATCGAACTGAGCCCGTGAGGGGCCCTGTTACTATGTGCTACCGTATGTCCACTTGGATGGTGGGGCTTGAACCTGCACTCACGGCGCAGGCGCCGTTCATCTTCGGAGATTTTGTGAATCTCCTTGTCCACTGTACTGCGCAAGCGCTGCGCCTTCGCAGTATGGGCCGGACACAATCCGATGGCCAGACAGTTTTTGTCACAACACCGGTATACGTGTCTATTCTGCAGAAGGTACGGACAAGTCCTGTGGGATCCATGCCTGGTTCATTTTAATGAACGTGAGCTTGTCCACATTGGCTCTGGACAGGCGGCTGCGCTTGTCTGTGATAACGCCCCCTGACGTGCTAAATACACGTTCAGATAATACACTGGCTGCAGGGCAGGCCAGCACCTCCAAGGCATAAAGGGCAAGCTCAGGCCATGTGCCCAATTTGGAGACCCAGAAGTTAAAGGGGGCAGACCCGTCATCCAGTACGTGTAGGCCTGTGGACACATACTGCTCAACCATGTTGGTGAAATGCTGCCTCCTGCTAAGATGTTCCATCTCAGCTGGTGGTGCTGGTTGTTGTGGCGTGCTGACAAAGCTTTTCCACATTTCAGCCATGCTAACCCTGCCTTCTGAGGTGCTGCCGGTGCCCCGGCTGCTTTGGCGACCTCTTCCTCCTCCTCTGCCTTCGCCTTGTGCTTCCACCGTACGCCCGCTGTCAGGTGGGAATGCCACCAGCAGCGCGTCTACCAGCGTGCGCTTGTACTCGCGCATCTCACGATCCCGCTCCAGTGAGGGAATTAAGGATGGTACGTTGTCCTTGTAACGGGGATCCAGCAGGGTGGCCACCCAGTAATCAGCACCAGTTAAAATGTGGGCAACTCGGCGGTCATTGCGGAAACACTGCAGCATGTAATCGCTCATGTGTGCCAGGCTGCCCAGAGGCAAAGAAAAGCTGTCCTCTGTGGGAGGTGTATCGTCTGCAAAATATTTTTTGTTGCCCTAAATGGCGTTTTTTGGAAGACCACAACACACCCACAGTACATAACCGCTGAATCGCACAGCTACAGAACTGCAGAAAATGCTATTCAAAAAAAATGTTTTTTTTAGTATAGCACAGTAGAAGAAAACTATATAGAAATTGTTTATTTCACACACCTCCACATATGTATAACACACTGCAAAATATTTTTTGTGGCCCTAAATGGCGTTTTTTGGAAGACCACAACACACCCACAGTACGTAACCGCTGAATCGCACAGCTACAGAACTGCAGAAAATGCTATTCAAAAAAAATGTTTTTTTTTAGTATAGCACAGTAGAAGAAAACTATATAGAAATTGTTTATTTCACACACCTCCACATATGTATAACACACTGCAAAAAATTTTTTGTGGCCCTAAATGGTGTTTTTTGGAAGACCACAACACACCCACAGTACGTAACCGCTGAATCGCACAGCTACAGAACTGCAGAAAATGCTATTAAAAATTTTTTTTGTTTTTTTAGTATAGCACAGTAGAAGAAAACTATATAGAAATTGTTTATTACACACACCTCCACATATGTATAACACACTGCAAAATATTTTTTGTGGCCCTAAATGGCGTTTTTTGGAAGACCACAACACACCCACAGCACGTAACCGCTGAATCGCACAGCTACAGAACTGCAGAAAATGCTATTCAAAAAAAATGTTTTTTTTTAGTATAGCACAGTAGAAGAAAACTATATAGAAATTGTTTATTTCACACACCTCCACATATGTATAACACACTGCAAAATATTTTTTGTGGCCCTAAATGGCATTTTTTGGAAGACCACAACACACCCACAGTACGTAACCGCTGAATCGCACAGCTACAGAACTGCAGAAAATGCTATTCAAGAAAAATGTTTTTTTTTTTAGTATAGCACAGTAGAAGAAAACTATATAGAAATTGTTTATTTCACACACCTCCACATATGTATAACACACTGCAAAATATTTTTTGTGGCCCTAAATGGCGTTTTTTGGAAGACCACAACACACCCACAGTACGTAACCACTGAATCGCACAGCTACAGAACTGCAGAAAATGCTATTCAAAAAAATGTTGTTTTTTTAGTATAGCACAGTAGAAGAAAACTATATAGAAATTGTTTATTTCACACACCTCCACATATGTATAACACACTGCAAAATATTTTTTGTGGCCCTAAATGGCGTTTTTTGGAAGACCACAACACACCCACAGTACGTAACCGCTGAATCGCACAGCTACAGAACTGCAGAAAATGCTATTCAAAAAAAAAGTTTTTTTTTAGTATAGCACAGTAGAAGAAAACTATATAGAAATTGTTTATTTCACACACCTCCACATATGTATAACACACTGCAAAATATTTTTGTGGCCCTAAATGGCGTTTTTTGGAAGACCACAACACACCCACAGTACGTAACCGCTGAATCGCACAGCTACAGAACTGCAGAAAATGCTATTAAAAAAAAATGTTTTTTTTTAGTATAGCACAGTAGAAGAAAACTATATAGAAATTGTTTATTTCACACACCTCCACATATGTATAACACACTGCAAAATATTTTTTGTGGCCCTAAATGGCGTTTTTTGGAAGACCACAACACACCCACAGTACGTAACCGCTGAATCGCACAGCTACAGAACTGCGGAAAATGCTATTCAAAAATTTTTTTGTTTTTTTAGTATAGCACAGTAGAAGAAAACTATATAGAAATTGTTTATTTCACACACCTCCACATATGTATAACACACTGCAAAATATTTTTTGTGGCCCTAAATGGCGTTTTTTGGAAGACCACAACACACCCACAGTACGTAACCGCTGAATCGCACAGCTACAGAACTGCAGAAAATGCTATTCAAAAAAAATGTGTTTTTTTTTAGTATAGCACAGTAGAAGACAAATATATAGAAATGGTTTATTTCACACACCTCCACATATGTATAACACACTGCAAAATATTTTTGTGGCCCTAAATGGGTCTTTTTGCAAGCGTACATTAAAGTGCAAATTTTTTATTTATTTTTTCTTGCCCTAAACGGGTCTTTTTTTGCACGAGCAAAATAAAATGCAATTTTTTTTATTTTTTTGCCCTTAATGGGTCTTTTGAAAAAGAGCACAATAAAGTGCCTTTTTTTTTTGCCCTAAATGGATCTTTTTCCAAGAGCAGAATACACCCACAGTATGGAAACGGTGTATCTCTCAACGTAATATATGCAGTGCTGGTGCACTGAGCTTGCAGATAAAAGGTAGATTTTCTCTGACACTGGGCTCATGGCAGTGTAAAAAGACTGCACTGCAACACAAACAGGTAAACCTATGCAGATCGCTGAGTTATATCTCTGAATCTGGACTCCTATTCCTATATAATAAATCTCTCTACCTGAAAGCACCAACAGGAACCTGGCCCTACACTACACTGTCTCACTATCTTTTCCCTCAGATTCCAGAATCAGGACTAACTCATGTATTTTTCAATCTCTCCCTAAAAGCAACAGCAGCAGACAAGATCCTCTCCTTATCTATTCTGAAGCAGAGTGACGTGTGTGCTGTGTGCCTCTAGCTTATATAGAAGCTGGGTCACATGTTGCACTGACCAAGCACAGCCATGCCATTAGTAGGCATGGCTATGATGGCTTCTAAGGGCACACCAGCTAATCAAAAGGTGATTGGCTGGCCCCTGAAGCATTTCTAACTGCACCATTAGATTGCCGAACCCAAACCCGGACTTTCGCGCAAAGTCCGGGTTCGGGTTCGGGAAAAAGCTAAAGTTCGGCACAGACCCGAACTTTACAGTTCGGTTTCGCTCAACCCTACTGATAAGTATTCGCCGATACTGCAAACCAATACTTTGCAGTACGATTTGCGTCAATATAAAAAAAATTGGTGTAAATCGCACTGCAAAGAATTACATGCAATTTGAACAGCGCCATCTAGTGGGAAGTTTATTAAAAATTTTAGTACTCACAGTACATATCTGGCCAAATGCAAAATCTGCATAGGTGTCCTGATCCAGTCGATGATAGCAAATCACGGATGATGGAGGTGCTCGCAGGGCTGGTGGAGAAGTTCTGGGGCCCCTGTGAATATAGGGCGGAAGTGATGTCAGCGTGGGGGGCTTCCAGTGGCCATGATTTGCTATCATCGGTGGGACCGGGACACCTATGCAGATTTTGTATTTGGCCAGATATGTACTGTGAGTTCTAAATTTTTCATAAACTATCCACTAGATGTCGCTTTTCCTTTTCTATACATACACACTGACACAGGAATGGTGGGGGGAATCGCATGAAATTCGGACAGAAATCACACCGCATTCCTGTTCAAATTGCATGTGATTCTTTGCAGTGTGATTTGCTCCCATTCATTTTGTATTGACGTAAATTGCACCACAAAGTATCGGTTTCTGTAACGTGAGCTTTTGCGCTAGTACCGAAACTCGGGCAAATGCCTGGTATCGGTGCATCCCTAGTTTTTTGGATTGTTATTGTTGGCTGTAGGGATGTCTTTTTGCTCACTCCTTTTGCCCTTCATGGGCACATACACGCACACGCAGGTCATCTTTAAAGTGGTTGTTAAGCCACTACAATAAAATCCTCCCATCCCCTCTGTAACATAATGTTATGTGCCCCTGTGTCTGTGTTATATAAAAAAAGCCGCCGATCTTTACCTTATATCAGAGCCTCTCCTGGCGCTCATGTGACTCCTCGACTCTCTCCTCTGCCCAGCTGACAGCTATAGCGGAAGGGGCTGAGAACTCCAGCTGACATCAGACAAGGAGGACGTCAGCCAGGGAGGACACAGACACAGGGGCACATAACTTTATGTTACAGAGGGGATGGGATGTTTTTATTGTAGATATGAAAACAGCAGGGGGGGGGGCACTGTCACGAGCAGACAGATGGGGGGGGGGGGGAAGAGGAGGACAGAAAAGGACAGAGCAGGGCTGCGGATGACAGAGGCATGTAAACTGACCACGGTGTCAGGGCACAGCAGCCATGATAAACCATGGTCAATTTGGAGGGGGGAGGGTATAGCCAGGCAGGATCAGCCAGGTTTTTTAGGTCATAGAAGGGGAAAAAATTACACAGCACAAGCACTGTGTTGTTATTCATGCTTTAAGGCAGGGGTCCTCAAACTTTTTAAACAGGGGGCCAGTTCACTGTACCTCAGACTGTTGGGGGGCCAGACTCCTCACCATCACAGAGCCCCCCATCACAGAGCCCTGCATCACAGAACCCTCCCCCGCATCACAAAGCCCTCCATCAGATTCCCCCCCTCATCAAAGATTCCTCTCCATCACAGAGCACCACATCACAGAGCCCCCAGCATCACAGATTCCTCTCCATTACAGATGCCTCTCCATAACGGAGCCCCCCCCCCATATCACAGAGCCTCTCTTCATCACAGACTCCTCTCCATCACAGAGCCCCCCCATATAACAGAGCCCTCCATCACAGAGCCCCCCCTCACAGAGCCTCCCCCTCACGGAACACTCCATATCACAGAGCCCACCATATCACAGAGCCCCCCTATCACAGAGCCCTCCATATCACAGATCACCCCCCTCACAGAGCCCTCTATATCACAGAGCCCACCATATCACAGATCACCCCCTCACAGAGCCCTCTATATCACAAAGCCCACCATATCACAGATCACCCCCCTCACAGAGCCCTCTATATCACAGAGCCCACCATATCACAGAGCCCACCATATCACAGAGCCCACCTTATCACAGAGTCCACCTTATCACAGAGCCCACCATATCACAGAGCCCACCATATCACAGATCACCCCCCCCCCCTCACAGAGCCCTCTATATCACAGAGCCCACCATATCACAGAGCCCACCTTATCACAGAGCCCACCTTATCACCGAGCCCACCATATCACAGAGCCCTCTCATATCACAGAGCCCTCCCATATCACAGAGCCCACCATATCACAGAGCCCTCTCATATCACAGAGCCCTCCCATATCACAGAGCCCACCATATCACAGAGCCCACCATATCACAGAGCCCTCTCATATCACAGAGCCCTCCCATATCACAGAGCCCTCCCATATCACAGAGCCCTCTTATATCACAGAGCCATCCCATATCACAGAGCCCTCTCATATCACAGAGCCCTCCCATATCACAGATCCCCCATATCAGATGCCCCATATCACAGAGCCCACCATATCACAGAGCCCCCATATCACAGAGCCCTCCCATATCACAGAGCCCACCATATCACAGATCCCCCATACCACAGAGCTCTCATATCACAGAGCCCACCATATCACAGAGCCCCCATATCACAGAGCCCACCATATCACAAAGCCCACCATATCAAAGAGCCCCCATATCACAGAGCTCCCCATATCACAGAGCCCTCCCATATCACAGAGCCCCCTCTCTCACAGCCCCCCCCCAAAAAAAATACGTCCCTTTCTAACCAATGACACCACAAAGCTTCTAGTTCACTCCCTGGTCATCTCTCGCCTCGACTACTGCAACTCCCTCCTTATTGGCCTAACTTTACATAGGATATCCCCCTTCAGTCCATCATGAATGCTGCTGCCAGGCTCATCCACCTTACCAACCGCTCAGTGTCTGCTACTCATCTATGTAAATCCCTCCATTGGCTCCCGCTCACCCAACAAATTAAAATTCAATATACTAACAACAATTTACAAAGTCATCCACAATTCAGCCCCCAGCTACATCACTAGCCTAGTCTCTAAATACCAACTTAAAGTGGTTGTAAACCCGATATTTTTTTTTTTTTCATAACCACCTGCCAGACAAAGGCATAATGAGCTAATATGACTAGCATAATAGCTCATTATGCATCACTTACCTTAGATTGGGGCTCCCGAAGCCGTCCTCGTCTCCCTCTTCAGCCGCATCCATCGCTGCGGCGATAGCCGGAAGGTTACTTCCGGGTATCGCCGCACCAGCCAATCACAGCGCCGCTCCGGCGCTGTGATTGGCCGGAGCGGCGGAGACGTCACTGTTGTGTTACACTATGTGATTATTCTTGCTCTGTGTCTTTAAGATCTGTCCCCTTCTTTCTAGCTGAACTCTCTCTCTCACCGTAGTTCTTTATATGTCTCCTCCACTTCCTGATTCTGGTCATTACTCCTGTATATCTTCCATGCTAAACATCTTACATGTGGCTTACAACTGCAACGTTTTTCTACCTATGACTATCCATCATTAAACGGAACATTCGAAAGGATTCATCGTCTGTCGTCCTAACTGTGAGTTTATTCATTGAGTTAAACTGCCTGTATCGATGCAAGGGATGAATATCAAACCAGCTTGAGTAAGGCCTACTTAAACCTGGAGATGAACTTTATCGCTTTGTAGTTGAGACAGAACAGTAGAAAAACGGAGTTTCACAGCCTAATTACAAGATTTCTGCATGTCAGTACTGAAACAGACAAGATTTACTGCCCTCATAGCAAGACAGAAGGGACAGAGCAGCACATGGCAGCCTGAGACAATCTGCACAGTGTCATATTTCAGCACACAGATCCTGCCTGCTTTCACAGTCAGTCTGCTATCATGAGTGACCAAGCTTCTGCATGTGAACTCACATCTACCTCCCCACAAGTTCCTGAAGAAACTGAGTTACCCAAACGCTCAGTTAAACCCACTTGGAAAGTAATGGAGAATTATGAAGCTTCAAGGACTGAATTGTCAAATAGCTTGGAATTAGTCTGGGAGAAAATCCTTGCTGAAGCCAATACAGTGTCTGTTGAACGTGAACTACTGACACTAGAGGGCGCCATTAAACAACTTTCTGCCTCATATGAGCTTTATCAGCTTACCAGCATCAAATTCACTAATGTCTTACAAAACATGAAGTCAGAAAATGCGATGATGCAATTAAAGCGCGTCAATGCTCTCAATATTGAAAGAGACAGTTTTATCCAGCAAACCAGATTAAAGGCAGAAGCAAAAATAAAGCTGTTACAGGACACTGCATCTCACAGATCTGTTTCCACCAGACGTTCTAAAAACTCGTCAAGATCCCATAGTTCAAGATACTCAACACTCAGTGAGCGACTTATTAATGCCCGCACTGAAGTGGAAGCCAGCAAAGTGCAGGTGACATATGCAGAAAAAAGAGCAGAGTTGGAAGCACAGTCAGCACGTCAAAGAGCAGAGTCAGAAGCGCAGTCAGCACGTCAAAGAGCAGAGTTGGAAGCTCAGAGGGCAGAGTCGGAAGCGCAGTCAGCACGTCAAAGGGCAGAGTTGGAAGCGCAGTCAGCACGTCAAAGGGCAGAGTTGGAAGCGCAGTCAGCACGACAAAGAGCAACAATGGAAACCTTAAATGAACAGTGTAAACATGACACAGCTATGGCAAAGCTAAGGGTCCTACAGCAAGCTATCAGTGCAGACGAAGGTGCAAGTGAGAAAGACAGCATTAACCTAAACATAGCAGATATGGAAGACCCCCTCAAACGCACTAAAGACTATGTCCTAAGCCACTGCAGTGCACACTCCATTGTCTCCAATGCTCCAGACTACATAGAGACTCCTTCACAGCTTCAAGTTAAAGAGGTTCCAGCAACTTCCTGCACTCAAAATCACTCCACTGCATTTCCTACCTGCCTACCTTGCCTGCCTTCATACGTCACAGAGCATCAGCGCAAGCTTCAAGCAAGTCATCAATCTCCAGTCATCGGTACAGCCTTGAATCAACGTACCATTGGAACAACTGACTTCAAGCAAGCAACTCACCTGGATGCATCTGCTGCACCATATTTCCCTGTGTCCTTTAACAACAATGTCAAAGATAACGCAATCAGCACCATACAGCCAACAGCATCTCACATAAAGGCGGAGACAACTGAGACAGAAGAGTTTGTGAGGTACATGCTTCGCAGAGAGCTCACAAAGACTGGTCTTACAAGTTTTGATGACTAACCTGAGAACTACAGAAGTTGGAAATGTGCCTTCAGAACTACAATCAGCAATATTGGCATTACAGCTGATCAAGAATTGAATCTGCTGATCAAATGGCTTGGTCCTCTATCTGCTGCACGTGTTAAGCCATTAAGATCGGTTTTCATGGACAATCCTACTGCAGGCCTCACAGCTGCATGGGAGCGACTAGAGCAAAGTTATGGCAGTCCAGAAGCTATAGAAAATGCTTTGTTCATGCGTCTGGAAACTTTCCCAAAGATATCCGGTAAGGACAACAAGGAGTTCCAGAGACTGAGTGACCTTCTCCTTGAGCTTCAGCTAGCCAAGACAGACCCAAAACTACCTGGACTCAGTTACCTTGACACTCCAAGAGGGGTAAACCCAATTGTCTCCAAGCTCCCGTATGGTTTGCAAGAGAAATGGACTGCACTAGGGTCATCATACAAAAGAGAGAACAAGGTTTCCTTCCCTCCATTCTCTTTCTTCTGTGAATTCATCAGGAAAATTGCAGAGACCAAGAATGATCCAAGTTTTTCCTACGGTGAGTACAGCCTCTTCTCTCCCTTTCCTAAGAGTACCAGTCTTCAGGGCAACTATAGAAACCATAGAGGCCCAGTGTCCGTGAAAAAGACTGACATCCTTGCCACTCCTACCACAGTTCTGGCCACGAACAAACAGAGTAGGAAGATTGAAAACCCTAACAGAGAATGTCCCATACACAAGAAGCCACACCCCCTCAATAAATGTATCGGCTTTAGGAAAAAGCCTCTGGAAGAGCGCAAGGAGCTTTTAAAGACATTTAGGGTATGTTTCAGGTGCTGTGCTTCTACAGAACATTTTGCAAGGGACTGTAATGTGTCCATCAAGTGCATAGAGTGTGGCTCTGAAGAACATGTGCAAGCCCTCCATCCTCTTGAGCCCAGCTCTGCACAACCTGCCAACACTCCTCCCAGGTTAACGCATGGCGGGGAGAATACAGACCAAGTGCCTAATTCTATCATCATTTCTTCATCCTGCACTGAAGTTTGTGGAGAAGACCGCTGTGGTAAGTCCTGTGCTAAGATATGCTTGGTGAACATATACCACAAGGATCAACCAGAAAAGTCTCTAAAGGCATATGCTATCTTAGACGATCAGAGCAATCGATCACTTGCAAAATCGGAATTGTTCAATCTATTTGAAATAAAAGGCGAAGCTCATCCTTACACCTTGGGTACCTGTAGTGGAACTATAGAAGTTTCTGGAAGAAGGGCTCATGGACTCATGGTATCTTCTCTCAAAGGTAACTTGCAATTACCCTTACCTACACTTGTTGAGTGCAATCAGATACCTGCTAACAGGGAAGAAATCCCTACTCCAGCTGCTGCTTTCCATCACCCTCACCTCAAGGTAATAGCAAATGAGATACCGCCGCTTGACAAAGATGCTCAGATCCTTCTTCTGTTAGGAAGAGACATTCTAAGAGTTCACAAGTTACACAGACAAGTCAGTGGACCCCCAGATACCCCATTTGCCCAGCGCACGGATCTAGGGTGGGTCATCATAGGCAATGTCTGCTTAGGCAAAATGAAAAGACCTACCAACATTTCGTCATTCAAGACAAATGTTCTGCCAAATGGCCGAAACACTTACTTTGAGCCATGCCCACATCACTACTGGGTGAAAGAGAAGATAGCCAGCCACGAATGTCAACATGGTATCTCAGGTGACACAAGCCCTTTCTCCTGCCATGATGGCGACTTCGGCTCTACAGTCCAAGTAGAACGAAAAGAGAAAATTACCGCTCAGATGTACCTGATTGATTTTTCCACTTCTATCCCAAGCCACGGGTGAAGGCAATGCATATAATAATGCGAAAAATGGAAGGAAACTATTGGACAGCCGCACTCCAAAAACAATTCCTATGAGTAAGCACTGAAATTACAGTGCGAAACGCGTCAGCTTGTCTGCTCTTATTCTTTGCTGTGGTTTGGATTTCCGTGATTTTCCAATAAAGGAATTGTTTTTGGAGTGCGGCTGTCCAATAGTTTCCTTCCATTTTTCGGCTCTACAGTGTTTAAAGCAACCAGTGAAGATGACATACTGGCTCCTTCAATGGAAGACAAAGAATTCATCAAGGTAATGGACAAGGTGTTCTTTCAAGATGACTCCAATAACTGGGTAGCACCCCTACCCTTTCGTCTCCCAAGAGAGAGATTGCCCAACAACTTACAGCAGGCCATCAGTAGATTCTCCTCCTTAAAGCGAAACTTAAGCAGGAAACCAGAGATGCAAAAGCACTTTGTGGACTTTATGCAAAATGTATTTGACAGAGATCATGCAGAGCCTGCTCCCCCACTAAAGGAGGGAGAAGAATGCTGGTACCTTCCATCCTTTGGCGTGTATCACCCACGCAAACCAGACCAAATCAGAGTTGTCTTTGATTCCAGTGCTCAGCACGAAGGTGTTTCTCTTAACAACATGCTCCTTACTGGACCCAACTTGAACAACAGTCTAATAGGAGTCTTGATTCGTTTCAGACAAGAGCCTGTAGCAGTAATGGCCGACATTCAACAGATGTTTCACTGCTTCATTGTCAGAGAAGACAACAAAAACTACCTCAGGTTTCTATGGCACAAGGACAATGACCTCAACAAGGAAGTTATAGATTATCGCATGAAGGTACATGTCTTCGGTAACAGTCCTTCCCCAGCAGTGGCAACTTATGGGCTAAGGAGAACAGCTCAGACTGGAGAAGTTGAATATGGATCTGATGCCCGTCAATTTGTTGAAAGAAACTTCTACGTTGACGACGCACTTAAGTCCTTTCCAACTGCTAAAGAAGCAATTGATCTTCTCACCAGAACAAAGGAGATGCTGTCTGTAGCAAACCTTAGACTGCACAAGATTATATCCAACAGCCAGGAACTTATGAATGCCTTTCACTCTGAGGACTATGCCACTAGTCTAAAAAACCTTGACTTAGGTACAGATGTGCCTCCTGTACAGCGAAGTCTGGGTTTGTTGTGGAACATCAAGCAAGACAAATTCACCTTCCAAGTGTCAACTTGTGACAAACCCTTCACTAAGAGAGGAGTCCTGTCCGTGGTGAATAGCATCTATGACCCACTGGGTTTCCTTCCTCCAGTTACCATTCAAGGTAAGATTTTACTAAGACAGTTGTCTACTGAGAACATAGACTGGGATACTCCCTTGCCTAGTGAGAATCAACACAAGTGGGAAAGGTGAAAATACTCTTTGAAGTCACTAGAAAAACTTCAAATTCCCCGTTGCTATGTTCCAGGTTCCACTTCAACTGCTAACCGGAGAGAGATTCATATTTTCTCTGATGCATCAGTTGAAGCTATTGCTGCAGTAGCCTATTTGAAGTCCTCTGAACTGAATGGAGAATCACACTGTAGTTTTGTCCTAGGCAAGGTAAAACTCACTCCCAAGCCTGCACATACCATACCAAGACTTGAACTTTGTGCAGCCGTGCTAGCAGTAGAAATTGCAGAGGTCATACGAAGTGAAATGGACACTAAAATTGATTCTTTCACCTTCTATACAGACAGTAAGGTAGTACTTGGTTACATAAACAACCAAACAAAACAATTTTATGTGTTCGTCAGCAACAGGGTTGAACGTATCAAGGGATTCTCTCTACCAAGTCAATGGCATCACGTTCCCACTGAACTCAACCCAGCTGACTGTGGGACCAGAGCCGTGTCACCTGCTGCTCTTCAGGACAGCTTATGGCTGTCACCTCCAAGGTTTCTGTGTGAGGACTCCCACTCACCCACTATCGACACCACCTATGGACTAGTAAGCCCTGAAGATGATAAGGAAATAAGAACTGTGAACACCTCACTCTACACTTCTGTAAGTACAAAACAGAAGCTGCGGTCACACCATTACAGGCATCAATGGAAGCAGGTGCAGCATCTAGCCAATGTGTTCTGGCATCGCTGGAAGAAAAAGTATCTTCATCACCTTCAAGGTCGTAACAAATGGCAAGCATCTAAGCCGAATCTTAAGGTTGGAGACCTCATCCTTCTAAAAGACAAGGAAGTTTGTCGGAATGAGTGGCCTATGGGTCTTATTACTAAAGTTATGCCCAGCGACGATAACAAAGTCCGGAAGGTAGAAGTCAAGGTAACCAAGGGAGGATCGACACAAACCTTTAGTCGACCAATTACAGAGTTAGTACTCCTTTTGCCAGGTGAGTGACTTGTGCAAGGACTAGTCATGCTGTTGGCACGGCGGGGAGTACATTGCTGCCATCTACAGGTTCTACTCAGAACTTTGGAATTATTTGAAGACATCATACTGTGACTTTATGTTCTTCATCCTGTTGAACTTACGTTTATTTGCTTGTTGCATGTTTTTCATTACAGGTTCCAGGACATTCGTCAGTATTGGACTTTTTGAAAATATATATTTTAGTTTAAGGTTATGAAATCTAAAGATTTCAGACGGGGAGTGTTGTGTTACACTATGTGATTATTCTTGCTCTGTGTCTTTAAAATCTGTCCCCTTCTTTCTAGCTGAACTCTCTCTCTCACCGTAGTTCTTTATATGTCTCCTCCACTTCCTGATTCTGGTCATTACTCCTGTATATCTTCCATGCTAAACATCTTACATGTGGCTTACAACTGCAACGTTTTTCTACCTATGACTATCCATCATTAAACGGAACATTCGAAAGGATTCATCGTCTGTCGTCCTAACTGTGAGTTTATTCATTGAGTTAAACTGCCTGTATCGATGCAAGGGATGAATATCAAACCAGCTTGAGTAAGGCCTACTTAAACCTGGAGATGAACTTTATCGCTTTGTAGTTGAGACAGAACAGTCACTCTGCGCATGCGCACGAGAGCTGTGACATTCGGCTACGCCCGGCGATTGCTGGGAAGTAGCCGATTTTGTGAATGGGATTAACCCCATGTATGCGCCGTTGTCTACCATTTTTAGTAAATATCTCCTAAACCGTGTAGGTTTAGGAGATATTTCTTGCACCTACAGGTAAGCCCTAATCTAGGCTTACCTGTAGGTGCAAGTTGAAAAAGTGGGTTTACAACCACTTTAATCATTCTCTTTGTTCCTCCCAAGACCTCCTGCTCTCTAGCTTCCTCATCACCACCTCCCATGCTCGTCTCCAGGACTTTTCCAGAGCCTTTCCCACCCTATGGAACTCCCTATCCCAATCTGTCAGATTATCTCCTAGTCTGTTTGCTTTTGGACGATCCCTAAAAACCATCCTCTTCAGAGAAGCCTTTCCTGCCCCCACCTAACAACTGTACTTTTATTTTCTCCATCATCTCATTCTCATCCCCCACAGTTATTAGCTTTTGTATCACTTGACCCTCCCTTCTAGATTGTAAGCTCTAACGAGCAGGGCCCTCTGATTCCTACTATACTGAATTGTATTGTAACTGTACTGTCTGCCCTCATGTTGTAAAGCGCTGCGCAAACTGTTGGTGCTATATAAATCTTGTATAATAATTCATAATAATAATCTATGGAAAGCTTTAGCCCTTGCAGTGCGTCCCCCATTCCCGGAATTCAGCTTTATATTTCTGCCTGGAGTTTAGTTTTAAAGTTACATAGAAACAGTCTGAATAATAAGTATAAGTATAGTATATTATTATAGTATAGTATAGTATAGTATAGTATATTATTATAGTATATTATGTGGAATAATATAAGACATTTTGTATGATCCTGTTGCTACATTTAGGGAGTGAATCTTATCTGACTTATACAGAGCATAGCTTCATGACATTGTTTGTACATCATCTCAAAGGTCAGTTAGCAGGTGGTCTCATCCTGCCTTCTTCTGAGTGCTTCTTGGAATTAATGCAGTTCCACTGAATTCATCCGAGAACATTGGCTACAATTAGATCTGCCTCTGTGGTAGGTTTTCCTGTAAAAGCATACAATATATATCTTCTCCATCACCAAGTCAGCAATGCCATTCTAACAGTGTCAGGAACATTGCCCATCAAGGTGTGTTGGACATGATACACTAAAGGAAATCTGTGTTGCAATTGTCACAGGGGCTGCCATTGTTCATCTTTGCTTATGAAAATGCTAGGTGTCTGGCTGTCATGCTTATTCAATGGTTTCATTATATTTGAGTTACTGCCAGTGGCGTCACTAGGGTTGGGGTCACCTGGTGCAGTGAAACATGGTGTCACTAAGCAGGCTAGTGCGTCGGTGTGGCTCTTCCCCCTTAACCTGCCACAATGGATAGAGGGGGGATGGATGCAGCCAGGATGGGATTAGGGAAATGGATGGAGTCGGGATGGGATTGGGTGGTGAATGGAGCTGGGATAGGATTGGGTTGGTGGATGGAGCCGGAATGGGATTGGGGGGGTGGATGGAGCTGGAATGGGATCAGGGGGGATGGATGGAGCCAGGATCGGATCAGGGGAATGGATGGAGCTGGGATGGGATCGGGGGAATGGCTGGAGCCGGGATGGGATCGGGGGAGGGGGGTGGATGGAGCCGGGGTGGATGGAGCTGGGGTGGAATCGGGGGATGGAGGGAACTGGGATGGGATAGGGGGGTGGATGGAACTGGGATGGGATGGGGGGTGGATGGAGCAGGGATGGGATGATGGGGGGGTGGATGGAGCAGGGATGGGATGGGGGGTGGATGGAGCTGGAATGGGATCTTTGACTTGGGGGGGTGGGGGTTAGAGGATATGTGCTAGGGGTGCTTTGGGAGGGGAGAGGAATTTTTGCTTGCACATGATTGGATGGAAGTCAGCAGCGATCTCCCTCATTTACTAAGCTCTGGAGCAACTGCTCTTACAGAGTGCAACTGCACTGTTCAAAAGTGCACCGTCTATTTGCCTTTAGTAAATTAACCCCACAGAGTTGTAGACAACAAAGTGGCATTTCCATTCAACAATACTGTAGTCCTATCCGCTTCATGTCGAAGATCCCCTGGAAACATGATCACACATCTATGCTATATGCAGTGTTAGTAACAATTCTGAAAAATAGGATTTTTTACTCACCGTAAAATCCTTTTCTCTGAGTCCATGGACCGACACAGCTTCTCTATTGACAAAGTGGGTATTATCCGTTAATTAGGAGTGACTAGGCAGAAAAACTTGTAAAAAGTGTTGCATCACACCTTCTACAGTACCGCCCAGGGGGCGGACCCTCCGGGTATAACCTCTCAGTCTGCATCTTCGCAGATCAGTTCGTCAAAAAGCAGTACAAACTTAAAATGAGGGGTGGGTGCTGTGTCGGTCCATGGACTCAGAGAAAAGGATTTTACGGTGAGTAAAAAATCCTATTTACTCTTTCGTCCATGGGCCGACACAGCTTCTCTATTGACAAAGTGGGACGTCCCAAAGCAGTGTCAGAGAAAAAACGAGGGGTGGTAACAGCATAAAAATAAACTTCACCCCAAACACAAAACAGCACTCCTCCAACGGAGGAGCTGCAACTCTAAACAGCCGCTTGTAAAACCTTGCGGCCGAAAGAGGCATCCGAAGATGCACCTACATCAATTTTGTAGAATTTTGTGAAAGTGTGAGCGGACGACCAAGTCGCCGCTTTGCATAATCGGGAAACAGACGCTTGATGTCGGAAAGCCCAAGAGGCACCTATCGCCCTGGTCGAATGCGCCGTGACCGGGAAGGGGGGAGCTTGACCCTTTTAAGCTTAAGCCTGGATTACTATCTGTCGGATCCACCTAGAGATGGTGGCCGATGAGACTGCTTGGCCCTTCTTGGGACCAGCCACCGAAACAAACAGTGAGTCTGACTTCCGGAACCGGGAAGTAGCAGATAGGTATACTCTCAAAGCTCGGACAACGTCCAAGGAATGCAACGCCGACTCCTTAGGATTCGACGGCTGAGGACACAAGGATGGAAGTACAATGTCTTCATTGAGATAAAAAGCCGAAACGACTTTTGAAAGGAAGGCTGCAGCCGCAGCACCACCTTATCCTTGTGGAAAATCAAATAGGGAGCCTTGCAGGACAAGGCTGCCAGCTCAGAGACTCGTCTAACTGACGTAACAGCCACCAAAAAGACCACTTTCTGAGAAAGTGTCAACAGGGGAATATCTCTAATATTCTCAAACGGTGCCTTCTGAAGCACCGAGAGGACCAGGTTCAAGTCCCACGGAAGTAACGGGGACAGACCGGAGGGGCCACATGTCGAACCCCCTGCACAAATGTACTCACGAGAGAGTGAGCTGCCAGGGGTCGCTAAAAAAAGACAGCCAGGGCAGATATCTGTCCCTTAATCGTACTTAGGGCAAGCCTTTGGTCCACCCCATGCTGTAAAACCAGCAGGATTCTGGAAACCAAATAAGTACGCGGATGCCATTTCATTTCCTCACACATGGAGATGTGGGCCTTCCAAGTGCGGTGATAAACCTTCCTAGAGGACGGTTTCTGAGCACTTCTCATAGTAGAGATTACTGAATCTGACAGGCCCCGGTCTCTCAGTACCTGGTTCTCAATAGCCATGCCGTTAAAGCCAGTGACCGTAAAGCAGGATGGAGTATGGGACCTTGCGATAGCAGGTCCTTCCGTAGTGGTAGGCACCAGGGGACGTCTGCTACCAGACGTACTAGATCGGCGTACCAAGGACGCTGAGACCAATCTGGAGCAATTAGGATCATTGGAATTCCCTCTGCCTCCACTCTGCGGAGCAGAAGAGGAAGAAGCCTTAAGGGAGGGAAGGCATAGATTAGCCGATACTGACCCCACAATGCCACCAACGCGTCCGTTGCATCTGCCCATGGGTCTCTTGACCGGGCCACAAATCTCAATACCTTCCGATTGAGTCGGGAAGCCAGAAGATCTACGTCTGGTGTGCCCCATCTTTGGCAGAGGAGTTGGAACACCTCCGGGTGTAAGGACCATTCTCCCTGGTTCAGCATCTGGCGGCTCAGGTAGTCCGCCTGCCAGCTTTCCACGCCCGGAATGTACACGGCCGATAGTGCCGGTACGCTCTTCTCTGCCCACTTCAGGATGCGAGCAACCTCCGATGCTGCAGCTGAGCTTCTTGTTCCTCCTTGATGATTGACATATGCCACCGCTGTGGCGTTGTCTGACTGGATCCTGACTGGACGCCCTTGCAGCCTCTGAGACCATTTGAAGAGGCACAGCTTGATCGCCCGGATCTCCAGGACATTGATCGGCAGGAGGGCTTCCTCTGGGGTCCAGCGACCTTGCACCGACTGGACACCCCAGACTCCCCCCCAACCTGTAAGGCTGGCGTCCGTCGTGATCACTATCCAGTAAACCGGAAGAAATTACTTCCCGGCCATTAGAGCCGGTGCTGTCAGCCACCATACCAGGGATCTCCTGACTAGGTGGCTCACTTGGATTTGATAATCCAGAGATGAAGGGCATCTGTTCCCTCTGGACAGAACTTCCTTCTGTAACACTCGAGTGTGGTATTGAACATATGGGACCGCCTCGAAGGAGGCTACCATGAGGCCCAACACTCGCATGCAAAAACGGAGTGACGACCAATTCCTGGAAGTCAGCTGCCATACTGCAGCCCGGAGGGTCTGCAACTTCTCCACAGGGAGGAATACCTTTGCTTCTGAGGAATCCAGAATCAACCCCAGGTACACTAGGCGTTGAGTGGGCACCAATACTGACTTTTGCGTGTTTAGTATCCAACCACAGTCTCGAAGAGTCTGACCGGTAATGGACACGCTTACCTCTAATTCTGAGCTTGAAGGGGCCTTCAGCAGAAGGTCGTCCAAGTAGCCTGTGATAGTGATACCCCGCTGTCTTAGAAGTGCCAGAATCGGAGCGAGCACCTTGGTGAACGTCCTGGGTGCTGAGGCAAGGCCAAACGGGAGGGCCACAAACTGGTAGTGGTCCTTCCCGATAGCAAATCGCAGAAACCTCTGGTGTCTGGAGTATATGGGGACATGCAGGTATGCGTCCTTGATGTCCAAGGAGGCCAGAAAGTCCCCCGGATGGAGAGCCGTGACTACAGATCGAACCGACTCCATCCAAAATCTTTGTACCTTCACAAAGCAATTGAGGGCTCTGAGATCCAAGCTTGGTCGAACCCCCTCCTTCTTCGGCACAAAGAACAGATTTGGGTAAAAACCCCGTTCCAGTTCTGGAACTGGAATAACTACCCCGCGTTCCAGTAGACCCTGGACCGCCCTATACAGGGCCTCCCGACGGGTCGGTAGTAGCTGGAGATTGGAGGTGTTGAATCTGTCCGGTGGACAAGAGAGAAACTCTATCTTGTAGCCTAAGGAGATTACTTCGCAAACCCACCTGTCGGAGATTAGAGCTGTCCACTGAGTCGCGAATTTGTGAAGACGTCCCCCCACCCGAGAGCTGGGTGGGGGTGGACCTTCATGCGGACGCAAATTTGTCCGCAGGCTTCTTGGGTATGCGGGACCAAGGACGCTTTTGTCCTTGGGCAGGCGCTTTATCGGCCTGGGGTCTTTTCCCTGTCGCCCTAGGGGGACGAAAAAAACGATTGCGTGCAGTAAATTTGGGGAAGCAAAGTGCTTTTACTTCCTTGCTAATTTGGGGAAGCAAAGTGCTTTTACTTCCTGTGGCATCCTTGATGATGTCATCCAGAGAAGCCCCAAAAAGTCTGTCGCCCTTAAAAGGCAGATCCAACAGGGCTTTCTTGGAAGTCTGGTCCGCAGACCAGCCTTTTAGCCAGATCAGGCGGCGTATTGCTACTGCATAAACCGAAGTTTTAGACAGCAGGGGAATAGTATTCATGTCTGACTCGCAGACAAACCTAAGGCCCTGGACCAACTGGTCGGCCAATGTTATCTCATCAGGAGGAGCATCTCGCTCCTTAACCCCTGGAGTAGCAATCTTGCCCATTCAGTAAGTGTGTGAGACACTAGGGCCCCCGCCAATTCCGGGCGTACTGCCGAGCCTACCACTGAGTATAGGTAGCAAGCGAGTGCTTCAGCCTTCTTATCCACAGGGTCCTTGAAAACAGGAGCCCCTTCTACAGGAATTGTGGTGGCTCTATTAAGTCTGGACACCGGAGGGTCCACTATAGGGGGAGAGGTCCATTTCTTCAGAAAACTCTCCTCAAAGGGGTACCGTACCGCAAACCTCTTTGGGGCTGTAAAGACCCTCACTGGGTTCTCCCATTCCTTGTATAAGAGTTTATCAAAAGACACACAAGGGAACACCTTAGCAGTGTGGGCAGGTCTATGAAACCCAAGTGGACCGGAGTCTCTGCTGCTTCTGCAGTATTTTCCAACTTTAGCATATCCCGCACTGCCGTCATAGCGTTCATAGACACCTCAGGGGCACCAGCTGCTAAATCTGGTGTTTCAGGGGAGAAGACATCTGGCTCAGATGCCATGCTGACCACACGCTGACACTCACAGGGCTCCAGGCAAGATATCAATAGGCCACCCTCCTGTGCTGCAGAGAGGCTGGGTCACCCAGAGGACTCACCACCCTGCATAGGTACTGCTATGCTGCCGTGTGCTGCGCCTGTGATGCTGTCCCACTGCTGCTGTGTCAGTCTGCTTCTTTTATCAGCATTTCCTGTGTGAATTTTCGCACCAGTGTAATGCACCCTAGAGGCCGGAGGCTCTCGCAAAATGGTTGCCAAAAACGTCTGTATGGAAGATAATGTGGGCTCTAAGAAAATGGCCGCCGACCGAAGATAGAGGTCAAGCAGCCATAGCCTACAAAAAGATGGCCCCCGAACGGCAATATATGCATACAGGGTGGACAAACATGGCCGCCGATCAGCTGATAGGGGTCAGTGGGTGTGGCCGAACCACAGGAAGATGGCCGCCGGGCAGTCACAAGAGGCCGAACTCGGCATGGACCACCTCAAAATGGCCGCCGACAGCATGGAGGAGGAAGCACACAAACACAGGTAAGCAGAAATGACATTTCTTTTAAATGTTAGTTACAGCCAGCCCCGCTCCAGTGGAACCCCCTAGGTGACCCCCAGCACCCAGCAACCTTTAGCTAGAAGCCCAGGGAGGAGGGAAAGGCAGGGAGAGAGGGAAGAAAGGGGCCACAACCACTTACTTGATCTCTCCAGGAATGTCCAGCTAAATCACCCAGCCGAGGCAGCGGAGTTTTACTTACCTATCCTGCATGTATTATGCTGGAAGACATTCCAAACAGGTCATCGTCCGCGCACGGAAGGTGACTGTTGGCCAGGCATGCTGTGATTGGACCCAAAAGGGACGATCATATGTATGCCCTGGAGCGTGACGCTCACCGGACCGGCTGCTGTGACTCGGCCATAAGGTCAGCCGAAGCTGAGCGGTCCGATGCAAGCCTTGAAGCGTAAGCTCACCGGCCAGGCTGCTGCGACTCGCTCGTAAGGTCAGCCGAAGCTGAGCGGTCCGATGCGGCCCTGGAGGTAAGGCTCACCGGCCACCCGTGGAGCGACGGGCATGTCGTGGAAAACCCAGCGCGTAGCTAGGGTCGGCACACGCTCGATGGCCGAAACTGGGGAGACTACAAGGATCGAGGATCCAGCCTGTCACCCAGTCGGCAGTTGATCGAAGATCGCAGGAAACAAAAATGTAGCAAAAAAAATATATATCTTTTTCCCCCGGACCAATGGGCCCGAAGGGAGCCATGTCCTACTCCTTGCTAGACAGAAAAAAACTGATCTGCAAAGATGCAGACTGAGAGGTTATACCCGGAGGGTCCGCCCCCTGGGCGGTACTGTAGAAGGTGTGATGCAACACTTTTTACAAGTTTTTCTGCCTAGTCACTCCTAATTAACGGATAATACCCACTTTGTCAATAGAGAAGCTGTGTCGGTCCATGGACGAAAGAGTAATGTATTTTTTACATGTGATCTGAGATTTGTAAATTGTGTACTAAAGGGTGAGTTTATCTATTACTTTCTTTATCAATTAGGGCCCTCAGGTTCAAGGTCTTGCTGGGCGATTCTTTTAATCCAGTGGGCTGAACAAAAAAATTAAACCTGACAGATCGCAGTACTAACACAAATGGTACCAAAACAAGTTGGTGTGGAAATCTCCCTCGCTGTGACTTTGTGTTATAACAGACTTTTTTTTGGAGGGGGGAGTGGCAAACAATCCACCAATACGCTCCCCCCCCCCCTGGTCAGGGCCCTGCACTTACCCCATCTCACGGGCAGCGCTCCAGGGGCTTCTCTCCGGGCAGGTGGCTGCTTCCTCGCTTCCCCTGCGTCTCTTTCCTCCTCCTCCTGGCAGCCAATCCGATCGGATCTCCTTTCGGCCAATCGGGTGACGGGTCTCGGGACCCACTTCCTAATTGGCCGGGAGGAGAATTAGTGTGACAATAGCAAATATTAATTTGCTATTGTCACACAACTGGGTGGGCTACAGATGCAGTGATCTACGCCTTTTTTGAAGCCTATTAGAGCCTCTGACACTAATCATGTGCTTCAGAAAAAAAAAATCCTGAATGGAATCCATGCATCCGGTGCCCTGCATGTAGATCAGGGGGCCGGTCGCATGGATAGGGGGCGGCGCCCGTGCGCCCCCTATGGATGGGCCACTACTGCTGCCAACACTGATCTGATGTCGGTCAGATGCTGGTTTTTTAGCATGCACATTCAAAAGAAGCTGATCGTCAGACCAGCTTCTGTAAGACAGGCTACTGTACAAACTGACCGAATGCCGGCCGGTTTCTGTTGAACCGACTGAAAACGGCCAATATTTGGCCCTTGTGTACTCAGTCTTAGTTTTATCACTCTTCCTGTCAGGAGCAGCCCATCCATTAAGGGCGCATAGGCGCTACCCCCCCATACATGCGCTCGGCCCCCATGCAGGACGCCGGATGCATTTATTCCAATGGGGGGGGTTTGAAGCACATGATTAGAGCCAGAGGTACTAATAGGCTTCAAAAAAGGGTGGGCTAGGGATGCCCACCCGGTTGTGTGACAATAGTGAATGAATTTTCGCTATTTTCACACTGCTTCTCCTGAGACCCATTTCCAAATTGACTCGAAAGGAGAAGCGGTCCGATTGGCCACTGAGGAGGAGGGAAGAGGAGGACGGAGGTGACGGAAGCCACTGTGATGCCCCCCCAAAAAAAAATTACCACCAGCCACCACTGCTTTCTGTTGCATTCTCCATAATATAATGTTGATCGGGACACCATCAGGGAGAGTGGAAGGAGAAAATTATTGAATGTATACTGTAGATAGACTAAATAGATAGGTTCTTACATATACTTTTATTCATACAAACCACTATATCATCTGGAGAAGCAGAAAAAGTCTCACACTGTATTACATCAAACATGAATGTTTTTAATGTAATTGCCAAGGTAAAGAAAATTGCTTCCATGCACGTCTATGCATATCTGACGCAATAAACACTACATAAGAGAAACAACTTACAAAATCATTCTTTGTTGGTTACATAAATATGATAAAAAATATGCAAGCAAAGAGTAGGGATGAGCCGAACACCCCCCAGTTCGGTTCGCATCAGAACATGCGAACAGGCAATAAATTTGTTCGAACATCCGAACACCGTTAAAGTCTATGGGACTCGAACATGAAAAATCTAAAGTGCTAATTTTAAAGGTTTATATGCAAGTTATTGTCATAAAAAGTGTTTGGGGACCCGGGTCCTGCCCCAGGGGACATGTATCAATGCAAAAAAAAGTTTTAAAAACTGCATTTTTTTCGGGAGCAGTGATTTTAATAATGCTTAAAGTGAAACAATAAAGTGAAATATTCCTTTAAATTTCGTACCTAGGGGGTGTGTATAGTATGCCTGTAAAGTAGCGCTTGTTTCCCGTGCTTAGAACTGTCCCTGCACAAAGTGTAATTTCTGAAGGAAAAAAATCATTTAAAAGCACTCGCGGCTATAATGAATTGTCGGCTCCCGGCAACACAGAGAACAGTCATTGAAAGTCATTGATAAAAAAAAAAAAAATGCGTGGGGGTCCCCCCAAATTCAATTACCAGGCCCTTCAGGTCTGGTATGGATTTTAAGGGGAACTCCACGCCAAAATTCATACCAGACCCTTTATCCGAGCACGCAACCTGGCAGGCCGCAGGAAAAGAGGGGGGACGAGAGAGCGCCCCCCCTTCTGAACCGTTACCAGGCCACATGCCCTCAACATGGGGAGGATGCTTTGGGGGTCTGCGACCCCTCAAAGCACCATGTCCCCATGTTGATGGGGACAAGGGCCTCATCCCCACAACCCTTGCCCGGTGGTTGTGGGGGTCTGCGAGCGGGGGGCTTATCGGAATCTGGAAGCCCCCTTTAACAAAGGGGACCCCCAGATTCCGGCCCCCCTTATGTGAATTGGTAACGGGGTACATTGTACCCCTACCATTTCACAAAAGAAAGTGTCAAAATTTTTAAAAACCACACAGACACCGTTGTGAAAAGTCCTTTATTAAAAATAAAAAAAGCAATTCCAGCGTTGTAATGCAGTCTGTCCAGCGACGATCCATGAATCTCCAGCGATGCGGCGAGTCTCCAGTGATGAATGACGCACATCTTCCCTGCATCGGAGCCTCCCGGCTAATGATGCGCAAGCAGTGTTGACAGTTCTTTTATAACGGAAGTCGGGGTTTCCCGTGACACGTTCGAGGGGGCGGGATGGGTAACCCCACCCCCTCTAACGCGTCATGGGGGTTTCCGACCTCGTTTATAAAAGAACTGTCAACACTGCCTCAACTCAATGACTTTCAATGACTTTTCTTTGTATTGCCGGGAGCCGACAATTCATTATAGCCGCGAGTGCTTTTAAATTACTTTTTTTCCTTCAGAAATGACATTTTGTGCAGAGACAGTTCTAAGCACAGAAAACAAGCGCTACTTTAAAGGCATACTTTAGACACCCCCCAGGTACGAAATTTAAAGGAATATTTCACTTTTATTGTTTCACTTTAAGCATTATTAAAATCACTACTCCCAGTTTTTAAAACTTTTTTTTGCATTGATACATGTCCCCTGGGGCAGGACCCGGGTCCCCAAACACTTTTTATGACAATAACTTGCATATTAACCTTTAAAATGAGCACTTTTGATTTCTCCCATAGACTTTTAAAGGGTGTTCCGCGGCTTTTCGAATTTGCCGCGAACACCCCAAATTGTTCGCTGTTCGCCGAACGGGCGAACAGCCAATGTTCGACTCGAACATGAGTTCGACTCGAACATAAAGCTCATCCCTAGCAAAGAGTATACTGAAGTAAAATTTCTTAAACATCATGTAGCAGTTTTACATTTTGCTTTTTGAAACAAACAGAAAATGTTGCTAATTTCCACCAAATTCTCTATAAATCTTTTCCAATCTTACTTTTAATTGTTTATCCAATCTTACTTGTAATTGTTAATCCTGTGTGTACTTTCCTGTACCACAGTTTTTTTCAATTATTCCGCACTATATTTAGACATTTCTGAAGGTGCACAAAACTGATTACATGTTCCCTCCCATTTACCAATAGCCAGGGATTTCTCATAGAGCAGTCTGTCTGACTACCTTTTTGTACACCTTGTCATCTTGTGTAGGACTCATTGATTTATTTTGGCTTTGTGCTCCCCTAGGCAAGCTTCTGAGCTTATTATAACGTCATTTTGATGACGAAACACGTCAAGCTGAGACGCATGGTGCGCTACGCTGATCCCTGGGTGGAACGCACGCCAACCCTGTCAGACGGGTTTTGATGTAACCACAGCTCTTGTGCGACTAAGATCTTAATACCGGCATCACGTGTTATTGTGAGGAGGGAGTGTGAGGACTGGTCGGCTGTTTTCCCTTTCCCAGTCACAGGGACCATTAATCTTGATTTGACTCTTCTTGCTGTAAGCAAAGAGGGTCAACAACATCCGGTGAGTAGGAATTTTTCCTTTACCCTTCATTGGTGTCCAATTGGAAAACAATCGTGTATGCTGATCACGCCAATATTAGCCGATGTGGGCTATATGTACTAGGGCGACCTAATACACCTGAAAGAACTTTTTACATTGGATTTTATATTCTCTGATCATGGCGATCATTCGTGCATTTTTTGAATTTTTCATGGATTGTTCTTTGTCTTGTTGTTCCTGTTTTTTCGCCACATGAAATGCACATATTTTAATTTGGTTAGGTAATGATTTAAAAGCCTTTACAGGTTACCACTTTAGATTTACACGAGAGGTATGGTGCTAGAATTAGGCTGGATTCACACCTATGCAGTTTTAGTGCTTTTTGCATTTTGCGGATTTGCACTACAGAATGTGTTCCATAGGAAACCATGGTAAATGGACTGTAGTGCAAATCTGCAAAATGCAAAAAGCACTAAAACTGCATAGGTGTGAATCCAGCCTTAATGCCCATGATCTGACATTCGCGATGATACCTCACATGTGTGGGACGATCACTGTTTGCGTGCATGTGGGACTGACACGTGCGTTTGCCTTTGCGGGGACAGGGGCACTTTTTTTTTTTTTAATGGCGCCTGAAGTTATGTCATGTCATTGCTCACTTTCAGTTTAATGTTACAAACAGTCAATCAAAGCCGATCCGGCTTTGCTTGGCTGTATGGCCAGCTGATGGATGTGCCGGCTGGTCGCTTGGGCCTCCCAGTGAGAGGGGAAAGCCCAAGAGAGCCGCTAAGGCTATTAGCATTTGGGTGGCTAGTAAGCTTTTCTGATTGTTATTACAGTACAGCCAAGCGCCGACTCTAAGAAACAATACTGGGGTGATGCCTGCAGCTGCAGGCATCATCCCGGTACAGGCGCCCCCCCAACACCCCTCAAAAATGCCACCCAAGGCAAACGCCTTGTTTGCCTCACAGTAGATACGACCCTGGTAGGACTCTACAGTGTATTTTTTTTCCACTCTTCTTGTTGGCTTGTTTTTTGCACTAATTCACAAAAATGGCATTGTCCACTACTAAAATGGAGCAGTTATAGTTAAATTACACCTGTCATGTGGATAAGTTATTTAAGTGAAACGAGAATTTGAAAGCTGGCACAGAACCTGGGCCCCAGTATGATATGCATGATATGAGATTCAATCCCACCCATTCCTCCAGCTCACCCGATTAGCCCCAGTAACTAAAACCTCTAACTTACCTAACCCCTCTGCTCTACCTAATGCAACCCAAACTCCTATAATCTTTCCCATCTTCTGGTTGCAACAAACCACAACCTCTGTTACCTTTTCCCTATGACATTGCACAAAAGGTGCCCATGCACAACTTGGTGTGAGCACCCTATAAGCAAACACAAACTTTATAGTCTAGAATTGACCCCCCTCCATCATCTAAGATGTGTTTTCTATTGATCAGAGAAGCACAGAGGTGTAGCAGAACTAGATCTTCTCAGTTGATGTATGCCAATGCATTGAAAGCTACTTGGATTCAAGGAGCTTATAAGGTGCTGTGAAGGGTAGTAAAATGGGCTACGTGGAGACACCAAGCAATGGGTATTATCCAAGTGCTGAATGAAAATCGTAGTAGACAGGGACATGTTTTTATAACCATAGATGAATTTGTCAATATTTCTCAACCTAGAACAGCCTGGTGATTAGTGATGAGCCGAACACCCCCGGGTTCGGTTCGCATCAGAACCCGCGAACGGACCGAAAGTTCGTACGAACATTAGAACCCTATTAAATACAATGGATGCGAACGTTCGAATTCTAAAGTGCTAATTATAACAACTATTATGCATGTTATTGTCCTAAAAAGGGTTTGGGAACCCGGGTTCTGCACCAGGGGACATGTATCAATGCAAAAATAAGTTTTAAAAACGGTCGTTTTTCGGGAGCAGTCATTTTAATGATGCATAAAGTGAAAAAAAAAAGTCAAATATTCCTTTAAATATCGTACCTGGGGGGTGTCTAAAGTATGCCTGTGAAGTGCCACGTGTTTCCCGTGTTTAGAACTGTCCCTGCACAAAATGACACTTCTAAAGGAAAAAAAAGCCATTTAAAACTGCTTGCGGCTTTAATGTAATGTCTGGTCCCGGTAATATGGATGAAAATCTTTAAGAAAAATGGCATAGCTACCCCATGACCCCCCCCCCCTACCCCAGCCCATTACCAGCCCCTTTGGGTCTTGTATGGATATTAAGGGGAACCCCGCACATAAAATAAAAAAGGCCCTATATACTCTGAACAGCCGTATACAGGCGGTGCATACAAGACAGGGACTGTAGGTTTGTTCTTATGTAGAATGTGTTTGTAATTTTGAACAGGTACATTGTTGAAGTGTAGCTCCAGCCCAAAAATCTATTTTTAAACTTTTTGGAAAACATAGGTAAGGGTTATCACCCCTGTAACATTTGTTTTGCTGTCTGTGCCCCTGTTCAGAACATTTCACCTCACTTTCCGTCCCAATGACAACTGTTTTTGAAATGTGGTGTTTTTCTTGAAACAAGGATTGCTGATAAAGCATCAGTACAGAGGAGACACCTTTCTCCCATATTTATTCTTACAGGAGAGAATTTTCCTTCCTATTGGTAGATTTCCTCTCACTTCCTGTTGTCTTCTTGCGTTTGCAAGAAGGAGTCGTTTGTAAGTTGGATGTTTGAAAGTAGGGACCTGCCGTATATACTCTGCAGAAATAGGCCCCTTAGTTGTTGGTGTTGGCACAACACTGTAAGCACTCACAGTTACTCTTGGTTGGTGCTGGAACGCCCTGCTGTCAACTATTATATCAGGAATTTTAATTACATATAATTGTTGAACAGTGGTAGTAAAAATTGGGCCTTTGATGGTGGTGCTGGTGCCACAACACTGTAAGCCCTGACAGTTACTCTTGGTGGGTGCAGCAATGGGCCCTGCTGTGAATTATTAGATCAAGAATTGTAATTGCATGCCCCTGTTGAACAGGGGCTGAAAAATTGGGCCTTAGGCACTGGTGGCACAACACTACAACCCCTCACAGATACTGTACTTGGAGCACAGCAATGAGCCCTGTTGCAAAGTATTGCTTCAAAAATTGTAATGACACGCCCCTGTTAAACAGGGGCTGAAAAATTGGGCCTTAGGCACTGGTGGCACAACACTACAACCCCTCACAGATACTGTACTTGGAGCACAGCAATGAGCCCTGTTGCAAAGTATTGCTTCAAAAATTGTAATGACACGCCCCTGTTAAACAGGGGCTGAAAAATTGGGCCTTAGGCACTGGTGGCACAACACTACAACCCCTCACAGATACTGTACTTGGAGCACAGCAATGAGCCCTGTTGCAAAGTATTGCTTCAAAAATTGTAATGACACGCCCCTGTTAAACAGGGGCTGAAAAATTGGGCCTTAGGCACTGGTGGCACAACACTACAACCCCTCACAGATACTGTACTTGGAGCACAGCAATGAGCCCTGTTGCAAAGTATTGCTTCAAAAATTGTAATGACACGCCCCTTTTAAACAGGGGCTGAAAAATTGGGCCTTAGGCACTGGTGCCACAACACTCCAACCCCTCACAGATACTGTACTTGGAGCACAGCAATGAGCCCTATGGCAAATTATTGCTAAAAAAATTGTAATTACACGCCCCTGTAAAACAGGGGCTGAAAAATTGGGCCTTAGCCACTGGTGGCGGCACCCATAAACAAAAATGATCTTCCAAGCTATCATCATCAATCGTATCATTGAGGACTCGGAGGAGGAGGATAGCCAGTCAACATAACAGCACAGGCACTCAGCATCAGCATCAGTCTTGAAGGGATGTGACATGTTAAAATCAATTAGTCTGTTATATCAGCATCAGGTGTGTGGTAGCTGGTGGTGATCCAAGACTGGTTCATCTTGATGAAAGTCAGTCGATCAACCGAGTCGGTGGACAGGCGCACCCTGTGATCCGTGACAAATCCTCCAGCAGCACTGAATGTGCGTTCCGAAAGAACGCTGGATGCAGGACAGGCCAGTAGCTCAATTGCATACTGTGCAAGCTCTGGCCAGTGATCCATCCTCAAGACCCAGTAAGCCAGAGGATTTTCGGTGGGGAAGGTGTCCAAGTCTGACCTTGCCCCTAGATATTCCTGCACCATGTTTATCAGACGCTGGCGATGGTTGCTGGAACCGATCATACTTTGGGGCTGCGGACTAAAGAATTGTCTGAACGCATCGGTCAGACGGCCACCTTCCCCACCGCTCCTTCTTTGACTGGCCGAAGCCTCAGCAACTCGTTGTCCAGGACCAGGAGTTTGTAACCTCCCAGTCTCTGGGAACGCGTTGCACAGACCTTTCTGCAAGGCCTCCCGGAGTTGTCTCATCCTCTGCTCCCTCTGCGAAGGTAACATAAGGTCCGCAACCTTACCCTTGTACCGTGGATCAAGGAGAGTGGCCAGCCAGTAATGGTCCCTCTCCTTGATCCGAAGAATACGAGGATCCTTCCGCAGACTTTGCAGGATCAGGGAGGCCATGCAGCGTAGGTTTGCTGAGGCATTCGCTCCGGAGTCCTCTGGGTCACTAAGGACGACATGATCCGCAGCCACCTCCTCCCAGCCACGTACAAGTCCACTGGTTTCTTGGGACTGTAAATCATCCCTAAAAGACTGCTGCTGATGATGCTGAGTGCCAGCCTCCACCTCCATGCTGACACAATCCTCCTCCTCCTCCTCCTCCTCCTCTTCCTGTGCGATGGGTGGGACAGAAGGAACACTGTCTGGGTAAAGGGGGCCTTGAGAGGCAAGGAAGTCCTCCTCTTCCTGCCTCTGTTCTGCCTCAAGTGCCCTGTCCATTATTCCACGCAGCGTGTGCTCCAACAGGTGGACAAGAGGTACAGTGTCACTGATGCATGCACTGTCACTGCTCACCATCCTCGTGGCCTCCTCAAATGGTGCCAGGACAGTGCATGCATCCCTGATCATGCCCCACTGGCGTGGAGAAAAAAAACCAAGCTCCCCTGACCCTGTCCTGGTGCCGTAGTCGCACAGGTACTCATTGATGGCCCTCTGCTGCGTGTGCAGCCGCTGCAGCATGGCCAACGTTGAGTTCCACCTGGTGGGCATGTCACATATAAGGCGGTTCTTGGGCAGGTTCAACTCCTTTTGCAGCTCAGCCAGGCGAGCACTGGCATTATAAGATCTGCGGAAATGCACACAGACTTTCCTGGCCTGCCTCAGGACATCCTGTAAGCCCGGGTACCTGCCCAAGAACCGCTGCACCACCAGGTTAAGGACGTGAGCCACACAGGGCACATGGGTCAGTTGTCCCTGTCGGAGGGCGGAGAGGAGGTTGGTGCCATTGTCGCAAACCACCATTCCTGGCTTAAGCTGGCGTGGCGTCAACCACCTCTCGGCCTGGCCCTGCAGAGCAGACAGGACCTCTGCCCCAGTGTGGCTTCTGTCCCCCAAACACACCAGCGCAAGCACGGCATGGCATCTTTTTGCCTGCGTACTTGCGTAGCCCCGTGAATGGCTACGGAGCACCGCTGGTTCATAGGACAAACCACAGGAAGAGGCCATGGAGGAAGAAGAAGAGGAGGGGGTGGAGGAGAGAGGTGTGTCACAACCAGTAGTAGCATTTTGGAGGCGTGGCGGTGGAACAACCTCCAACACTACTGCACCTTGTCCTGCATCCTTCCCAGCTGCCAAAAGAGTGACCCAATGGGCCGTGAAAGAAAGGTAACGTCCCTGTCCATGCCTGCTGGACCATGAGTCAGCGGTAATATGCACCTTACCGCTGACCGCCCTGTCCAGCGAGGCCAAGACATTGCCTTCCACATGCCGGTAGAGAGCCGGAATAGCCTTCCGTGAGAAAAAGTGGCGTTTGGGAACCTGCCACTGAGGAACCGCACATTGCACAAACTCACGGAAGGGGGCCGAGTCTACCAACTGAAAAGGCAGCAGTTGAAGCGCTAGCAATTTAGCCAAGCTAGCATTCAACCGCTGGGCATGTGGATGGCTGGGAGTGAACTTCTTTCGACGGTCCAGCAGCTGGGGCAGGGAAATTTGCCTGCTAGAATCGGACGTCGGTGTACTGCTAGCAGAGTGGCCGCAAGTACTTGGCTGTGACACACCTAATTCTACACCTTCATTCCTCTCAGTGCATGTTTCAGAGAGGACTGAAGTTATAGTGGGGTTGGAGATCCCAGCTGATGCGGTGCAAGGAGAGGTCCGCTTTGTTCTTTGGTGTGGGTCTTTGAGGTAGGCTTGCCAACGAGCTGCATGGCAGGTCAACATATGTCTGGTCAGGCATGTGGTACCCAAGCGGCTGATGTTTTGGCCACGCGATATACGCTTGAGACATATGTTGCAAACAGCAGCTGTGCGATCTGATGCACTAGCCTCAAAAAAGGCCCACACCAAGGAACTTTTTGAATGACGGGCAGAGGCAGCGCCCTGCACAGGCGGAGCTCTGCGGTGTGATTCCGTCGGTGTACTGCCCTTACGCTGGCCACCAAAGGGCATCCTGCCTCGTTGGAGATGTGCCTCCTCCTCATCCTCCTCCTCCTCCTCTCTCCTATTAGGCACCCACGTGGAGTCAGTGACCTCATCATCCCCTCCCTCCTCATCACTGGAGCCAATCTGGCAGTATGCTGCAGCTGCTGGAACATGACTGCCAGATTGGTGTCCTTCTTGAGCATCCCCTCTGTCTGCTCTCACGCTACTGCCTTCCTGTAGCTGGGTTTCATCATCAGACCCTTCGAAACGCTGGGCATCCTCCTGGAGCATGTACCCAACACTGTGCTCAAACAGTTCGGGGGACTCCTCAGGAGGAGGACATGGTGGGTCTAGGGAAGGAGTGACTGATGATGAGTCTGACATTGATACCAGGGAAGAGGACGCTTTGGCAGCTGCTTTGCCAGTACCCTGAGCCTGGGTGAGAGAGGATGAGGAGGAGGAGGAGGGCTTGGTCATCCACTCTACCAAGTCTTCGGCATGATGTGGCTCAACATGTCCAGCTGCCGAAAAGAAGGACAAGCGTGTCCCATGGCCATGTGCTGATGACAATGCACCGCGTCCACGACCAGCACTGTTGCCCCCAGACACAGAGCCTGCTTGCCCTCTTTTATTGCCTCCTGACTGTCTGCCTCTCCTTGTTTGCCTTCCAGACATTCTAATAGATGGCCTGCAGGGAGATGGGAAAAAAGCAATAAGGGCTACCTTCAGGTGTCCTTCTCTGTACCTTTACTTAAGGATTTCTAAATATGGTTGAGGATGATTGCTTTTGCACAGAATAGCACAACGACAATTTCCCTGACTGTCCAAAAAACAAGAATTTCAAAGATGGTTGATGAGGAATGCTTTAGCACACTATAGCACAAGGAGAATTCCCCTCACTTTCCTTCTTTGTCACTAGAAACAAGGACTCGCACAGTAAAAGACACTGACACTCTCCCTACCTAGAGTTTTCTGTCCCTAGAAAAAATGTTTTTTTAAAGCACACTATAGCACAAGGAGAATTCCCCTCACTTTCCTTTGTCCCTAGAAACAAGGACTCGCACAGTAAAAGACACTGACACTCTCCCTACCTAGAGTTTTCTGTCCCTAGAAAAAATGTTTTTTTAAAGCACACTATAGCACAAGGAGAATTCCCCTCACTTTCCTTCTTTGTCCCTAGAAACAAGGACTCGCACAGTGAAAGAAACTGACACTCTCCCTACCTAGAGTTTTCTGTCCCTAGAAAAAATGTTTTTTTAAAGCACACTATAGCACAAGGAGAATTCCCCTCACTTTCCTTCTTTGTCCCTAGAAACAAGGACTCGCACAGTGAAAGAAACTGACACTCTCCCTACCTAGAGTTTTCTGTCCCTAGAAATTTTTTTTTTTAAAGCACACTATAGCACAAGGAGAATTCCCCTCACTTTCCTTCTTTGTCCCTAGAAACAAGGACTCGCACAGTGAAAGAAACTGACACTCTCCCTACCTAGAGTTTTCTGTCCCTAGAAAAAATGTTTTTTTAAAGCACACTATAGCACAAGGAGAATTCCCCTCACTTTCCTTCTTTGTCCCTAGAAACAAGGACTCGCACAGTGAAAGAAACTGACACTCTCCCTACCTAGAGTTTTCTGTTCCTAGAAAAAATGTTTTTTTAAAGCACACTATAGCACAAGGAGAATTCCCCTCACTTTCCTTCTTTGTCCCTAGAAACAAGGACTCGCACAGTGAAAGAAACTGACACTCTCCCTACCTAGAGTTTTCTGTCCCTAGAAAAAATGTTTTTTTAAAGCACACTATAGCACAAGGAGAATTCCCCTCACTTTCCTTCTTTGTCCCTAGAAACAAGGATTCGCACAGTAAAAGACACTGACACTCTCCCTACCTAGAGTTTTCTGTCCCTAGAAAAAATGTTTTTTTAAAGCACACTATAGCACAAGGAGAATTCCCCTCACTTTCCTTCTTTGTCCCTAGAAACAAGGACTCGCACAGTGAAAGAAACTGACACTCTCCCTACCTAGAGTTTTCTGTCCCTAGAAAAAATGTTTTTTTAAAGCACACTATAGCACAAGGAGAATTCCCCTCACTTTCCTTCTTTGTCCCTAGAAACAAGGACTCGCACAGTAAAAGACACTGACACTCTCCCTACCTAGAGTTTTCTGTCCCTAGAAAAAATGTTTTTTTAAAGCACACTATAGCACAAGGAGAATTCCCCTCACTTTCCTTCTTTGTCCCTAGAAACAAGGACTCGCACAGTAAAAGACACTGACACTCTCCCTACCTAGAGTTTTCTGTCCCTAGAAAAAATGTTTTTTTAAAGCACACTATAGCACAAGGAGAATTCCCCTCACTTTCCTTCTTTGTCCCTAGAAACAAGGACTCGCACAGTGAAAGAAACTGACACTCTCCCTACCTAGAGTTTTCTGTCCCTAGAAAAAATGTTTTTTTAAAGCACACTATAGCACAAGGAGAATTCCCCTCACTTTCCTTCTTTGTCCCTAGAAACAAGGACTCGCACAGTGAAAGAAACTGACACTCTCCCTACCTAGAGTTTTCTGTCCCTAGAATTTTTTTTTTTTAAAGCACACTATAGCACAAGGAGAATTCCCCTCACTTTCCTTCTTTGTCCCTAGAAACAAGGACTCGCACAGTGAAAGAAACTGACACTCTCCCTACCTAGAGTTTTCTGTCCCTAGAAAAAATGTTTTTTTAAAGCACACTATAGCACAAGGAGAATTCCCCTCACTTTCCTTCTTTGTCCCTAGAAACAAGGACTCGCACAGTGAAAGAAACTGACACTCTCCCTACCTAGAGTTTTCTGTTCCTAGAAAAAATGTTTTTTTAAAGCACACTATAGCACAAGGAGAATTCCCCTCACTTTCCTTCTTTGTCCCTAGAAACAAGGACTCGCACAGTGAAAGAAACTGACACTCTCCCTACCTAGAGTTTTCTGTCCCTAGAAAAAATGTTTTTTTAAAGCACACTATAGCACAAGGAGAATTCCCCTCACTTTCCTTCTTTGTCCCTAGAAACAAGGATTCGCACAGTAAAAGACACTGACACTCTCCCTACCTAGAGTTTTCTGTCCCTAGAAAAAATGTTTTTTTAAAGCACACTATAGCACAAGGAGAATTCCCCTCACTTTCCTTCTTTGTCCCTAGAAACAAGGACTCGCACAGTGAAAGAAACTGACACTCTCCCTACCTAGAGTTTTCTGTCCCTAGAAAAAATGTTTTTTTAAAGCACACTATAGCACAAGGAGAATTCCCCTCACTTTCCTTCTTTGTCCCTAGAAACAAGGACTCGCACAGTAAAAGACACTGACACTCTCCCTACCTAGAGTTTTCTGTCCCTAGAAAAAATGTTTTTTTAAAGCACACTATAGCACAAGGAGAATTCCCCTCACTTTCCTTCTTTGTCCCTAGAAACAAGGACTCGCACAGTGAAAGAAACTGACACTCTCCCTACCTAGAGTTTTCTGTCCCTAGAAAAAATGTTTTTTTAAAGCACACTATAGCACAAGGAGAATTCCCCTCACTTTCCTTCTTTGTCCCTAGAAACAAGGACTCGCACAGTGAAAGAAACTGACACTCTCCCTACCTAGAGTTTTCTGTCCCTAGAAAAAATGTTTTTTTAAAGCACACTATAGCACAAGGAGAATTCCCCTCACTTTCCTTCTTTGTCCCTAGAAACAAGGACTCGCACAGTAAAAGACACTGACACTCTCCCTACCTAGAGTTTTCTGTCCCTAGAAAAAATGTTTTTTTAAAGCACACTATAGCACAAGGAGAATTCCCCTCACTTTCCTTCTTTGTCCCTAGAAACAAGGACTCGCACAGTGAAAGAAACTGACACTCTCCCTACCTAGAGTTTTCTGTCCCTAGAATTTTTTTTTTTTAAAGCACACTATAGCACAAGGAGAATTCCCCTCACTTTCCTTCTTTGTCCCTAGAAACAAGGACTCGCACAGTGAAAGAAACTGACACTCTCCCTACCTAGAGTTTTCTGTCCCTAGAAAAAATGTTTTTTTAAAGCACACTATAGCACAAGGAGAATTCCCCTCACTTTCCTTCTTTGTCCCTAGAAACAAGGACTCGCACAGTGAAAGAAACTGACACTCTCCCTACCTAGAGTTTTCTGTTCCTAGAAAAAATGTTTTTTTAAAGCACACTATAGCACAAGGAGAATTCCCCTCACTTTCCTTCTTTGTCCCTAGAAACAAGGACTCGCACAGTGAAAGAAACTGACACTCTCCCTACCTAGAGTTTTCTGTCCCTAGAAAAAATGTTTTTTTAAAGCACACTATAGCACAAGGAGAATTCCCCTCACTTTCCTTCTTTGTCCCTAGAAACAAGGATTCGCACAGTAAAAGACACTGACACTCTCCCTACCTAGAGTTTTCTGTCCCTAGAAAAAATGTTTTTTTAAATCACACTATAGCACAAGGAGAATTCCCCTCACTTTCCTTCTTTGTCCCTAGAAACAAGGACTCGCACAGTGAAAGAAACTGACACTCTCCCTACCTAGAGTTTTCTGTCCCTAGAAAAAATGTTTTTTTAAAGCACACTATAGCACAAGGAGAATTCCCCTCACTTTCCTTCTTTGTCCCTAGAAACAAGGACTCGCACAGTAAAAGACACTGACACTCTCCCTACCTAGAGTTTTCTGTCCCTAGAAAAAATGTTTTTTTAAAGCACACTATAGCACAAGGAGAATTCCCCTCACTTTCCTTCTTTGTCCCTAGAAACAAGGACTCGCACAGTAAAAGACACTGACACTCTCCCTACCTAGAGTTTTCTGTCCCTGAAAAAATGTTTTTTTAAAGCACACTATAGCACAAGGAGAATTCCCCTCACTTTCCTTCTTTGTCCCTAGAAACAAGGACTCGCACAGTAAAAGACACTGACACTCTCCCTACCTAGAGTTTTCTGTCCCTAGAAAAAATGTTTTTTTAAAGCACACTATAGCACAAGGAGAATTCCCCTCACTTTCCTTCTTTGTCCCTAGAAACAAGGACTCGCACAGTGAAAGAAACTGACACTCTCCCTACCTAGAGTTTTCTGTCCCTAGAAAAAATGTTTTTTTTAAAGCACACTATAGCACAAGGAGAATTCCCCTCACTTTCCTTCTTTGTCCCTAGAAACAAGGACTCGCACAGTGAAAGAAACTGACACTCTCCCTACCTAGAGTTTTCTGTCCCTAGAAAAAAATGTTTTTTTAAAGCACACTATAGCACAAGGAGAATTACCCTCACTTTCCTTCTTTGTCCCTAGAAACAAGGACTCGCACAGTGAAAGAAACTGACACTCTCCCTACCTAGAGTTTTCTGTCCCTAGAAAAAATGTTTTTTTAAAGCACACTATAGCACAAGGAGAATTCCCCTCACTTTCCTTCTTTGTCCCTAGAAACAAGGACTCGCACAGTGAAAGAAACTGACACTCTCCCTACCTAGAGTTTTCTGTCCCTAGAAAAAATGTTTTTTTAAAGCACACTATAGCACAAGGAGAATTCCCCTCACTTTCCTTCTTTGTCCCTAGAAACAAGGACTCGCACAGTGAAAGAAACTGACACTCTCCCTACCTAGAGTTTTCTGTCCCTAGAAAAAATGTTTTTTTAAAGCACACTATAGCACAAGGAGAATTCCCCTCACTTTCCTTCTTTGTCCCTAGAAACAAGGACTCGCACAGTAAAAGACACTGACACTCTCCCTACCTAGAGTTTTCTGTCCCTAGAAAAAATGTTTTTTTAAAGCACACTATAGCACAAGGAGAATTCCCCTCACTTTCCTTCTTTGTCCCTAGAAACAAGGACTCGCACAGTGAAAGAAACTGACACTCTCCCTACCTAGAGTTTTCTGTCCCTAGAAAAAATGTTTTTTTAAAGCACACTATAGCACAAGGAGAATTCCCCTCACTTTCCTTCTTTGTCCCTAGAAACAAGGACTCGCACAGTAAAAGACACTGACACTCTCCCTACCTAGAGTTTTCTGTCCCTAGAAAAAATGTTTTTTTAAAGCACACTATAGCACAAGGAGAATTCCCCTCACTTTCCTTCTTTGTCCCTAGAAACAAGGACTCGCACAGTAAAAGACACTGACACTCTCCCTACCTAGAGTTTTCTGTCCCTAGAAAAAATGTTTTTTTAAAGCACACTATAGCACAAGGAGAATTCCCCTCACTTTCCTTCTTTGTCCCTAGAAACAAGGACTCGCACAGTGAAAGAAACTGACACTCTCCCTACCTAGAGTTTTCTGTCCCTAGAAAAAATGTTTTTTTAAAGCACACTATAGCACAAGGAGAATTCCCCTCACTTTCCTTCTTTGCCCCTAGAAACAAGGACTCGCACAGTGAAAGAAACTGACACTCTCCCTACCTAGAGTTTTCTGTCCCTAGAAAAAATGTTTTTTTAAAGCACACTATAGCACAAGGAGAATTCCCCTCACTTTCCTTCTTTGTCCCTAGAAACAAGGATTCGCACAGTAAAACACACTGACACTCTCCCTACCTATCCTTCTCTTTCCCTAAACTAAAGGAATCCAGGTTAAGCAAGAAAGAAATAAATGTCACTGTCCCTGCCTATGCTTGTCTTTCCCTGCTCCGGAACACACTACACTAGGCCGCCGTGATGGCGGCCTTTTATAGTGTGGGGCGTGTACTAAACACCCTCAGCAATAATTGGCCACAGGCATCCTGCCTGTGGCCAATCATTGCTCTCCTCGCTGCCGGCGCTGTGATTGGCCAAGCATGCGGGGTCACAGTGCATGCTTGGCCAATCACAGCGCCTGGATGACACTGCGATGGCGTAGTGCATTGTGGGCCGTTCGCGTCACTCGAATTTGGCGCGAACGGCCCAAATCGTTTGATCTTCGTCGAACGATCGAACAGCCGATGTTCAAGTCGAACGTATGTTCGACTCGAACACGAAGCTCATCCCTACTGGTGATGTTCCTGGGGAAAAGGGAAGTCAGGTTATTTACCTTTTTAACAATTTTGCTACTTAAGCTATGGTGACGTGGTTTGTAGCTTCTATATATTTTTTAATATACCTTGCAGTATCTGTATGCATACTGTTCAAGATGTAATTATGTTGCCCTCCCCCCAGCCCAACACCCCCAGAAGCCATAGTGTTAATAGACATATGACACAGCTCAGTTTTTCCATGGATGCAGAATCTTCCCCTGACTTCCAATGTTTATCTAATCAGGCGTGTGAACATTTCATTCCCCAGATCTTCTTCTCCTTCTCCCTGACTGAGTGCTTTTTAATCATCTCCTCTTCCTTAAAATAACCAAGGAGCTGCTATTTTCTCAGCTTCCCAGAAGTTTCCTGCACATCGTAGTAGCTCTTGACAATGGTCAGGCTGACACTAATGAACTGGTGTAGCAAGCTTAGATCTCTCTTAGCTGTGTTAACAGGTTCTTTTGCAGACCCAGCTGTAATCTATATATTTATCTATATAGCTCCATTACAGACCCTCATTTTTATGTTTAAATTTATTAATAGCCCAGCTGTTCAAAATTTAGCGATGACTACTTTGTGATTTACATGTGGTCCAGTAAAAGGTATCATATCACTGTAATATACAAGGCATGTTTGCGAACAAGAGGACTATGCTACCTAAATACAGATACCACTGGGCATGGCTATTTTGACCCACTAAAGGTTCACTGGGACTGAAGATAAAGTATTTACCAAATAGGAATGGAACACAAAAAATAAGATTCGTGTCAACTTATTTTTACAAAGTTGAAAATCATGATAAGGGCACAGAAACTTCCAATACAGGACAACAACTTCTCAGTTATATTAAAGTATCAACTGCCTCATAATGCAGATAATAATTAAATGTAATTAAATAGCAGCAACTTGCTAAGTCTAGTGGTTGGCACTACCAAATGTTTTTTTCTTTTTGAGCCTGCAGTTCAGTGTGCAAAATCGAAGCATCCTGAGAACCAAAAAAATTCATGTGAATACACACAAAAAAAAAAATGCACAGGGTGCATCAATTTTCCTCTACTGAAAAGGAGAGACCCCCCTGACCCCCAGGAGTGCAAGACTCCTGATGGGGCAAGGCACTCTGGTCCACCTAGCCAAAGGGCCTGATTGATCCCCTTCCTTGTGGTTAGTACTAGGTAAGGGACTCTACGGAAGAAAGAGGCCCAGGCAGGGGAGGATGGAACCTAAGGGCCACACATCCTCCCCTAGACTTGAGGGCAGACCCAAAGACTTGCACCCTACCATCCCTGTTGAGAAAAAAAAGACACATCTAAAAGATGCAGTGACAAAATGTATTAAGAAGGGAAGTAAGGGTGCCAATGTACAATGAAATTGCTAGGCCTTGTGGCATGGTAACAAAAATTGCTCCGGTCTAGGCCAAAATGCCTAGCCGAGGAGGTGATTTGCAGAAAAAAAAGGTGCCCATTCCCACAGTGAGGTCCAAAACCCATAGTGATACTAAAAGCAAGCCCAGTCACCACTCCCAGGATGTGCCTAACAACACAGGCTCCCTGCCTTTCCAGCCCTAAGCCATACAAAGTAGCACTGCTTAATTCAGGAGGCAAGTACTACAGACCCCCACCTTACCCAGTGGACGCTAAAATTCTGATTACTTCCCATGTGGAAGGTCCCTTAGGACCGCTATCATGCCACCAGGGATACTATACAGTCAGCCATTTCAGCCAGAAGCCAGAATGACAGCAAGACACTGATAAGAAGAGATAATACACTTGATATTAGCCAAAAGATACTACCACATGATTCAGACAAAGCCTCTCATTTTAAAGAACAGGTTAAAAGAAGAAACAGTACAAACAAATGGCCACTGCCCCACCTATAACTTCTGTGAAGGCCAGTTATAGGTGGGGGCAGTGGCCATTTGTTTGTACTGTTGGAATACTGGTGAGGGGACTCACTGGACACCTTTGCTGCTATTTTGCTATATGCTGGGTATCCAGTGCACCCCTGTGCCTTTGAGGAGAGATGGGCTTTTTTCAGGCTCTCTGACTATCCATTATTATGCATGTGCTTCTACTATAGAGACTCTCTAAAATGTATAGAGTTAGGCCTGTAGATAATACTGGGGTGCCGTGAAGTGGCTCTGCAGCTGTCATGGAAACCCTGTCAGGAACAGACGCCCTGGACTTCCTGGTTCCCGCCCCCGCAGGTGACGCCCGAAGGGCTATTTAAACTCCTCACTTGCAGACAGTCCCTGCTTTCTGCTCTACAGCGTTTATCCCAAGTGACCTGATCTGCCTTGTTTACCTGTATCTGACCCGGCTTCCTGTGACCCTCCTGCTATCTGCCTGTACCTGACCATCGTCCTGTTTTCTGACTTCGGTATTGCCTGATCCTTTTGTGCCTCGCTGCCTGCCAGTTTACCCGACCCCGGCTTGTCTGACGATCCTGCCTGACCTTGGCTCTTGTTCACCTGCTGCTGCCTAGTGGTTCCAGTTTACCTGCTGTGCCTCCCGGTCCGGGTCATCCGCTGAGTTCCTGGTTCCTGTCTGCTCATCTGCTGGTTCCTGTCTGCTCATCTGCTGGTTCCTGTCTGCTCATCTGCTGGTTCCTGTTCACCTGCTGCTGCCCAGTGGTTCCAGTCTACCTGCTGTGCCTCCCGGTCCGGGTCATCTGCTGAGTTCCTGGTTCCTGTCTACTCACCTGCTGCAGTTCCTGGTTCCTGTCTGCTCATCTGCTGGTTCCTGTCTGCTCATCTGCTGGTTCCTGTTCATCTGCTGCTGCCCAGTGGTTCCAGTCTACCTGCTGTGCCTCCCGGTCCGGGTCATCTTCTGAGTTCCTGGTTCCTGTCTACTCACCTGCTGTAGTTCCTGGTTCCTGTCCACTCACCTGCTGTAGTTCCTGGTTCCTGCCTCCTCACCTGCTGGTTCCTGATCACCTGCGGTAGTTCTTGATCCTGCCAGGCACTCGTACCCCTTCCACCTCCGTGCTTCCTGTTATACCACCAGGGGCCGCCGGTGGGAGCCGTAAGGGAGGCCTCCCTCTGCTAACCGGGCTCGTCACCGTCAGGTACGTGACAGTAGCAGACAGCCATGTCTGAGCCCGAGCAGGGAGCCTCACCTATGGAGGAACTATGCCGACACCTGGCGGGACTGACCGAGGCCGTTAAGAGCCTCCAGCAAGGCTACACTCACCTGGAAGGACAAGTCCGGGCCCTCACCAACCCCGATGGAGCTCAAGGGGGTCCACGTGCCTCCACTTCTTACGCCGGGGCAGGAGCTGCGCCCACGGTGGTCATGCTTCCCCCTGAACCCAGGGTCCCTACATCCGAAAGATTCTCTGGGGACCGGAGCAAGTTCAGGGCTTTCCGGAACTCTTGTGAGTTGTACTTTGCCTTACAGCCCGCACCTTTTCCTTAGAAGCTACCAAGGTGGGCTTTGTAATTTCGCTGCTTTCCGGAGACCCACAGAACTGGGCCCACCGCCTGCTAGAACGCAAAGATGCGTCCATGGACAGCCTTAGACTTTTTTTTGACGCCATTGCCCAATTGTACGAGGACCCTCAGCTCTCGGTCACTGCAGAGAACGCCCTGCGGACCCTTCAGCAGGGACGCAGAGCAGCGGAAGACTATGTAGCTGAATTCAGGCGCTGGAGCGCAGACACCAGCTGGAATGACGCTGCCCTCCGTCACCAGTTTCGTATAGGCCTTTCTGACCCCCTGAAGGACGAACTGGCTAGGGTAGGAATACCAGAAAATTTGAACCTACTGATCGATCTGACAATTCAGATCGACCGACGCCTGAGGGAACGGAGGGTTGAGAGGGCCACGGGCTTCACCCGGCCGACCTGGATGCTTCCCCGGGTCCCCAGTCATCCGCACCCAGCTTCTGCAGCACCCTTGACCCCCTCGTACGATGCTCCTGAACCCATGCAGCTTGGGGTCCTCCGCCCTTCCCTTACTCCGGAGGAACGCCAACGCCGACGCGCGCACAACCTGTGCCTGTACTGCGGGGAGCCCGGTCACTTCGTTAGGAACTGTCCCCTGAAGTTCCGTAAGTGCTTGTCAGTATTCCCTGCTGTGATCAACCCTCAGACTAAATCCTCCTCTCACTTCGCTCTTTCTATCTCCCTGCAGCTCCCAGGAAGGACCCTGCAAGTCGTCGCAATTATTGACTCTGGGGCTTGTAGTTGCTTCATGGACTCAACTTTTGCCCGTACTCAACTTATTCCTCTACTTCCCAAGACCCATGGACTACGGGTTCACCTGGCTGATGGGTCCCTTATCAAGTCGGGGCCCGTGGTCGAAGAGACGGCTCCCCTACCTGTCACTGTCTTCTCCTCTACCGGGGTGCACCGAGAATATCTACGGCTGGATATTATCTCCTCTCCACTGTTCCCCATAATTCTCGGTATGCCCTGGCTACAAGCCCATAATCCTACCATTAACTGGGTCACAGGGGTGATCACGTTTCCTTCCTCCTACTGCCAACGGTCCTGTGGCTCACACAAACCCCCTGGGCCTGCCACCTTAATGTGTACCGACACTGAGGCCGGAATATGTCAGGCCATCCCTGACGCTTACCTGGACTTTCTCGATGTGTTTAGTAAACAGGGGGCAGAGACACTACCACCCCACCGAGCCTACGACTGCCCCATTGATCTACTTCCCGGAGCAGCTATTCCTTTCGGTAGGATTTTCCCTTTAACGGAGGTGGAACAGGGGGCCCTGAAGGACTACATCGATGAGAACCTTTTAAAGGGGTTCATTCGCCCCTCTACGTCGCCAGCAGGCGCAGGCATTTTCTTTGTAGAAAAGAAGGACCATACCCTCAGGCCATGTGTGGACTACCGTGAACTAAATAAGGTCACCATTAAAAATCGTTATCCTCTTCCTCTGGTACCAGAGTTGTTCCAAAGATTGGGAGCTGCCGTTATTTTTACTAAGCTTGACCTCCGGGGAGCCTATAACCTGGTCCGAATCAAGGAGGGCGATGAGTGGAAAACCGCCTTCCGCTCCCGGTTCGGACATTTCGAATATTTAGTGATGCCCTTCGGGCTGTGCAATGCCCCTGCCACCTTCCAGTATTTAATTAATGATGTTCTTCGGGACTTTTTAGATCTCTTTGTGATTGCTTATTTAGATGACATACTAATCTTCTCTTCCTCTCTTGACTCTCATCGCAGGCATGTCAGAAGCTTCGGCTTCGGCAGCATAAACTATATGCGAAGGCTGAGAAATGCGAGTTTGAGCGGGAGAGCATAGCATTTCTGGGATTAATCATCTCTGGCGAAGGCATCAGGATGGACCCACAGAAGATCACCGCAATCTTGGACTGGCCAGCGCCAGTGGATAAGAAGGGAATCCAATGGTTCGTTGGATTCGCCAACTTTTATCGTAAATTCATCCGGGGGTTCTCCGCCATCATTGCACCCATTACTCAGCTAACCAAGCAAGGTACCCGCTTCCACTGGTCCCCTGAGGCCCAAAAGGCCTTTGAGGATCTCAAAGGGCTCTTCACCTCTGCATCCATCTTAAAACACCCAGATTCCTCCCTACCATTTGTACTTGAGGTAGATGCTTCTGAGGTTGCAGTAGGGGCAATATTGTCACAGAGGCAAGGAACCAAAGCTTTGCTTCATCCGGTGGCTTTCTTTTCTCGCAAATTATCTGCGGCAGAAAAGAACTATGACGTGGGAGACCGGGAACTCTTGGCGATTAAGTCCGCCCTGGAAGAATGGAGGTACTTACTTGAAGGTGCTGCTCACCCGATCTTAGTATTCACCGACCATAAGAACTTAGAGTACCTGAAAACTGCAAAAAGACTAAAACCACGACAAGCCAGATGGGCCCTGTTTTTTTCCCGGTTCTCCTTCCATGTGACATACCGCCCCGGTGCCAAGAACACTAAACCTGACGCCTTGTCCCGAATGTTTCATGGATCCAAAGAACTCTCCTCACCCGATACAATCCTCGCTCCTGGGAATTTTCTCCTACTTCAGGAGGACCTACTCTCCCGGATCAGACAAGCCACCACTAGACAGGAACCCTCTCCTGAACTGGATCTGCAAACCAAGGATGGATTACTCTGGCACCAAGACAGGATATTCATACCAGAAGAACTAAAGATAACCGTGCTAGAGCTCTGCCACGATCATGCCCTTGCTGGGCACTTTGGCGTGGCTAAGACCACTGAGTTGGTACAATGTACCTTCTGGTGGCCTCGACTACGCGAGGATTGCAGGAGGTTCGTGGAGTCCTGTACTACATGTACCCGGAATAAAGGGTCCAGATCCAAAGCCTGGGGACTACTGAAGCCCTTACCCGTTCCAGAGAGACCGTGGAAAATGCTTTCTATCGACTTCATAGTTGAACTCCCCCCGGCTGAGAATCACACCACCATCTTTGTGATTGTGGACCGTCTGTCCAAGATGGCACATTTTGTTCCTATGAGAGGGACCCCCTCGGCCCCGGAAACTGCACAAATGTTCATTAAAGAAGTCGTCAGGCTCCACGGGGTACCTGCTAATATAGTCTCCGATCGGGGGGTACAATTTACCTCCCGGTTCTGGAGGTCCCTCTGCAAGACTCTGGGAATAGAGCTATCATTCTCTTCGGCTTACCACCCTCAAACCAACGGACAGACTGAGAGAACAAATCAGACCCTCGAGCAATATTTGCGTTGTTTCTCCTCCTTTGCTCAGAATGACTGGCTCTCCCTGCTTCCGCTAGCGGAGTTCTCCTACAATAACTCCATCCACTCCGCAACTAACCAGACCCCATTTTTTGCGAACTTCGGGTTTCACCCCACATTTCTGCCCAACTCTCTCCCTGAGTGCTCAGTGCCCGCAGTTCTGGAAAAAGTGAATTTCTTCTCCTCTAACAACCAGCTTCTACGCGAAGCCATGGCAAAAACTCAGGAGTATAACAAGACGGTCTACGACAGGAGGAGACGGGGTGAATTAGCGCTGGCACCGGGCGACCAAGTGGCTTTCCACCATCAATCTAAGATTGGCTTGCCCGTCCAAGAAATTGGGCCCCAAGTTTCTAGGGCCTTTTCCTATCAAAAGGAAAATCAACGAGGTGGCCTACGAGCTGGAGCTCCCCGACTCCCTGAGGGTCCACCCTGTTTTTCATGTTTCTCTATTGAAACCGTCAGTCTCCAACCCATTCCCAGGTCGGACCCCGACTCGCCCTGATCCCGTCATCATAGACGGGGAACAGGAATTCGAGGTAGAAGCTATTTTAGACGCACGAAGAAGAAATAGCCAGAGTCAATTTTTAATAAAATGGAAGGGTTACGGACCAGAGGAGAACTCCTGGGAACCCGAAGAGAACATTCACGCCAAAGACCTGATACAAGCCTTCAGGAGGTCTCACCCTGAGAAGTTTGCTCCTAGGGGCATCCGGAGGCTGCCCCTTGGGGGGGGGGCAATGTCATGGAAACCCTGTCAGGAACAGACGCCCTGGACTTCCTGGTTCCCGCCCCCGCAGGTGACGCCCGAAGGGCTATTTAAACTCCTCACTTGCAGACAGTCCCTGCTGTCTGCTCTACAGCGTTTATCCCAAGTGACCTGATCTGCCTTGTTTACCTGTATCTGACCCGGCTTCCTGTGACCCTCCTGCTATCTGCCTGTACCTGACCATCGGCCTGTTTTCTGACTTCGGTATTGCCTGATCCTTTTGTGCCTCGCTGCCTGCCAGTTTACCCGACCCCGGCTTGTCTGACGATCCTGCCTGACCTTGGCTCTTGTTCACCTGCTGCTGCCTAGTGGTTCCAGTTTACCTGCTGTGCCTCCCGGTCCGGGTCATCTGCTGAGTTCCTGGTTCCTGTCTGCTCATCTGCTGGTTCCTGTCTGCTCATCTGCTGGTTCCTGTCTGCTCATCTGCTGGTTCCTGTTCACCTGCTGCTGCCCAGTGGTTCCAGTCTACCTGCTGTGCCTCCCGGTCCGGGTCATCTGCTGAGTTCCTGGTTCCTGTCTACTCACCTGCTGCAGTTCCTGGTTCCTGTCTGCTCATCTGCTGGTTCCTGTCTGCTCATCTGCTGGTTCCTGTTCATCTGCTGCTGCCCAGTGGTTCCAGTCTACCTGCTGTGCCTCCCGGTCCGGGTCATCTTCTGAGTTCCTGGTTCCTGTCTACTCACCTGCTGTAGTTCCTGTCCACTCACCTGCTGTAGTTCCTGGTTCCTGCCTCCTCACCTGCTGGTTCCTGATCACCTGCGGTAGTTCTTGATCCTGCCAGGCACTCGTACCCCTTCCACCTCCGTGCTTCCTGTTATACCACCAGGGGCCGCCGGTGGGAGCCGTAAGGGAGGCCTCCCTCTGCTAACCGGGCTCGTCACCGTCAGGTACGTGACAGCAGCTTAAGTATGTATTTTCAAATGTGTGCAAACTAAACCCCTATTTTTAACGCAAACTGTTAGACAGGATAATTCAGCTGGTTGCAGGCTGGCTGGTAAGTTGAGCTGTGAATTTTCTTTGGTTTTGTTTTACATGTGTTGCCCCTCAATGTTAGAGGTGGGGACAGTGACCATTTGTTTGTACTGTTGGAATACTGGTGAGGGGACGCACTGAACACCTTTGCTGCCATTGTGCTATATGCTGGGTGTCCAGTGCACCCCTGTGCCTTTAAAGAGGGATGGGCTCTCTCCAGGCTCACCTGCCCTCTGCCTATCCAATATTATGCATGTGCTTTTACTATGGAGGCTCTCAAAACATTTATAGAGTTAGGACTACAGATAATACTGGTGTAGCACCCACTACATTTTAGTAGGTGCTAGAATGGGGAAGAAAAGGGATAGCCGTTTAGGCCCCCCTTTCCTCATGTGGTCACAGCATCGGCATTTAAATTAAATAATTAAGGTGTAGGTTATAGTTTAGCTAGGATTGGTGGAGCTAGGTAAGGGGACAGTAAGGGTTAAGGAGGTCAGTGGGTTATTGAGGTCAAAAAGAGGTGAAGTTTCAGAAGGTTAGCAGCCGAGTTAGGATTGGTCAGTCAGGTCAGGTGTTTTAGAGGGTTCTGGAAAGTTTAAAGGTTAAGCTGGGATTGGTTAGTAAGGTCAGCTGACAATGTTAAGGATTATTCTAGAAAGCGGTTCTGGCCTATTTAAGGGCCATTTCTGAGTGGGTCAGTGCCAGTTGCCAGAGGAAGATCAGCAGGAGAAGCTCCCCGCCCTACCCCCCCCCCCCTCGTTGTGGCCGATTCATGTGGTGGCTCCCTCTGGAGGATAGCCGGAGGGGAGATTTAAGGTAAAGTTTAAGTGCAATTTGCTGTATCAGCTCGAGTCTAAGTGGCTGGGCTGAATATTGGTTATTGAGATAATATTTTGGTTCAAGAGTATGCGTTTTATGTAATAAAGGTGTATTATATTGATAGATTTATAAACCAATGAATCAGGCCGTGGCCAATATTTTCCAAAAAAAAAAAAAAATATATATATATATATATATATATATATATATGTAGTGGGTGTTTGAATTTAAGGGAGGCATCTGGGTGGTAGTGTAACCCAGATGCACAAATTGCTAGGGGATCCGAGACCTTTTTCTGGTTCTTGGAGGACTCTGGTGGTGTGAGGTTCCTTGCGGTCCACGGGTGGCGCTGTTGCCCTGGGCTGAACTCACACCGCAAGACTGTACCTTTTTGTCCTCCCCTAGAGCTGGTACAGCGGGGCGGGGAACCCGCTGTGGCGCAAAGGGAGAGGGGATAAAAGGGGCGGACGCCCTTACCACGGGGTTCAGAGTTGAGAGTTCGGAGTGGGAGTCGGAGGACTCGGCCGCACCCAGGCACCTTCAGCTCGGGTGCTGGCGTTCCAGTGCTCCAGGTCTAGGTGCCCCTTGGCCTGGCCTGAGCGAAGATGGAGTCCATCTCAGGCACCTTTAGCCTTGGGGGAGGTACTATGGCGGACGACTGGGGCTCAGTACCTTCGACTGAGTTCCGCGAGGGTGGAGGAATCCGAGGGGGCCCTGACTCCTTGGGTGCCCGTGTCTGAGTTCGTGAGATCTGGTGTGCGGAACTTCTCTTGAGAGTCCGGCGCAGCATCGCTGGTGACAGAGAGGCCTCCGGTTTCTCCCTTGGATGGATTTCCTTCCCCTGACAGGGGTGGTGCTAGCGAAGGTAATTCATGTTCTAACTCACATAGTCAGTGGCAGTGACTATTCGCCACTGGTGATATCACAGTGGTTAGCAGGAGAAGGGAAAGGATTGTGCCTCGATCTATTCCCCATTACTACTCAGTAGAAGAAACTGTTTGTTGTTTGCCAAGAAGAATAAAACTGTGTTGGACATATTCACTGTGTGGAACTCTGGTTACTAGGAGCAAAGGAGTCAGGGACGAAGTACAGGACTTGACTCTAGGACACCTGCACAAAGCCCGATCTTTCTGGCCTTCACTTCGTCACTATGGAGGACATGGGCCGTGGTGTATCTCATCCCTCCCCCCAGCACTAACACCCCTAGACAAAGAAAGACAAGCCGAGAATGAGAAGGGGTGAGAGGGGTGAGGTCGCTACACGTGGGGGCTCGTCCGGGATGTGTATGGTGTCTGAATTTGAACTTTGCTGCCCGGAGGAGTTCTGAGTAGGTCGGCCATATTGGCCAACATGCCACGAGGCAAACCACAGCTGCGTAGTACGTGGGCGGGAAAATGGGAAAGCCCGCGAACAAGTGCAGAGTGTGGGAGGAGTCTGGCCATGTGGACGTACGCACGTGGAGATTCCGGCGCGGGTGGGTCAGTGCGCAATGGAGCAGCGAAGAGAGAAGATGACTTCAACCACTCCATGGATTTCAGCTTCTTCTTTCACGGACATGACTTCTCTGGCTGCTCCGATCATGGATACGGGGATAAGACTAAGGCCCCGGGGGCGATTGGCTCTGTACACCTGCAGAGACATGGAGGCCCTCGGTGTGATCTGTCCCGGCTGTGGTCCAGCTGAAGCCATTCGGGCGATGTGAGGTCTGCAAGGAGTTTCTCTTTGAGGTGGAACCATCCACAGAAAAGCCTTGGGCTTTCCACCTCAACTACCTCACAGGGACTGCCACTCCGGAAGGAGAGATCGATGCTGGTGCGTTTCCCGTGCGTGCTGACCAGGGCAAAGTGACTGCCCAAACAGAAGTTAAAAGAGAAAAATCCGAAGATGCTGCTTCGGTCACCAGCAGCTCCCTGCTCCGACCACCGAAGAGGAAAGTCGGCCTAGTGATGGCCTCGTGTGGTCGTGGAAGAGCTTTGCCACGCTGCTTGCCTGGCCTGGATGGATCCGGAGGGAAGAGCCCTGGACATCCCTGTTCTTCTGAAGGCCCAGGTGAGCCAGGGGTTGGGACTGTCTGTGTGGTTAAAGGTGGCGGAAGCCCACAGTCGGTGGAGGCCATCAAGGGGGATGATTCCGTGACTGGGAATTATCTGCCCGCCGAGTGTTACGACACCTCCGACCTTGATTCATTGTCTGACAATGGCGATGATGGGGAGATAGACGAAATCTTCCACCAAAAGGGATGGGACAAGATGAAGTTACCCTCGTCCCGTGTCACAAGTGACCCACCTATGTCTACTGGGAATAGTACACCCCGGGTGGAGGCCTCGGTGCCTGGGGAGGAATCTGGTCCCCTGTCTGAAATTCCTCTTCTGGACTCAACATCCATTTCACCTGTTCCTGTTGCGGGAGTGCCACGCAAGTCACTGCGGGCTCCTAGGCCCAGATCTACCTAGGTGGTGAACGCACCTCGTCACCCAGAAGCGATTGTTCCGCCTGGAGAAGGAGACCGGGCCACCATGCCACCTTTGTCAAGGCTGCAGCGTTTCTTCGGCCAGAAGGTTGCCCAAGAGTATGGGTGGGAATACCCGTACCTGCCTCAAGAACTGCTCTACGAGGTGGAAGTTTTTCGCCAAAGATGGTATGATACCTTTGTGTGGGACAAACTTAAAGTACCGCAAGCACGGCGATACCTTTCTTGTTCATCAACGGTCACCAAGAAGTTCCAGGACTGTAAAGCTAAGTGGATGCTGGGAAGGCATATCCATGCGGACAGAGTGGTGATTTGCCGCAAGGAAGGAGGAAATGCTGAGTACCATGTGGAGGCTTTGGACAGACATTTGAAGCCTGTGTTCCTGCCGCATCCAAGGTTTTACCTTTAGGAGAAAAGGAAAGACTCCTGTGTGTTCTTTTTGCTGTTCATTGTAGAACTTTCCGGAGTGCCTTCACCAGAACACAAGGACTGTGCCCTAGTTTTTTTTTTGCATTTGGGCAGTTCTACTCTTTGAAGAAATGGGAGCTGTTATTGTTTTGTTCTCCCTCTTTCTCCCTGCACTTTAGAGAAATCAGTGACTTTGGGGTTTTAGTCAGTGTAGAGTCACAGAGAAATAATCAAGAGAGAAAAAGTTCATCTGGAAGTGATGAGTGACTTGACCGCGGCATTGTCACCAGGTGGCAGTGTTGCGCAACGATTGTTTGTTTTTTTGACATTATGCAGCACTCTTTGGAGTGAGTGGGTTTCTTTTTGGATAGACCCATTCATTTCAAGCAAACACACATATATTGTTAGGATGTATGTTTCTTTTCTTTCCCTCTGCAGGAGACTCGTCTATCAAGGCTGCTGAGAATGGGTGGTTCTTAGATAGCCAGAGGGAGGGAAGAATGTAAATGTATGAGTTATGTAAAGTGTTTTATTGGAAAGTTTTATAGTTGTACTGTTTTAAGTTTTCCCTTTCCCATTCAGGTCTTGGCACAATTCAGGGTTAAATTGTGTAGTTTGGTTTCTGGGCTGAACTTATGTCACCACCCTTGTGGGATGTGAGTTTGTTCCAGACACTGGGGACCAGTGTCAAATCACCAGGGGGAGAGTGTAGCGGGTGTTTGAATTTAAGGGAGGCATCTGGGTGGTAGTGTAACCCAGATGCACAAATTGCTAGGGGATCCGAGACCTTTTTCTGGTTCTTGGAGGACTCTGGTGGTGTGAGGTGCCTTGCGGTCCACGGGTGGCGCTGTTGCCCTGGGCCGGAGCTGAACTCACACCGCAAGACTGTACCTTTTTGTCCTCCCCTGGAGCTGGTACAGCAGGGCGGGGAACCCGCTGTGGCGCAAAGGGAGAGGGGATAAAAGGGGCGGACGCCCTTACCACGGGGTTCAGAGTTGAGAGTTTGGAGTGGGAGTCGGAGGACTCGGCCGCACCCAGGCACCTTCAGCTCGGGTGCTGGCGTTCCAGTGCTCCAGGCCTAGGTGCCCCTTGGCCTGGCCTGAGCGAAGATGGAGTCCATCTCAGGCACCTTTAGCCTGGGGTGAGGTACTATGGCGGACGCCTGGGGCTCAGTACCTTCGACTGAGTTCCGCGAGGGTGGAAGAATCCGAGGGGGCCCTGACTCCTTAGGTGCCCCGTGTCTGAGTTTGTGAGATCTGGTGTGCGTAACTTCTCTGGAGAGTCCGGCGCAGCATCGCTGGTGACAGAGAGGCCTCCGGTTTCTCCCTTGGATAGATTTTCTTCCCCTGACAGGGGTGGTGCTAGCGAAGGTAATTCAAATATATATATTTGTTATTGATGAATCTATGTGTATCTAAATCAAAAAAATATATATATATATTTTTATATGTGGTTGTGTATTCATTCCTCAATGCATGTTTTTTCGTGTGTGCATGATGCCTGTGATCCCATGAGGTTTTCTGTGTTTCAGGTATCAGAACAGTCAAATTTAGGCAGGCCTGTGCTCTAAGCTAGGCCTGTTTGTTTTGATCTGTGACTGGGGGTGTTCAGTATAGCAGTGGGTGTGACCACTTGTGCTCAGGCTCTGAGACGCCTCCCCTGCCTTCAGTCAGTATGTTCTGGAACAGAGGCTGGACTTGAAGTTCTGAGTGACAGGCAGCTCATGTGAGGAGCTCTGCCAATTCCCATTTGGCATTGGCAGGGGGCAGGCCTCCCATATAAGCTGAGGTCACATGCTGCTGGGCAGGAGTTCTTAGAGAAAGGAAGATGGAGTACTAGCTGCTGTAAGGCGGTCCCCAGCCTGGGGCCTGCCATGTGCTGAGGGGGAAGTCGCTGGGAAGACTCATCCCTCACACGCACCGCAGAGGAGGAATTCTTGGAGAGAAGGGAAGAATTAGAGGAACCGCAGCACTGTGAAGCTGAACTGTGTTTTCCTCCATGGACCGGGGGGCATGGAGAAGGTCAGTTTGTACACTACAGCAAGTAATGGAACCAGGGGAAGCTATTGAGGATAGTGTAGACTGTTGTGGCCGGGGAACGCAACAGTTCAGGAAAAGACTTTAAGCATAGTGCGGATCGCTGTGACCGGGGAACGCAGCATCTACAAGATTGGACTATCTGGGTGTAGTAGTCCATCTGTCGCCATGTGTTGATAAAGTACTGAGCCGTCGGGGGGAGGTGTGGATGCACCTCTGGTTCAGTGTCAGCATTTGAGTGACTTTGAGCAAGTTGGGGAGTTATTCAGAGTGACTTCTCATAGTGAAAGCAAGTATTACAGGAAACGGACGGTTTTGCAGCAAAGGATTTACACAGGAATCTAGAAGTGATACTCTGCAGGAGTCAGTGCAGAAGAGGAGGAGCAATAGTCTGCAGTGAAGGAAAAGCAGGGAGCAACAGACTGTGAACGTTAGCTGTGCCTTATTATCAGGACTGAATCTTTCAATTAAAGTTCTACCAATGTGCTAAGTGCTATGGGCATCTCATATCATCCCTATCCTATCCAAGTTGTGTCCCGCAATAAAATACAGCAAAGCAACTCAAATGAAAATGACTGTTCATTGTCTCAAGATGGATGAATGGGGGTCAGGCAGCAGGGTGATGTGTGGATCTTTTGAAACTCGCGGCAGTGCACCGCTACACTGGTGTGCTGTGAAGTGGCTCTGCAGCTTATGCATGTTTTAGCAAATGTGTGCAAACGAAACCCGTTTAACGCCAACTGTTAGACAGGATAGAGCTGGGAATTTTATTTGGTTTTGTTTTATAAAAGACGAAATAGTAGGGGAAGAAAATGAATACTAGGATGAGCTCCGGCGTGTTCGCATTGAACACGTGCAGAGCCCGCCAGAAAGTCGGCACCGCGCTGCGCTAATCACAGCCAGGGAGACATTTCCCGATCTCTGCAGCCGAGCATCGGGAAATGTCTCCCTGCCTGTCATTAGCGCAGCGCGGTGCCGACTTCCTGACGGGCTCTGCACGTATTCAATGCGAATACGCCGGAGCTCATCCCAAGTATTAATTTTCTTCCCCTACTATTTAGTCTTTTATAAAACAAAACCAAATAAAATTCCCAGCTCTATCCTGTCTAACAGTTGCCGTTAAATGCGTTTAGTTTGCATACAAGTGCTCAGCATGAGTACACCCCTTTTAAAAAGTAAGATTTTAATCAATATCTCAGCGAACACAAGAACAATTTCCAAAATTTTGACAAAACTGAGTTTTATACAACATTTGTTTAGCTCATTACATGAAAGTAAGGTTAATAATATAACTTATATTACAAAATCTTCAGTTTTACTCAAATTAGTTGATGCAAAAATAAATACACCCCACATAAAAAATCTAGTATTTTGTATGACCTCCATGATTTGTAAGGACAGCACCAAATCTTCTAGGCATGGAATGAACAAGTTGGCGACATTGCAACATCTATCTTTTTCCATTCTTCAAAAACAACCGTTTTTTAGAGACTGGATGCTGGATGGAGAGTGATGCTCAACTTGTCTCTTCAAAATTCCCCATAGGTTTTCGATTGTCTCGAGACCAGGAGACATACTTGGCCACTAAATCACTTTCACCCTGTTCTTCTTCAGAAATGCAACAGTGGTCTTAGATGTGTATTTTGGATCATTGTCATGTTAGAAAAATGAACGACGACCAAGGACACGGAGTGATGGTAGCAACTTCTCTTTAAATATAGGAGCAGTATATCTGTGAATTCATGATATCATCAATGGAATACAGCTCCCCGACACCAGCAGCACTCCTGCAGCCCCACAGAAGGACATTGCCACCACCATGTTTCACTATAGGCACTATGCATTTTTCTTTGTACTCCTTGCCTTTGCGACGCCATACAGTTTTGAAGCCATCAGTTCCAAAAACATTTATCTTTGTCTCATCACTCCAGAGTACAAGAGTACAGAGTCCCAGTAGTCTTCTTCTTTTTAGCATGGGCCCTGGCAAATTCTAGTTGGGCTTTGTGGACGACATCCATGCATGCCATTCCTCTGCAGTGTACGCTGTATTGTGTCATGGGAAACAATCACCCCAGTTTGGCTTTCTACTTCTTTAGCTAACTTCAGTGAACTTGCATGGCGATTTTTTTTCAATCCTTATCAGAAGATGCTCCTGTCGAGGTGTTAACTTCCGTTGATGCCCTGGTCATCTCTGTGAGATGGTTTCAGTTCCATCTTTGTTAAATTTGTGTATCACTTTTGCTACAGTATTCTGACTGATAAGTAAAGCTTTGCTGATCTTTTTGTTCTTTCTCAGGCCCGGTGACATTTCTCTTCCATGTGGTGCCATTGCTGACGGCATGAAATTGGAAGTGCCCGTTCACACTACAGCGACTTGGGATGCGACTTGTGTTGCCCCAAGTCGCCCCAAGTCGCACGACATGAGAAATTCCATTGAAGTGAATGAGAGCCGTCTTAATGTACACTACTGAAGTCGCTCCGACTTCAGAAAAGGTTCCTGTACTACTTCAAGGCGACTTCTAGGTGACTTGTACCCATAGATTTCAATGGAAGTCGCCTCTAAAGTCGGATCTCCATCTTAGTGCAAGCAACTTTACAGGAAGAGAAAATAGTTAACTCAGGCAAACCCCTCCCTCCCACAGAGCTGATTATTCTGTGATTGGCCACAGACAAAGTCGCCTGTCCTGGAGGCGACTTAAAGTCGCGTTGTAAGTTGCTCCAAGTCGCGATGAAGTCGCCTTGCAAAGTCGCGCTGTAAGTCGGGTTGCCCCTGTGTGAACCGGCACAAAGGGGTTTTCTTTGTTAAGTAATGCCCTTTAATAATCAACTGTCTGCTGGACACCTGTTTAATGAATAATTAGACTCACCTGTAGTTGAATTCTTGTTAATTAGGATTTTTTGTCTAAAATGTAGCTTTGCTCCTAAGACTTTCTTTGGGGTGTATTAATTTTTGCAACATGGTTTTGAATGAATTTGTTAGGAAAAATACTTTTTTGTGTGTGCAAATTAACAAATCTTGGTTGCAATCAATAGCCTGCATTTGTGGGAGTATTTTGTAGTATAGTGTCCCATAGAAAATGTTGATTCTGAAAGGAAAGGAAAGGTTTTCTGACGAATCTGTTGGGATGTACTCATTTATGCTGAGCACTGTATATCAAGCAAATTAGCAACAAATTAAGATGCAAATTAGGCTGCCTGTCAGTTAAAGTCTATACTACAGTTTTTATATTATAGTTTTTTATAGTTTGTATTTAATACCTCTACGCTTTTAATTCTGGGAAGCAAACTGTGAGAGATTTGCACAGGTCTGGGGCAGATTTATCACTGGAGAGAAGATAGATTTTGCTCTGTCTGATGCACAACTAATGTGGCGTACACACGATCGTTTTTCATGCCATTTTTTAAACCGACGTTTTTCTTGTCGTTTTTTTTCATGTTTCCTCTCAAGCCTGTCTTGCGTACACACGATCATTTTAAAAAACGTTCAAGCAAAGCGCAGTGACGTACAACACGTACGACGGCACTATAAAGATGAAGTTCTGTTCGGATGGCGCCACCCTTCATGTTAGTAAAGTTTGTTGAGCGACGATTCGTGCTTTTCAGCCTCGTGCTTTTCAGTCCGTTACAGCGTGTCGAATGTGCTATCTCCATTACGAACGCTAGTTTTACCAGAACGAGCGCTCCCGTCTCATACTTGATTCTGAGCATGCCCGGTTTTTTTCACCTCGTAAAAGCATACACACTATCGTTTTTCACGTCGTTAAAAAAAACGACATGAAAAACGATGTGAAAAAATAGAGCATGTACGAAATTTTTAATGGCCGTTTTTCACGTCGGTAAAAATGCTCTGGAGCATACACACGATCGGTTTTAATGCCCATTTTTAAAAATGGCATTTTTAACGGCATGAAAAACGATCGTGTGTATGGGGCATAAGAAGAGATCAAGGGCAGCTTTTATTCTGCTGTAATGCTATTTTTGAGCAACTGAGGGGTAATGTTTGAATGAAGCTGCCTATAGCTGGCCATTCATCAGCAGAATTTTGTTCAAACGTTTGTAAAATTAATCATCAGACAATTCGATCTTGCCATCATTAATAATTTAGTTCCAAAGCCCTTGAAATTTAGTCCAAACCTGCTACTTGAATGAAATCTATTAAACAGGTGAAAGTATTAAACAGGTGTCTTTTTATGCCTAGAACATGTGAATTAAAATATGTGATTTTTTTTCTGAAATTAAAATCACATTCATAGTTAGATCTACTAGCATACAGACATCTTAACCCCTGAGTCATCATTCACCACATATATGTCTATTAAAGAGACCCCACGGTCTGTCATTCATAGAAAACCAACGTTGTTCTCATGGCCAATAAGCATCTTTAGTTTCTGAGCCTTTCCGACATTTGCCGAGGTCAGCCGACGTGTCCTCGGGCCTTTCCGGCCGTTTCCGAGGCTCTCTGGCGCCCCCCACCTCTGGCTGCATGCGGTATTGCATCCCATTGAAGTCAATGTGGAACTCATTTTTTTCCCTTTCCATTGACTTCAATGGGGAAACTCGCTTTGATATGCGAGTTCTTTGGATTACGAGCATTCTCCTGGAACGAATTATGCTCGTAATCCGAGGTTCAACTGTATTTATAATATAAAACTGCATGCAGGGCACTGGACAAACCACTAGGGACAAAGGGGATGTGAAATAATTTGATACAGTAATGTAATCTTTAACCACTTAACAACCACCTGCCGCCGAATAACGGCGGCAAGGTGGTTGCTTAACTCTGGGAGGACGTTATATAACGTCCTCCCTTAGAATCGTTCCTGCGCGCGCCCGCGGGCGCGCACACGCAAACGACTGTGCTCGCCGGGTCCACCGGACCCGTAGCAACACAGATCGGGGTGAATGGCCAATGACAGCGGCCTTTTACCACGTGATCGCGCCGTCCAATGACGGCGCGATCACAATGTAAACAAACCAGGGTCAGCAGCAGTTCATCTCTCTCCTCACCTCACACCGATGCAGCGTGAGAGGAGAGGAGAGACATCAGTGCAACCCTGTGCCACACAGTGAGTTTTTACTACTTTTAGCTGTGCCCAGCTGTGCCCAGCAGTGCCCAACAGTGCCCCAAAAGTGCCCCAAAAGTGCAAAAAGTGCCATCTGTGCCACATCTGTGCCACATCTGTGCCACATCTGTGCCACCTGTGCCACCTGTGCCACACCAGTGCCACACCAGTGCCACCAGAGCCACACCAGTGCCACCAGAGCCACATCAGTGTCACCAGTGCCACACCAGTGCCACACTAGTGCCACCTGTGCCACCTGTGCCCATCAGTGCCACCTGTGCCCATCAGTGCTCATCTGCGCCACTGCAGTGCCACATCAGTGCCGCCTGTGCCCACCAGTGCCACCAGTGCCGCCTGTGCCCACCAGTGCCGCCTGTGCCCACCAGAGCCACACCAGTGCCCACCAGAGCCACACCAGTGCCCACCAGAGCCACACCTGTGCACACCAGAGCCACCTGTGCCCATCAGTGCCACCTGTGCCCATCAGTGCCACCTGTGCCCATCAGTGCCGCCTGTGCCCACCAGTGCCACCTGTGCCCAGTGCCACCTGTGCCCATCAGCACCACTGCAGTGCCACATCAGTGCCGCCTGTCCCCACCAGTGCCGCCTGTCCCCACCAGTGCCGCCTGTGCCCACCAGTGCCGCCTGTGCCCACCAGTGCCGCCTGTGCCGCCTGTGTGCCACCAGAGCCACACCAGTGCAACCAGAGCCACACCAGTGCAACCAGAGCCACACCAGTGCTACCTGTGCCACATCAGTGCCGCCTGTGCCCGCCAGTGTCCACCAGTGCCACCCCAGTGCTCTGCAGTGCAGCCTCACCAGCCACCAACATGGCAAAAAAATTCTTTACTTGTGAGGAGGCCTACCAGCGTCTAATCATGACCGATGAGAGCAGCGAGGAGTCTCAGTCTGATTCGGATTCGGCCTATGAACCCGTTACAGACAGTGGGTCTGATACAGAATCAGAAGAGGAATGTGTGCCCGTGAAAACAAGGGGTTCTGGCGTGGAGAAGCGGCCTACTACCAGCAACACAGTGCCGTCCACCTCAAGCGCAGTGCCGTCCACCTCAAGCGCAGTGCCGTCCACCTCAAGTGCAGTGCCGTCCACCCCAAGCGCAGTGCCGTCCACCCCAAGCGCAGTGCCGTCCACCCCAAGCGCAGTGCCACTGCAACAAAGGCCAGGCACCAGTAGGGTGTCATCTCAGCCCCAAAGGGATAGGGGCCATGCCAGCCTTCCCTATGGCCTTCAAAACCCCCTGTGGCTTCCCCCTAATTCCGGAGCAGCAAATATCCCCCCTTTCACCGCCCAGCCAGGTGTCCAGGTGAACACCGATGAATTTTCCATGCTCGATTTTTTTCAATTTAGTATTCACTGAAGACTTACTATCCTCCATTGTGGCCCAGTGCAACCTCTATGCACAGCAGTACATAGCAAGCAACCCTGGGTCTAGTTACGCCCGTCCCTTTGAGTGGAGAGAACTTACCGTAGAGGAATTCAAAATTTTCCTAGGCCTAACTTTTAGTATGGGACTCTCAAAAAAACCCCAGTTGTACTCCTACTGGTCTACCAAACCCATCCACCACATGCCACTCTTCTCATCCCTTATGCCAAGATCCCGATACCTAATGATTATGCGGTTCCTCCACTATAATGACAACACCCAGTGCCCTCCCCGAAATGACCCAGCTTTTGACAAACTATATAAAATTCGGCCACTCCTAAATTTTTTCTCTGAAAATTTTTCCCAGTTATATATCCCTGAACAGAATATCTCCGTGGATGAGTCCCTCATAAAATTCTCAGGCAGGCTGAGCATTAAACAGTTTATCCCCAGCAAAAGGGCCCGATATGGGGTTAAAATGTACAAACTTTGTGACCGAGCCACGGGGTACATCTACGCCTTTCTGGTGTACGAAGGGAAGGACTCCCAACTGCATCCCCCTGAATGCCCAGAGTACATCGGTGTCAGCGGAAAAGTGGTCTGGGAGCTTATCTATCCACTCCTTGGAAAGGGATACCACCTTTATGTGGATAATTTTTATACCAGCTTGCCCCTGTTCCGCAATCTTTACCGGAGGGACACCCCAGCATGTGGCACAATAAGAGCCAATAGAAAAGGCTTCCCACAAAAACTCGCCAATGAAAAGCTACGACGAGGGGAGGCGGCATCATTGAGGAACCAGGAGATATTGGCTGTCAGGTGGAGGGACAAACGAAACGTCCACATGCTCACATCAATCCACAACGACACCTACGTGGAAGTCCCCAAAAGAAACGGCACAATCCAGAAACCAGCTTGTGTCTACGATTATAATTTGTTTATGGGGGGGAGTGGACTTTAACGATCAGATGATTGAACCCTATCTTCCCACAAGAAAATCCCGCCACTGGTATAAGAAAGTGTCCCTTTATTTTTTTAGTTTGGCCATGTATAACACTTATGTTATTTACAAAAAATCAACAGAGAACCCCGTATCCTATCTACTCTACCAAGAAGAAGTTATCTCCGCCCTTTTGTACCCTGAAAGCCCACCAGAAACTATTCGCTCTGATTCCGTGAGCAGACTCCACGAGCGCCACTTTCCTGAGAAAGCCGCCCCCCGCGAAACAGGCTACAGATGTCAGAAGAGATGCCGGGTGTGCTCCAGAGGAGGAATTCGAAGAGACACCATGTATTATTGTCCCGATTGTCCTTCCCAACCAGGCCTCTGTATAGGCGAATGTTTCCGCCGTTACCATACGTTTCTACACTATTAGGGAAGTATGGTAAATGCAATTCTCATTTCCTGTCATTTTCCTCCACACCCCTTATGCCACTGCACTGAACTGTACATACCTCTGCCTTCTCCGGAACCGACCTTGGACTGTTATACGACCACGCTTTTGCCTAACGCTAAACATACCTCTGCTTTCTCCGGAACTGACCCTGGCCTGTTATACGACCACTCTTCTGCCTAACGCTAAACTGTACCTACCTCTGCCTGCTCCGGAACTGACCCTGGCCTGTTATATGACCACTCTTCTGCCTAACGCTTAACTGTACCTACCTCTGCCTGCTCTGGAACTGACCCTGGACTGTTTGACCACGTTTTTTGCCTGCCTCTTGGATTGATCTTTTACCCTGCTATGCTAGTGGGAACACAGGGGTCTCACATATGTGAGGGGCTCCAGAATTGTTTTTCTGGATGAAGAAAACTATTTTTTAGTTTTCTCATTCCCGGATTAGGGTCTGGAGACTCGGGGGCTTCAAAGAGATTTGGGTGGGAGAAGCCCCTACCCCTGTCCCCATTCTTTCCTGGCCTGCTACTTGGACCATGTTCCTGCTGATTACCAGGACCAACATTTTGGCAATGTCTCTACTTGCACTGACCCTGGACTGTATATGGACAGTATTCCTGCCTGTAGTGACTATGGAGAATATTCCTGTCTGCTGCCTGGACAATTCAATTCACTGTCACTGACCACGTCCCTGCCTGCTGCCTGGATCAGGGCTCTCCTTCTGTGGACAATTGCACTACCAAAACCACAGGTAATCTTTTTTTTACCGTTTACTCAGCAGAATGTATTTTAGGGTGTAATTCTTGGTATGTACATGCTGTGTTAGAAATATGAAGGGCCTTCAAAAATGTGATAGATTGTAAGGAAATTGGATGTGTAATTTATGTCCCTAGAACACCTGATGGTGCTTCTTGGATGTTGGGCCTCTATGTGGCCAGGCTGTTAAAAAAGCTCACACATGTGGCATCGCCATACTCAGGAGAAGTAGCAGAAAATATTTTGGGGTGTCATTTTTGGTATGTACATGCTATGTGTTGAAAATATCCTATAAATGGACAACTTTGTGTAAAAAAATTGCGTTTTCATTTTTTTTCCACATTTTCCAAAAACTTCTGGAAAAAAATGAAGCGTTCAAAAGACTCATTATGCCTCATAGATTATACGTTGGGGTGTTAGCTTTCCAAAATGGGGTCACTTTGTGGGCGTTTCCATTGTCCTGGTGCTCCAGGGCCTTCAAAAGTGTAATAGGTGGTTGAGAGATTAGATGTGTAATTTATGCTCCTAGAACGCCTGAAGTTGCTACTTCAGTGTTGGACCTCTGTATGTGGCCAGGCTGTATAAAAGTCTCACACATTTGGTATTGTCATACTCAGGAGGAGCAGCAGAATATATTTTGGGGTGTCATTTTTGCTGTGTACATGCTATGTGTTGGAAATATCCTATAAATGGACAACTTTGTGTAAAAAAATTGCGTTTTCATTTTTTTTCCACATTTTCCAAAAACTTCTGGAAAAAAATGAACCGTTCAAAAGACTCATTATGCCTCATAGATTATACGTTGGGGTGTTAGCTTTCCAAAATGGGGTCACTTTTTGGGCGTTTCCATTGTCCTGGTGCTCCAGGGCCTTCAAAAGTGTAATAGGTGGCTGAGAGATTAGATGTGTAATTTATGCTCCTAGAACGCCTGAAGTTGCTACTTCAGTGTTGGACCTCTGTATGTGGCCAGGCTGTATAAAAGTCTCACACATTTGGTATCGTCATACTCAGGAGGAACAGCAGAATATATTTTGGGGTGTCATTTTTGCTGTGTGCATGCTATGTGTTGGAAATGTCCTATAAATGGACAACTTTGTGTAAAAAAAATTGCGTTTTCATTTTTTTTCCACATTTTCCAAAAACTTCTGGAAAAAAATGAACCGTTCAAAAAACTCATTATGCCTCATAGATTATACGTTGGGGTGTTAGCTTTCCAAAATGGGGTCACTTTTTGGGCGTTTCCATTGTCCTGGTGCTCCAGGGCCTTCAAAAGTGTAATAGGTGGTTGAGAGATTAGATGTGTAACTTATGCTCCTAGAACGCCTGAAGTTGCTACTTCAGTGTTGGACCTCTGTATGTGGACAGGCTGTATAAAAGTCTCACACATGTGGTATCGCCATACTCGAGGGGAGCAGCAGAATATATTTTGGGGTGTCATTCGTGGAATGTACATGCCATGTGAGAGAAGTAACCTGTTATAATGACAATTTGGTGTGAAAAAAAATAAAAATAATAATCATCTTAATTTTGCAAAGAATTGTGGGAAAAAATGACAACTTCAAAAAACTAACTATGCCTCTTACTAACTACCTTGGAATGTCTACTTTCCAAAAAGGGGTCATTTGGGGGGTATTTGTACTTTACTGGCTTGTTAGGGTCTCAAGAAATGAGATAGGCTGTCAGTACATCAGGTGTGATCAAATTGATCAATTTTCAGTAATTGGCACCATAGCTTGTAGACCCTATAACTTTCACCCAGACTAAATAATATCCACTAATTTGGGTTATTTTTACCAAATATATGTAGCAATATAAATATTTGGCCAAATTTATGAGGAAAAATTACTTATTTGCAAAATTTTATAATAGAAATGAAGAAAAATGCATTTTTTTCCAAAATGTTCGGTCTTTTTTCATTTATAGCGAAAAAAATAAAAACCGCAGAGGTGATCAAATACCACCAAATAAAAGCTCTATTTGTGTGAAAAAAAGGACGGAAATTTCATATGGGTACAGTGTTGCATGACTGAGTAATTGTCATTCAAAATGTGAGAGCACCAAAAGCTGAAAATTGGTCTGGTTATTAAGGGGATTTAAGTGCCCAGTTGTCAAGTGGTTAAGATTACAGTGTACTGTATGTATTGTGTATTTTTAACTTTTTGAATTTGGCGCCGTGCTCCATCCCCGTGTGTCGCGACGCTCACAGGGAACGGAGCTCGGCACTGTGATGAATCGAGTGGAGACACGGCTCGCACACATAGCAGGGAGACATTGCAGGATCCTGGGGACAAGGTAAGTAAGTTTGCCTGGATCCTGGAGGAAATGTGGTTCAACCTGCACATACAAAAAAGTTATTTACTGTAAGAGCTGTGAAAATGTGGAACAGTCTTCTGCAGGAGAAGGTTCTAGCAGACTTAGTATATTGCTTCTAAAAGGGCTAGATGTTTTTCTAAATGCACAAAATGCCAATGAATACTAATATTTATGTGAAATAACATTATTGATCTAGATAGTTTGGACTGCCTTTGGAGATCAAAAAGGATTTCTCCTTGTTTGGAGAAATTCAGACAATGCTTTATAAGGGAACTCAATGGACTTCTATGAATATTGTAATGACATGTTATTTTCTTTGGATATCTGATTTTATTTTTAATTGCATGATTATGATCTATGATATCTGTTTTAGGAATCTCTCTATCTTCATTTTGTTTACTGTCTACCATTTTGTTTTTGTATCTTCACGCCATAATTATATGACTATATTTTGGCAGTGCTTTCTCTTTTGTCAAGATGATAATATCTTGCAAATGATATACAATCTGAAACTTTGGAAAATGCTGCTCTCAACATAAATGTCCAAGAATCTTGGTTAAATTGTTTCTATTGTATGCAGAAATAAAATAATTTTACAACCTACTCCACCCATGGAAAAGATGTGGATCATTTTATTCAACTCAGCATTACATTTACCTAAACTCACATAACTACACTGAGATCATCTGGTTAAGATATGGTACTACAGCCCAGGGATCTTCAAGCTGAGCTGTAAAGCCGGCCATACACGGTTCGAATTTCGAAATAATTTTCTTTCGAAAATCGTATCAAATAATTTTCGTACGAATTTCGCACCGTTAGTGGGCTGCAGCAACAGCTGATTTTCGTGCGGCAATCAAATTTGAGAAATCGGACATGTTGGAAATTTTTTGAAAAACAAAGATTTTCTAATCAATGATTGGAGAATCGTGTGATAAATATATAGGAAAAAAAATGCGCATGTGCAAGAAAAGAATATTCCCGGAGAGAAAAGAATATTCCCGGCCGAATTTCGAAAATCAATAGTGGCATCATCGGAAAAAACTTTCTGATTTTGAAAATAAAATTAGTTCGAAATTCGACCGTGTATGACCTGCTTAAGTGTTAGTATTCTATGGTAGATTAAAACCAGGACCCCTACTTTGTTTGACAGGGCTGTGTTGTTTGGCAGGGTGGTGTAAATATTACAACTGCATGGACAGATACAAATCTATGGCCAGTGAAATAGCTCCCTTTATGTATATTTAATCTGTGTATTCTGAAAAATCATGTAATGAAGCACACAACAATCCACTTATTTTTAAATGTCTTGTGTACAAGAGCAACAGCCTAATAGCATAAAATAGGACAATCCAATATCAAACATATTAAAAAGATGTCTACAGAAAGGACTTCTGTTCCAAAATGTTCAATCCATTTTGCTCTTTATTGAAGCATAGGGAAGGCAAAGTCCTCCATCTGGTAATGTGACATTGCAAGCCCACTAACAGACTCTTTAGATATTGTGGGGGGGTTAGCTCGGCAGCGGGTGTGTGTGATCCCCTGGATGGGCTCCCCACACAAAAACAGGCCCAGCAGACGGAGGTTGTGGTTTTCAAGATCAAAAAGGTGCGGTTTATTTCTCTATTTACAGTGACAAAAAACACAGCAAAGCAAAAAGAAACATAAACAAAATAAACCCTGGTCAGCTTGACCTCTGACTAAACATGCAGGTTTCCTAACTAACAACTGGGATCAGCCTGGTGCTGTCCTAGTCCCTAAGTCCCTGGTTTAGTAAATGTCCAAACAAATAGCCACACAGGCTTTGTCTCACCGCACAGGGGTTCACTCTCCCTAGACAGTCCACACAGGTCTGGTTCCAGGCATGAGCAAACACCTAATGAAGCTGGGAGTTTTTATAGAGGCCTTAAACGAGCTGACAAGCTTCAGCTGGTCTCATCAACTCCCTGCCTGCACGACGCCCAGCACTCTCCCTAGAGGTATGAATCATCCATGAGCCCACTAGCCTCAGCTGGGCTTCATCAACTCTCTCCCTAGTTGTATAAGTCGGCATAAAGCCTGAATCTGGGAGAAATATACCTACCCCCCTGGATGCAACCAGGTGACTTTACCTTCCTGCTGTCACATACCCCCCCCCCCTCTTGTTTTAACCTTGGGGTTGGAACACCAGCAATCAGGCATTCATGTACTCGAGACAAAGCATCCACATTCCCCATTTGAACGCCAGGGCGATGCTTTACTGTGAAGTTGAATTCCTGTAGGGCCAGGAACCACCTATTTACTCTTCTATTTGTCTCCTTGTTTTGAGCCATCCACTTTAACGGAGCGTGATCCGTAACCAAGTCAAAGTGCCTACCTAGCAGATAGTACCGAAGGGAATCTAGAGCCCACTTCACCGCTAAACACTCCTTTTCAACCGTGGCGTAATTTACCTCATGGGACTTCAACTTCCTGCTGAGGTAAATGACTGGGTGCTCTTCCCCGTTCCAGACCTGGGACAATACTGCTCCTAACCCCACATCTGACGCATCACTTTGTACGACAAAGTCTTTAGAGAAGTCGGGTAAGTACAACACTGGCTGGCTACATAAGGCTTGTTTCAAGAATTGGAACGCTGCCTCAGCCTCGGGGGTCCATTTAATCATGACCGACCCTTTCCCTTTCGTCAGGTTGGTTAGGGGCACAGCCTTAGAAGCAAAGTGGGGAATGAAGCGCCGATAATAACCCGCGATTCCCAGAAAGGCTCGTACCTGCTTCTTGCTGTTGGGACGTGGCCAACTCTGGATGGCCTCGACTTTGTTGAGTTGGGGTTTTATTACTCCCCTGCCAATGGTGTACCCAAGATATTTGGCCTCCTCCTGCCCAATGGTACACTTCTTGGGGTTAGCCGTAAACCCCGCTTCCCGGATAGAGTCTAGGACTGCTTGCACTTTTGGCAGATGTGAGGCCCAATCTGTGCTATGGACAATTACGTCATCCAGGTAAGCCGCAGCATACTTCCGATGGGGCCTCAGTATCTGGTCCATTTTCCGCTGGAATGTGGCCGGCGCATTCTGTAACCCGAACGGCATTCTCTTATATTGGAACGCCCCGTCTGGGGTTACAAATGCGGTTTTCTCTTTGGCCGACTTGGCCAGGGGAATTTGCCAATACCCTTTTGTGAGGTCAAGAGTCGTCATGTATCGGGCTGTTCCCAGCCGGTCGATCAACTCATCTATACGTGGCATGGGGTAGGTGTCAAATTTTGTAACTTTGTTCAACTGACGAAAATCGTTACAAAATCGCCAGCTCCCATCCGGTTTAGGCACCAACACAATGGGACTAGACCAATCACTTTGGGACTCCTCTATCACCCCTAAGTTCAGCATTTTCTGTACTTCCTCCCGTATTGCCTCCCGTCGGGCCTCTGGGATCCGATAGGGTTTTAACTTCACCCTTTCACCGGGCGGGGTAATAATATCATGCTCTACCCCAGATGTTTGTCCCGGCAGCTCAGAGAACACCTCCTTGTTGCGAAGCACAAACTCCTTAACCTCCTGTTGTTGGGGTTGTGACAAGGTGGCTGCTATTCCAACCTCCGGAATCACGCAACCAGTTTGAGCTGGTGACCAAGTTTCTGCGACTAGGGACTCTCTATCCCTCCAGGCTTTCAACAGATTAACGTGATAGATCTGTTCGGGCTTTCGCCTTCCTGGTTGTCTGACCTTGTAATTCACTTCGCTCACTTTTTCCATTATCTCGTAGGGGCCTTGCCATTTGGCAAGGAATTTACTTTCAACCGTAGGGACAAGTACCAATATCCTATCCCCCGGGGAAAAGGTACGGGTCTTGGCTCCACGGTTGTACACTCTCTGCTGTGCCAACTGCGCTTGGGCCAAATGTTCCTTCACGATGGGCATTACCTGTGCAATTCAATCTTGCATCAGGGCGACATGCTCAATCACACTCCTGTGGGGAGAACTCTCACTTTCCCAAGTTTCCTTGGCAATATCCAACAGCCATCTTGGGTGTCTCCCATACAGTAACTCAAAGGGGGAGAATCCCGTAGAGGATTGGGGCACCTCCCTAATAGCAAACATCAAATAAGGAAGTAGACAGTCCCAATCCTTTCCATCTCTATCCACCACTTTCTTCAACATTTGTTTTAGGGTTTTGTTGAATCTTTCAACCAGCCCATCGGTTTGGGGGTGATACACAGACGTACGCAATTGCGTCACTTTGAACAATTTACACAGCTCTTTCATAACCCGGGACATAAAGGGTGTACCTTGGTCCGTAAGCAGTTCTTTACAAATACCCACCCGGCTAAAAACAAGAGATAGCTCTTTGGCTATGGTTTTGGCCGAGGTATTTCGGAGAGGGATCGCTTCTGGATAACGGGTGGCATAGTCCATTATAACTAATATGTACTGGTGCCCCCTAGCGGACTTGATTATAGGACCTACCAAATCCATTGCGATCCTCTCAAACGGGACCTCAATGATGGGTAGAGGGACCAGCGGGCTACGGAAATGTGGCATCGGGGCCGACCTCTGACACACAGGGCAGGAGGAACAATAATTTTCTATGTCCTTCATCACCCCAGGCCAATAGAATCTCTGTAATACCCTCTCTCGGGTTTTCTCTGTCCCCAGATGACCTCCAAGAATGTGCCCATGGGCCAACTCCAACACCAACTTCCTGTAAGGTTTGGGCACCACAAGCTGCTCAACGGTTTCTTCTGCCCTTTTTGCCACCCGATACAGTAGGTCCTTCTCTACGCTGAAGTATGGGTAAGTGCAGGTATTATCTGGGTTCACTAACTCGCCATCTATTTCCACTACGTTTTCCCGTGCCTTTATTAGGGCGGGGTCTTTTAACTGTTCTGTGGCAACATTTTCCCTGTGAACCTCAAGATCAGAAAACTCCACAGACGGTAGGTTTTCGTCTGAGGAGGTGGGCTCCTCTCCAGTTTCTTGAGTCTCGCCTGCCAATACTGACAAGGGAAATTCTGGAGAGTCCTCACCACTCTCAGAGGAGTTCTGGCTATCACCTTCCTGGTACATAGGGGCACCAGTGGGGGGCTCAGGATCATCCCACAGTTCCCATAACTTCAGAAAATCCCTTCCCACAATGGCATCATGCGGTAATTGAGATACTAACCCCACTGGATGAGAGAGGGTACCTTTGGGGGTCTTGAAACACACTGTAGTCACTGGATACTCTCGGGTGTCCCCATGCACACAAATAACAGCTACCTTGCTATTCCCAGAGACCTCTGTTTTAACTAATTCAGCCTTTATCAGGGTCACAAGGCTACCTGAATCCAGTAATACCACAACATTTCTACCATTAATACACATTTTGCATAAATGTTTCTCAGTTCCCCGAATGGCAGTGCATGCGACTGTCGCACACAGCGACTGACGTCTGTCCGTCAGAAAGTCACATTGCATGGGTTCCTCCACAACCGGGCAATTTGCTGCAATATGTCCCGCTTGCCGGCAGCGGTAGCAAACAATCCATTTGGCTGCCTCTTGAGCCCCTGACTTCCCAGGCTGTTCTCGCCAAACTTTGGGTAGAGCTCCCACCCTCTCACTCTCTCCACCCTCACCCCTTGGAATCCTCTTATCCGCCCCTGGGGATGGTCTGGTCTTAGGGTGGAAAGTCTGAGAGTCTCTGGAAGAGGCCGTCAGGTTCTCTGTAGCCAAGTATTTCTCTACACGATCCACAAGACCACCGGCCGTCTCTGGGTCTCCATGGCTTACCCACTTTTGGATGGCAGTAGGAAGAGCTCTCAAAAACCGATCCATTACAACACGTTCCACAATCTCTGGTGCGGACAAAGTCTCTGGCTGTAGCCACTTCCTGCTCAGGTGAATGAGATCATACATTTGAGACCTGGGGGGTTTTCCAAGCTGGAAAGTCCAGTTATGCACACGCTGAGCCCGGACAGCCAGGGTGACACCCAGCCTTGCCAATATTTCAGCTTTTAGCATCACATAGTCTTTTGCTTGGTCAGGCTCTAGGTCATAGTAAGCCTTCTGCGATTCACCAGTTAACAGAGGAGCCACCAGTCCAGCCCACTGCTCCTCAGGCCACTTTTCTCTTTCAGCAGTCCTTTCAAATGTGGTCAAAAATACCTCTGGATCATCCTCTCCAGTCATTTTTGTCAATAAACGACTCACCCCAAAGGACGCGGTATTAGTGGGACGGCTTTCCTCACTGGTCTGCGGACGTTGCTGCATTACTGCTTCCATTTGTTGTAGTCTCTGCTCTTGCTTCTGTAACAGGTCTATGAAGAGGGCCTCAGATTGCTGCTGGGCTGCAAGGCTCTGTTGATGAGCTTGCTGCTGGGCTGCGAAGCTCTGTTGTTGAGCTGCAAGGCTCTTTTGCAAACCTGCATTTGTCTGCTGTTGATTGGCATTTGCTAGAGCCAGCTGTTTCAGCATCTCCTCCATGCTGGCTTAAAAAAAAACTGCCCGCATCCTCCACCAACTGTGGGGGGGTTAGCTCGGCAGCGGGTGTGTGTGATCCCCTGGATGGGCTCCCCACACAAAAACAGGCCCAGCAGACGGAGGTTGTGGTTTTCAAGATCAAAAAGGTGCGGTTTATTTCTCTATTTACAGTGACAAAAAACACAGCAAAGCAAAAAGAAACCTAAACAAAATAAACCCTGGTCAGCTTGACCTCTGACTAAACATGCAGGTTTCCTAACTAACAACTGGGATCAGCCTGGTGCTGTCCTAGTCCCTAAGTCCCTGGTTTAGTAAATGTCCAAACAAATAGCCACACAGGCTTTGTCTCACCGCACAGGGGTTCACTCTCCCTAGACAGTCCACACAGGTCTGGTTCCAGGCATGAGCAAACACCTAATGAAGCTGGGAGTTTTTATAGAGGCCTTAAACGAGCTGACAAGCTTCAGCTGGTCTCATCAACTCCCTGCCTGCACGACGCCCAGCACTCTCCCTAGAGGTATGAATCATCCATGAACCCACTAGCCTCAGCTGGGCTTCATCAACTCTCTCCCTAGTTGTATAAGTCGGCATAAAGCCTGAATCTGGGAGAAATATACCTACCCCTCTGGATGCAACCAGGTGACTTTACCTTCCTGCTGTCACAATATGTATACACTACCGTGTTTCCCCGAAAATAAGCCCGGGTCTTATATTAATTTTGGCAACAAAAGACACAGTAGGGCTTATTTTCGGGGTAGGTCTTACCATGTAATGTGATGTCTTCTCTCCCCCTCTCCCTTCCTGCCTGACAGGAATCCCCAGTGTTAACTGAGTTAAAATGCTTGTAAAATCCTATAATCCACTATATTACAGTAGTAAATAATGTACAATGTGTGTGTTTCTGTAATATAATTGTGATAAATACCTTTGCTATAGCGCCGCTCTGCGCTTCTGTGACCTGCCGGAGCTCTCTTCCCCACAATTATATTATAGAAACACACATATTGTACATTATATACTACTGTAATAGAGTGGATTATAGGATTTTACAAACTTTTTAAACTAGGGCTTATTTTCGGGGTAGGGCTTATATTGCAGCCCTCCTAGAAAATAACGCTAGGTCTTATTTTCGGGGAAACACGGTAGTAGAATTTGGAATGAAAATACGTATGAAAATTATTAGGAAAGATTGTATGAATATTCTCAGTACATTTGAATGTTGTTCAAAAGTAGTTCAAAGTTTTGTTTGCTTTTAACATTCAATTTTGAAGGGGCGTGGCCAAGACAGGCATGTGAGAGGACGCATCTCCCACAGCTCCTAACAGTGATCCGGTACTGATCCTCCCCCAGCCGCCTAATCGGTCCGACGGTCACCTATGCTCGCAGCCTGTGATCCGGGGACCACTGAGGTACCACCACCGGCTCTCTGTACCAGGGGGATGACCCGCAAAGGACAGGCGGAAATCGCAGGGCCGGAGCGCCAAGATGGCGCCGCCGCATCTGTAGTGAAGGGGACACCGCGCGGCCAGGACAAGCTAGGCCCCAAGGCAAGTAAGCCGCCCAAAACCCCCAAAGAACCCCCTAAGGACATGCTGTATTATGCCCAGAAGATGTCTGGGGCTATGGGGACTGAGATGCCCGTCCGATCGGGGGACCCCACACATATGATGCCTGATATACATGCAGACGCTGTCCCAGATCAGTGGGGAGAGGAGGAGGGGGGCCAGGCAGGCTCTGTGATGCAGGACACTTCAGCCCCAGATGCACAGGATGCAGTGCATCCCACTCTGGCTGATATCCTTAGGGCTGTGAACAAATGCACAGCCTCTGTTGATACTTTAAAGGAGCAGTTTGGCTTGCTGAGGCAAGACATGCAGAAGATCCGTGAACGTACCACGGCTGTGGAGAGCAGAGTTAGTGAGGTGGAGGACCAAATGCAGCCCATAGCCCAGGACACAAGAGCAGCCCTGCAGATGGCTAGAGATGCATACGATCGTGCTGAAGATTTGGAGAACCGCCTCAGAAGAAACAACGTTCGTATAGTGGGTCTCCCGGAGAGGGTGGAGGGCAGGGATCCTACTACATATGTGGAGAACTGGTTGATTGAACTTTTTGGCAAAAATTTATTTTCACAATTTTTTGCGGTGGAGCGCGCGCACAGAGTGCCCTCTCGCCCGCCCCAACAGGGGGGTCCTCCTAGATCCATCCTTGCGAAACTACTGCATTACCGGGACAGGGAGGCGGTGCTACGCCAAGCTCGGGAGCGAGCGAATGTACAGCACAATGGCACCAGAGTGTCCTTCTATCCGGACTTTTCGGCAGAGGTCCAGAGACGCAGGGCCAAATTTAATGATGTGAAACGCCGCCTGCGACTCCTGCAACTTCCATACGCTATGCTTTATCCTGCAAAGCTCCGCATAGTGGTGCGGGGCCAGGCACAATTCTTTGAGTCTGCCAAGGAGGCTCTAACCTGGCTGGATCGGAACGAACAATCACTTCAGCGACGAGAGCAGGAGGAGGGGGAATAAGGTCTAAATTCTGATTGTGCCTGATGGCACGAATTGTATGCTGCTCAAAGACACCTTGTGTTTCATTTCCTCAGGGGGATCCACTATTATTGTTTGCGGCTACTGTTTTATGGCTGGGGGACATTATATGGCTATACAATGCAAGGAGAGTGATTTACACCACGTTGTCCAATAAGAGGATGTTACAATTGACTGAACCATGGCGACGTTCTGTCGTGAAAGGAGTTGCTGCTGCCCTGTTGGTGGATTATGTAGCTCCAGGACCCGTTAGGTCCACTGTTCCTACTAACTTTCCCTTTTTCAGCAGTTACAACTTCAAAGAGGTACATTGCAGCAGACGTGAATTAATACTCCTAGAGCGCAGTGCAGCGGGGTTCAGGAATGGTACGAGAGGGGTGACGTCACCCCTGCCCCGGGGACTATATTGTTGTCTCTACCCACGATTATCCGACCATTTATCTTTAATTGCGGATGCTCATGGCTAAGGTTTCTATTGTTTCCTGGAATGTGAGGGGTATGCACTCCCCCTTGAAACGTACAATGCTTAATATGTGTTTGAAGAAATTCCTTCCTGGGGTTATCTGTTTCCAAGAGACTCACTTAACGGCAGAGACAGTATGCTGTTTACGGTATGCATGGGTGGGGAGAGCTTATCACTCTACACACACCTCCTTTTCTAGGGGGGTGAGTGTACTGGTGCATGCAGCCTTGGATTTCCAGGAGTTTGACAGTGTCATAGACCAGGAGGGGCGATATGTATTTCTTCACTGCAGGTTTGGTACATTGATATGTGTGCTGGCATACATATATATCCCACCACCGTTCGCGGCGGCGGTACTCCGGCTCCTCCTTGCATTTTTGGATGGTAGGCCGGATGTGCCGCTGCTAGTGATCGGTGACTTCAACTGCTGTTCGGACCAGGTGGCGGATAGACACCCGAGCCCTAGGCCCTCTGCCCTCGCCAGGAGTACTCCCCTGGCGCGGTTGTTGCAAGAGGTGGGCTGGGTGGATATCTGGCGACATCGCAATCCGGGCGACAGACAATTTACCTGCTTTTCAAAGTCCCATGGTTGCCTGTCTAGGATAGATCTGGGGGTGGGGAACCTGAGCATACTCCCGTTTGTAGCTGACATTACACATAGACCCCGTAGTGTATCAGACCATTCTGCTCTAGTGGTACAGTTGCTGGTGGCTCCACCGGCAAAATTAACTAGGGCGCCCTGGAAGTTTAATGCATTTTGGTTGAAATTGTTTCGTTCCCATGAGGAGATAATGGGTGATATACGGAGGTTCTTTGATGACGGGGATGGAGTAGAATTTAATGTGCGGCACTGGGATGCCTTTAAGGCGCATCTCCGGGGCCTCCTGATAGGGGAAATGAATAAGGTTAAAAGAGCCTCCTCTGAGCTCCTGATAGAAGTGGAGGCTAGGGTTCAGGAATTAGAGAGGGTATATGTGACGGATCCCTCTGATCTGACCAGAGAAGCATGGGTGGCCGCTCAGTCGGCCTATCAACAACTACTTTCCTCCTCGGCTGAGAAGAAAAGGTTCTTTACGAAACAGGCGTTCTTTGAGGAGGGTGAGAAGACCGGCCGACTTTTGGCACGGATTGCAAACTCCCATCAACGCTCGCCTGCTATAGGAGCCATTAGGTCCAAGACAGGGATTGTAGTCTCCCAACCAGAGTTGATTATGGAGGAATTGGCGGGTTTCTATGAGACCCTGTACAGTCCTGGAGCGCCATACGCCCAGGAGGATCTGGAGTTATACCTGGCCCGATTAGTCTTCCCTGCGCTGTCCGAGGGTCAGCGGGCACAGTTGGAGGCGCCGCTTACTGTCGGGGAGCTCCGGGGGGCTGTGGGTGCATTCCCTAATTGTAAGGCCCCGGGGGAGGATGGGTTGCCTATGGAGGTGTATAAGCAATACTCAGAGGAAATACTGCCCCAACTACTGAGAGTGTTTAACAATGCCAGGGAGAGAGGGACCCTTCCACCCTCAATGTCTAAGGCAAACATAGTACTACTGCTCAAACCGGGTAAGGATCCTGTAGACCCAGGGGCGTATCGCCCCATCTCCTTGCTGCAAAGCGACATCAAGATATTAGCCAAGGTACTGGCCATTCGGCTGAATGGGGTGATTACTTCAATTGTGCATGGGGACCAGGCTGGTTTCATGCCAAATAAATCTACAGCGGTTAATTTGCGGAGGTTGTTCCTGAATGTACAAGCAAGGGCAGATAACATGGGAAGCAGGGCACTCTTGTCCCTGGACGCCACAAAGGCGTTTGATAGCATAGATTGGAATTATCTTTGGTCAGTGCTGCGGAGGTTCGGGTTTGGTCCAATTTATATATCCTGGGTGAAGTTGCTATATAGTCAGCCGCAGGCCGCCATAAGGACCTTTGGTTCTTTGTCTGGGAGCTTTGCATTGAGGAGGGGGACTCGGCAGGGGTGTCCCCTGTCGCCCCTCCTCTTTGCTTTGGCTATTGAGCCACTGGCCATGGATATTCGGGCAAATTCTGGCATTACTGGTTTCTGCTATGGTGACTTGCAGGAAAAAGTCATGCTATATGCCGATGACACTCTGCTTCTTCTGGGGGACACGGACTCCTCCCTTAGGGAAGCTATGTCGAACATATCCAAATTTGGAGGGTTTTCCGGTTTGCATATAAACTGGTCAAAATCGGCGTTGCTCATGTTGGATGGGGACGACACACAGGTGATTAACTCTTCCTGCCCCATTCCCATTACCACTGCTTTTAAGTACTTGGGGGTTCAGATCACAGCTAGGCCACGGGATTTTATCCATCTTAATATCTCCCCCCTGTTACTAAGGTTTAGGGATAAAGTCAAAACCTGGAAGGCTCTTCTCCTATCTGTGGCTGGCAGGGTGAATCTTATAAAGATGATACTCATGCCACAGCTACTGTATTTCCTTCATAATACTCCTATGGTTATCCCCCTCAAAACATTTCGTACAGTAAATAGTATCTTTCGCAGCCTCATATGGAGGGATAAGCTCCCTAGGATCAGATTGGAACATTTGCAGCGGCCCAAAGACTGCGGGGGCTTGGCTTTACCAAACCCTTGGCTGTATTACTTAGTTTCCCAGCTACAGCACCTTATAGGCATGTTTCCATTAGAGGCAGAGGGGGCGCCCACCTTGCAAACCTCGGCTCATAAACTGCTGCTGTTTACTGTGTGCAGAGATCCGGTTCCTGTGGCGTTGGAGGCTCAGGCCTTCGCTAAACCACATAAAAAGTTTCCAACTTATAGCTTAATTCAGAAGGTATGGAACAAGGTTAAATACATTCAGAATGCAGATGGCTATACAGAATATAGCCCTATATGGCAAAATGATACATATACTGAATTGGCAAAACTGCAGTCTGGGGCCAGATGGAAGCAGTATGGGATTACGCATCTTAGACACATATTCTGTAATGGAGTATTGCGCCCTTTTAGCGACCTAAGGGAATCTTACGGTCTCCCGCAATCAATGTACTTTTATTATTTACAATTGCTCCATGCGGTGGCGGCTCCTCGGAGTGGCACTTGTCGCCAACCCCGGTGTTTAGGCTTCTTGGGGATGCTGGGTCGTCAAAGGGCTTTATCTCACAATGCTATGCCATACTGTTACAGTCTGTGATGAGGCAGCATCCTCTGAAGATAAGGGAGAAGTGGGAGGCAGATGTTGGATAGTTGGATGGTGAGCAGTGGGAGGAAATTTTCCAGGCTGTGGGTAGGTGTTCACTGAATATATCCCATAGGCTTACCCAGTTGTACATATTGTTACACACTTATTTCACACCTCACAGATTACATTTAATGAATCCACAGCTTGACCCCATATGTACACGATGCAAAAGGGACCACGGAGATCTAGTCCATATGTTGTGGAGATGTCCCAAACTCCACATGTACTGGGCGGGGGTGGTGTCTACCATTAATTCAGTGTTTGGCGTGTCTCTTCCACAGGACCCGAGAGCTTGTCTCTTGGGTGCTTTGGAGGAATACGAATGGGACGAGGACTGTAGAGAAGCCGTTCATAGGACTCTGTTTCAGGCGAGGAAGCTCATCATGATACACTGGAAAGCGGAGGACCCGCCGACCTTGAAAGAATGGGTTAATAATATTGGGATAGTGTTGAGGATGGAGAAGATGACTTATCAGCATAGGGGTAGTGCTCAAAAATTTGAGAAGCTATGGGCAAAATGGCTAGATGTACCGGGCTTGGCCCCGGTGGATCTGGTGGCTGATAGATTGCTAGGCATCAATATAGGTTGAGAGATGTTTTAACGATTGGGAGAGTGGATATGTTGATTTGAGGACCGGCTGGCTCCTAGTTCGGATTTGTTTTGAAATGCATGTTTGTAATGACTTCTTACCCCGCTATGTTGAGGGGTGTCTGTATGCTCTGTACCTCTGCAAATTAATAATAAAACTTTGTTGGATATAAAAAAAAAAAAAAAAACATTCAATTTTGAAAAGAATCAACTTTACCAAACGAAAACGACATACACAGTTAGAAATTTGTACATTAAAGAAAAGTTTTTAATTGCTACTTCTTTGAATTTTCTCGTCACTGTGATTGAAAATGGACATCAATTTGACCCACTAATGCGGCGTACACACGATCGTTTTTCATGCCATTTTTTTTACCGACGTTTTTTTTCATGTTTCATCTCAAGCCTGTCTTGCGTACACACGATCATTTTAAAAAACGTTCAAGCAAAGCGCAGTGACGTACACCACGTATGACGGCACTATAAAGGGGAAGTTCCGTTCTAATGACGCCACCCTTTGGGACGCTTTTGCTAATTTCGTGTTACCGTGTGTTAGTAAAAGTTTGGTGAGAGACGATTCGCGCTTTTCAGTCTTCGTGCTTTGAAGATCGTTTTGTGGAGTTCAGTTTGTGCCTGTGGGTTCGTATCTGTCTTGCAGTGCTTGTAGTCAGTTCGTATCTGTTTATTCAGTGCGTTCTTGTCTGCTCGTTCCTGTTTTTCAGCTTGTTCTTCATAGGCCTTGCTGTTCTTCCGTTCGTTCTTCTAGTTCGTTCTGAGCTGCCGACCATTATCTAGCCATGTTGCGGCTACGTACTCCTCGTAGAGTTCGTGCTGTAGTTGGTGCAGGGGTTCATGCTGTATCCCGACTCCAGGCCATGAACAGGACCAAGAATTGGTTGCTCCAGCGGCACCAGTTCTGTCATATGCCTTTGTTGCGGGAGATCAGGGAGAATAATCCTGAGGACTACAGGAATTTTCTCAGGATGTCTGACCCCGTATTTCAGCATCTGTTGGTTTTGGTGTCCCCCTACATTACCAGGCAGGACACCATTATGCGTGAAGCCATCAGTGCTGAGCAGAGGCTCATTGCCACGTTGCGATACCTGGCGACTGGGAGAAGCCTGCAGGACCTAAAGTTCTCCACAGGCATATCCCCCCAGGCTCTGGGTATCATTATACCAGAGACGTGTTCTGCCATCCTTCAAGTTTTGCAGGAGGACTATATTAAGGTAAGTGTTCTTATTTCAAACATCACAATGTATGTATTGTGACAGCAGGAAGGTAAAGTCACCTGGTTGCATCCAGGGGGGTAGGTATATTTCTCCCAGATTCAGGCTTTATGCCGACTTATACAACTAGGGAGAGAGTTGATGAAGCCCAGCTGAGGCTAGTGGGCTCATGGATGATTCATACCTCTAGGGAGAGTGCTGGGCGTCGTGCAGGCAGGGAGTTGATGAGACCAGCTGAAGCTTGTCAGCTCGTTTAAGGCCTCTATAAAAACTCCCAGCTTCATTAGGTGTTTGCTCATGCCTGGAACCAGACCTGTGTGGACTGTCTAGGGAGAGTGAACCCCTGTGCGGTGAGACAAAGCCTGTGTGGCTATTTGTTTGGACATTTACTAAACCAGGGACTTAGGGACTAGGACAGCACCAGGCTGATCCCAGTTGTTAGTTAGGGAAACCTGCATGTTTAGTCAGAGGTCAAGCTGACCAGGATTTATTTTGTTTATGTTTCTTTTTGCTTTGCTGTGTTTTTGTCACTGTAAATAGAGAAATAAACCGCACCTTTTGATCTTGAAAACCACAACCTCCGTCTGCTGGGCCTGTTTTTGTGTGGGGAGCCCATCCAGGGGGTCACACACACCCGCTACCGAGCTAACCCCCTCACAGTTGGTGGAGAACCAGTGGCAGTTTTTTTTAAGCCAGCATGGAGGAGATACTGAAACAGCTGGCTCTAGCAAATGCCAATCAACAGCAGACAAATGCAGGTTTGCAAAAGAGCCTTGCAGCTCAACAACAGAGCTTCGCAGCCCAGCAACAAGCCCAGCAGCAATCTGAGGCCCGGTTCATAGACCTGTTGCAGAAGCAAGAGCAGAGACTACAACAACAGATGGAAGCAGTAATGCAGCAACGTCCGCAGACCAGTGAGGAAAGCCGTCCCACTAATACCGCGTCCTTTGGGGTGAGTCGTTTATTGACAAAAATGACTGGAGAGGATGATCCAGAGGTATTTTTGACCACATTTGAAAGGACTGCTGAAAGAGAAAAGTGGCCTGAGGAGCAGTGGGCTGGACTGGTGGCTCCTCTGTTAACTGGTGAATCGCAGAAAGCTTACTATGACCTAGAGCCTGACCAAGCAAAAGACTATGTGATGCTAAAAGCTGAAATATTGGCAAGGCTGGGTGTCACCCTGGCTGTCCGGGCTCAGCGTGTGCATAACTGGACTTTCCAGCTTGGAAAACCCCCCAGGTCTCAAATGTATGATCTCATTCACCTGAGCAGGAAGTGGCTACAGCCAGAGACTTTGTCCGCACCGGAGATTGTGGAACGTGTTGTGATGGATCGTTTCTTGAGAGCTCTTCCTACCGCCATTCAAAAGTGGGTAAGCCATGGAGACCCAGAAACGGCCGGTAAACTTGTGGATCGTGTAGAGAGATACTTGGCTGCAGAGAACCTGACGGCCTCTTCCAGAGACTCTCGGACTTTCCACCCTAAGACCAGACCATCCCCAGGGGCGTATAAGATGATTTCAAGGGGTGAGGGTGGAGAGAGTGAGAGGGTGGGAGCTCTGCCCAGGGTTTGGCGAGAACAGCCTGGGAAGTCGGGGGCTCAAGAGGCAGCCAAAAGGATTGTTTGCTACCGCTGCCGGCAAGCGGGACATATTGCAGCAAATTGCCCGGTTGTGGAGGAACCCATGCAATGTGACTTTCTGACGGACAGACGTCAGTCGCTGTGTGCGACAGTCGCATGCACTGCCATTCGGGGAACTGAGAAACATTTATGCAAAATGTGTATTAATGGTAGAAATGTTGTGGTATTACTGGATTCAGGTAGCCTTGTGACCCTGATAAAGGCTGAATTAGTTAAAACAGAGGTCTCTGGGAATAGCAAGGTAGCTGTTATTTGTGTGCATGGGGACACCCGAGAGTATCCAGTGACTACAGTGTGTTTCAAGACCCCCAAAGGTACCCTCTCTCATCCAGTGGGGTTAGTATCTCAACTACCGCATGATGCCATTGTGGGAAGGGATTTTCCGAAGTTCTGGGAACTGTGGGATGATCCTGAGCCCCCCACTGGTGCCCCTATGTACCAGGAAGGTGATAGCCAGAACTCCTCTGAGAGTGGTGAGGACTCTCCAGAATTTCCCTTGTCAGTATTGGCAGGCGAGACTCAAGAAACTGGAGAGGAGCCCACCTCCTCAGACGAAAACCTACCGTCTGTGGAGTTTTCTGATCTTGAGGTTCACAGGGAAAATTTTGCCACAGAACAGTTAAAAGACCCCGCCCTAATAAAGGCACGGGAAAACGTAGTGGAAATAGATGGCGAGTTAGTGAACCCAGATAATACCTGCACTTACCCATACTTCAGCGTAGAGAAGGACCTACTGTATCGGGTGGCAAAAAGGGCAGAAGAAACCGTTGAGCAGCTTGTGGTGCCCAAACCTTACAGGAAGTTGGTGTTGGAGTTGGCCCATGGGCACATTCTTGGAGGTCATCTGGGGACAGAGAAAACCCGAGAGAGGGTATTACAGAGATTCTATTGGCCTGGGGTGATGAAGGACATAGAAAATTATTGTTCCTCCTGCCCTGTGTGTCAGAGGTCGGCCCCGATGCCACATTTCCATAGCCCGCTGGTCCCTCTACCCATCATTGAGATCCCTCTCCGAAATACCTCGGCCAAAACCATAGCCAAAGAGCTATCTCTTGTTTTTAGCCGGGTGGGTATTTGTAAAGAACTGCTTACGGACCAAGGTACACCCTTTATGTCCCGGGTTATGAAAGAGCTGTGTAAATTGTTCAAAGTGACGCAATTGCGTACGTCTGTGTATCACCCCCAAACCGATGGGCTGGTTGAAAGATTCAACAAAACCCTGAAACAAATGTTGAAGAAAGTGGTGGATAGAGATGGAAAGGATTGGGACTGTCTACTTCCTTATTTGATGTTTGCTATTAGGGAGGTGCCCCAATCCTCTACGGGATTCTCCCCCTTTGAGTTACTTTATGGGAGACACCCAAGAGGGCTGTTGGATATTGCCAAGGAAACTTGGGAAAGTGAGAGTTCTCCCCACAGGAGTGTGATTGAGCATGTCGCCCTGATGCAAGATCGAATTGCACAGGTAATGCCCATCGTGAAGGAACATTTGGCCCAAGCGCAGTTGGCACAGCAGAGAGTGTACAACCGTGGAGCCAAGACCCGTACCTTTTCCCCGGGGGATAGGATATTGGTACTTGTCCCTACGGTTGAAAGTAAATTCCTTGCCAAATGGCAAGGCCCCTACGAGATAATGGAAAAAGTGAGCAAAGTGAATTACAAGGTCAGACAACCAGGAAGGCGAAAGCCCGAACAGATCTATCACGTTAATCTGTTGAAAGCCTGGAGGGATAGAGAGTCCCTAGTCGCAGAAACTTGGTCACCAGCTCAAACTGGTTGCGTGATTCCGGAGGTTGGAATAGCAGCCACCTTGTCACAACCCCAACAACAGGAGGTTAAGGAGTTTGTGCTTCGCAACAAGGAGGTGTTCTCTGAGCTGCCGGGACAAACATCTGGGGTAGAGCATGATATTATTACCCCGCCCGGTGAAAGGGTGAAGTTAAAACCCTATCGGATCCCAGAGGCCCGACGGGAGGCAATACGGGAGGAAGTACAGAAAATGCTGAACTTAGGGGTGATAGAGGAGTCCCAAAGTGATTGGTCTAGTCCCATTGTGTTGGTGCCTAAACCGGATGGGAGCTGGCGATTTTGTAACGATTTTCGTCAGTTGAACAAAGTTACAAAATTTGACACCTACCCCATGCCACGTATAGATGAGTTGATCGACCGGCTGGGAACAGCCCGATACATGACGACTCTTGACCTCACAAAAGGGTATTGGCAAATTCCCCTGGCCAAGTCGGCCAAAGAGAAAACCGCATTTGTAACCCCAGACGGGGCGTTCCAATATAAGAGAATGCCGTTCGGGTTACAGAATGCGCCGGCCACATTCCAGCGGAAAATGGACCAGATACTGAGGCCCCATCGGAAGTATGCTGCGGCTTACCTGGATGACGTAATTGTCCATAGCACAGATTGGGCCTCACATCTGCCAAAAGTGCAAGCAGTCCTAGACTCTATCCGGGAAGCGGGGTTTACGGCTAACCCCAAGAAGTGTACCATTGGGCAGGAGGAGGCCAAATATCTTGGGTACACCATTGGCAGGGGAGTAATAAAACCCCAACTCAACAAAGTCGAGGCCATCCAGAGTTGGCCACGTCCCAACAGCAAGAAGCAGGTACGAGCCTTTCTGGGAATCGCGGGTTATTATCGGCGCTTCATTCCCCACTTTGCTTCTAAGGCTGTGCCCCTAACCAACCTGACGAAAGGGAAAGGGTCGGTCACGATTAAATGGACCCCCGAGGCTGAGGCAGCATTCCAATTCTTGAAACAAGCCTTATGTAGCCAGCCAGTGTTGTACTCACCCGACTTCTCTAAAGACTTTGTCGTACAAAGTGATGCGTCAGATGTGGGGTTAGGAGCAGTATTGTCCCAGGTCTGGAACGGGGAAGATCACCCAGTCATTTACCTCAGCAGGAAGTTGAAGTCCCATGAGGTAAATTACGCCACGGTTGAAAAGGAGTGTTTAGCGGTGAAGTGGGCTCTAGATTCCCTTCGGTACTATCTGCTAGGTAGGCACTTTGACATGGTTACGGATCACGCTCCGTTAAAGTGGATGGCTCAAAACAAGGAGACAAATAGAAGAGTAAATAGGTGGTTCCTGGCCCTACAGGAATTCAACTTCACAGTAAAGCATCGCCCTGGCGTTCAAATGGGGAATGTGGATGCTTTGTCTCGAGTACATGAATGCCTGATTGCTGGTGTTCCAACCCCAAGGTTAAAACAAGAGGGGGGGTATGTGACAGCAGGAAGGTAAAGTCACCTGGTTGCATCCAGGGGGGTAGGTATATTTCTCCCAGATTCAGGCTTTATGCCGACTTATACAACTAGGGAGAGAGTTGATGAAGCCCAGCTGAGGCTAGTGGGCTCATGGATGATTCATACCTCTAGGGAGAGTGCTGGGCGTCGTGCAGGCAGGGAGTTGATGAGACCAGCTGAAGCTTGTCAGCTCGTTTAAGGCCTCTATAAAAACTCCCAGCTTCATTAGGTGTTTGCTCATGCCTGGAACCAGACCTGTGTGGACTGTCTAGGGAGAGTGAACCCCTGTGCGGTGAGACAAAGCCTGTGTGGCTATTTGTTTGGACATTTACTAAACCAGGGACTTAGGGACTAGGACAGCACCAGGCTGATCCCAGTTGTTAGTTAGGGAAACCTGCATGTTTAGTCAGAGGTCAAGCTGACCAGGATTTATTTTGTTTATGTTTCTTTTTGCTTTGCTGTGTTTTTGTCACTGTAAATAGAGAAATAAACCGCACCTTTTGATCTTGAAAACCACAACCTCCGTCTGCTGGGCCTGTTTTTGTGTGGGGAGCCCATCCAGGGGGTCACACACACCCGCTACCGAGCTAACCCCCTCACAGTATTTATTTGTTTATTTATTTTTTTGGGGTTTATTAGCAGTCCCTAATTCCCATGATTCTTAGCTGCAGGGAATGTCCCCTTTCTCCACATGGTTATTTATTTTTGGGAATGTTTTTATTAGGCCTACATTTAAATTTGCCTTACCTAACCTCTCCAGCATGCTATCCTGGGGCCATACCCACCTTGCCTAGTCATTTCCATGTATTTTAATCTATGCTCCATCGTAGTGCTTTACCCTAAACACCCCCTAAAGATTGCCTAGGAATGTAACATTTTTCAATAATTCATACAGAGTGCTACAGCCTACATTTGTGATCTCCCCAACTCATCTTCAACCCCCCCCCCATTTATTTTTTTGGGTTTGTTTTTGGTTTGTTATTGCTTACTAATAATGTTTTAATTTTTCGGTTTCTCCCAATGTTGGCCATGAGTGGTTTTCTTAAATCTGCTTTCAATGTTTCTGTCTCAAAGTATTAATTTTTTTAAAATTTAATTCCACAGTTCCCTTCTACGCCACATGAATGGCAGAATGTGGCATCTGAGTTTGCCCAACGATGGAACTTTCCGAACTGTGGAGGGGCCATCGACGGCAAACATGTTCGGGTCGTCCCACCACCCCATTCGGGATCCTTTTATTATAACTATAAGGGGTTCCACAGCATCGTCATGATGGCAGTGGTGTCGGCCACCTACGAATTCCTCTATGTGGACGTTGGCAAGAATGGCAGGATGTCTGATGGAGGAGTCTTTGCACAGACGGAGTTTGGGGAACGGCTCCTTTTGGATCAGCTGGCCTTGCCACCAGTGGAGCAGAATGTGGAGGGACTCCCATTTGTCTTTGTGGCGGATGAGGCGTTTGGCCTGGGTCCCCATTTGATGAGGCCATTCCCGCAACGCACCCTCACCCCTGAGAGGAGGGTGTTCAACTATCGGCTGGCCAGAGCAAGAAGGGTGGTGGAAAATGCCTTTGGCATCATGGCCAGCCGATTCCGCCTGTTCCTCACCTCCATCCACCTTGCCCCTTACAAATGGAACCATGTTGTAATGGCTTGTTGTGTGCTCCATAATTATCTCAGGGTGCATTCAAGCAATTATCTGACTTTGACTGGGACTGAGGCCTCATTATTTGAAGTGGAAAATCTTGTGGCCCTGGAAGCTGGCCGTCCAGGCTTGGCCCCCCAAACCGGACGTGAGGTCCGTCATAAAATATCGATTATTTTGTGGGTAGGGGGGCCATTGATATGCCTGATGAATTTTAACCTTATTATTTTTAAAAATAAAACCTTTTTTGGGGAAAATATTGTTTAGGTGTTTTCATTTAATATTCTTTTAGGTTTCTCGGCGGTTTACCTAATGCACTTGTATTGCTATGTGTATTTTGCATTCTTAATTAGCCTTCATTGTCAGTGTAAACACAAAACATTGTTTAGGTCACTTTGCACAACATTTACATAATGAAGCCACAAATTCTGCTTAAGAAAATACCTTTTTTAATTATTTTTGAGGAAACTTCCTTTGAAGTGTAGATGTTATTAAAATATTTTGGGGTGTTAAAACGCATGAACAGCCATGCGTAAAAAAATTAACAAATAAAAAAACGTGAAAATGTAAACATGTGCTATTCATTATCAAGCTTAAAACAAAAACAAACCTGCCAAAACACAGCAAGTTCAACGTTCTTTTGTGTTCAAACATTATACACGCCCAAGCACAGCCATTATTTTTTGTAGCTTTTCCTCAACCCGCTTGGTATTTTGCCTGATCTCTATCAAGTCTCCCTTTATTTTTTCAAGGTCACGACAGCAGACCATGAGGTATTGGATCAGGATCTGGGCACTGTGATGTGTAAACTTTTCGGGGTCTCTGGCCAGAACTGCACCTAAACAAAAAAAAATCATGTAGTATAGAATATGTAGGCCTACATCTATTAACCTGCATCTGTCTGGTTTGACACTGACCTCTTGTGGTGCCACTTTCCACTTCCACAACTTCACGTTCCTCTCCATCATGTGGTTCAGGGGGTATTGTTGAAGGTGTTGGATTTCTAGGCTCATCTGACGGAGCTTTTTGAAGCCCTATGGAGATTGCAATAAAAGGTAGAGTTTCATTAGTAACTAATAATTTTTTGGCCACAAAAAAACAAAAAAAAGAGATTTCTAAATATTATTTGGATGTGTGGTCCATTTTTAAATGTACCCTCAGTGACAACCGGAACACATGATTGGATACATTGCCAAAACCAGAGCATATACTTTTTGAAACAAAGTTTGACACATTGTAACACCCCAAAGTATATACACAGGATCGCCTGTGTGTGACACCCTAAAAATTTAGGGGTTTTGTCCCACACTTGTACTACTGCGTTCAGATGTTTAAGCAGCTGCTGAGCATTCTCTCCCTTAACATTACAATGCCTACCCTTTTTCCCCAAAACAAATGTGATTTTGATTCTAAATATAAAGCAAATTGTTTACCAAATTTGCTCCCCAAAACCCCCAAAAAATTGTGTGTTCACACTGGATGATCCAAAAACATCGTTTTAGGAACTGGACGGAGAAAGAGGTTTACTACGTCCGTTTAGTGTGCGGACGAACATGAAAGTTCGTATCTTTCACTGTACTATATCAAAGTCTAAATATACACGACTTAATACAAGTAATAATCTTTAGCAGGGAAAATGAAGAAAAAGTACTTACTTTTTACTATAACTTTCTTGATTCTTTTGTATTGGTCGGGCTCCCGCAACTTCAGATCAGACCATCGTTTTCTGAGCTGTTCCTTCGTTCTGCACACCCCAAATTTTTGGTGAAGAGTTTTGACCACTTTACCTATAATTTTTAACTTGACAAGATTAGGCCTTTTATACAGGCCAATGCTTGGCATCATAATCCTCCCTCCTCAAAATGGCCACCATCTCCACCATTTCCTCAAATGACATGTTGGATGCCTTATATCTCCTGGATCGGGATTTGGGCTCCTCTGGAATTTCCTCCTCTGTAGAGGTAATCTCAGCCACCTGTGTCTCCGCCATGTTGTTAAGCACTACGACGAGCAAGAAGGGGCGGGGAAAGTACAATCTCGAACGTCGGGGGCGGGGAAAGCGTGCAGAGTTTCACGCATGCGCAGTGTATATCAAGTGAAGATCCATGTGTCGAAAATACGTTCATTTGGCGGGAGAGGGAGTTAGCAACGAACGTGTTGACCAAGGTACATAAGTTTTTAAGGATTTGGGTTTCATCAGAGGAGGAGATTTTGGGCTTGAAAATCTGTCAAAAATGCTGATTTGATGAATGTTGCCTGAAACATATGTATTTTCTTGTTGCTTGATTTTACAGAGAGAATGAATAGTTTCAAGAACCCTGACTTTATGGGGGAGTTCATTGATAAATGGAAAGACCCCCCTATCCTTTGGCAGACAAAAAGTGGTGCAAATAAAAATAAAGTGGCCAGGACAGCAGCACTGGAGAGCCTGCTTGCATTTGTGCAAACACAGATACCCACAACAACTCTCCAAGATGTGAAAACCAAAATTGCTACCATCAGGGGGACATACAGGACCCAGAGGAATATGGTCCTGAAGTCCCAGAGGTCAGGTGCTGCAGCAGATAAGGTTTATAAACCCAGTCTGTGGTACTACAGCAAGTTATCTTTCCTGGATGACCAGCTGGAAGTGCGGGAATCTCTCTCCACCCTTCCCCCCAGAGGTCAATCCAGCCTTCCTTGTAGCCAGCCCTCCAGCCTTCCTTGCAGCCAGCCCTCCAGCCTTCCTTGTAGCCAGCCCTCCAGCCTTCCTAGCAACCCTGCTCTGGCTTCCCCTGAGGATCAAGATGAGGTCCTTGAGGAGGCAGATTTGGATATATGGAGCCAGGTAAAGTATTGATATCTACATTTATATGTTACAAAAGTGATGATTTTCAATTGATGTTTTAGTATTGTTAGGTATTTAATGTTCAAAAAAAAGAGGATTTAAAGAGCAAGATACAGTAGTGGTCAAATTTGATGTGGACAAGGCAACAATATCAGGAGATGGAATCTATGCAAATTTAATAACTTTTGACATTCAATTAAAAAATGTCTGGAGGTGAACAATGTGTGTGATTGATGGTGTCAAAAAATAAAGAATGTCCCTTTCTTTTTTTACAGCCAGAGCTGAGCCAGGAAGAGGGTGATGTTGGGGACCAGGAGGAGGCAGGGCCCAGTGGCACACAGGAGGAGGCTGGGCCCAGCACAAGAGCCCAGATGCCTCCCCTGATAATGAAACAACGAGGGCCAAGGAGAGCTAGGCAGGTGGAGGAGGAAACAAGAGCCTTTCTAAAAGAGGCTACTGTGGCCCTCAGAGAGGCACCCTCTGCTGAGGAGGGCTTTGCCGCAGTCCTGGCCCATAAGTTAGGCCAAATGGACTTGCGGCAAAAGCTCTATAGTGAAAACCTTTTGCTGAAGGTGATTAACAAGGGGTTGCTCGGTGAACTGACCAAGTTCACCGACATCACTGAGGTTGTCCCTACTCCTCCACCTCCTCCTCCTCCTACTACTACTCCTCCTGCCACCTCCTCTCCTCTTGATCCCCAGCCTCCGAGGAAGCAAGCAACAAAGGCTGCAGGGAAGGCTGCAGAGAAGGCTGCAGAGAAGGCTGGAGAGAAGGCTACAAGGAAGAGGAAAAAATAATGCCTGCTGTAGTACCACAGACTGAGGACATATATGACTTATCTGCTGCTGTTCCTGACCTCTGGGAGTTCAAGCCAAGATTCGGCTCCTTTTTTTTTTTTCAATTAAATAGTTTGGTTTTGACATCTTGGATGGTTGTTGTGGAGTCCAAAGGATGCACAAATGCAAGCAGGCTCTCCAGTGCTGCCTTCACGTTTAATTTGTAATGTACCTAAATAAAGGATTCTTTTTTTTGGCTTCAAATACTTGACTATGTGATTTGTATTTCAAAAGAGACTTTGCTAGGAAGTAGGCAGGGACATTTCAAATAATATTATTGTTATTAACAAGGGACACAAACCTCCTTGAGGCAAAATGAGACAAATTTTGAAGGTTGGTGTGGTAACTTTACACACCAAAAATTTAAGCAAAGTCACCCAAAAAAAATAAAAGAAGCCTACATATATCAAAGAAGCCCATCAAAAATAATAAAGCTAACTTAATTACTAAAAAAAAAAATTTAAAAAAAGAAATAAATTATTGTGATCTTTACATTTAGTTATGAATTTATGAGGGAGATGTGGCTTCAAAAGAATATTTTACAATCATTAGATCAATTAGGAATTACTTAAGAACCTAGTTTGGCATAACTCTCAAATGTCATTAGCAAAAGAAGGTAATTATTTAAGCATTATCAAAAGAAGAACGGAATGCGCAGCATTAAAACGACGCTATTAATTCCACCGTGACGAATGTGCCATCTCCATTTCCAACGCTAGTTTTACCAGAACGAGCGCTCCCGTCTCATACTTGATTCTGAGCATGTGCGTTTTTTTTCACGTCGTTAAAGCATACACACTATCGTTTTTCACATCGTTAAAAAAAACGACATGAAAAACGACGTGAAAAAATAGAGCATGTTCGAAATTTTTAATGGCCGTTTTTCACGTCGTTAAAAATGCTCTGGAGCATACACACGATCGGTTTTAATGCCCATTTTAAAAAATGGCATTTTTAACGGCATGAAAAACGATTGTGTGTATGGGGCATAATGGTTAGAATGAATGAAAGTTTTTACAATGTTCTTCCAACAAAAAGATGTCGAACAAAATTCTACTGATTTATACCCAGCTTTTCTCGCGCATGGATTTTTTTTTGTCTATAATTGAGAAAGAGTTTGCTGGTGGGCTCAAAATGTGACTTTACCAGATGGAGGACTGTGAAATTTAACTTATTGCTGCCTAGTGCTGATTTGATGCAGACGTCCTTTTGTGTGGACAACCTTTTGATATATTTGATATTGGACTGGCTTAAAGTGGATGTAAACCCTCTCCTATACCCAGTGAAGTGAACAGCCTCAGATGATACACAGAGATGAAACAAATCTCCCTACATAAGTTTTACATGTATACCTGCTCTCTTTCCATTTCTATATTTTTTAGAAAGTGCACATTGTGTTACAAAGATTTCTTCCTGTTTCAGCAGTGGGAGGGGAGTCTGGCCATACACTAGGCTTGTGCAATTCGTTTCGTAACGAATCGAAATTCGTCCGAATTTAGCAACTTTCGGACATTCGGAAGCATTCGAATTTCCGAACAGAGCAATTACGAATAAAACCGAATCCGAAATAAATTATACCGCAAAATAGCGAATGCCCGAAGGTCTTCGGCATAATTCGTTATGAAAAAAGTTACGAATGTACGAATTCATTCGAAGCACAATAACACTCACTCTGCTCTCTGCTTCTCCCCCTGTCATGCACCTGGGTGTATTTGAACCGGGATCTTCCTGGTCCCAAAGCTGCAGCCTTACCTGTTGCGCTACTGAGCAGATCTGGACTTTTGGAAATGTCCTCTCAGTGTTAAACATTACCTTGGACTCACTAGCCCCACCTGCTGCCAGCTGTGGACAATTTTCAATCAAAGCAGCCCTTAAAAAGGAAGTGATGCTATCTCTCAGCGCCCGTTTGTGTGGAATAGCTCCCTGGGTGTTGTGACTGCTTTTTGATCCTGATTTTCGTGTTGAACTTCTGCCTGAATTCCTGACTACTCTCCAGCCTGCTGATTTTGTACTTCACTGCCAGCTCGTGTATGACCTTTGCCTGCCTGACCACTCTCTGGATTTCGATTGTGTACCATTTTGCCTGATCTGTTGCCAACCTAACCTGCCTGACTACGTTTTCGCCTGAATCCTCAGCACACAAGTTCCACTTCGGACACTACCTATCACAGGTACCTTACATTACAAACGGGCCACAATGACAGTGGACCCTGCTGAGATTGTTAAGGCGATTTCACGTCAGGGACAATTGATTGGAGCTCATGAACAGCATCTTTCTTCCCTGGACGCCAAGTTAGATGAACTTTGTACTATGCTTAAATCTTGTTTGCCTGCTTCCTCTGCAACGGTCCAGACTCTGGATCCTACTCCTGCTACGATCCAACCCACCTCTTCTGTACCACCCAAACTTCCTATGCCTGACAAATTTGGTGGTGATACTGAGGACTGCAGAGGCTTTTTAAATGTTTGCCGTTTGCATTTCCGCAACAACCCTGGGACCTTTAGCACTTCTTCTGCCAAAGTGACTTTTGTAATTTCCTTGTTAAAGGGGAAGGCCCTGGCCTGGGTCTCTCCTTATCTGGAACGCAATGATCCTGTGCTGCAAGACGCTGACAAATTTCTGGCTTCTCTCCAGACTGTATTTGACAAGCCAGATAGAGCTTCTGCAGCTGAGTACTCACTCTTGGACATGCAACAAGGCACCAGGTCTGTGGCACAATATGCTATTGAGTTTCGTACCCTTGCTGCTGAGACTACTTGGGACTCAAGGGCATTACGTGCAGCCTTCCGAAAAGGTCTTGCAGATCGCATCAAAGACAAATTAGTCTATAAGGATTCCCCAGAAGACCTAGAGAAATTCATAGAGCTCTGTGTTCGTCTGGATGTCCGGTATCATGAAAGGTGCCAAGAGAGAGTTAGAACTCGCAAGTTTCCTTGGCCAGTCTACCGTTTGGCCCCTAACTTCCAAGCACCACCTCAGCCAGAACCTGAAATCTCAGTTGAACCCCAGACACCTGTGGAACCCATGGATGTAAGCCGTCTCCACCTAACTGAGTCTGAGAAACAAAGGAGGCGTGCATTGGGCCTATGCCTATACTGTGGACTTAAAGGACATTTATTATCTGTCTGCCCTTCCCGTCCAGTAAAAGGCAGGGTCTAACCAGTGTTGGAGGAACTGGCTTAGACCTTACAGGTATATCCTCCAAGACCAAGATTACCATTCCTGCAATTATCCATTTACCCTCTAAACTTGTCTCCTGTGAGGCTTTTGTGGATTCTGGAGCTGCTGGCATATTCTTGGACTACACTTTTGCTAAAAAAAATAATATCCCATTTGTTCCAAAATCTAGACCCCCTGAACATTACCACCGTGAATGGACAACCCTTGGGAGATGGCATTGTAAAATTTGAGACTATAACAATCACCCTTCAGGTAGGCGTACTCCACAAAGAGGAAGTTGTCTTGTCTCTTATTGATTCTCCACTTCTGCCTGTTATCCTTGGTTACCCATGGTTACAACAACATAACCCTTCTTTTGATTGGGAAAATGGAGAACTAACCTCTTGGGGGTCGTTCTGTCATTCAAACTGTTTGTCTCAACCCAAAAGACTTCCTGCTTGTATGTTGGCTTCCGTGGCCGTCCCACCTACCTTGCCTCATGAATACCATGCGTTTGCAGACCTATTTTGCAAGCAAAAGGCAGAGGTTTTACCTCCACATCGTTCTTTTGACTGTGCAATTAAATTGATTCCTGGAGCACCTCTTCCCAAAGGAAGGACCTATCCCCTGTCTTTGCCTGAACAAAAATCCATGGAGGAATACGTAAAAGACAACTTTGAAAGAGGTTTTATCCGACCCTCTTCTTCTCCAGTAGGGGCAGGTTTTTTCTTTGTTGAAAAAAAAGATGGGGGTCTTCGACCATGCATAGACTATCGAGGGTTAAATCAAATCACTGTAAAAGACTCCTACCCTTTGCCTCTCATTCTTGAACTGTTTGATGTACTTAAGGGGGCTGTTATCTTCTCCAAGCTAGACCTACGAGGGGCTTATAATCTAATTTGAATTAAAGACGGGGACGAGTGGAAGACAGCATTCAACACTCGTAATGGACATTTTGAATATCTGGTTATGCCATTTGGGTTGTGTAACGCCCCTGCTGTCTTCCAACGTTTCATGAATGAAATTTTTCATGATTTCAGCAACAGTTTTGTGATCATCTACTTGGACGACATTTTAATCTTTTCCAAGACTCATCTAGAGCACATCTCGCATGTAAAGCAGGTATTGCAACGACTGAGAGAAAACCATCTTTACGCGAAGATTGAGAAATGCAGTTTCCATCAAAGCCGTATTCCTTTCCTTGGATACATTATAAGTGCTGCCGGTTTCCAAATGGACCCTCAAAAACTTTCCGCTGTCTTGAAATGGCCCCAACCGACCACTTTAAGAGGGCTCCAAAGCTTTCTAGGGGTCGCAAATTACTACAGACGCTTCATCAAAGGTTTTGCCTCCATTGCGGCCCCCCTTACTGCTATGACTAAGAAAGGTACAAATTGCAAGGTATGGTCCTCAGAAGCAGAATCGGCTTTCCAGCAATTAAAAGACATGTTCAGCAAAGCTCCAATTCTTCAGCATCCAAATCCCGATCTCCAGTACATAGTTGAGGTTGATGCCTCTGAGGTAGGAGCAGGTGCCGTGCTCTCCCAGAGACAGCCTAAGTCTGGTAGAATCCATCCAGTAGCATTTTTTTCTAGAAAGTTTTCTCCAGCGGAGATGAATTACGATGTTGGGAATCGAGAACTACTGGCCATCAAATTGGCATTGTCTGAATGGCGACATCTTCTGGAAGGGGCTCCCAAACCTTTTTCTATCCTCACTGACCATAAAAACCTACTGTACCTTCAGACTGCAAGACGTTTGAACTCACGTCAGGCTCGATGGGCTCTGTTTTTCTCCCGTTTTAATTTTGTTCTTTCTTATGTTCCTGGGCATAAAAACAAGAAAGCCGATGCTCTTTCCAGACAGTTTGCTACCTCTGAAGAAGACCAACCTACCGAGCAGTATATAATCCCACCTCACAAAATTGTCGCACAGATCTCTACGGCTCTTTCCCAACAGTTACAAGAAACCCAGAATTGTGTTCCCCAAGGCTTGAAGATACCACCAGGTCGCCTGTTCGTAGCCCCTAGCCTCAGAAAACCTGTACTCCTCTGGGCACATGATGGTGTTTTATCTGGTCATCCTGGTGTCACCATCACTCTTAAGACCTTGCAGCGTCATGTCTGGTGGCCTCATATGAAAAGGGATGTTACTGACTATGTGGCTGCCTGCCCAACTTGTGCTGCTAATAAAGAACCCCGTACATTGCCTACTGGACTGTTACAACCACTTTCAGCACCTCGTCAGCCTTGGACCCATTTGACTATGGACTTCATTACAGACTTACCCAAGTCCGAGGGCATGACTGCTATATGGGTCATAGTGGATCGCTTTTCAAAAATGTCTCATTTTGTGCCGCTCCCGGGATTACCTACAGCGGAAGCACTGTCTACTCTCTTCCTTTCCCATATTGTGAGATATCATGGCATACCTACCAATGTCGTCTCAAACCGCGGATCCCAGTTTGTTTCCCGATTCTGGAGAGCGTTCTGCAAGAAACTGGGAGTAACGCTTTCACTCTCTACCTCACATCACCCTCAAACAGATGGTCAAACCGAACGCATGAACCAGACCCTAGAAACCTATCTTCGACATTATGTCAATGCCTTACACTCCAACTGGTCTGAGTATTTGCCTTTAGCTGAGTTCGCCATTAATTCCCGTTGGCACAGTGCTCTTCATACCACACCATTCTACGCAGCCCTAGGCTATCACCCTCAGACTTTTCCCCTACTTCAGCCTTCTTCTGGTGTACCAGCAGCAGATCAGCGGGTTAAAAATATTCTGCTACATTGGAAAAAGATTCGCTTATTACTACGGAAGTCAGCAGGCAAGTATGCACTTTTTTCCAACAAACGAAGACGCCATATACCTCCATATGTGGTGGGGGACAGAGTTTGGCTATCAACCAAATATGTGAGACTGAAACAACCTTCTACCAAATTGGGCCCTCGATTCATTGGTCCTTACAGAATTATTGCTCGAGTCGGGCCAGTCTCCTATCGGTTGAAATTACCCTCCTCTCTCCGGATTCATCCTGTGTTCCACGTTTCCCTCCTCAAAAAAGCAATTTTCAATCGCTACTCCAGAACGCAACAGCTACCTCCTCCTGTTCTTGTTGATGGACAAAATGAGTTTGAAGTCTCCAAGATTCTTGATTCTAGAAGACAGGGTTGTGGCCTTCGGTATCTGGTTCATTGGAAGGGATATCCTGTCACAAACCGTTCCTGGGTTCCAGCCAAAGATCTGCATGCCCCTTCTCTTATTCGAGACTTCCATGCCTCCTTTCCCACTAAACCCCGCTAGGCCCCCGGAGGGGTCCACTGGGGAGGGGGCCCTGTCATGTACCTGGGTGTATTTGAACCGGGATCTTCCTGGTCCCAAAGCTGCAGCCTTACCTGTTGCGCTACTGAGCAGATCTGGACTTTTGGAAATGTCCTCTCAGTGTTAAACATTACCTTGGACTCACTAGCCCCACCTGCTGCCAGCTGTGGACAATTTTCAATCAAAGCAGCCCTTAAAAAGGAAGTGATGCTATCTCTCAGCGCCCGTTTGTGTGGAATAGCTCCCTGGGTGTTGTGACTGCTTTTTGATCCTGATTTTCGTGTTGAACTTCTGCCTGAATTCCTGACTACTCTCCAGCCTGCTGATTTTGTACTTCACTGCCAGCTCGTGTATGACCTTTGCCTGCCTGACCACTCTCTGGATTTCGATCGTGTACCATTTTGCCTGATCTGTTGCCAACCTAACCTGCCTGACTACGTTTTCGCCTGAATCCTCAGCACACAAGTTCCACTTCGGACACTACCTATCACAGGTACCTTACACCCTCACCATGCTGAACTCCCTCTCAAAATGGTGTACAGGGGGCGGAGGCTATAGCCGCATGAAAAAACTAAAGTAAAATACGAGATTTCGAATCCATTCGAAGCACAATAACACTCACTCTGCTCTGCTCTCTGCTTCTCCCTCACCGTGCTGAACCCTCTCAAAATGGTGTACAGGGGCGGAGCCTATAGCCGCATGTAAAAAACGAAAGTAAAATACGAGATTTCGAATCGTTACAAATAACCGCTATGTATTTAGAAAAGTACAAATCCATTCGAAGCACATTAGGCATAATAGGCAGCGTCGTTGTGAGAGAGACACGGAAAATTACGAATCAACGAACCCAAAAAAAGTTACGAAAGTAGGAGTTGTGTCCAGAATCAACGAAAAACAACGTACTCTACCGAAAGTACGAATTATAAAGCAACAAAAAATTCAACGAAAAATGTCGCTTGCAAAAATACGAATGAGTCCGAACACGAAAAATCCCATCTAGCAAAATTACAAATGATTACGAATCAACAGGACCGGAAAGAAACGAACCGAAACGGAACAAATTTTTCCGTTGTGCACAAGTCTACCATACACTGTGTGAGAGCTGATTGGAGGAAAGGCACACCCCCCCTACCTTCTCCTCATAGGCAGAGGAATGAAGAAACATGCAGAGTTGTGCTGTGAATAGACCAGCTTTCTGCTAAACTATCTCCAAGTTCCCTCCCCCACACAAATTTCCAGCTGCTTTTATCTTCTGTGCTGGAGAACTTGTCAGAAGTTATCATGTTGATAACAGAAGAACGGAGCAGCAGAAACACAGGGGACTTAGTGCTTTGGAGAGAGAAAAGTAAACACTACAGATATATGTGCCCAGGTCAGATTTTATGAATGGGGTTTACATCTACTTTAAAGAAGAATTCCAGGCATGGTATATTTTTACATAGTTACATTGGTCCAACTATGTATATACCATACTTGGCAGATGCCACACAGCCCTTTCTATTAAGGTAGGGGACCTCATTTAATCTGCTGTAGATCGCTAACACTTACAGGTCTTGCTTCACCCCCAGCTTGAAACTGGAGAGTGAAAGGAGAAGCAGCAGACTCTCAAGCTCATCTGTTTTTCACTTTACTTTCTCCTCCTATCAGCATGCTCCTAGTTAGCACATGAGCACTGCAGCACAATTGATTTTTTCCTTGTGTTGACTCTCACAGTTGGAACTCTGGTGTAAGGGTCTGCAAAATTCCGATTTTTAGGTCTAACTTGGGCACTGTCTGCTTTTAAAATGTAATTGGGCACTTAAACGGTTTTCATTTAATGATGTATATATAGAGCTTTATATTTAGATTACATTTAATGATAATATATTTATATATAGATTAAATAATATTGGATTAATTAAATAGATTTATATATAGATTTAATTTAATGATGTATATACAGTAGAACTTTATATATAGATTTAATGATGACAATAGAGCTGCATTTTTTGTGTCTTTTATATCTGCCTGGTAGTGTATCTACCAAAACGATTTGTACATATCAGTAATGTATCCACATTGACTGTGTTTGATTTTATAAATAAACAAAAACTAAAACTCGCGCTTATGGAGACATACAAAAATAAATGACAAGTGAAAAGAAATTATTATATGCGCAGCTGCTACAGCATAAGGCACTAACACCTTGAGAGATAAAAAATTATAAAATGCAGCGCTAGCGAATATAAATGTGCTCAATACAAACGTATGTGTGAATGTCAACCATCTAAACCTTTCGGGATGATGGTACACACTATTAGTGAAAAGATTATGCACCAATGATTGGTGTCACCAGAAATGCAGTGGGTGTAATACTAAATGTTACCACTAAAAAGTGATCAACTAAGTAAAACCAGAAAATATACTGTGCAAAACATTAAATGAACTGAACAACCAGGCAAATAGCTCTAGGAGTAATTCACAGTACTACAGATGGTTTTCAACATCAAAGAAATAATGTCCCATTTGCAACAGTGGTTGTAATATAGAAGGAAGGGAAAAAAAAAAAATGCTTTAAAATAAAATAAAAGTCACCCAACATCCAACTTCTAGGACCAATAATGTTCGGTGAAATTCAACAGTTGGCTCAATAGCAGCAGAGATCAGAGGACCATGTGGGGAATAAAAAGAAAAAGCAACTTGTGAAGTACCGCTTAGGAACAGATTAACAATACGCTGTTATTGGGAAAACTCACAAGCCTTCAATGATAACCGAGCCTCACTGTGTTCCGGGTTCACAACGGCGTGCGTTCCACAAGAACCGGAAGCAGCGTCACTGGTTCTTAGTGTTGACCGGAAATTTGTCGATGCATTTCGCCCCTCCTCCAGGGCATCATCAAGGACATCATCTCCGGTCAAAGAAGATCCTTATATATGCGTGGAGGTCTCCGCCGCATTTATTGTGAGCCAATTAGAAAACAGGTAGAACCTCTCACCGCAATAAACCATTAGCTTCCTGAGTCACATCATTGCCCATCATTGATCAAAATGTGAGAACTTTATTGTTATATGACAATGACAGGGGTTAACAATGTGAACACATGAATAAATCAATGAATCTGAATACATGAATAAATTAGCATAGATAAAATAATCATTGACTAAATCAATGAAAATACAATAAAGTGCAATATAGTGGATATGCATCACGGAAAGGAATGGGGCAAAAGAAAAACAAACAAAACCAAAAACAAAATAAAAAAAAAAAAAAAAAAATTATTATAAAAAATAAAATAGAAAAATAAATATATAAAACTAAAATTCAAATATAAAAAAAAAAAAAAAATACATACATATATATATATATATATATATATATATATATATATATATATATATATATATATATATACACATACACATACATACATATATATATACACACATACATACATATACCCATAACAAATTTAATAAAAATTACTTTCCATAATGCATAAACCTAAAAACTACCAATTAGATAAAAAACAATTTAGATCAAGTTCGATGTTGAGACCATGCGGACTTAAAGTACCCAACCTATGTATCCACTGGGTTTCATTACGTGAGATAGCTTGTTTAAGGTTGGACCCTCTCCAATGTGCCTCAACCCTATCGATTCCACAAAACCTAAGACCCCTAGGGTCACTGTTGTGGAATAACCTAAAATGATTAGACAAACTGTGATGCTTGAACCCTTTTCTAATCCTATTTACATGCTCTCTTAATCTAATACCCAATTTTCTGTTGGTTCTGCCCACATAGTGGAGCCCACAAGGGCAGGAAAGAAGATAAGTGACATGTGTGGTTCCACAGGTAATACATTTTTTAATTTCATAAGTTTTCCCAGACACACTAAAATGGGTTGTTTTCCTAACCCTGTGTTTGGAGGTATGACAAATCATGCATTTACCACAGCTATAAAAACCTGTCTGGTCCAAAAATGTGAATAATCTCTTAGGGGGATTCACGACATTAGGGGCCAGTTTTAATCTTAATGTGGGGGGTTTGGTATAGATAAAATGAGGTGCAACTGGTAGGACACTGGTTAGATCTTTATCTTTACGTAACAGTGGCCAATGCTCCTTAATGATTCTTTCAAATTGCTTGTGTTGTCTGGTATATCCTGTAAGAAATGCGATTCCATAATCTTTCTTATCTCGGATTTTCTTTTCAAAGAGCTGTTTTCTATCTAAGCTCCGAATATCTTCCCTGGTCTTATTGAGAGCCTTGATGTCATATCCTTTCTCTTGAAATCTTTCCAAAATAATTTTTGATTGTACATCATAGTCTTCAATTTTGTTACAGTTGCGCCGCACTCGCAACATTTGGCTTTTCGGTATTCCACTTAACCATCTTGGGTGATGGCAACTTCCAAGTGGTATGTATCTGGTGGGAATCCAAAGCAATCTATGGAAGAAATATACCCCAGTTAAGCTTTTACAAACGTTATATCGATGATATTTTTATTATTTGGGCAGGATCAAGAGATTCCTTTTTTAAGTTCCTGGAAGAAATTGGTAACAACCAGTGTGGTAGTTATGATTCTGTTAATTTTCTAGATTTGGTGATTTTCAAAGAAAATGATAAATTACTTACTCGCACATATTTCAAGGAAGTTGACAGAAATGGATATATACCACTTGGAAGTTGCCATCACCCAAGATGGTTAAGTGGAATACCGAAAAACCAAATGTTGCGAGTGCGGCGCAACTGTAACAAAATTGAAGACTATGATGTACAATCAAAAATTATTTTGGAAAGATTTCAAGAGAAAGGATATGACATCAAGGCTCTCAATAAGACCAGGGAAGATATTCGGAGCTTAGATAGAAAACAGCTCTTTGAAAAGAAAATCCGAGATAAGAAAGATTATGGAATCGCATTTCTTACAGGATATACCAGACAACACAAGCAATTTGAAAGAATCATTAAGGAGCATTGGCCACTGTTACGTAAAGATAAAGATCTAACCAGTGTCCTACCAGTTGCACCTCATTTTATCTATACCAAACCCCCCACATTAAGATTAAAACTGGCCCCTAATGTCGTGAATCCCCCTAAGAGATTATTCACATTTTTGGACCAGACAGGTTTTTATAGCTGTGGTAAATGCATGATTTGTCATACCTCCAAACACAGGGTTAGGAAAACAACCCATTTTAGTGTGTCTGGGAAAACTTATGAAATTAAAAAATGTATTACCTGTGGAACCACACATGTCACTTATCTTCTTTCCTGCCCTTGTGGGCTCCACTATGTGGGCAGAACCAACAGAAAATTGGGTATTAGATTAAGAGAGCATGTAAATAGGATTAGAAAAGGGTTCAAGCATCACAGTTTGTCTAATCATTTTAGGTTATTCCACAACAGTGACCCTAGGGGTCTTAGGTTTTGTGGAATCGATAGGGTTGAGGCACATTGGAGAGGGTCCAACCTTAAACAAGCTATCTCACGTAATGAAACCCAGTGGATACATAGGTTGGGTACTTTAAGTCCGCATGGTCTCAACATCGAACTTGATCTAAATTGTTTTTTATCTAATTGGTAGTTTTTAGGTTTATGCATTATGGAAAGTAATTTTTATTAAATTTGTTATGGGTATATGTATGTATGTGTGTATATATTGTGACAGCAGGAAGGTAAAGTCACCTGGTTGCATCCAGGGGGGTAGATATATTTCGCCCAGATTCAGGCTTTACGCCGACTTATACAACTAGGTGGAGAGTTGTATAAGCCCAGCTAAGGCTAGTGGGCTCATGGATGACTCATACCTCTAGGGAGAGGGCTGGGCGTCGTGCAGGCAGGGAGTTGATGAGGCCAGCTGAAGCCTGTCAGTTCGTTTAAGGCCTCTATAAAAACTCCCAGATTCATTAGGTGTATGCTCATGCCTGGAACCAGACCTGTGTGGACTGTCTAGGGAGAGTGAACCCCTGTGCGGTGAGAAAAAGCCTGTGTGGCTATTTGCTTGGACATTTAAAACCAGGGACTTAGGGACTAGGACAGCACTAGGCTGATCCCAGTTGTTAGTTAGGAAACCTGTATGTTTAGTCAGAGGTCAAGTTGACCAGGATTTATTTTATTTATGTTTCTTTTGCTTTGCTGTGTTTTGTCACTGTAAATAGAAAATAAACCGCACCTTTTTGATTTTGAAAACCACAACCTCCGTTTGCTGGGCCTGTTTTTGTCTGGGGAGCCCATCCCGGGGGTCACACACACCCGCTGCCGAGCTAACCCCCTCACAGTTGGTGGAGAACCAGTGGCAGTTTTTTTTAAGCCAGCATGGAGGAGATACTGAAGCAGCTGGCTCTAGCAAATGCCAATCAACAGCAGACAAATGCAGGTTTGCAAAAGAGCCTTGCAGCTCAACAACAGAACTTCGCAGCCCAGCAGCAAGCTCACCAACGGAGTCTGGAAGCTCAGCAACAAGCCCAGCAGCAATCTGAGGCCCGCTTCATAGACCTGTTACAGAAGCAAGAGCAGAGACTACAACAAATGGAAGCAGTAATGCAGCAACGTCCGCAGACCAGTGAGGAAAGCCGTCCCACTAATACCGCGTCCTTTGGGGTGAGTCGTTTATTGACAAAAATGACTGGAGAGGATGATCCAGAGGTATTTTTGACCACATTTGAAAGGACTGCTGAAAGAGAAAAGTGGCCTGAGGAGCAGTGGGCTGGACTGGTGGCTCCTCTGTTAACTGGTGAATCGCAGAAGGCTTACTATGACCTAGAGCCTGACCAAGCAAAAGACTATGTGATGCTAAAAGCTGAGATATTGGCAAGGCTGGGTGTCACCCAGGCTGTCCGGGCTCAGCGTGTGCATAACTGGACTTTCCAGCTTGGAAAACCCCCCAGGTCTCAAATGTATGATCTCATTCACCTGAGCAGAAAGTGGCTACAGCCAGAGACTTTGTCCGCACCAAAGATTGTGGAACGTGTTGTAATGGATCGGTTTTTGAGAGCTCTTCCTACTGCCATCCAAAAGTGGGTAAGCCATGGAGACCCAGAGACGGCCGATGGTCTTGTGGATCGTGTGGAGAAATACTTGGCTACAGAGAACCTGACGGCCTCTTCCAGAGACACTCGGACTTTCCACCCTAAGACCAGACCATCCCCAGGGGCGGATAAGAGGATTCCAAGGGGTAAGGGTGGAGAGAGTGAGAGGGTGGGAGCTCTACCCCAAGTTTGGCGAGAACAGCCTGGGAAATCAGCGGCTCAAGAGGCGGCAAGAAGGATCGTTTGCTACCGCTGCCGGCAAGCGGGACATATTGCAGCCAATTGCCCGGTTGTGGAGGAACCCATGCAGTGTGACTTTCTGACGGGCAGACGTCAGTCACTGTGTGCGACAGTCGCATGCACTGCCATTCGAGGAATTGAGAAACATTTATGCAAAATGTGTGTTAATGGTAGAAATGTTGTGGTATTGCTGGATTCAGGTAGCCTTGTGACCCTGATAAAGGCTGAGTTAGTTAAAACAGAGGTCTCTGGGAATAGCAAGGTAGCTGTTATTTGTGTGCATGGGGACACCCGAGAGTATCCAGTGACTACAGTGTGTTTCGAGACCCCCAAAGGTACCCTCTCTCATCCAGTGGGCTTAGTATCTCAGTTACCGTATGACGCCATTGTGGGAAGGGATTTTCCGAAGTTCTGGGAACTGTGGGATGATCCTGAGCCCCCCACTGGTGCCCCTATGTACCAGGAATGTGATAGCCAGAACTCCCCTGAGAGTGGTGAGGACTCTCCGGAATTTCCCTTATCAGTATTGGCAGGGGAGACTCAAGAAACTGGAGAGGAGCCCACCTCCTCAGACGAAAACCTACCGTCTGTGGAGTTTTCTGATCTTGAGGTTCACAGGGAAAACTTTGCCACAGAACAGTTGAAAGACCCCGCCCTAATAAAGGCACGCGAAAACGTAGTGAAAATAGATGGCGAATTAGTGAACCCAGATAATACCTGCACTTACCCATACTTCAGCGTAGAGAAGGACCTACTGTATCGGGTGGCAAAAAGGGCAGAAGAAACCGTTGAGCAGCTTGTGGTGCCCAAACCTTACAGGAAGTTGGTGTTGGAGTTGGCCCATGGGCACATTCTTGGAGGTCATCTGGGGACAGAGAAAACCCGAGAGAGGGTATTACAGAGATTCTATTGGCCGGGGGTGATGAAGGACATAGAAAATTATTGTTCCTCCTGCCCTGTGTGTCAGAGGTCGGCCCCGATGCCACATTTCCGTAGCCCGCTGGTCCCTCTACCCATCATTGAGGTCCCGTTTGAGAGGATCGCCATGGATTTGGTAGGTCCTATAATCAAGTCCGCTAGGGGGCACCAGTACATATTAGTTATAATGGACTATGCCACCCGTTATCCAGAAGCGATCCCTCTCCGAAATACCTCGGCCAAAACCATAGCCAAAGAGCTATCTCTTGTGTTTAGCCGGGTGGGTATTTGTAAAGAACTGCTTACGGACCAAGGTACACCCTTTATGTCCCGGGTTATGAAGGAGCTGTGTAAATTGTTCAAAGTGACGCAATTACGTACATCTGTGTATCACCCCCAAACCGATGGGCTGGTTGAAAGATTCAACAAAACCCTAAAACAAATGTTGAAGAAAGTGGTGGATAGAGATGGAAAGGATTGGGACTGTCTACTTCCTTATCTGATGTTTGCTATTAGGGAGGTGCCCCAATCCTCTACGGGATTCTCCCCCTTTGAGTTACTGTATGGGAGACACCCAAGAGGGCTGTTGGATATTGCCAAGGAAACTTGGGAAAGTGAGAGTTCTCCCCACAGGAGTGTGATTGAGCATGTCGCCCTGATGCAAGACCGAATTGCACAGGTAATGCCCATCGTGAAGGAACATTTGGCCCAAGCGCAGTTAGCACAGCAGAGAGTGTACAACCGTGGAGCCAAGACCCGTACCTTTTCCCCGGGGGATAGGATACTGGTACTTGTCCCTACGGTTGAAAGTAAATTCCTTGCCAAATGGCAAGGCCCCTACGAGATAATGGAAAAAGTGAGCGAAGTGAATTACAAGGTCAGACAACCAGGAAGGCGAAAGCCCGAACAGATCTATCACGTTAATCTGTTGAAAGCCTGGAGGGATAGAGAGTCCCTAGTCGCAGACACTTGCTCACCAGCTCAAACTGGTTGCGTGATTCCTGAGGTTGGAATAGCAGCCACCTTGTCACAACCCCAACAACAGGAGGTTAAGGAGTTTGTGCTTCGCAACAAGGAGGTATTCTCTGAGCTGCCGGGACAAACATTTGGGGTAGAGCATGACATCATTACCCCGCCCGGTGAAAGGGTGAAGTTAAAACCCTATCGGATCCCAGAGGCCCGATGGGAGGCAATACGGGAGGAAGTACAGAAAATGCTGAACTTAGGGGTGATAGAGGAGTCCCAAAGTGATTGGTCTAGTCCCATTGTGTTGGTGCCTAAACCGGATGGGAGCTGGCGATTTTGTAACGATTTTCGTCAGTTGAACAAAGTTACAAGATTTGACACCTACCCCATGCCACGTATAGATGAGTTGATCGACCGGCTGGGAACAGCCCGATACATGACGACTCTTGACCTCACAAAAGGGTATTGGCAAATCCCCCTGGCCAAATTGGCCAAAGAGAAAACCGCATTTGTAACCCCAGACGGGGCGTTCCAATATAAAAGAATGCCGTTCGGGTTACAGAATGCGCCGGCCACATTCCAGCGGAAAATGGACCAGATGCTGAGGCCCCATCGGAAGTATGCTGCGGCTTACCTGGATGACGTAATTGTCCATAGCACAGATTGGGCCTCACATCTGCCAAAAGTGCAAGCAGTCCTGGACTCTGTTCGGGAAGCGGGGTTTACGGCTAACCCCAAGAAGTGTACCATTGGGCAGGAGGAGGCCAAATATCTTGGGTACACCATTGGGAGGGGAGTAATAAAACCCCAACTCAACAAAGTCGAGGCCATCCAGAGTTGGCCACGTCCCAACAGCAAGAAGCAGGTACGAGCCTTTCTGGGAATCGCTGGGTATTATCGGCGATTCATTCCCCACTTTGCTTCTAAGGCTGTGCCCCTAACCAACCTAACGAAGGGGAAAGGGTCGGTCATGATTAAATGGACCCCCGAGGCTGAGGCAGCATTCCAATTCTTGAAACAAGCCTTATGTAGCCAGCCAGTGTTGTACTCACCCGACTTCTCTAAAGACTTTGTCGTACAAAGTGATGCGTCAGATGTGGGGTTAGGAGCAGTATTGTCCCAGGTCTGGAACGGGGAAGAGCACCCAGTCATTTACCTCAGCAGGAAGTTGAAGTCCCATGAGGTAAATTACGCCACCGTTGAAAAGGAGTGTTTAGCGGTGAAGTGGGCTCTAGATTCCCTTCGGTACTACCTGCTAGGTAGGCACTTTGACATGGTTACGGATCACGCTCCGTTAAAGTGGATGGCTCAAAACAAGGAAACAAATAGAAGAGTGAATAGGTGGTTCCTGGCCCTCCAGGAATTCAACTTCACAGTAAAGCATCGCCCTGGCGTTCAAATGGGGAATGTGGATGCTTTGTCTCGAGTACATGAATGCCTGATTGCTGGTGTTCCAACCCCGAGGTTAAAACAAGAGGGGGGGGGTATGTGACAGCAGGAAGGTAAAGTCACCTGGTTGCATCCAGGGGGGTAGATATATTTCGCCCAGATTCAGGCTTTACGCCGACTTATACAACTAGGTGGAGAGTTGTATAAGCCCAGCTAAGGCTAGTGGGCTCATGGATGACTCATACCTCTAGGGAGAGGGCTGGGCGTCGTGCAGGCAGGGAGTTGATGAGGCCAGCTGAAGCCTGTCAGTTCGTTTAAGGCCTCTATAAAAACTCCCAGATTCATTAGGTGTATGCTCATGCCTGGAACCAGACCTGTGTGGACTGTCTAGGGAGAGTGAACCCCTGTGCGGTGAGAAAAAGCCTGTGTGGCTATTTGCTTGGACATTTAAAACCAGGGACTTAGGGACTAGGACAGCACTAGGCTGATCCCAGTTGTTAGTTAGGAAACCTGTATGTTTAGTCAGAGGTCAAGTTGACCAGGATTTATTTTATTTATGTTTCTTTTGCTTTGCTGTGTTTTGTCACTGTAAATAGAAAATAAACCGCACCTTTTTGATTTTGAAAACCACAACCTCAGTTTGCTGGGCCTGTTTTTGTCTGGGGAGCCCATCCCGGGGGTCACACACACCCGCTGCCGAGCTAACCCCCTCACAATATATATGTATGTATGTGTATGTGTATATATATATATATATATATATATATATATATATATGTATGTATTTATTTTATTTTTTTATATTTTAATTTTAATTTAAGTTTTATATATTTATTTTTCTATTTTATTTTTTATAATAATTTTATTTTATTTTTTTTAATTTTGTTTTTGGTTTTGTTTGTTTTTCTTTTGCCCCATTCCTTTCCGTGATGCATATCCACTATATTGCACTTTATTGTATTTTCATTGATTTAGTCAATGATTATTTTATCTATGCTAATTTATTCATGTATTCAGATTCATTGATTTATTCATGTGTTCACATTGTTAACCCCTGTCATTGTCATATAACAATAAAGTTCTCACATTTTGATCAATGATGGGCAATGATGTGACTCAGGAAGCTAATGGTTTATTGCGGTGAGAGGTTCTACCTTTTTTCTAATTGGCTCACAATAAGTGAGGCGGAGACCTCCACGCATATATAAGGATCTTCTTTGACCGGAGATGATGTCCTTGATGATGCCCTGGAGGAGGGGCGAAATGCATCGACAAATTTCCGGTCAACACTAAGAACCAGTGACGCTGCTTCCGGTTCTTGTGGAACGCACGCCGTTGTGAACCCGGAACACACTGACGCTCGGTTATCATTGAAGGCTTGTGAGTTTTCCCAATAACAGCGTATTGTTAATCTGTTCCTAAGCGGTACTTCACAAGTTGCTTTTTCTTTTTATTCCCCACATGGTCCTCTGATCTCTGCTGCTATTGAGCCAACTGTTGAATTTCACCGAACATTATTGGTCCTAGAAGTTGGATGTTGGGTGACTTTTATTTTATTTTAAAGCAATTTTTTATTTTTTTTTTCCCTTCCTTCTATATTACAACCACTGTTGCAAATGGGACATTATTTCTTTGATGTTGAAAACCATCTGTAGTACTGTGAATTACTCCTAGAGCTATTTGCCTGGTTGTTCAGTTCATTTAATGTTTTGCACAGTATATTTTCTGGTTTTACTTAGTTGATCACTTTTTAGTGGTAACATTTAGTATTACACCCACTGCATTTCTGGTGACACCAATCATTGGTGCATAATCTTTTCACTAATAGTGTGTACCATCATCCCGAAAGGTTTAGATGGTTGACATTCACACATACGTTTGTATTGAGCACATTTATATTCGCTAGCGCTGTGTTTGATTTTATAATTCTTTTCTATGTTTTGTTTTGTTTTGTTTACATCAGATAGGGAGAGATCAGCAGAGGCTCATTCAGCAAGAGGTCTGGGATAATATGTTATTTTCCTATTCTTTGGAACTATATTTTGACTTCTATTAAAAAAAGCAATAAAAAATGTCTGTTAGAATTATTATAGCAGGAAAAGAACACTGGTTAAGAGTATATATTAATGAAGCCAAAAAACAAAACATCAGAAATAATCATAATACAAAATAAATAAAAAAATAGCCAAAATAAGTACAAAGAAGGATCATGACTTGGGCCATGATTGAAGCTGTTCCAGGATAAACGAAAATATAAATGTGCTCTGAACACTGAAATGTTTCCCAGAGTTCCTGAGATAACAGGAACGTAAGTGTAATCTATAAAAGTGCTCATTTTCGTTACTATGTGATGTAAAACTACATAAAAATTGAATTTCATCACGTACTGAGCGTTTCAGTCATTATAACAATGTTCAATCAAAATAACAGAGCGGCCAAGCCACTGATGTCACTGACTTTTCTTTCAAAGCAATGATTACAAAAGAGGGGGATTATGGGAAATGGTGTGATACTTGGAAATTCTGTTTTTTTCTTATAAGTGCTTCAGATACATTTAAAGGAGACCACCTAAAACTAAAATTGAAATACGTTGCTAGCACTATTATTTTCATTATTGTGACTGCTTTGGATTATTATAGGTTCTTGGTGGTGTGGGCATTTCTCAGAGGCTTAAAGCAGAGCTTCAGACCTTGTTCTTCATGGCTTTGACCCCCTTCCTGCTCCACAATGTTTTGTCATTTCTGCGCTAGCCATCTTTGCACGTGCACATGGGAATCCCCTCATGCGTGCAGATGTACAGGGAGACCCACGTGTGCGGGAATGTACTGCAGGACTGTTATGGACCTGAAGACCTGCAGCACATCTGTGCGCACAAGGAATCCAAGAGGAGGGCCCAGATATCCTTCTTATTTAGGTAGTAACAATGCAAAAATTAGAAGGATGCTTGGACAGCCGCACTCAGCTATGATTAAGCACTGAATCGCAGTGTGAAACGCGTCAGCTCATACCTGCTGTTTTTTTGCTGTGGCATGTATTTTGTGCTTTTGTTTTAATAAAAGAACCATTTTTTTGGAGTGCGGCTGTCCAAGCGTCCTTCTAATTTTTGCATTTCTATATGCATTGCCTGCACCCACGGCTCTGGATCCTGTGAAAGACTCATCAGTCACACCTGAGCGGTAACCTTTCCTCTTTGATAGGTAGTAACAATGTTTAAAAAAATAAATATATATATGTCCACTTTAAAGAGAGGGATGGAGAAGGAGGCAGGGCAAGAGGAGATTCGTTTTAGGGTGAAGGTCTTCTGCAAAGCCTATATATTGTCAAAATAAAAAACAAAAATCAGCACAAGGGACAGTAAGCTGTGCCCCTTGTGCTTCTGTCTCCTCTGTTTACTTAACTCCTCCTTCATTGGATCCCCCCCCCCACACACACACACACACACACACACACACCTCTACCGCCGTAATCCTCTAGTTATACAGTGGTTAATAGAACTAAGGGAGCTGTGATAGTCATTTATCAAGGGTAGCCGACTATGCTCACCCTTTCCACAAAGCTCCCTATTTATAAAAGCAGTACTTCATTTATGAATGGAGGATGGATGAGTGAAAGTTGGGCAGTCTTGATAAGTGCCTGTCATGGCTCTCAATAACCCCCACTTCATCAGGAGATTATGACAGCAGGGGTAGGGGAAGATCAATGGAGACAGATTTCAGGTAACAGAGAAGACCGAAAAACAATGAACACATCCTACTGGCTGTTTTTCTTTTTAAAGAAGTCAAAATCCTCCGAAAGAAAATTCCAAAAAAAAAAAACAACCTGCAAGACAAAGGCATTATGAGCTAGTATGCATCCCATACTAGCACATTATGAAATACTTACCTTAGAACGATGCCATGCAGTCCGCTCCCACGCTTGACATCTTTCCTGGAGTTACTTCCGGATTCGTGAGCTCTGGCGCTGTGGTTGGCCTGAGCCGGGATGATGTCACTCTCGCACATGCGTGCAGGTGCCTCCAGTCACAGCACGGGTCCTGAAGAAACGGCACGAGCGGGCTGTTCCTTCAGTGCACATGCGCCGATGGCGGCAGCATATATAGTAAATATCTCCTAAACGGTGCAAGTTACTATAGGCTTACCTGTAGGTATAATTAAAGCGGAAGACTTCACTTAAGTTGACTAAACTTTTTTAAAGCTTTAAAATTGGGTTGGTCAAACTAGGCTTGTTTTTGATCCAAGAATAATAGAAAGTACTGTATACAAAAACAATCATGACTATCCATATTATGCCATAAAGAGCTGCAACAGATGGCTGATGATTTCTAACTGCCGCCACTAGTAGCTTCTATTACAGCAGTTTTCAATACCAGGGGTTATGGCAAAGAACTAGTTGTAGTAGTGAATTTTCCTTGCATATTAAGAACAGTTGAATTGAATATTTTACTGTGCAGAGTGAAGTATACAGAATAGAAACATCTTGTTTCAGAGGGGCTAGGGAACCAGAACGTATGGTCCCTTCTTAATTTATGCCTGGGTCTAGGCTGGATTCATACCTATGAGTTTTCTGTGATGTACTTTTACATTAAGATCACTCATGAGTAGTGATGAGCCGAACACCCCCGGGTTCGGTTCGCACCAGAACCCGCGAACGGACCGAAAGTTCGTACGAACATTAGAACCCTATTAAATACAATGGATGCGAACGTTCGAATTCTAAAGTGCTAATTATAACAACTATTATGCATGTTATTGTCCTAAAAAGGGTTTGGGAACCCGGGTTCTGCACCAGGGGACATGTATCAATGCAAAAAGAAGTTTTAAAAACGGTCGTTTTTCGGGAGCAGTCATTTTAATGATGCATAAAGTGAAAAAAAAAAAGTCAAATATTCCTTTAAATATCGTACCTGGGGGGTGTCTAAAGTATGCCTGTGAAGTGCCACGTGTTTCCCGTGTTTAGAACTGTCCCTGCACAAAATGACACTTCTAAAGGAAAAAAAAGCCATTTAAAACTGCTTGCGGCTTTAATGTAATGTCTGGTCCCGGTAATATGGATGAAAATCTTTAAGAAAAATGGCATAGCTACCCCATGACCCCCCCCCCCTACCCCAGCCCATTACCAGCCCCTTTGGGTCTTGTATGGATATTAAGGGGAACCCCGCACATAAAATAAAAAAGGCCCTATATACTCTGAACAGCCGTATACAGGCGGTGCATACAAGACAGGGACTGTAGGTTTGTTCTTATGTAGAATCTGTTTGTAATTTTGAACAGGTACATTGTTTAAGTGTAGCTCCAGCCCAAAAATCTATTTTTAAACTTTTTGGAAAACATAGGTAAGGGTTATCACCCCTGTAACATTTGTTTTGCTGTCTGTGCCCCTGTTCAGAACATTTCACCTCACTTTCCGTCCCAATGACAACTGTTTTTGAAATGTGGTGTTTTTCTTGAAACAAGGATTGCTGATAAAGCATCAGTACAGAGGAGACACCTTTCTCCCATATTAATTCTTACAGGAGAGAATTTTCCTTCCTAGGGGTAGATTTCCTCTCACTTCCTGTTGTCTTCTTGCGTTTGCAAGTAGGAGTCGTTTGTAAGTTGGATGTTTGAAAGTAGGGACCTGCCGTAGATACTCTGCAGAAATAGGCCCCTTAGTTGTTGGTGTTGGCACAACACTGTAAGCACTCACAGTTACTCTTGGTTGGTGCTGGAACGCCCTGCTGTCAACTATTATATCAGGAATTGTAATTACATATAATTGTTGAACAGTGGTAGTAAAAATTGGGCCTTTGATGGTGGTGCTGGTGCCACAACACTGTAAGCCCTGACAGTTACTCTTGGTGGGTGCAGCAATGGGCCCTGCTGTGAATTATTAGATCAAGAATTGTAATTGCATGCCCCTGTTGAACAGGGGCTGAAAAATTGGGCCTTTGGTGGTGGTGGTGGTGTTGACACAACACTGTAAGCCCTCAGAGTTACTCTTGGTGGGTGCAGGAATGGGCCCTGCTGTGAATTATTAGATCAAGAATTGTAATTACATGCCCCTGTTGAACAGGGGCTGAAAAATTGGGCCTTAGGCACTGGTGGCACAACACTACAACCCCTCACAGATACTGTACTTGGAGCACAGCAATGAGCCCTGTTGCAAAGTATTGCTTCAAAAATTGTAATGACACGCCCCTGTTAAACAGGGGCTGAAAAATTGGGCCTTAGGCACTGGTGCCACAACACTCCAACCCCTCACAGATACTGTACTTGGAGCACAGCAATGAGCCCTATGGCAAATTATTGCTAAAAAAATTGTAATTACACGCCCCTGTAAAACAGGGGCTGAAAAATTGGGCCTTAGCCACTGGTGGCGGCACCCATAAACAAAAATGATCTTCCAAGCTATCATCATCAATCGTATCATTGAGGACTCGGAGGAGGAGGATAGCCAGTCAACATAACAGCACAGACACTCAGCATCAGCATCAGTCTTGAAGGGATGTGACATGTTAAAATCAATTAGTCTGTTATATCAGCATCAGGTGTGTGGTAGCTGGTGGTGATCCAAGACTGGTTCATCTTGATGAAAGTCAGTCGATCAACCGAGTCGGTGGACAGGCGCACCCTGTGATCCGTGACAAATCCTCCAGCAGCACTGAATGTGCGTTCCGAAAGAACGTTGGATGCAGGACAGGCCAGTAGCTCAATTGCATACTGTGCAAGCTCTGGCCAGTGATCCATCCTCAAGACCCAGTAAGCCAGAGGATTTTCGGTGGGGAAGGTGTCCAAGTCTGACCTTGCCCCTAGATATTCCTGCACCATGTTTATCAGACGCTGGCGATGGTTGCTGGAACCAATCATACTTTGGGGCTGCGGACTAAAGAATTGTCTGAACGCATCGGTCAGACGGCCACCTTCCCCACCGCTCCTTCTTTGACTGGCCGAAGCCTCAGCAACTCGTTGTCCTGGACCAGGAGTTTGTAACCTCCCAGTCTCTGGGAACGCGTTGCACAGACCTTTCTGCAAGGCCTCCCGGAGTTGTCTCATCCTCTGCTCCCTCTGCGACGGTAACATAAGGTCCGCAACCTTACCCTTGTACCGTGGATCAAGGAGAGTGGCCAGCCAGTAATGGTCCCTCTCCTTGATCCGAAGAATACGAGGATCCTTCCGCAGACTTTGCAGGATCAGGGAGGCCATGCAGCGTAGGTTTGCTGAGGCATTCGCTCCGGAGTCCTCTGGGTCACTAAGGACGACATGATCCGCAGTCACCTCCTCCCAGCCACGTACAAGTCCACTGGTTTCTTGGGACTGTAAATCATCCCTAAAAGACTGCTGCTGATGATGCTGAGTGCCAGCCTCCACCTCCATGCTGACACAATCCTCCTCCTCCTCCTCCTCCTCTTCCTCTTCCTGTGCGATGGGTGGGACAGAAGGAACACTGTCTGGGTAAAGGGGGCCTTGAGAGGCAAGGAAGTCCTCCTCTTCCTGCCTCTGTTCTGCCTCAAGTGCCCTGTCCATTATTCCACGCAGCGTGTGCTCCAACAGGTGGACAAGAGGTACAGTGTCACTGATGCATGCACTGTCACTGCTCACCATCCTCGTGGCCTCCTCAAATGGTGCCAGGACAGTGCATGCATCCCTGATCATGCCCCACTGGCGTGGAGAAAAAAAACCAAGCTCCCCTGACCCTGTCCTGGTGCCGTAGCCGCACAGGTACTCATTGATGGCCCTCTGCTGCGTGTGCAGCCGCTGCAGCATGGCCAACGTTGAGTTCCACCTGGTGGGCATGTCACATATAAGGCGGTTCTTGGGCAGGTTCAACTCCTTTTGCAGCTCAGCCAGGCGAGCACTGGCATTATAAGATCTGCGGAAATGCACACAGACTTTCCTGGCCTGCCTCAGGACATCCTGTAAGCCCGGGTACCTGCCCAAGAACCGCTGCACCACCAGGTTAAGGACGTGAGCCACACAGGGCACATGGGTCAGTTGTCCCTGTCGGAGGGCGGAGAGGAGGTTGGTGCCATTGTCGCAAACCACCATTCCTGGCTTAAGCTGGCGTGGCGTCAACCACCTCTCGGCCTGGCCCTGCAGAGCAGACAGGACCTCTGCCCCAGTGTGGCTTCTGTCCCCCAAACACACCAGCGCAAGCACGGCATGGCATCTTTTTGCCTGCGTAATTGCGTAGCCCCGTGAACGGCTACGGAGCACCGCTGGTTCATAGGACAAACCACAGGAAGAGGCCATGGAGGAAGAAGAAGAGGAGGGGGTGGAGGAGAGAGGTGTGTCACAACCAGTAGTAGCATTTTGGAGGCGTGGCGGTGGGACAACCTCCAACACTACTGCACCTTGTCCTGCATCCTTCCCAGCTGCCAAAAGAGTGACCCAATGGGCCGTGAAAGAAAGATAACGTCCCTGTCCATGCCTGCTGGACCATGAGTCAGCGGTAATATGCACCTTACCGCTGACCGCCCTGTCCAGCGAGGCCAAGACATTGCCTTCCACATGCCGGTAGAGAGCCGGAATAGCCTTCCGTGAGAAAAAGTGGCGTTTGGGAACCTGCCACTGAGGAACCGCACATTGCACAAACTCACGGAAGGGGGCCGAGTCTACCAACTGAAAAGGCAGCAGTTGAAGCGCTAGCAATTTAGCCAAGCTAGCATTCAACCGCTGGGCATGTGGATGGCTGGGAGTGAACTTCTTTCGACGGTCCAGCAGCTGGGGCAGGGAAATTCGCCTGCTAGAATCGGACGTCGGTGTACTGCTAGCAGAGTGGCCGCAAGTACTTGGCTGTGACACACCTAATTCTACACCTTCATTCCTCTCAGTGCATGTTTCAGAGAGGACTGAAGTTATAGTGGGGTTGGAAATCCCAGCTGATGCGGTGCAAGGAGAGGTCCGCTTTGTTCTTTGGTGTGGGTCTTTGAGGTAGGCTTGCCAACGAGCTGCATGGCAGGTCAACATATGTCTGGTCAGGCATGTGGTACCCAAGCGGCTGATGTTTTGGCCACGCGATATACGCTTGAGACATATGTTGCAAACAGCAGCTGTGCGATCTGATGCACTAGCCTCAAAAAAGGCCCACACCAAGGAACTTTTTGAATGACGGGCAGAGGCAGCGCCCTGCACAGGCGGAGCTCTGCGGTGTGATTCCGTCGGTGTACTGCCCTTACGCTGGCCACCAAAGGGCATCCTGTCTCGTTGGAGATGTGCCTCCTCCTCATCCTCCTCCTCCTCTCTCCTATTAGGCACCCACGTGGAGTCAGTGACCTCATCATCCCCTCCCTCCTCATCACTGGAGCCAATCTGGCAGTATGCTGCAGCTGCTGGAACATGACTGCCAGATTGGTGTCCTTCTTGAGCATCCCCTCTGTCTGCTCTCACCCTACTGCCTTCCTGTAGCTGGGTTTCATCATCAGACCCTTCAAAACGCTGGGCATCCTCCTGGAGCATGTACCCAACACTGTGCTCAAACAGTTCGGGGGACTCCTCAGGAGGAGGACATGGTGGGTCTAGGGAAGGAGTGACTGATGATGAGTCTGACATTGATACCAGGGAAGAGGACGCTTTGGCAGCTGCTTTGCCAGTACCCTGAGCCTGGGTGAGAGAGGATGAGGAGGAGGAGGAGGGCTTGGTCATCCACTCTACCAAGTCTTCGGCATGATGTGGCTCAACATGTCCAGCTGCGGAAAAGAAGGACAAGCGTGTCCCATGGCCATGTGCTGATGACAATGCACCGCGTCCACGACCAGCACTGTTGCCCCCAGACACAGAGCCTGCTTGCCCTCTTTTATTGCCTCCTGACTGTCTGCCTCTCCTTGTTTGCCTTCCAGACATTCTAATAGATGGCCTGCAGGGAGATGGGAAAAAAGCAATAAGGGCTACCTTCAGGTGTCCTTCTCTGTCCCTTGAAACAAGGACTTGCACAGTGAAAGAAACTGACACTCTCCCTACCTACAGTTTTCTGTCCCTAGAAAAAATGTTTTTTTTAAGCACAATATAGCACAAGGAGAATTCACTCACTGTCCTTCCAGGTCCCTAGAAACAAGGACTTGCACAGTGAAAGAAACTGACACTCTCCCTACCTACAGTTTTCTGTCCCTAGAAAAAATGTTTTTTTTAAGCACAATATAGCACAAGGAGAATTCACTCACTGTCCTTCCAGGTCCCTAGAAACAAGGACTTGCACAGTGAAAGAAACTGACACTCTCCCTACCTACAGTTTTCTGTCCCTAGAAAAAATGTTTTTTTTAAGCACAATATAGCACAAGGAGAATTCACTCACTGTCCTTCCAGGTCCCTGGAAACAAGGACTTGCACAGTGAAAGAAACTGACACTCTCCCTACCTACAGTTTTCTGTCCCTAGAAAAAATGTTTTTTTTAAGCACAATATAGCACAAGGAGAATTCACTCACTGTCCTTCCAGGTCCCTAGAAACAAGGACTTGCACAGTGAAAGAAACTGACACTCTCCCTACCTACAGTTTTCTGTCCCTAGAAAAAATGTTTTTTTTAAGCACAATATAGCACAAGGAGAATTCACTCACTGTCCTTCCAGGTCCCTAGAAACAAGGACTTACACAGTGAAAGAAACTGACACTCTCCCTACCTACAGTTTTCTGTCCCTAGAAAAAATATTTTTTTTAAGCACAATATAGCACAAGGAGAATTCACTCACTGTCCTTCCAGGTCCCTAGAAACAAGGACTTGCACAGTGAAAGAAACTGACACTCTCCCTACCTACAGTTTTCTGTCCTTAGAAAAAATGTTTTTTTTAAGCACAATATAGCACAAGGAGAATTCACTCACTGTCCTTCCAGGTCCCTAGAAACAAGGACTTGCACAGTGAAAGAAACTGACACTCTCCCTACCTACAGTTTTCTGTCCCTAGAAAAAATGTTTTTTTTAAGCACAATATAGCACAAGGAGAATTCACTCACTGTCCTTCCAGGTCCCTGGAAACAAGGACTTGCACAGTGAAAGAAACTGACACTCTCCCTACCTACAGTTTTCTGTCCCTAGAAAAAATGTTTTTTTTAAGCACAATATAGCACAAGGAGAATTCACTCACTGTCCTTCCAGGTCCCTAGAAACAAGGACTTACACAGTGAAAGAAACTGACACTCTCCCTACCTACAGTTTTCTGTCCCTAGAAAAAATGTTTTTTTTAAGCACAATATAGCACAAGGAGAATTCACTCACTGTCCTTCCAGGTCCCTAGAAACAAGGACTTGCACAGTGAAAGAAACTGACACTCTCCCTACCTACAGTTTTCTGTCCCTAGAAAAAAATGTTTTTTTTAAGCACAATATAGCACAAGGAGAATTCACTCACTGTCCTTCCAGGTCCCTAGAAACAAGGACTTACACAGTGAAAGAAACTGACACTCTCCCTACCTACAGTTTTCTGTCCCTAGAAAAAATGTTTTTTTTAAGCACAATATAGCACAAGGAGAATTCACTCACTGTCCTTCCAGGTCCCTAGAAACAAGGACTTGCACAGTGAAAGAAACTGACACTCTCCCTACCTACAGTTTTCTGTCCCTAGAAAAAATGTTTTTTTTTTTAAGCACAATATAGCACAAGGAGAATTCACTCACTGTCCTTCCAGGTCCCTAGAAACAAGGACTTGCACAGTGAAAGAAACTGACACTCTCCCTACCTACAGTTTTCTGTCCCTAGAAAAAATGTTTTTTTTAAGCACACTATAGCACAAGGAGAATTCACTCACTGTCCTTCCCAGTCCCTAGAAACAAGGACTTGCACAGTGAAAGAAACTGACACTCTCCCTACCTACAGTTTTCTGTCCCTAGAAAAAATGTTTTTTTTAAGCACAATATAGCACAAGGAGAATTCACTCACTGTCCTTCCAGGTCCCTAGAAACAAGGACTTACACAGTGAAAGAAACTGACACTCTCCCTACCTACAGTTTTCTGTCCCTAGAAAAAATGTTTTTTTTAAGCACAATATAGCACAAGGAGAATTCACTCACTGTCCTTCCAGGTCCCTAGAAACAAGGACTTGCACAGTGAAAGAAACTGACACTCTCCCTACCTACAGTTTTCTGTCCCTAGAAAAAATGTTTTTTTTAAGCACAATATAGCACAAGGAGAATTCACTCACTGTCCTTCCAGGTCCCTAGAAACAAGGACTTGCACAGTGAAAGAAACTGACACTCTCCCTACCTACAGTTTTCTGTCCCTAGAAAAAATGTTTTTTTAAGCACAATATAGCACAAGGAGAATTCACTCACTGTCCTTCCAGGTCCCTGGAAACAAGGACTTGCACAGTGAAAGAAACTGACACTCTCCCTACCTACAGTTTTCTGTCCCTAGAAAAAATGTTTTTTTTAAGCACAATATAGCACAAGGAGAATTCACTCACTGTCCTTCCAGGTCCCTAGAAACAAGGACTTACACAGTGAAAGAAACTGACACTCTCCCTACCTACAGTTTTCTGTCCCTAGAAAAAATGTTTTTTTTAAGCACAATATAGCACAAGGAGAATTCACTCACTGTCCTTCCAGGTCCCTAGAAACAAGGACTTGCACAGTGAAAGAAACTGACACTCTCCCTACCTACAGTTTTCTGTCCCTAGAAAAAATGTTTTTTTTAAGCACAATATAGCACAAGGAGAATTCACTCACTGTCCTTCCAGGTCCCTAGAAACAAGGACTTACACAGTGAAAGAAACTGACACTCTCCCTACCTACAGTTTTCTGTCCCTAGAAAAAATGTTTTTTTTAAGCACAATATAGCACAAGGAGAATTCACTCACTGTCCTTCCAGGTCCCTAGAAACAAGGACTTGCACAGTGAAAGAAACTGACACTCTCCCTACCTACAGTTTTCTGTCCCTAGAAAAAATGTTTTTTTTAAGCACAATATAGCACAAGGAGAATTCACTCACTGTCCTTCCAGGTCCCTAGAAACAAGGACTTGCACAGTGAAAGAAACTGACACTCTCCCTACCTACAGTTTTCTGTCCCTAGAAAAAATGTTTTTTTTTTTAAGCACAATATAGCAGAAGGAGAATTCACTCACTGTCCTTCCAGGTCCCTAGAAACAAGGACTTGCACAGTGAAAGAAACTGACACTCTCCCTACCTACAGTTTTCTGTCCCTAGAAAAAATGTTTTTTTTAAGCACACTATAGCACAAGGAGAATTCACTCACTGTCCTTCCCAGTCCCTAGAAACAAGGACTTGCACAGTGAAAGAAACTGACACTCTCCCTACCTACAGTTTTCTGTCCCTAGAAAAAATGTTTTTTTTAAGCACAATATAGCACAAGGAGAATTCACTCACTGTCCTTCCAGGTCCCTAGAAACAAGGACTTGCACAGTGAAAGAAACTGACACTCTCCCTACCTACAGTTTTCTGTCCCTAGAAAAAATGTTTTTTTTAAGCACAATATAGCACAAGGAGAATTCACTCACTGTCCTTCCAGGTCCCTGGAAACAAGGACTTGCACAGTGAAAGAAACTGACACTCTCCCTACCTACAGTTTTCTGTCCCTAGAAAAAATGATTTTTTTAAGCACAATATAGCACAAGGAGAATTCACTCACTGTCCTTCCAGGTCCCTAGAAACAAGGACTTACACAGTGAAAGAAACTGACACTCTCCCTACCTACAGTTTTCTGTCCCTAGAAAAAATGTTTTTTTTAAGCACACTATAGCACAAGCACAAAACACACTGACACTCTCCCTACCTATCCTTCTCTTTCCCTAAACTAAAGGAATCCAGGTTAAGCAAGAAAGAAATAAAAGTCACTGTCCCTGCCTATGCTGCTCTATCCCTGCTCCGGAACACACTACACTAGGCCGCCGTGCTGGCGGCCTTTTATAGTGTGGGGCGTGTACTAAACACCCTCAGCAATAATTGGGCACAGGCATCCTGCCTGTGGCCAATCATTGCTCTCCTCGCTGCCGGCGCTGTGATTGGCCAAGCATGCGGGGTCACAGTGCATGCTTGGCCAATCACAGCGCCTGGATGACACTGCGATGGCGTAGTGCATTGTGGGCCGTTCGCGTCACTCGAATTTGGCGCGAACGGCCCAAATCGTTCGATCTTCGTCGAACGATCGAACAGCCGATGTTCGAGTCGAACGTATGTTCGATTCGAACACGAAGCTCATCCCTACTCATGAGTTACAATATGCATTATGCCATCATTTACCAATCTGTAAATTGAATGGATGTATCAAAGAAACCAAGGATTAAGACCTATTAGTGCAACAACTCACATTTTTAAATCAAGACAATATACCTTAGACTTAGTTATTAGCTGTAAATTCATGTTTTTTATGTAATCTAATGAGGACAGAAATAAGAAGCAATGATATCAAAAGTTTGCAGTGGTATGGAAATAATGATTATCTGGGAGTACTTAATATGACCACTATGTGATAGATATTGCACAGCTAAGGAATGGGTAAGGGTTGATACAGTTCAGACCAAGAGGTTATTATGACCTCTGTGACAGCAGGAAGGTAAAGTCACCTGGTTGCATCCAGGGGGGTAGATATATTTCGCCCAGATTCAGGCTTTACGCCGACTTATACAACTAGGTGGAGAGTTGTATAAGGCTAGTGGGCTCATGGATGACTCATACCTCTAGGGAGAGTGTGGGGCGTCGTACAGACAGGGAGTTGATGAGACCAGCTGAAGCTTGTCAGCTCATTTAGGCCTCTATAAGAACTCCCAGCTTCATTAGATGTTAGCTCATGCCTGGAACCAGACCTGTGTGGACTGTCTAGGGAGAGTGAACCCCTGTGCGGTGAGACAAAGCCTGTGTGGCTATTTGCTTGGACATTTAAAACCAGGGACTTAGGGACTAGGACAGCACCAGGCTGATCCCAGTTGTTAGTTAGGAAACCTGTATGTTTAGTCAGAGGTCAAGTTGACCAGGATTTATTTTGTTTATGTTTCTTTTGCTTTGCTGTGTTTTGTCACTGTAAATAGAAAATAAACCGCACCTTTTTGATTTTGAAAACCACAACCTCCGTTTGCTGGGCCTGTTTTTGTGTGGGGAGCCCATCTCGGGGGTCACACACACCCGCTGCCGAGCTAACCCCCTCACAGTTGGTGGAGAACCAGTGGCAGTTTTTTTTTAAGCCAGCATGGAGGAGATACTGAAGCAGCTGGCTCTAGCAAATGCCAATCAACAGCAGACAAATGCAGGTTTGCAAAAGAGCCTTGCAGCTCAACAACAGAACTTCGCAGCCCAGCAGCAAGCTCATCAACAGAGCCTTGCAGCCCAGCAGCAAGCTCATCAACAGAGCCTTGCAGCCCAGCAGCAGACAAACGCAACTTTGCAACAGAGTCTGGAGGCTCAGCAACAAGCCCAGCAGCAATCTGAGGCCCGCTTCATAGACCTGTTACAGAAGCAAGAGCAGAGACTACAACAACAGATGGAAGCAGCAATGCAGCAACGTCCGCAGACCAGTGAGGAAAGCCGTCCCACTAATACCGCGTCCTTTGGGGTGAGTCGTTTATTGACAAAAATGACTGGAGAGGATGATCCAGAGGTATTTTTGACCACATTTGAAAGGACCGCTGAAAGAGAAAAGTGGCCTGAGGAGCAGTGGGCTGGACTGGTGGCTCCTCTGTTAACTGGTGAATCGCAGAAAGCTTACTATGACCTAGAGCCTAACCAAGCAAAAGACTATGCGATGCTAAAAGCTGAAATATTGGCAAGGCTGGGTGTCACCCAGGCTGTCCGGGCTCAGCGTGTGCATAACTGGACTTTCCAGCTTGGAAAACCCCCCAGGTCTCAAATGTATGATCTCATTCACCTGAGCAGAAAGTGGCTACAGCCAGAGACTTTGTCCGCACCAAAGATTGTGGAACGTGTTGTAATGGATCGGGTTTTGAGAGCTCTTCCTACTGCCATCCAAAAGTGGGTAAGCCATGGAGACCCAGAGACGGCCGATGGTCTTGTGGATCGTGTGGAGAAATACTTGGCTACAGAGAACCTGACGGCCTCTTCCAGAGACACTCGGACTTTCCACCCTAAGACCAGACCATCCCCAGGGGCAGATAAGAGGATTCCAAGGAGTGAGGGTGGAGAGAGTGAGAGGGTGGGAGCTCTACCCCAAGTTTGGCGAGAACAGCCTGGGAAATCAGCGGCTCAAGAGGCCGCAAGAAGGATCGTTTGCTACCGCTGCCGGCAAGCGGGACATATTGCAGCCAATTGCCCGGTTGTGGAGGAACCCATGCAGTGTGACTTTCTGACGGGCAGACGTCAGTCGCTGTGTGCGACAGTCGCATGCACTGCCATTCGAGGAACTGAGAAACATTTATGCAAAATGTGTGTTAATGGTAGAAATGTTGTGGTATTGCTGGATTCAGGTAGCCTTGTGACCCTGATAAAGGCTGAGTTAGTTAAAACAGAGGTCTCTGGGAATAGCAAGGTAGCTGTTATTTGTGTGAATGGGGACACCCGAGAGTATCCAGTGACTACAGTGTGTTTCGAGACCCCCAAAGGTACCCTCTCTCATCCAGTGGGCTTAGTATCTCAGTTACCGCATGACGCCATTGTGGGAAGGGATTTTCCGAAGTTCTGGGAACTGTGGGATGATCCTGAGCCCCCCACTGGTGCCCCTATGTACCAGGAATGTGATAGCCAGAACTCCCCTGAGAGTGGTGAGGACTCTCCGGAATTTCCCTTATCAGTATTGGCAGGGGAGACTCAAGAAACTGGAGAGGAGCCCACCTCCTCAGACGAAAACCTGCCGTCTGTGGAGTTTTCTGATCTTGAGGTTCACAGGGAAAACTTTGCCACAGAACAGTTGAAAGACCCCGCCCTAATAAAGGCACGGGAAAACGTAGTGAAAATAGATGGCGAGTTAGTGAACCCAGATAATACCTGCACTTACCCATACTTCAGGGTAGAGAAGGACCTACTGTATCGGGTGGCAAAAAGGGCAGAAGAAACCGTTGAGCAGCTTGTGGTGCCCAAACCTTACAGGAAGTTGGTGTTGGAGTTGGCCCATGGGCACATTCTTGGAGGTCATCTGGGGACAGAGAAAACCCGAGAGAGGGTATTACAGAGATTCTATTGGCCGGGGGTGATGAAGGACATAGAAAATTATTGTTCCTCCTGCCCTGTGTGTCAGAGGTCGGCCCCGATGCCACATTTCCGTAGCCCGCTGGTCCCTCTACCCATCATTGAGGTCCCGTTTGAGAGGATCGCCATGGATTTGGTAGGTCCTATAATCAAGTCCGCTAGGGGGCACCAGTACATATTAGTTATAATGGACTATGCCACCCGTTATCCAGAAGCGATCCCTCTCCGAAATACCTCGGCCAAAACCATAGCCAAAGAGCTATCTCTTGTGTTTAGCCGGGTGGGTATTTGTAAAGAACTGCTTACGGACCAAGGTACACCCTTTATGTCCCGGGTTATGAAGGAGCTGTGTAAATTGTTCAAAGTGACGCAATTACGTACATCTGTGTATCACCCCCAAACCGATGGGCTGGTTGAAAGGTTCAACAAAACCCTAAAACAAATGTTGAAGAAAGTGGTGGATAGAGATGGAAAGGATTGGGACTGTCTACTTCCTTATCTGATGTTTGCTATTAGGGAGGTGCCCCAATCCTCTACGGGATTCTCCCCCTTTGAGTTACTGTATGGGAGACACCCAAGAGGGCTGTTGGATATTGCCAAGGAAACTTGGGAAAGTGAGAGTTCTCCCCACAGGAGTGTGATTGAGCATGTCGCCCTGATGCAAGACCGAATTGCACAGGTAATGCCCATCGTGAAGGAACATTTGGCCCAAGCGCAGTTAGCACAGCAGAGAGTGTACAACCGTGCAGCCAAGACCCGTACCTTTTCCCCGGGGGATAGGATACTGGTACTTGTCCCTACGGTTGAAAGTAAATTCCTTGCCAAATGGCAAGGCCCCTACGAGATAATGGAAAAAGTGAGCGAAGTGAATTACAAGGTCAGACAACCAGGAAGGCTAAAGCCCGAACAGATCTATCACGTTAATCTGTTGAAAGCCTGGAGGGATAGAGAGTCCCTAGTCGCAGACACTTGGTCACCAGCTCAAACTGGTTGCGTGATTCCGGAGGTTGGAATAGCAGCCACCTTGTCACAACCCCAACAACAGGAGGTTAAGGAGTTTGTGCTTCGCAACAAGGAGGTATTCTCTGAGCTGCCGGGACAAACATCTGGGGTAGAGCATGACATCATTACCCCGCCCGGTGAAAGGGTGAAGTTAAAACCCTATCGGATCCCAGAGGCCCGACGGGAGGCAATACGGGAGGAAGTACAGAAAATGCTGAACTTAGGGGTGATAGAGGAGTCCCAAAGTGATTGGTCTAGTCCCATTGTGTTGGTGCCTAAACCGGATGGGAGCTGGCGATTTTGTAACGATTTTCGACAGTTGAACAAAGTTACAAAATTTGACACCTACCCCATGCCACGTATAGATGAGTTGATCGACCGGCTGGGAACAGCCCGATACATGACGACTCTTGACCTCACAAAAGGGTATTGGCAAATCCCCCTGGCCAAGTCGGCCAAAGAGAAAACCGCATTTGTAACCCCAGACGGGGCGTTCCAATATAAAAGAATGCCGTTCGGGTTACAGAATGCGCCGGCCACATTCCAGCGGAAAATGGACCAGATGCTGAGGCCCCATCGGAAGTATGCTGCGGCTTACCTGGATGACATAATTGTCCATAGCACAGATTGGGCCTCACATCTGCCAAAAGTGCAAGCAGTCCTGGACTCTGTTCGGGAAGCGGGGTTTACGGCTAACCCCAAGAAGTGTACCATTGGGCAGGAGGAGGCCAAATATCTTGGGTACACCATTGGGAGGGGAGTAATAAAACCCCAACTCAACAAAGTCGAGGCCATCCAGAGTTGGCCACGTCCCAACAGCAAGAAGCAGGTACGAGCCTTTCTGGGAATCGCTGGGTATTATCGGCGATTCATTCCCCACTTTGCTTCTAAGGCTGTGCCCCTAACCAACCTGACGAAGGGGAAAGGGTCGGTCATGATTAAATGGACCCCCGAGGCTGAGGCAGCATTCCAATTCTTGAAACAAGCCTTATGTAGCCAGCCAGTGTTGTACTCACCCGACTTCTCTAAAGACTTTGTCGTACAAAGTGATGCGTCAGATGTGGGGTTAGGAGCAGTATTGTCCCAGGTCTGGAACGGGGAAGAGCACCCAGTCATTTACCTCAGCAGGAAGTTGAAGTCCCATGAGGTAAATTACGCCACCGTTGAAAAGGAGTGTTTAGCGGTGAAGTGGGCTCTAGATTCCCTTCGGTACTACCTGCTAGGTAGGCACTTTGACATGGTTACGGATCACGCTCCGTTAAAGTGGATGGCTCAAAACAAGGAAACAAATAGAAGAGTGAATAGGTGGTTCCTGGCCCTCCAGGAATTCAACTTCACAGTAAAGCATCACCCTGGCGTTCAAATGGGGAATGTGGATGCTTTGTCCCGAGTACATGAATGCCTGATTGCTGGTGTTCCAACCCCGAGGTTAAAACAAGAGGGGGGGGTATGTGACAGCAGGAAGGTAAAGTCACCTGGTTGCATCCAGGGGGGTAGATATATTTCGCCCAGATTCAGGCTTTACGCCGACTTATACAACTAGGTGGAGAGTTGTATAAGGCTAGTGGGCTCATGGATGACTCATACCTCTAGGGAGAGTGTGGGGCGTCGTACAGACAGGGAGTTGATGAGACCAGCTGAAGCTTGTCAGCTCATTTAGGCCTCTATAAGAACTCCCAGCTTCATTAGATGTTAGCTCATGCCTGGAACCAGACCTGTGTGGACTGTCTAGGGAGAGTGAACCCCTGTGCGGTGAGACAAAGCCTGTGTGGCTATTTGCTTGGACATTTAAAACCAGGGACTTAGGGACTAGGACAGCACCAGGCTGATCCCAGTTGTTAGTTAGGAAACCTGTATGTTTAGTCAGAGGTCAAGTTGACCAGGATTTATTTTGTTTATGTTTCTTTTGCTTTGCTGTGTTTTGTCACTGTAAATAGAAAATAAACCGCACCTTTTTGATTTTGAAAACCACAACCTCCGTTTGCTGGGCCTGTTTTTGTGTGGGGAGCCCATCTCGGGGGTCACACACACCCGCTGCCGAGCTAACCCCCTCACACCTCATACTTATTGAAAATACAGAAGGGTGTTTCACTGCAATCAGGAAAAATGGGACATGGGAGTCAATGGATACTGAGAAGTCAGAAATGGATTAGAGGTGTGGAATGATTAAAGGAAATAGTAGGAATCTATTTTGAGATCAGTAGAGGAAGCTGGGACAGGAAGCAGAATTGTCTCTATGGATACAAAGGAATGAAGCTTAGCCTAACAAGTGTAAAAGACAAAAACTTGACATATGGATGAAAAACACCACGTTCTCACAGTAAATAAATAAAACGGCCTTACATGGGCCAGAATGGACTGAAAAAGCTCCAGAATCAATGGTGTATTAAAGCGGAGTTCCGCCTAAAACAAATTAATTAAAAGTCAGCAGCTACAAATACTGCAGCTGCTGACTTTTAATATTAGGACACTTACCTGTCCTGAGCGCCCACGATGTCAGCATCCGAAGCCGATCTCTCCCTTAGCTCTCGGATCCCGGATCTCTCCCTTGGCTCTCGGATAGTGATGAGCCGAACACCCCCGGGTTCGGTTCGCACCAGAACCCGCGAACGGACCGAAAGTTCGTACGAACATTAGAACCCTATTAAATACAATGGATGCGAACATTCAAATTCTAAAGTGCTAATTATAACGACTATTATGCATGTTATTGTCCTAAAAAGGGTTTGGGAACCCGGGTTCTGCACCAGGGGACATGTATCAATGCAAAAAGAAGTTTTAAAAACGGTCGTTTTTCGGGAGCAGTAATTTTAATGATGCATAAAGTGAAAAAAAAAAAGTCAAATATTCCTTTAAATATCATACCTGGGGGGTGTCTAAAGTATGCCTGTGAAGTGCCACGTGTTTCCCGTGTTTAGAACTGTCCCTGCACAAAATGACACTTCTAAAGGAAAAAAAAGCCATTTAAAACTGCTTGCGGCTTTAATGTAATGTCTGGTCCCGGTAATATGGATGAAAATCTTTAAGAAAAATGGCATAGCTACCCCATGACCCCCCCCCCCCCCCTACCCCAGCCCATTACCAGCCCCTTTGGGTCTTGTATGGATATTAAGGGGAACCCCGCACATAAAATAAAAAAGGCCCTATATACTCTGAACAGCCGTATACAGGCGGTGCATACAAGACAGGGACTGTAGGTTTGTTCTTATGTAGAATCTGTTTGTAATTTTGAACAGGTACATTGTTTAAGTGTAGCTCCAGCCCAAAAATCTATTTTTAAACTTTTTGGAAAACATAGGTAAGGGTTATCACCCCTGTAACATTTGTTTTGCTGTCTGTGCCCCTGTTCGGAACATTTCACCTCACTTTCCGTCCCAATGACAACTGTTTTTGAAATGTGGTGTTTTTCTTGAAACAAGGATTGGTGATAAAGCATCAGTACAGAGGAGACACCTTTCTCCCATATTAATTCTTACAGGAGAGAATTTTCCTTCCAAGGGGTAGATTTCCTCTCACTTCCTGTTGTCTTCTTGCGTTTGCAAGTAGGAGTCGTTTGTAAGTTGGATGTTTGAAAGTAGGGACCTGCCGTATATACTCTGCAGAAATAGGCCCCTTAGTTGTTGGTGTTGGCACAACACTGTAAGCACTCACAGTTACTCTTGGTTGGTGCTGGAACGCCCTGCTGTCAACTATTATATCAGGAATTTTAATTACATATAATTGTTGAACAGTGGTAGTAAAAATTGGGCCTTTGATGGTGGTGCTGGTGCCACAACACTGTAAGCCCTCAGAGTTACTCTTGGTGGGTGCAGCAATGGGCCCTGCTGTGAATTATTAGATCAAGAATTGTAATTACATGCCCCTGTTGAACAGGGGCTGAAAAATTGGGCCTTAGGCAATGGTGGCACAACACTACAACCCCTCACAGATACTGTACTTGGAGCACAGCAATGAGCCCTATGGCAAATTATTGCTTCAAAAATTGTAATGACATGCCCCTGTTAAACAGGGGCTGAAAAATTGGGCCTTAGGCACTGGTGGCACAACACTCCAACCCCTCACAGATACTGTACTTGGAGCACAGCAATGAGCCCTATGGCAAATTATTGCTAAAAAAATTGTAATTACACGCCCGTGTTAAACAGGGGCTGAAAAATTGGGCCTTAGCCACTGGTGGCGGCACCCATAAACAAAAATGATCTTCCAAGCTATCATCATCAATCGTATCATTGAGGACTCGGAGGAGGAGGATAGCCAGTCAACATAACAGCACAGGCACTCAGCATCAGCATCAGTCTTGAAGGGATGTGACATGTTAAAATCAATTAGTCTGTTATATCAGCATCAGGTGTGTGGTAGCTGGTGGTGATCCAAGACTGGTTCATCTTGATGAAAGTCAGTCGATCAACCGAGTCGGTGGACAGGCGCACCCTGTGATCCGTGACAAATCCTCCAGCAGCACTGAATGTGCGTTCCGAAAGAACGCTGGATGCAGGACAGGCCAGTAGCTCAATTGCATACTGTGCAAGCTCTGGCCAGTGATCCATCCTCAAGACCCAGTAAGCCAGAGGATTTTCGGTGGGGAAGGTGTCCAAGTCTGACCTTGCACCTTGCAATTTAGCCAAGCTAGCATTCAACCGCTGGGCATGTGGATGGCTGGGAGTGAACTTCTTTCGACGGTCCAGCAGCTGGGGCAGGGAAATTTGCCTGCTAGAATCGGACGTCGGTGTACTGCTAGCAGAGTGGCCGCAACTACTTGGCTGTGACACACCTAATTCTACACCTTCATTCCTCTCAGTGCATGTTTCAGAGAGGACTGAAGTTATAGTGGGGTTGGAGATCCCAGCTGATGCGGTGCAAGGAGAGGTCCGCTTTGTTCTTTGGTGTGGGTCTTTGAGGTAGGCTTGCCAACGAGCTGCATGGCAGGTCAACATATGTCTGGTCAGGCATGTGGTACCCAAGCGGCTGATGTTTTGGCCACACGATATACGCTTGAGACATATGTTGCAAACAGCAGCTGTGCGATCTGATGCACTAGCCTCAAAAAAGGCCCACACCAAAGAACTTTTGGAATGACGGGCAGAGGCAGCGCCCTGCACAGGCGGAGCTCTGCGGTGTGATTCCGTCGGTGTACTGCCCTTACGCTGGCCACCAAAGGGCATCCTGCCTCGTTGGAGATGTGCCTCCTCCTCATCCTCCTCCTCCTCCTCCTCTCTCCTATTAGGCACCCACGTGGAGTCAGTGACCTCATCATCCCCTCCCTCCTCATCACTGGAGCCAATCTGGCAGTATGCTGCAGCTGCTGGAACATGACTGCCAGATTGGTGTCCTTCTTGAGCATCCCCTCTGTCTGCTCTCACGCTACTGCCTTCCTGTAGCTGGGTTTCATCATCAGACCCTTCGAAACGCTGGGCATCCTCCTGGAGCATCTACCCAACACTGTGCTCAAACAGTTCGGGGGACTCCTCAGGAGGAGGACATGGTGGGTCTAGGGAAGGAGTGACTGATGATGAGTCTGACATTGATACCAGGGAAGAGGACGCTTTGGCAGCTGCTTTGCCAGTACCCTGAGCCTGGGTGAGAGAGGATGAGGAGGAGGAGGAGGGCTTGGTCATCCACTCTACCAAGTCTTCGGCATGATGTGGCTCAACATGTCCAGCTGCCGAAAAGAAGGACAAGCGTGTCCCATGGCCATGTGTTGATGACAATGCACCGCGTCCACGACCAGCACTGTTGCCCCCAGACACAGAGCCTGCTTGCCCTCTTTTATTTCCTCCTGACTGTCTGCCTCTCCTTGTTTGCCTTCCAGACATTCTAATAGATGGCCTGCAGGGAGATGGGAAAAAGCAATAAGGGCTACCTTCAGGTGTCCTTCTCTGTCCCTTTACTTAAGGATTTCTAAATATGGTTGAGGATGATTGCTTTCGCACAGAATAGCACAACGACAATTTCCCTGACTGTCCAAAAAACAAGGATTTCAAAGATGGTTGATGATCAATGCTTTAGCACACTATAGCACAAGGAGAATTTCCCTCACTGTCCTTCCCTGTCCCTAGAAACAAGGATTATCACAGTGAAAGAAACTGACACTCTCCCTACCTATAGTTTTCTGTCCCTAGAAAAAATGTTTTTTTAAAGATGGTTGATGATCAATGCTTTAGCACACTATAGCACAAGGAGAATTTCCCTCACTGTCCTTCCCTGTCCCTAGAAACAAGGATTATCACAGTGAAAGAAACTGACACTCTTCCTACCTATAGTTTTCTGTCCCTAGAAAAAATGTTTTTTTAAAGATGGTTGATGATCAATGCTTTAGCACAGTATAGCACAAGGAGAATTTCCCTCACTGTCCTTCCCTGTCCCTAGAAACAAGGATTATCACAGTGAAAGAAACTGACACTCTTCCTACCTATAGTTTTCTGTCCCTAGAAAAAATGTTTTTTTAAAGACGGTTGATGATCAATGCTTTAGCACACTATAGCACAAGGAGAATTTCCCTCACTGTCCTTCCCTGTCCCTAGAAACAAGGATTATCACAGTGAAAGAAACTGACACTCTTCCTACCTATAGTTTTCTGTCCCTAGAAAAAATGTTTTTTTAAAGATGGTTGATGATCAATTCTTTAGCACAGTATAGCACTAGGAGAATTTCCCTCACTGTCCTTCCCTGTCCCTAGAAACAAGGATTATCACAGTGAAAGAAACTGACACTCTCCCTACCTATAGTTTTCTGTCCCTAGAAAAAATGTTTTTTTAAAGATGGTTGATGATCAATGCTTTAGCACACTATAGCACAAGGAGAATTTCCCTCACTGTCCTTCCCTGTCCCTAGAAACAAGGATTAGCACAGTAAAAGAAACTGACACTCTTCCTACCTATAGTTTTCTGTCCCTAGAAAAAATGTTTTTTTAAAGATGGTTGATGATCAATGCTTTAGCACACTATAGCACAAGGAGAATTTCCCTCACTGTCCTTCCCTGTCCCTAGAAACAAGGATTATCACAGTGAAAGAAACTGACACTCTCCCTACCTATAGTTTTCTGTCCCTAGAAAAAATGTTTTTTTAAAGATGGTTGATGATCAATGCTTTAGCACACTATAGCACAAGGAGAATTTCCCTCACTGTCCTTCCCTGTCCCTAGAAACAAGGATTATCACAGTGAAAGAAACTGACACTCTTCCTACCTATAGTTTTCTGTCCCTAGAAAAAATGTTTTTTTAAAGATGGTTGATGATCAATGCTTTAGCACACTATAGCACAAGGAGAATTTCCCTCACTGTCCTTCCCTGTCCCTAGAAACAAGGATTATCACAGTGAAAGAAACTGACACTCTTCCTACCTATAGTTTTCTGTCCCTAGAAAAAATGTTTTTTTAAAGATGGTTGATGATCAATGCTTTAGCACACTATAGCACAAGGAGAATTTCCCTCACTGTCCTTCCCTGTCCCTAGAAACAAGGATTATCACAGTGAAATAAACTGACACTCTTCCTACCTATAGTTTTCTGTCCCTAGAAAAAATGTTTTTTTAAAGCTGATTGATGATCAATGCTTTAGCACACTATAGCACAAGTAGAATTTCCCTCACTGTCCTTCCCTGTCCCTAGAAACAAGGATTATCACAGTGAAAGAAACTGACACTCTTCCTACCTATAGTTTTCTGTCCCTAGAAAAAATGTTTTTTTAAAGACGGTTGATGATCAATGCTTTAGCACACTATAGCACAAGGAGAATTTCCCTCACTGTCCTTCCCTGTCCCTAGAAACAAGGATTATCACAGTGAAAGAAACTGACACTCTTCCTACCTATAGTTTTCTGTCCCTAGAAAAAATGTTTTTTTAAAGATGGTTGATGATCAATGCTTTAGTACACTATAGCACAAGGAGAATTTCCCTCACTGTCCTTCCCTGTCCCTAGAAACAAGGATTATCACAGTGAAAGAAACTGACACTCTTCCTACCTATAGTTTTCTGTCCCTAGAAAAAATGTTTTTTTAAAGATGGTTGATGATCAATGCTTTAGCACAGTATAGCACTAGGAGAATTTCCCTCACTGTCCTTCCCTGTCCCTAGAAACAAGGATTATCACAGTGAAAGAAACTGACACTCTCCCTACCTATAGTTTTCTGTCCCTAGAAAAAATGTTTTTTTAAAGATGGTTGATGATCAATGCTTTAGCACACTATAGCACAAGGAGAATTTCCCTCACTGTCCTTCCCTGTCCCTAGAAACAAGGATTAGCACAGTAAAAGAAACTGACACTCTTCCTACCTATAGTTTTCTGTCCCTAGAAAAAATGTTTTTTTAAAGATGGTTGATGATCAATGCTTTAGCACAGTATAGCACAAGGAGAATTTCCCTCACTGTCCTTCCCTGTCCCTAGAAACAAGGATTATCACAGTGAAAGAAACTGACACTCTTCCTACCTATAGTTTTCTGTCCCTAGAAAAAATGTTTTTTTTAAAGATGGTTGATGATCAATGCTTTAGCACAGTATAGCACAAGGAGAATTTCCCTCACTGTCCTTCCCTGTCCCTAGAAACAAGGATTATCACAGTGAAAGAAACTGACACTCTCCCTACCTATAGTTTTCTGTCCCTAGAAAAAATGTTTTTTTAAAGATGGTTGATGATCAATGCTTTAGCACACTATAGCACAAGGAGAATTTCCCTCACTGTCCTTCCCTGTCCCTAGAAACAAGGATTATCACAGTGAAAGAAACTGACACTCTTCCTACCTATAGTTTTCTGTCCCTAGAAAAAATGTTTTTTTAAAGACGGTTGATGATCAATGCTTTAGCACACTATAGCACAAGGAGAATTTCCCTCACTGTCCTTCCCTGTCCCTAGAAACAAGGATTATCACAGTGAAAGAAACTGACACTCTTCCTACCTATAGTTTTCTGTCCCTAGAAAAAATGTTTTTTTAAAGATGGTTGATGATCAATGCTTTAGCACAGTATAGCACTAGGAGAATTTCCCTCACTGTCCTTCCCTGTCCCTAGAAACAAGGATTATCACAGTGAAAGAAACTGACACTCTCCCTACCTATAGTTTTCTGTCCCTAGAAAAAATGTTTTTTTAAAGATGGTTGATGATCAATGCTTTAGCACACTATAGCACAAGGAGAATTTCCCTCACTGTCCTTCCCTGTCCCTAGAAACAAGGATTAGCACAGTAAAAGAAACTGACACTCTTCCTACCTATAGTTTTCTGTCCCTAGAAAAAATGTTTTTTTAAAGATGGTTGATGATCAATGCTTTAGCACAGTATAGCACAAGGAGAATTTCCCTCACTGTCCTTCCCTGTCCCTAGAAACAAGGATTATCACAGTGAAAGAAACTGACACTCTTCCTACCTATAGTTTTCTGTCCCTAGAAAAAATGTTTTTTTTAAAGATGGTTGATGATCAATGCTTTAGCACAGTATAGCACAAGGAGAATTTCCCTCACTGTCCTTCCCTGTCCCTAGAAACAAGGATTATCACAGTGAAAGAAACTGACACTCTTCCTACCTATAGTTTTCTGTCCCTAGAAAAAATGTTTTTTTAAAGATGGTTGATGATCAATGCTTTAGCACACTATAGCACAAGGAGAATTTCCCTCACTGTCCTTCCCTGTCCCTAGAAACAAGGATTATCACAGTGAAAGAAACTGACACTCTTCCTACCTATAGTTTTCTGTCCCTAGAAAAAATGTTTTTTTAAAGACGGTTGATGATCAATGCTTTAGCACACTATAGCACAAGGAGAATTTCCCTCACTGTCCTTCCCTGTCCCTAGAAACAAGGATTATCACAGTGAAAGAAACTGACACTCTTCCTACCTATAGTTTTCTGTCCCTAGAAAAAATGTTTTTTTAAAGATGGTTGATGATCAATGCTTTAGCACACTATAGCACAAGGAGAATTTCCCTCACTGTCCTTCCCTGTCCCTAGAAACAAGGATTATCACAGTGAAAGAAACTGACACTCTCCCTACCTATAGTTTTCTGTCCCTAGAAAAAATGTTTTTTTAAAGATGGTTGATGATCAATGCTTTAGCACACTATAGCACAAGGAGAATTTCCCTCACTGTCCTTCCCTGTCCCTAGAAACAAGGATTATCACAGTGAAAGAAACTGACACTCTTCCTACCTATAGTTTTCTGTCCCTAGAAAAAATGTTTTTTTAAAGATGGTTGATGATCAATGCTTTAGCACACTATAGCACAAGGAGAATTTCCCTCACTGTCCTTCCCTGTCCCTAGAAACAAGGATTATCACAGTGAAAGAAACTGACACTCTTCCTACCTATAGTTTTCTGTCCCTAGAAAAAATGTTTTTTTAAAGATGGTTGATGATCAATGCTTTAGCACACTATAGCACAAGGAGAATTTCCCTCACTGTCCTTCCCTGTCCCTAGAAACAAGGATTATCACAGTGAAATAAACTGACACTCTTCCTACCTATAGTTTTCTGTCCCTAGAAAAAATGTTTTTTTAAAGCTGATTGATGATCAATGCTTTAGCACACTATAGCACAAGTAGAATTTCCCTCACTGTCCTTCCCTGTCCCTAGAAACAAGGATTATCACAGTGAAAGAAACTGACACTCTTCCTACCTATAGTTTTCTGTCCCTAGAAAAAATGTTTTTTTAAAGACGGTTGATGATCAATGCTTTAGCACACTATAGCACAAGGAGAATTTCCCTCACTGTCCTTCCCTGTCCCTAGAAACAAGGATTATCACAGTGAAAGAAACTGACACTCTTCCTACCTATAGTTTTCTGTCCCTAGAAAAAATGTTTTTTTAAAGATGGTTGATGATCAATGCTTTAGTACACTATAGCACAAGGAGAATTTCCCTCACTGTCCTTCCCTGTCCCTAGAAACAAGGATTATCACAGTGAAAGAAACTGACACTCTTCCTACCTATAGTTTTCTGTCCCTAGAAAAAATGTTTTTTTAAAGATGGTTGATGATCAATGCTTTAGCACAGTATAGCACAAGGAGAATTTCCCTCACTGTCCTTCCCTGTCCCTAGAAACAAGGATTATCACAGTGAAAGAAACTGACACTCTCCCTACCTATAGTTTTCTGTCCCTAGAAAAAATGTTTTTTTAAAGATGGTTGATGATCAATGCTTTAGCACACTATAGCACAAGGAGAATTTCCCTCACTGTCCTTCCCTGTCCCTAGAAACAAGGATTAGCACAGTAAAAGAAACTGACACTCTTCCTACCTATAGTTTTCTGTCCCTAGAAAAAATGTTTTTTTAAAGATGGTTGATGATCAATGCTTTAGCACAGTATAGCACAAGGAGAATTTCCCTCACTGTCCTTCCCTGTCCCTAGAAACAAGGATTATCACAGTGAAAGAAACTGACACTCTTCCTACCTATAGTTTTCTGTCCCTAGAAAAAATGTTTTTTTTAAAGATGGTTGATGATCAATGCTTTAGCACAGTATAGCACAAGGAGAATTTCCCTCACTGTCCTTCCCTGTCCCTAGAAACAAGGATTATCACAGTGAAAGAAACTGACACTCTCCCTACCTATAGTTTTCTGTCCCTAGAAAAAATGTTTTTTTAAAGATGGTTGATGATCAATGCTTTAGCACACTATAGCACAAGGAGAATTTCCCTCACTGTCCTTCCCTGTCCCTACAAACACGGATAAGCACAGTAAAACACACTGACACTCTCCCTACCTATAGTTTTCTGTCCCTAGAAAAAATGTTTTTTTAAAGATGGTTGATGATCAATGCTTTAGCACACTATAGCACAAGGAGAATTTCCCTCACTGTCCTTCCCTGTCCCTAGAAACAAGGATTAGCACAGTAAAACACACTGACACTCTCCCTACCTATAGTTTTCTGTCCCTAGAAAAAAAGATTTTTTAAAGATGGTTGATGATCAATGCTTTAGCACACTATAGCACAAGGAGAATTTCCCTCACTGTCCTTCCCTTTGCAAGTGCAGTTGCTCCAGAGCTTAGTAAATGAGCCCAAGCTTCACTTTGCAAAGAATACCCAATCCCATGCAAGGGAAAAAAATTTTTATTTAGGTGCACATGATTGGATGATGGAAGTCAGCAGAGCTTCCCCTCATTTACTAAGCTCTGGAGCATTTGCACTTGCAAAGTGCCCAGTCTGTTTGCCTTTAGTAAATCCACCTCACAGTTTCCACAGGCATAAAATAATGATTTGCACAGTTTTTGTACACAAATGAACAATACATCCCTTGTGTCTTGCATTTAACCACTTAAGCCCCGGACCAATACGGGCCATTATGACCAGGCCCCTTTTTGCGATTCGGCACTGCGTTGATTTAACTGACAATTGCGCGCGACCCCGACGTCGGCAGATAAAGGGCCACGTACAGGTACGTGATTGTGCCTGTACGAGCCATTCTGCTGACGTATATATACCGTGAGCGGTCGGCAAGTGGTTAAGTTGACACGTAGGTGTTGATTAGGGATGAGCTTTGAGTTCGAGTCGAACTCATGTTCGACTTGAACATTGCCTGTTCGCCCGTTCGCCGAACAGCGAACAATTTGGGGTGTTCGCAGCAAATTCGAAAAGCCACGGAACACTCTGTAAAAGTCTATGGGAGAAATCTAAAGTGCTCATTTTACAGGCTTATATGCAAGTTATTGTCATAAAAAGGGTCTGGTATGGATATTTGGGGGGAACCCCACATCATTTTTTTTTATTTGACGCAGGGTTCCCCTTAATATCCATACCAGACCTGAAGGGCCTGGTAATTTAATTTGGGGGGGATCCCCACGCATTTTTTTTTTTATCAATGACTTGCCGGGAGCCAACAATTCATTATACCCGCAAGTGCTTTTAAATGACCTTCAGAAATTACACTTTGTGCAGGGACAGTTCTAAGCACGGGAAACAAGCGCTACTTTACAGGCATACTATACATACCCCCTAGGTACGAAATTTAAAGGAATATTTCACTTTTATTGTTTCACTTTAAGCATTATTAAAATCACTGCTCCCAAAAAAACGGACGTTTTTAAAACTTTTTTTTGCATTGATTCATGTCCCCTGGGGCAGGACCCGGGTCCCCAAACACTTTTTAGGACAATAACTTGCATATTAGCCTTTATAATTAACACTTTAGATTTTTCATGTTCGAGTCCCATAGACTTTAACGGTGTTCGAATGTTCGAACAAATTTATTGCCTGTTCGCAAGTTCTGTTGCTAACCGAACCGGGGGGTGTTCGGCTCATCCCTAGTGTTGATTTACTAAAGGCAAAAAGACTGTGTACTTTGCAAGTGCAATTGCTCCAGAGCTTAGTAAATGAGGGGAAGCTCTGCTGATTTCCATCATCCAATCATGTGCAAGCACAAATGCTGTTTTTTTTTTTTTTTAATTCCTTGCATGTGGTTATGCAAAGTGAAGCCTTACCTCATTTACTAAGCTCTGCAGCAACTGCTCTTGCAGAGGGCAACTGCACTTTGCAAACTGCACAGTGTTAATGTCCTATTGACAGGCACAAAAAAAAACCTCAGATCCTGATGTAAAATTTTAATTCTGTTGCATATTTTTCCTATATATTTCTCAGCATCAAATGAACCAATTACAAGAATCCTTAAGAGCGTACAACCTCAATCGTACACATCTATTGATTAGTTTAGACAGTATTTTAATAATACGTCAGTGTGTTATTGAGAACCCTTCATGAACAACGATTGAACAAAAAAATTGCATTTAAACACTGTCCTGGTCAATAGCAATCTCATGGCCCTTCATTCTACATAGATGATTTTCCTCTTACATATTGGTAACACATTAGCAAATAAATACACAAACAAGATACTGAAGGCTGCTAAGCAGATTTAAAGACGTGTGTAATGCTCATGTTTCTATACAGTATATAGTTACTTATATTAGTAAGTTACAGCTAACACCTGCCCAAAATCGTTACAACTGTCTGCCATGATGAAACATGGAAAGCATTTTGTTTAGTGTTTTATACCTAGTGATTTGCTTTACCATATACAGCATGGTCAGTCTTTAATTAGACACCAAGCTGTATAGTTTGGCAGAGAGGTATTCTTTTTAAGCCTCATGCACACAGGGCATTAAAAAAACGAGCTGCGAAGCCAGTACTGACGCCAGGAAAAATCGCCATAAAAAACACGCTTTGCATTGGCCTCAATGTGCGTATAGCCACGTTAGCTTTTAGCAGCGTTTTTTTTTTAAAGAACACTGCCCTCTTCTATTTTCCACTCCCAAATCACGTAACTACAGCTTAAAAACGCTTGACGTGGCTTAACGTTATATACAGCGTTAACACTTGTATAGACGCGTCAGACATTTTTACAGCTGTAACGCTGGACTTCTTAACAAGCTGACCCTGGATTTTTTTTTTTTTGCAACTTGAAAATGCCCATGCCTCTAAAAGCTCCTAAAATCTATGTGTACATGGACACATAGAATAACATGGGGAGGCATTTTTAAGCTGTAAAAAAAATGCCTTACGCTCCTAAAAGCGGCAGGAAAAACGCCATGTGTGCATGTATGGTTCTCATAATCAGAGTACTATCACATTTTTACAGTTCTACTCTTAGGTAAACATCAGCATACATTAGACCCGGTTCACACCAGGGCGGCGCGACACGACTTGTGGGGGCGACCTCGGCGGCGCGATCTCAGGACGACTTGAGACGCCCGCCGAGGCGATTTGCATAAGACTTCTGTATAGAAGTCAATGCAGGTCGCCTTGGGTCGCCCCCAAAAGTAGTACAGGAATCTTTTTCTAAGTTGGAGCGACCTGAGTCGCTCTTACTTAGAACGGTTCCATTGAAAAGCGTGGGACGCGACTCGTCAGGCGACTAAGTCGCCTGACGAGTCGCCCTGGTGTGAACCGGCTCTTAGTGTACACTGTCTTTCTTTTCACGTTGCAGTCCAATATTGAGCCATAGGGGGTTATTTGATAAAACTGGAAAGTGCAAAATCTGGTGCAGCTCTGCATAGAAACCCATCAGCTTCCAGGTTTTCTTGTCAAAGCTTCATTGAACAAGCTGAAGTTAGAAGCTGATTGGCTCCCATGCACAGCTGCACCAAATTCTGAGTGCACCAGATTTAGTAAATCAACCCCATAGTGTTAAGCCTCGTACACACGAACGGATTTTCCGGCAACAAATTTGTGATGGCAGGGTTTTGTCGGATAATCCGACTGTTTGTACGCTCCATCGGACATTTGTTGTCGGAATTTCCGACAACAAATGTTTTATAGCATGCTTTCAAATTTTCCGACAACAAATGTGTCTTGTTGGATTGTCCGATCGTGTGTACACAAGTCCGTCGGAAAAAAATCCAAAGTACAAACACGCATGCTCCGAACCAATGCTAACTATAGGACAACATTAGCAGAAGTTGCCCAAAGGAAGGCGCTAAAGAGCTGAAAAATCATGTCGTTTCGTGTATGTTGGCTGACAAAGTTCTGCCGTCTGTATGCATATCAAGCTCACGGCCAACGCCCTTCGCACAAAATTCCACAGATTTGTCCGATGGAAATCCGATCGAGTGTACGAGGCTTTAGACTGGAAATTCAGGTAGCTCAACATGTAAAGCACCAGCCCTGTATAAGCATATGGCTCAACAGTTATATTAACCACTTGTCCCCCGCCCACTGTCAATTGACGGCGGGCGGAGGATACTCTCGTTCTGGGAGGACGTCATATGACGTCCTCCCTTTAAAACGAGCTAGGAGGCGCGCGCTCGCCGCCAGCGGCGCGCGCGCCCGCCGCGTTCACAAGGCCCCGGTGCGCGTGCCCGGCGGCCGCGATTGCCGCCGGGCACCCGCGATTGCCCGGGAAAAGAGCAGGAAAGTGGATCTCTGTGTGTAAACACAGAGATCCACGTCCTGTGAGGGAGAGGGGACCGATGCTGTGTCCCTTGTACATAGGGACAACCATCGGTCACCTCCCCCAGTCAGTCCCCTCCCCCCACAGTAAGAACACATTTGAGGGAACATATTTAACCCCTTCCAGCCCCCTAGTGGTTAACCCCTTCCCTGCCAATCACATTTATACAGTAATCAATGCATTTTTATAGCAGGGATCGCTGTATAAACGTGAATGGTCCCAAAAATGTGTCAAAAGTGTCCGATGTGTCCGCCGCAATATCGCAGTCACAATAAAAAATCGCAGATCGCCGCCATTACTAATAAAAAAATTAAAATGCTATAAATCTATCCCCTATTTTGTACACGCTATAACTTTTGCGCAAACCAATCAATACGCGCTTATTGCGATTTTTTTTTTTACCAAAAATATGTAGAAGAATACATATCGGCCTAAACTGAGGAAATTTTTATTAAAAAAAAAAAAATGGGTATTTATTATAGCAAAAAGTAAAAATTTGTGTTTTTTTTTCCAAACTGGACGCTCTTCTTTTGTTTATAGCACAAAAAATAAAAACCGCAGAGGTGATCAAATACCACCAAAAGAAAGCTCTATTTGTGGGAAAAAAGGACACAAATTTCGTTTGGGAGCCACGTCGCACGACCGCGCAATTGTCATTCAAAGTGTGACAGCGCTGAAAGCTGAAAAATGGCTTGGGCAGGAAGGGGGTTTTCGTGCACAGTAGAGAAGTGGTTAAAAATATATTAATTCTAATTGGTGTTAGGAGGCAAGTACAGGGTTGTACAATGTACTTAATTTTTCTATTGAAAATATGACTGGGGCTGATCAGTCTGTTGGAGACCTTACTAGCCTAGAAATACCACTGAGGCAGAGTGCCCATTTACTCCATTTAAAGCATATATAACAGCATTGGTAAAAAGGAAGCTGGCTAGCTAGCACTAACACCCGCCCTTTTGGAATCGTAACCTCCCTGGGGAGGAGGGACGTGCTGACGTCACCGCGCTATTATGATCCTGGAAGGACGGGTGTTTATGCTAGCCGTCCTGCTTCCTTTTTACCAATGCTGTTTTATACGCTTTTGAATGTAAGTGCATTACTTTTATCTGTTAAAACATTTGAAGGTTTTACAATATGGCGAGTTTTCTTTTTTCTGGGTTATCCTTTTGAGCATACCTCTTGCAAAAGAATTGGCTCCCTCGGATCTTGGTAAAGGACTTAGACCATTTGCCCCACTGTACGAGAAGTTTCCTTGATACAATCTGTCATTTGACTTCTCCTCTGAAGATCAAGGCCCTGGCTGGGTATTAAGCCACAAGCGGTATATTGCTTGCTATTTGATAAGCGTGCACCCTATGTGGTGGAGGGATTTTTCATGTGGTGCTGTGAATGATAATCACTTGCATCACGAGAGGATTTTACAAGTGACACTCACTTTTCTCCACAATAATGGTGTTAATGTTTACCACGGACTATAACGTTTTATATTTGTTACCGACCTTTTTCACATTTAGGTGGATGATTTAGCGCAGCTCTATTTTTCCTATTGTGTGTATCTTGCAGCAGAGCTGCTGCTTTGTGGTTATTGAGGGAAATTCAGCGCAGTTTGTTCTTTTATAATTTAACACACTAAAGCCCCGTACACACGGTCGGACTTCCATCTGACTTTTCCGTGGTTTTTTGTCCAAACGGAGTTGGTCGGGAACACCCATAGCATACACACGCTCGGACTTTTCTACAAACTTTCCCAAAACTTTTTGCAACATCACGTGGTTTTTCTGCTCTTTTCTGCTCTTTACCGCCACCCTTTGGTCAACTTCTGCTATTGTTGGTTGATTTTAACATTAGTTGTTTTGTTGTTTTGTTGTTGTTTTGTCCATCGGACAAAAGTCCGATGGTTTTCTGTACACACGGTCGGACTTTGCTCCATCGGACTTTTGTTGGGCAAAAGTTTGTCCGTTTGCAGATCCAACTTTTGTCCGATGAAAACAAGAAAAAAGCAAAAAAAAATTGTCCGATGGAGCGTACACACGGTCAGATTGTTGGTCCAACTTGCTCAAAATGAAGTTTGTTGGCCAAAAGTCCGACCGTGTATACGGGGCTTTAGCCTACTCAAATTATACACCTCGCCAATATGCCACAATCCTTGTACCCACAAAGTATTTTTTTTATAACAGCCTGACCACAGATACACATAAAGCTCAAGACAAAGGAAGGGTAAGTTGTTAAAATGTAAACTCTTTCATTACATATGCTTTCCTTCACAGAATATAATTAGAATGCTAATGTAGCCACTGTGTCGTCAGATGTCAAGGTAAAGTTATTTCTCCTGGTAGTAGTGTTACTCAGGCCAATTTGTAGTTTTCTTCACTTCGTTTCTCCCCTAGGTTCAGGATTGCTGCAGCTCCCTGCTGCCACCAATGGATGTCACTAGCACTTAGGGTACTATTTTTTTTTGGGGGGGGGTGACAATTTGGTGCTATTGAGCATTTATGTCCCCTCTGGTCACCACTAGGAGGTTCATGGTCAGTGGCGCATGCTGGGGAAGGCTATAATTATTTGGGGAGTGGCCTGATAAACTCTCTTTTCCCCAGGCTACAGCTGGGTTTAGAGTGAACAATGGTTTGTGCTATGTAGGTCTTTTTGAGGCCTAGCACATAATTCCTCAAGCTGTCTTGCCTAGTTGAGGAGGGTACAGCACCCAAGGTCGTAAAGCCAGTGGATGATGTCCTGCTGGAGGGCATTGGTGTCCGGCCTTAGAGGAACCTGGCACTTCCTTAGAAAGAGGGGAAGTCTGGCAGAGTCTGGAGCTCTGATGCTGAAAGGAGACCTATACCCTAACCATATCTCCCTGTAAGTCACAGCAAAAGAACTGAAGAAAAGGACCAAAGTGTCTCTGGCATCCATCTATTTGTGTCTATATTCACTGTGGCCATAGATCCTCTACAGGGTAATGCTAGCCCTTTTCCTGTGTTGGGGGGGGTGCTTTACCAACAAGTGTAGAAATCAGCAACTGTTGAAAATAAGCACAATGGTCAGAAGTATGTAATATATAACACAGCTTACAGAGTGCAGTGTTCAGGACTGTCAGGTATATGTTATGTAGCGATGGCCCCGCAGGGTTGCTACGTGTTACAGCATACACACATTTCACCCTGATGCCAGACATCCATACTTCTCAGTCAATGAACAGTCTCTTGCTTGTTTTTGTTGTTTTTATTAGGGGATTGAACTTGGTTAGGGAAAAGGGACATGGGATGCCCATAGGATGAATTAGTACTTTGTAGAATAAAAGTAACTGCATTACACTTCTCAGCAGAACAAGATGGCTGACCCTAAACTTGACAGACTTTTACCTCAGAACACTTCTTCCAGCACACTTCCTCCAGCACACTACTTCACTGTCCAACTTTAGCACTCCTGTCACACCATCAGCATGACTAGGCCTCACTCTGAATAAGTCCCAGTGTTTTTAATTGATAGCCCTTTGTAAGCCGGGGCCTGCAGTACCCCTTTGTGGTAGCAACCGATTCACTTGAGAAGAATAAATGTCGATGGACTACTGATCCCAGCAAGTCCGACTTGCAAATCCTGCACGCCCTCCTGGCTGCAGTGACTTGACACAAACTCCCACAGTCTCTCCCTCTGGCTCTACATCCAGCTCCCCTGGCATGTCTCTTCCAGAGCTTTCCACTGTGCTTTCCACTCACAGACACCTGCCCTGGATCCTTCCTGAATGACTTTACTCCAGATGTGCAGACCAACTGTCTCCTCCAACTCCTGTTCCAGGACACCTCTCCATGACTGTGTAAGGAGAGGTTCCTTCCCAGCTCCCGAGTTCTCCGCCTGAGGTACACCCCACAGAAAGGGGGTTTCCTCAGACACGACAGTCTAACACCCAATCATCCAGTTCATCCAGCCGACAACCCCTCCCACAGCAGGCTGACCATGGGTATATGTAGGAGGCCAATCCTAGTTGGGGATTCATCAGAGCTCCTCACATGCACCCCATGTCACTCCAGCTCTCTGCCCTGCCCCTTTTCCAGAACCTTCTCCCTGGAAACAGAGGAGGCGTCCAAGAGTTGAAGTACATGTCAGTCACCTACTGCTATACTAAACCACTCCCCTGCCCCCAGATCAAAACAAACAGGCCTAGCTCACAGCATAGGCCTGCTTAAAAATAAAATCTTTTGCGCTAAGTGAATTGTTGTAACCTGGGAATGCAGCACACAACCAGTCTGAATACAAGACTGAAATAAAAATTGGACAAAAGTAGGTGCACTATGACTTTCACAAGCAATGCTCAGCAATCAGCAATGCTTTCAAAACATAAATAATGTACATTAAGTGATCAAAATAAATAAAGTCATACAAAACCAGGGCTTATCCCTTTAAAAGTGTCATCATGGTGTGAATCAACAAAAAATGTCCATCAAGTCCACAACCAAAATAATGTGCAATCCAGTGCTTCGTCGTTTGTCAGGTGATCATACAAGCCCATACTTCATTGTGCTGTGGTAATGCAAGTGTTAAGCCTTGTACACACAATGAGATTATCGAACGACTAATCATATGTTTTTTTGTTGCATGCTAGTCTCATATCGAAAGTGAAGAGGTTACTCAACTTCCGAAAATTCTCGTACGACAGAATACAACTTCGGAAGTGATGTAATGTGCTGAATTGTTTTTTAATGTATTCTTTAGCTTCCGAGCATGCGTAGTCTTGTTCTTATGATTTTTTTCAGGCGAAAACTACTAATTAAACGAAAATTGGACGTTGTGTTCATGTACGTTAACATTTTTATAGCATGCACCTTCAGTTTTTGTCATCTGAAAAGTTGGATTTGGCTGTCGAAAACACTATACTAATGATCAGATAATTTTTCCAATCGCTCGTCGTACGAAATTTTACTTCCAAATTTCTTATCATGTGTACGGGCCTTAGGTTTACATTTTTGCACTTAATTGAATGGCCCTCCAACCACCTACATTGCAGCACACCACAGTGTAAGTTAACGCACAAACCTTAACACAGAGGGACCCTACCAGGGGTAAATTGCACTTGGAGCTGTCCCTGCAAATCAGAGGCAACTATTTAGCAGTTCTTCATAATAAAATGTGTGTTATAATTAATGTGGAATGATATTATCAGCTAGGCCAGGGTTTCACGACCCGTGGTACATGTACACCTAGGTGTACGTGCACCGAGGCAGGGGGTACTCTGCCTGTGCCGGGGGCAGGGTGGCAATTGCCACTCTGATGCCAGGTAAAAAAGGCTGCATTAATGTAGGGGCAACTTGTTGTATACACCCGGCCAGTGTTACCCACACAGACACTTCCCTGTCAGGCAGAGTGATCTCCACCCAACAGGAGCTTCCTAGGCCCTGCCCGACATGATGTCATTCAGAGGCTGGGAGCGAGGGATGGAAGAGGAGGAGTGCTGCCTCTGTGAGCTGCTCGGAGCGTCCACTGTCATGGACAAGTAAGTGAGCAGAGGCTGATAACGTTGTGGACTCTACTGCTGTGTCTTATCTGTGTGCTCCTACTGCAGTGCTTAACTTTTTTTTTTAGGGGGGGGGGAATTTTTTTTACAATGCTATATGTAATATGCAGCATGGAAGGGGTTAATGTATTGCCATTGGCTACTGATGCATTAGTGACCAGTGGAAATTAATTACCCCTTTGTGCTGCATTAGTGGCAGTGTTAATTAACCCGTTTCGTGATGCAGTATGAAGGGGTTAATAAACCCTGACACTAATGCAGCACAAACATCCTCCCTAAAATGAAAGACGTTTGCTTTATTCAAGAAGCTTCCAGCGCCTAATTGCAATACTCTGCACAATAGGTTATGACACCCAGACATTGGAGAGGATACCCCAGTCAAACACAGCAGCACCAAGGCACTGTAAAAAGAGAATTCTGCAAAACAGTGAGTACAGTGAGTCTGTGAGTACTGTATGCAAACTGCTGAAAGATGGCAAGTGGTTCAGATGTGAAGTTTGCAATTGCAAAGCTAAACAAGGCCAATTACCCGCTGTGGAAGTTTAAACTGGAAGTGTTTCTCAGCAAGGATGAAAGCGCTGCACCGAATACCTTGCTGTCTGGGTCCCCCCTATCAGCGGTCCTGCCGGGAGCCTGGGGGGCAACAAGGAGGAGGAAGAGGTGAGGCAAGGGTCAGCTGTGCCCCTAGGTGGCAGTGCACCCTAGACGGCTGCCTAATTCGCCTAGTTGGAGCGCCGGCCCTGCATATGGGGTCATAAATGTTATGAGTAATGATGATTCCTTAGTCAGAGGGATTTGCCAGAATCCACATTTTGTATCTAGAATGCTGAAGACCTTTGCCTGTGGCAGTTCAGCGATTACTTACTCTACAGTTTTTAACGGGTGATAAGGCCTCAAAAGAGCCTTATTGAGGTGCATAGGATCAATTCAATGCATATGTGGACAGTGTCATCTTTCTTGACTACTGCTGCCATGGCAGACACCCAGTGGGTATTCTCCTGCACAGGTGCAATGATGCCCAGTCTAGTCATCCTTTCCAAATTTCCAAACAGGAGCCTGTTGTTGTACTGCATTTACTTCTGTCTGGTAAGCCTAGCAGGCTCTTAACATTTCTATCCACAATGTGGAAGAGCAGCCTGTCCCCTGATGGATCCAAGGTAGAAGAGCCCATTGTCTGAATTGTTTGAGCATAAGCTATCAGGTTTACTTTATTTGACTGATCAATTTCAGCTTTGGGGTCAATGTTGTGCAATGTGGCTAAGGACAGGACATTGCATTTGGCAACAGTGTCAATTTTCAACTTCACCCTGCTGTTGAGAGGGTGGTGAATATTTCTCCCTTTTTTGCAATTAAGTCCACACTTTCACAATGAAAACAGCTTAGGTGATCATCACTTTCCACTTCATTAATTCTGTGCACATTTTGTTGTTTAGTATGACTAGATGGTGTCATCCACGCACCTCTATTTTGAGGCTTGGACCTACAACATTTTGTAAAATGATTCCATTTGTTGCATGAGTTACACCTTTTGTTAAAAGCCGGACAACAAATTTCTTGATTAAGACGTCAGGGTACTTTCTGTCCTCATTATCTTGAAAATCAAATCACTCATATTTATCTTGTGCATCTGAACCAGCAAAATTGAGAAGAGTGTAAGCTTGTACCTTTTTTGAATTGTCCGAGAGTCCTGCTTTGCTGTACACATGCCATTCTATTTTGAATTTCAGTCCGTTGTTAGCAATGTCATTATCAAAGATTAGGGGTTGTATGCCACATAGATTCTGAGCCATGAAGTTTCAGCAGTTCCACTTCTGTCACCATTAGTGATGAGCCGAACACCCCCGGGTTCGGTTCGCACCAGAACCCGCGAACGGACCGAAAGTTTGCACGAACATTAGAACCCTATTAAATACAATGGATGCGAACGTTCGGATTCTAAAGTGCTAATTATAACGACTATTATCCATGTTATTGTCCGAAACAGAGTTTGGGAACCCGGGTTCTGCACCAGGGGACATGTATCAATGCAAAAAGAAGTTTTAAAAACGGACGTTTTCCGGGAGCAGTCATTTTAATGATGCATAAAGTGAAAAAAAAAAGTCAAATATTCCTTTAAATATTGTACCTGGGGGGTGTCTAAAGTATGCCTGTGAAGTGCCACGTGTTTCCCGTGTTTAGAACTGTCCCTGCACAAAATAACATTTCTAAAGGAAAAAAAGCCATTTAAAACTGCTTGCGGCTTTAATGCAATGTCTGGTCCCGGTAATATGGATGAAAATCTTTAGGAAAAATGGCATAGCTACCCCATCAACCCCCCCCCCCCCCCCCACCCCAGCCCATTACCAGCCCCTTTGGGTCTTGTATGGATATTAAGGGGAACCCCGCACACAAAATAAAAAAGGACCTATATACTCTGAACAGCCGTATACAGGCGGTACATACAAGACAGGGACTGTAGGTTTGTTCTTATGTAGAATCTGTTGGTAATTTTGAACAGCTGCATTGTTTAAGTGGAGCTCCATGCCAAATTCCTTTTTTTTAGCTTTTTGTAAAACATAGGGAACGGTTATCACCCCTGTCACATTTTTTTTGCTGTCTGTGCCCCTGTTCAGAACATTTCACCTCACTTTGCGTCCCAATGACAACTGTTTTTGAAATGTGGTGTTTTTATTGAAACAAGGATTGGTGATAAAGCATCAGTAGAGAGGAGACACCTTTCTCCCATATTAATTCTTACAGGAGAGAATTTTCCTTCCAAGGGGTAGATTTCCTCTCACTTCCTGTTGTCTTCTTCCGTTTGCAAGTAGTAGTAGTTTGTAAGTTGGATGTTTGAAAGTAGGGACCTGCCGTATATACTCTGCAGAAATTGGCCCCTTAGGTGTTGGTGTTGGCACAACACTGAAAGCACTCACAGTTATTCTTGGTGGGTGCTGGAACGCCCTGCTGTCAACTATTATATCAGAAATTGTAATAACATATAATTGTTGATCAGTGGTAGTAAAAATTGGGCCTTTGATGGTGGTGCTGGTGCCACAACACTGTAAGGCCTGACAGTTACTCTTGGTGGGCGCAGCAATGGGCCCTGCTGTGAATTATTAGATCAATAATTATAATTGCATGCCCCTGTTGAATAGGGGCTGAAAAATTGGGCCTTTGGTGGTGGTGGTGGTGGTGGTGGTGATGGTGGTGCTGGTGCCACAACACTGTAAGGCCTGACAGTTACTCTTGGTGGGCGCAGCAATGGGCCCTGCTGTGAATTATTCGAACAATAATTATAATTGCATGCCCCTGTTGAACAGGGGCTGAAAAATTGGGCCTTTGGTGGTGGTGGTGGTGGTGATGGTGGTGCTGGTGCCACAACACTGTAAGGCCTGACAGTTACTCTTGGTGGGCGCAGCAATGGGCCCTGCTGTGAATTATTAGATCAATAATTATAATTGCATGCCCCTGTTGAACAGGGGCTGAAAAATTGGGCCTTAGGCACTGGTGGCACAACACTGCAACCCCTCACAGATACTGTACTTGGAGCACAGCAATGAGGCCTGTTGCAAAGTATTGCATCAAAAATTTTAATTACACGCCCCTGTTAAACAGGGGCTGAAAAATTGGGCCTTAGCCACTGGTGGCGTCACCCATAAACCAAAATGATCTTCCAAGCTATCATCATTAATCGTATCATTGAGGAGGAGGAGGAGGATAGCCAGTCAACATAACAGCACAGGCACTCAGCATCAGCATCAGTCTTGAAGGGATGTGACATTTTAAAATCAATTAGTCTGTTATATCAGCATCTGGTGTGTGGTAGCTGGTGGTGATCCAAGACTGGTTCATCTTGATGAAAGTCAGTCGATTAACCGAGTCGGTGGACAGGCGCACCCTGTGATCCGTGACAAATCCTCCAGCAGCACTGAATGTGCGTTCTGAAAGAACGCTGGATGCAGGACAGGCCAGTAGCTCAATTGCATACTGTGCAAGCTCTGGCCAGTGATCCATCCTCAAGACCCAGTAAGCCAGAGGATTTTCGGTGGGGAAGGTGTCCAAGTCTGACCTTGCCCCTAGGTATTCCTGGACCATGTATATCAGACGCTGGCGATGGTTGCTGGAACCGATCATACTTTGGGGCTGCGGACTAAAGAATTGTCTGAACGCATCGGTCAGACGGCCACCTTCCCCACCGCTCCTTCTTTGACTGCCCGAAGCCTCAGCAACTCGTTGTCCAGGACCAGGAGTTTGTAACCTCCCAGTCTCTGGGAACGCGTTGCACAGACCTTTCTGCAAGGCCTCCCGGAGTTGTCTCATCCTCTGCTCCCTCTGCGACGGTACGATAAGGTCCGCAACCTTACCCTTGTACCGTGGATCAAGGAGAGTGGCCAGCCAGTAATGGTCCCTCTCCTTGATCCGAAGAATACGAGGATCCTTCCGCAGACTTTGCAGGATCAGGGAGGCCATGCAGCGTAGGTTAGCTGAGGCATTCAGTCCGGAGTCCTCTGGGTCACTAAGGACGACATGATCCGCAGCCACCTCCTCCCAGCCACGTACAAGTCCACTGGTTTCTTGGGACTGTAAATCATCACTAAAAGACTGCTGCTGATGATGCTGAGTGCCAGCCTCCACCTCCATGCTGACACAATCCTCCTCCTCCTCCTCCTCCTCCTCTTCCTGTGCGATGGGTGGGACAGAAGGAACACTGTCTGGGTAAAGGGGGCCTTGAGAGGCAAGGAAGTCCTCCTCTTCCTGCCTCTGTTCTGCCTCAAGTGCCCTGTCCATTATTCCACGCAGCGTGTGCTCCAACAGGTGGACAAGAGGTACAGTGTCACTGATGCATGCACTGTCACTGCTCACCATCCTCGTGGCCTCCTCAAATGGTGCCAGGACAGTGCATGCATCCCTGATCATGCCCCACTGGCGTGGTGAAAAAAACCCGAGCTCCCCTGACCCTGTCCTGGTGCCGTAGTCGCACAGGTACTCATTGTTGGCCCTCTGCTGCGTGTGCAGCCGCTGCAGCATGGCCAACGTTGAGTTCCACCTGGTGGGCATGTCACATATAAGGCGGTTCTTGGGCAGGTTCAGCTCCTTTTGCAGCTCAGCCAGGCGAGCACTGGCATTATAAGATCTGCGGAAATGCACACAGACTTTCCTGGCCTGCCTCAGGACATCCTGTAAGCCCGGGTACCTGCCCAAGAACCGCTGCACCACCAGGTTAAGGACGTGAGCCACACAGGGCACATGGGTCAGTTGTCCCTGTCGGAGGGCGGAGAGGAGGTTGGTGCCATTGTCGCAAACCACCATTCCTGGCTTAAGCTGGCGTGGCGTCAACCCCCTCTCGGCCTGCCCCTGCAGAGCAGACAGGACCTCTGCCCCAGTGTGGCTCCTGTCCCCCAAACACACCAGCGCAAGCACGGCATGGCATCTTTTTGCCTGCGTACTTGCGTAGCCCCTTGAACGCCTACGGAGCACCGCTGGTTCCGAGGACAAACCACAGGAAGAGGCCATGCAGGAAGAAGAGGAGGGGGTGGAGGAGAGAGGTGTGTCACAACCAGTAGTAGCATTTTGGAGGCGTGGCGGTGGAACAACCTCCAACACTACTGCACCTTGTCCTGCATCCTTCCCAGCTGCCAAAAGAGTGACCCAATGGGCCGTGAAAGAAAGGTAACGTCCCTGTCCATGCCTGCTGGACCATGAGTCAGCGGTAATATGCACCTTACCGCTGACCGCCCTGTCCAGCGAGGCCAAGACATTGCCTTCCACATGCCTGTAGAGAGCCAAAATCGCCTTCCGTGCGAAAAAGTGGCGTTTGGGAACCTGCCACTGAGGAACCGCACATTGCACAAACTCACGGAAGGGGGCCGAGTCTACCAACTGAAAAGGCAGCAGTTGAAGCGCTAGCAATTTAGCCAAGCTAGCATTCAACCGCTGAGCATGTGGATGGCTGGGAGTGAACTTCTTTCGACGGTCCAGCAGCTGGGGCAGGGAAATTTGCCTGCTAGAATCGGACGTTGGTGTACTGCTAGCAGAGTGCCCGCAAGTACTTGCCTGTGACACACCTAATTCTACACCTTCATTCCTCTCAGAGCAGGTTTCAGAGAGGAGTGAAGGTATAGTGGGGTTGGAGATCCCAGCTGATGCGGTGCAAGAAGAGGTCAGCTTTGTTCTTTGGTGTGGGTCTTTAAGGTAGGCTTGCCAACGAGCTGCATGGCAGGTCAACATATGTCTGATCAAGCATGTGGTGCCCAAGCGGCTGATGTTTTGGCCATGCGATATACGCTTGAGACATATGTTGCAAACAGCAGCTGTGCGATCTGATGCACTCGCCTCAAAAAAGGCCCACACCAAAGAACTTTTTGAATGACGGGCAGAGGCTCTGCGGTGTGATTCCGTCGGTGTGCTGCCCATACGCTGGCCACTCAAGGGCATCCTGCCTCGTTGGAGATGTGCCTCCTCCTCATCCTCCTCCTCCTCCTCCTCTCTCCTATTAGGCACCCACGTGGAGTCAGTGACCTCATCATCCCCTCCCTCCTCATCACTGGAGTCAATCTGGCAGTATGCTGCAGCTGCTGGAGCATGACTGCCAGATTGGTGTCCTTCTTGAGCATCCCCTCTCTCTGCTCTCACGCTGCTGCCTTCCTCTAGCTGGGTATCATCATCAGATCCTTCCAAACGCTGGGCATCCTCCTGGAGCATGTACCCAACACTGCTCAAACAGTTCGGGGGACTCCTCAGGAGGAGGACATGGTGGGTCTAGGGAAGGATTGACTAATGAAGATAATGATACCAGAGAAGAGGACGCTTTGGCAGCTGCTTTGCCAGTACCCTGTGCCTGGGTGAGAGAGGATGAGGAGGATGAGGTGGGCTTGGTCATCCACTCTACCAAGTCTTCGGCATGATGTGGCTCAACATGTCCAGCTGCCGAAAAGAAGGACAAGCGTGTCCCATGGCCATGTGCTGATGACAATGCACCACGTCCACGACCAGCACTGTTGCCCCCAGACACAGAGCCTGCTTGCCCTCTTTTTTTGCCTCCTGACTGTCTGCCTCTCCTTGTTTGCCTTCCAGACATTTTAATGGATGGCCTGCAGGGAGATGGGAAAAAGAGCAATAAGGGCTACCTTCAGGTGTATACTGTGCAGGAGGCTTAGCAACAATGACACTGACACTGTCCCCTGCCTATCCTTCTCTGTCCCTAAACACAAGGATTGAAAATATGGAACAGCAAAATTGGTTTAGAACAGAATAGCACACTGACACTTTCCATCACTGTCCTACTCTGTCCCTCCCTACAAACAAGATTTAGCACAGAATAGCACACTGCTAATTTCCACGAGTGTCCTTCTCTGTCCCTAAACTCAAGGATTTCAATTATGGAACAGCAAAATTGGTTTAGAACAGAATAGCACACTGTCAGTTTCACTCACTGTACCTCTCTGTTCCTAAACTCAAGGATTGAAAATATGGAACAGCAAAATTGGTTTAGAACAGAATAGCACACTGACACTTTCCCTCACTTTCCTACTCTGTCCCTCCCTACAAACAAGATTTAGCACAGAATAGCACACTGATAATTTCCACGAGTGTCCTTCTCTGTCCCTAAACTCAAGGATTTGAAATATGGAACAGCAAAATTGGTTTAGAACAGAATAGCACACTGACACTTTCCCTCACTGTCCTACTCTGTCCCTCCCTACAAACAAGATTTAGCACAGAATAGCACACTGATAATTTCCACGAGTGTCCTTCTCTGTCCCTAAACTCAAGGATTGAAAATATGGAACAGCAAAATTGGTTTAGAACATAATAGCACACTGACACTTTCCCTCACTGTCCTACTCTGTCCCTCCCTACAAACAAGATTTAGCACAGAATAGCATACTGATAATTTCCACGAGTGTCCTTCTCTGTCCCTAAACTCAAGGATTGAAAATATGGAACAGCAAAATTGGTTTAGAACAGAATAGCACACTGAAACTTTCCCTCACTGTCCTACTCTGTCCCTCCCTACAAACAAGATTTAGCACAGAATAGCACACTGATAATTTCCACGAGTGTCCTTCTCTGTCCCTAAACTCAAGGATTGAAAATATGGAACAGCAAAATTGGTTTAGAACAGAATAGCACACTGAAACTTTCCCTCGCTGTCCTACTCTGTCCCTCCCTACAAACAAGATTTAGCACAGAATAGCACACTGATAATTTCCACGAGTGTCCTTCTCTGTCCCTAAACTCAAGGATTTGAAATATGGAACAGCAAAATTGGTTTAGAACAGAATAGCACACTGTCAGTTTCACTCACTGTACCTCTCTGTCCCTAAACTCAAGGATTGAAAATATGGTTCAGCAAAATTGGTTTAGAACAGAATAGCACACTGACACTTTCCCTCACTGTCCTACTCTGTCCCTCCCTACAAACAAGATTTAGCACAGAATAGCACACTGATAATTTCCACGAGTGTCCTTCTCTGTCCCTAAACTCAAGGATTTGAAATATGGAACAGCAAAATTGGTTTAGAACAGAATAGCACACTGACACTTTCCCTCACTGTCCTACTCTGTCCCTTCCTACAAACAAGATTTAGCACAGAATAGCACACTGATAGTTTACACGAGTGTCCTTCTCTGTCCCTAAACTCAAGGATTGAAAATATGGAACAGCAAAATTGGTTTAGAACAGAATAGCACACTGACACTTTCCCTCACTGTCCTACTCTGTCCCTCCCTACAAACAAGATTTAGCACAGAATAGCACACTGACACTTTCCCTCACTGTACCTCTCTGTCCCTACAAACAAGGATTAGCACAGAATAGCACACTGACACTTTCCCTCACTGTACCTCTCTGTCCCTACAAACAAGGTTTAGCACAGAATAACACACTGTCACTGACACTCTCCCTACCTATCCTTATTTGTCCCTAAACACAAGGAATCCAGGATTAGTAAAGGAAAAAAATGACACTGTCCCTGCCTATGCTTCTCTTTCCCTGCTCCGGAACACACTACACAAGGCCGCCGCGCTGGCGGCCTTTTATAGTGTGGGGCGTGTACTAAACCCCCTCAGCAATAATTGGCCACAGGCATCCTGCCTGTGGCCAATCATTGCTCTCCTCGCTGCCGGCGCTGTGATTGGCCAAGCATGCGGGGTCACAGTGCATGCTTGGCCAATCACAGCGCCTGGATGACACTGCGATGGCGTAGTGCATTGTGGGCCGTTCGCGTCACTCGAATTTGGCGCGAACGGCCCAAATCGTTCGATCTTCGTCGAACGATCGAACAGCCGATGTTCGAGTCGAACGTATGTTCGACTCGAACACGAAGCTCATCCCTAGTCACCATGTAGATTCTGTAGAAACAATAATGAATAGTCAGATGAATCTTGTGAAGAGCTTGTTTATTCCAGTCAGAGAGAGAGCCACATGTAAAACCTATTTCTTCTAGTTTCACTTCATAACTTCCTACTCCCTGTTTCCACCCCCAGGTCCTGACATAGCTATGTAAATACAACACACATAATCTACAACAGGTAAATAATCACATGGCAATAACAAATTGCGGTATGGGATTCTTGTTCTACCTTTTTCTGTCTCTGGTTTGACTCCGTACACTGGACTATCTTCACACTTCCTTTTAAGAACGACATACAGTATATGGTATCTTCCCAATAGGATCTTAATTTTCCAGGACCTCCTCTTTCGGTAAGGTTTCGTACAAGAACTTTACTGCCAGGTTTTAGTTTAGTACCATGAACTTTCTTGTCATAGTGTTCTTTTCCTCTTTCTGCAGCTTCAGTAGCTGTTTTTGAAACAACTTCATAAACTTCAGTCTTTCTCTTTGTCTATGTGTTCACATATTCAGAGTGTGTTTTGTATTTTTCATTGACTGGAGTGTCAAACATGCTGTCAATGGGTAGTCTTGGAGATCTTCCAAACAGTAAGCTACAAGAGAATATCCTGTAGCTTTACTTGAGTACAATTATAGGCATGTACTACCTTTGCAAGTGAACTTTTCCAGTCCATTTTTGATTCTGGTGACATGGTACGAAGCATGGATAATAGGGTACGACTGAACCTTTCAAATTGTCCATTGCCTTCTGGGTGGTATGGAGTTGTATGAGAATTTTGGATGTGTCAGTGCTTCCCCAATGCCAAAAACAATTGATTTTCAAACTCTCTACCCATATAATGGTGAATTCTGGTTAGAAATCCAAATTTCAAGACAAAATCATTGAATGGTCTATCTGTAACAGTTTTGGCTGACTTGTTCTTGGTTGCATATGCCTGAGCAAATCTTGTAAAATGGTCTATTACCACTAAGATATACTAATATCCACCTTTACATGCTTCAAGATGCAGAAAGTCAATGGAAACCATCTGAAAAGGATAAGTTGTTACAATATTATTAAATGGAGCTTGAATAGGCTAATTTGGGCATTCAAGCAAGTACACTGTCGAGTGATGTAAGGCTCAGTGTCGCTTTGCATATGTAGCCAAAATAAGTTATCTCTAGATTTACAGTCCTTTCAACTCCTAAATTTCCCATCTATTCATGCAATTCTTTAAATGTTGGGCAACACTAGCTGAGAGCCGGTTGATGTTTTTCCTCTCAAAATACCATCATTGTCGAGGTAAAGTGCACTCTTAATGGACGGGCTGCCCCTTGTTGATATTGTTCATCTGGTCTTTTGGTCTTGTTGTAGATGCATGTAGATCATCATGACTTACTGAGTGAGTAGATATATCTACCACTTGTTTCAGCTTCACTTCTGCTGGATATGCTGTCTTTATCCAAGCTTGGTTTGGCCTGGTAAAACAATGTCCTGTTTGGTTGTATTCCAAACTGGAATTGTCATTTTGGAGAACTGTCCTCTCTGAACTGTTACTAATGTTTCACTGATATACAGCCCATAAGGCAAATCCTTCCCTTCAACTCACCTTCACCCTTAACTTTACCTAATGTCCACTGGATTTGACTTTGAGAGCTCTGATCAAGAAGTATGTTTTCCCCAAGTGGTCCCTATATTATCATGGACAATATGAATAAAGCCCATGCTATGCCTGTTTAGGCCTGCTTGTTCAAATCACACCCACCTATTGCTGCATTGCACATTACACAAGGCTTAGTTGCCATGTACAGGGGGTCCCCAAGTTACGAACACAATAGGGACTGTAGGTTTGTCCGTAAGTCGAAGTTGTTCGTAAGTCGCAACACTGCATTTGTAAGTGTAACTTCCGGTCGGAACACTGCATTCGTAAGTGTTCGTAAGTGTAACTGCTGCCTGTGCATGGATGTGGGATGTTCCGGGCGCTTGTTATGTTATCTGGGGCGTAGGACGGCAGTGTAGAATGTGTCGGAGCTGCTCGAAAGTTATTGTTAGGGTTGTCCTGATACCACTTTTTTAAGACCGAGTACAAGTACCGATACTTTTTTTTCAAGTACTCGCCGATACCGAATACTTTTTTACAATTTTTTTTTTTTTTTTTTTACTATTTTTTTTTTTTTTTTTACTATTTTTCTTTGACTATTTTTTTTTTTTTTTTTTTACTATTTTTTGTCATGTTTTTTTACAATGCTTTGTTGGGGTGGGTGGGGGGGGGGGGGTGTATGGTCTGTGTGTTTTTTTTTTTTTTACAATTATTTTTGTTTTATTATTTATTGCTATTTATTTTTTTATTTCTAGCCCTGTTGGGGGGCTTTGGTGAGATATCAGGGGTCTTAACAGACCTCTGACATCTCCCCTTTGAGACAGAGAAAGGGACTAGGGACACAGATTCCCCAGTCCCTTTCTCAGCTGCACTGAAAATGAATGGAGAGGAGACAACGGCTCCTCTCCATTCATAAACTGAAGCATCGTAAACACACAGGTTACGATGTTTCAGTTATATGAATGGACAGAGTCAGTGATGACTCTGTTCATTCGGAAAAGGTAGGAGCCAGGTTTAGCGGCTCCTACCTCCGCTCTCCATCCTGACAGAGGGAAGCGGAGGAGGATATGGAGGGTGGCACGGAGCTGTGGACAGCAGCAGCATGGAGGGGGGGACACGGAGCGCACGGGGGAGAGCGGAATAACGGAGGACATCAGTAGCATGGAGGGGGGGACACGGAGCGCACGGGAGAGAGCGGAATAACGAAGGACATCAGCAGCATGGAGGGGGGACACGGAGCGCACGGGGGAGAGCAGCATGGATGGGGGAACTGGAGTAGGATACAGGGACAGTCAGCGGTGATCGGTGCGGCTTTGGGGGGAGTTACAAGCACCGATTACCGCTGTATAGATTTCACTAAAACAGCTGAAAAGAGGAGGGGGGGTCGGGAGAAGCTGTCGGGCTGTATTGAAATCTATACAGCGGTGATCGGTGCTTGTAACTCCCCCCGCCGCGCCGATCATCACTGACTGCCCAAGTATCGGCTGAAGCATCGGAGCATTTTCCCCGAGTACAAGTACTCGGGAAATGCCTGGTATCGGTACCGATACCGATACTAGTATCGGTATCGGGACATCCCTAGTTATTGTAGAGCACAAGTGGCCGGCATTTGAGGCCGTTCGTAAGTAGGAGTCGTTCAAAACTCGGGTGTTCGTAACACGGGGACCCCCTGTAGAAGTTGTGGAGGGTTTTAATTTAAAATAAATAATTTCAGGTACCGAATGACAATTGAACATATTCAACAAATATCTTCTACCAGCTAATGTTAGGTAAAACAAAGGACTAGTATACAGGACTAGATCAGACACTAAACATGCACTTCCGATACAAAAAACTTTTATTATTCTTGCTGCTTCATAACACTGTGTTTGTACAGTTGCATTTAAAAAGGCAAACTACATCTGTTTTCTATTGTGAACTTTTATTATGGGAAAAAGATTTATTATGTGCATGGTTGATTAGGATGCTTTGACGCTTGTAGCGCTATCAGATCCTTATAGCGAAAAAGTGACCTTTTTATTTTTTACCACAAACATCTATCTCGGAGGGGGACAGTCTCTGGCTCAGATATTCTGAAGATCAGTATCAAGTTCCTGCGTGCTACAAGATCCTTTCGTCCTCTCTCCAGAGAGTTATTTTCCAACAACAAGCCTGGGAAATGTTATTTGTTCTTTTTATAAGAGCATTTCCTGTTATATAACATGAATACTCTTAAAAAACCCAAATATAACTTGACTAGTTTGGCTATTTCTGCTTAGGGACTGTCTTGTCATGGTCTGTTTATGTCTCTGATTCAGCGATCCAGAGCAGTAAATGTGAAGTGGACACTTTATTCTCCCTATTAATAGAAAGAGTCTCCAGCAGCAATATGATACTTCTAGAATTTCTTGTTTGAAAATTAAGGTGGCAAACTTGGTTGCTAAGGATTAATGAACACTTGGTCTCGGTTCAGCTTGCATCGTTCTGCAAAGGCTCCACAGACTAATATAATGGTTAATATAATAATTATCAAAGGCACAGAAAATCTTAAAGGCAGACCTTAAAGCTAAACTCCAGGCAGATATAAAATATATCAATCAATGTATTTCTTTAGTCATTATTACCTCATGAAATGTATTTTTTTAAATACAAGCAGTGTAAGTATCTGAATTGATCCTGGTCTTGCAACCCCCTTACTAATGAGCTGAGAGTGGAGGAAGGTGCACAAGAAGCACGCTGATAGGAAGAAGAAGCAGAATGAGAATGAGAGAGATGAATTAATCAGTATGCTGCCTCTTCATTAACTAGTCCCAGGGTGGGGTTAAGGAGGGGACCTTTAAAGTGGAAGTAAACTCTTCCTTTTTTTCACCCTTTTTTTCTTACCTGCAAAGTAATGGCATAATGTTCTAGTATGCATTGCATACTAGCACATTATGTGCAACTTACCTGCAAACAAAGCCTGCGTCCTCCCCACTGGAGGCCACATTCATCGTCTCTCATCTTCCTTCCGGGTCCGCGGACTCCAGCTGTGTAACTGGCCGGAGCCATGTGACATCACTCCAGCGCATGCTCGTGGGAGCCGCCAGTCACAGCACAGGCTTCTGAAGAAACAGCAGGGGCCGCCGTTCCTTCAGCGCACATTCACCAATGATGTAATCGGCGCAGTCGACAGTAAATATCTCCTAAACGGTGCAAGTTAAAGGAGATATTTACAGTGTCTTGCAAAAGTATTCACCCCCTTGGCTTTTTACCAATTTTTTTTTACATTACAGCCTTTAGTTCAATGTTTTTTTAATCTGAATTATATGTGATGGATCAGAACACAATAGTCAAAGTTGGTGAAGTTAAATTTAGAAAAATATATACATAAAACAATTTTTCAGAAATAAAAAAATTATAATTGGCATTTGCGTATGTATTCACCTCCTTTGTTACGAAGCCCATAAAAAGCTCTGGTGCAACCAATTACCTTCAGAAGTCACATAATTTGTGAAATTATGTCCACCTGTGTGCAATCTAAGTGTCACATGATCTGTCATTACATATACACACCTTTTTGAAAGGCCCCAGAGGCTGCAACACCTAAGCAAGAGGCACCACTAACCAAACACTTCCATGAAGACCAAGGAACTCTCCAAACAAGTAAGGGACGATGTTGTTGAGAAGTACAAGCCAGGGTTAGGTTATAAAAAAATATCCAAATATTTGATGATCCCTGGGAGCACCATCAAATCTATCATAACCAAATGGAAAGAACATGGCACAACAGCAAACCTGCCAAGAGATGGCCGCACACCAAAACTCACAGACCGGGCAAGGAGGGCATTAATCAGAGAGGCAGCACAGAGACCTAAGGTAACCCTGGAGGAGCTGCAGCGTTCCACAGAAGAGACTGGAGTATCTGTACATAGGACGACAATAAGCCGTATGCTCCATAGAGTTGGGCTTTATGGCAGAGTGGCCAGAAGAAAGCCATTACTTTCAGCAGAAAAAAAAATGGCACGTTTTGAGTTTGTGAAAAGGCATGTGGGAGACTCACAAAATGTATGGAGGAAGGTGCTCTGGTCTGATGAGACTAGAATTGAACTTTTTGGCCATCAAAGACAACGCTATGTCTGGCACAAACCCAACATGTCACATCACCCAAAGAACACCATCCCCACAGCAGTCGGGACTGGGAAACTGGTCAGAGTTGAGGGAAAGATGGATAGTGCTAAATACAGGGATATTCTTGAGCAAAACCTGTACCACTCTGTGTGTGATTTGAGGCTAGGACGGAGGTTCATCTTCCAGCAGGACAATAACCCCAAACACACAGCTAAAGCAACACTTGAGTGGTTTAAGGGAAAACATGTAAATGTGTTGGAATGGCCTAGTCAAAGCCCAGACCTCAATCCAATAGAAAATCTGTGGTCAGACCTAAAGATTGCTGTTCACAAGGGCAAACCATCCAACTTGAAGGAGCTGGAGCAGTTTTGCAAGGAGGAATGGGCAAAAATCCCAGTGGAAAGATGTGGCAAGCTCATAGAGACTTATCCAAAGCGACTTGGAGCTGTGATAGCCGCAAAAGGTGGCTCTACAAAGTATTGACTTTAGGGGGGTGAATAGTTATGCACATTGACTTTTTCTGTTATTTTGTCCTATTTGTTGTTTGCTTCACAATAAAAAAATAACAATTTTCAAAGTTGTGGGCATGTTCTGTAAATTAAATGATGCAAATCCTCATGTTAAATCCAGGTTGTAAGGCAACAAAACACGAAAAATGCCAAGGGGGGGGGGGGGTGTGAATACTTTAGCAAGGCACTGTACAGTACCTATAGGTTGTTGTGGAAAATAGTATTAATGTATGTTGTCAGATGTCCCCCAGTGTCGGTTTTGCTGTAATGCGCTCATGTGAGTTGGTGGAAGACCGGTGGCGTGAAAATCTTCCTGTGGACACAGTAATGTTTGCTCTTTTAGGGGTGCCTCACCAAGGGACTGGCCACTTCTTAGCGTTGGCATTAAATGACTCAGAGCGGACAGATCTGCGTCCACAAGAACTATAGCATAACTATATGACAATTGTGGCCCATTAAATCATAGTTTTCATATGGTTCCCGTCATTGAAAGCAGTGCACGTCACTGCTAGTCTATTTGAATGTATACATGTCTGTGATTGGTTCTTCATGTATTGTATTGTATTAGCTGTATTTAACATATCCTTATATGGTCATCTGCTGGGTGGAGCTCACACCCTGTGAGCTCACTTCCTATGGAGGAGGCCACATGTTGTGACATCACTTCCGGCTGGGAGTTTAATAAAACAGCCTGTGAGGGCGTCGGCAGTCAGTTGATGCTGTGATGCCGAGATGAACCTAACAGTCTGGTGATGATGTCTCTTGATTTAAATGAATGGGAATCAAATGAATGGTGAGTGAATTTTAGCTTAAGATGCATTATATCTGTAGCACACGGACCCTTTTTCCTACCTTTGGCTCACTTGCAGGAAAAAGGCACACCGTACTATATGCCCGTACCCTCTTGTTTGAAGAGGTTGAGCGGTGTCATGTATTTGGGTCCCACAGCTAGGTTCTCCATCGGTTGGTTCTCATCTCCTAGGATATAGGGACAAGTCTCTGTTTCCCCCCCCAAGTAATTCCAATGTCCACACAACTCTAAACTCCAACGTTGTGTTTATTTTTCTTCAATATTAGCAGATAGGAAAGGGTGGATAAGAGACAGGACAGCAAGGTTTTGGGAGGTAGGTCCAGGCACAAGTAAATGTTACAATCACCACTCAATCCCTGAGTGGGTTCAGCTCACCCGGATAGTCTCCCGTAAAAGTGGATCCTAGCAGCCGAAGTGATGCTCGGACGCTTAATTCGATTCTTTCCTTAGTTTTGATCGGGAGATCCTCTGCCACAGAATCTATCATGTCCCGAACTTCTCAGTTCTTGCAATACAAGGACAGGTGCCAGCAACAGCACATTACTAGGCCCTTGGTGGATAGATGAATCCCTCCAGAAAGTTACCGGGCCTCTTCCTTCACCGTGAACTCTCACCGGTCCTTCAGAAAGGTCCTCCCCCGGCCTCCTCTTCTTAGAAACAGGCTCCCTAGCAAGGGACACCCTGGGATTCCTCTTCCCAGAAGTGGGCCCCAGCTAAAGGTGCTGGGCCCAGTGCTAAAGTTGTGCACGCGGCCCCATGGCCTGGAGGCCCGCGCACCTAGACTCCTCGCCTCCGACTCCAGACAGACTCCCCCTCCCAGGCGGCATCTGCCCCTTATGTATCCTCGCCCAGCAGGCCAACCACGCCCACTGTACCGCTGCCGAGAGAGGACACCCTAAGGCACAGCACTATTACCAGTGGTTCAACCCTGGCCAGTCATGGCAGTGCCACCTACAGGCCACAGGGAATGGGCACTACATACACCCCCCTTGAAAGGAGACACTGTCCCCAGTGTCTGGGATAAACCCACGCTCCTCAAGCCTGAGCCAGAGCAGATTTATTTCCAAACTATGTACAAATTTGAAATCCTTGTGCCGGGACCAACATAATGGGGAAGGGACATGAATAAAAGAGATGAAGGAAGGATTAGCAAAAATACAAACATGGACATCCCATACTCAATGTCACATTCACATAGCACAATACATTATTAATCCCACCCCTCTAGACTAACTATTCCACCCATTCTCCGGCAGTTGCTAGTAGTCCACCTGCAGAGGGAGAGAAAACACACAGAACAAATAAACATCCTACCGATATCTATATGTACACGAAGTGAGCCATCTTCCCGAGGAATGATGACTCCCTTAAACTAAACTTGCATATACTAGGCCTAGCATATGAAGTAACGTTCCTCAAGGGAGATGCATAGTAAAAAAAAAAAAAAAAGAAGTCCTGCAAATCACCGCCACCTGGTGGTAGTGCGACCGTCATAGCACTTGACACTACCTAACATAGTAATGTACAACTGTTATACATTCCCCATCTTGAACACGGTGATCTCAACGGTGAACCTAGCTATATCTACCCCAAAGTTCAGTTCTCTTGTGGTGCTGCAAGCGGAGAGAACAACAGCTCTGGGATTCCTCTTCCCAGAAGTGGGCCTCAGCTAAAGGTGCTGGGTCCAGTGCTGAAGTTGCAGCCCCAGGGCTAAAGGTGCCTGGGACTGATGCGCACGCGGCCCCATGGCCTGGAGGGCCGCGCACCTAGACTCCTCGCCTCCGACTACAGACAGACTCCCCCTCCCAAGCGGTGTCTGCCCTTATGTATCCTCTCCCAGCATGCCCAGCAGGCCAACCACGCCCACTGTACCACTGCCGAGAGAGGACACCCTAAGGCACTGCACTATTACCAGTGGTTCAACCCTGGCCAGTCATGGCAGTGCCACCTACAGGCCACAGGGAACTGCACACCAGTATACCACCTGCGGAAACAAAATAGCACAACCTATCAATGATAACGGTCTGAGCCTAACAACTAACTCAGACCAGCCCCCTAAATTTGAGTATATAGCACCCCTAAAAGGGGTGGGCGCTACATATCATTGAGACGAAATGTGTTACTATTAGAGACAAGACATCTGGCTGTGTGCTCTGCGTACAGCCAAATTTCTATGACAGCGTGGCGAGTCAGGACCCAGGAATAGATAGGGCCCCCTTAAGCATCGGGTCGAGATGGGGGAGAGTGGATCTACATTCTGATGCGTGGGGGGGCTCTGCTCTGTAATAGAACAAATTTTTCGTTTTTTTTATATAATGCTGGCTGGAAGAGATCATATGTGTATGTGTGATTTTAATCGTATGCCTGTGAATTCGATTGTGTGTGCCAGTGTGTGTGCCTGTGTGGGTATGCCTGCGTGTGCCTGGGTGTGCCTGGATGTTTGTGTGGGGAAGCTGCGGGCTGTATGGAGACTGTATGTGATTGGGTTGTTTGTCTGATGCAGGACACGTGTCCCCATGAGTGAGATTGAACTTGTGTAGAGATGGCTGTTTGGAAAAGTGACCTTTGTGCGATGTATTGAGCAGCTTGTGCAGCCAGTCATTGCTGCTGCATTGTTCAAAGATGGCCGCTGCATTGCTGCCATGTGCTTGAATGGGGGCGGGGGAGACCAGAGTTGGTGGGTCTCTGTGTATTGTTTGACTACAAGTTTATGATGCATATGGAAACTGTATATTGTGTATGAAATTAAGGTAAAGATGTGGGATTTAGTGCAGCCTGCAATATATGTGGGCAGCTGAGCCGTTTGTATTTTTCAAAGTCTGGTCCCTGTGTGCCATGTGCTTTAGTGGGGAGGGGAGCCAGCATGGCTATCATTTACAATGGTGAAAGTTGGTTACTCTCTGTAAATAGCATGCAGGAGTTTTGTGTTGGGGCTACGCCCTGAGAGATGATAATCTGATGTTCAGAGAAAGCATACAAGCAATATTATACGGTGTGTGTGGTGATATGAACTTTGTTGTTTTTAATGTTGCGCATGTAACTAACATTTCTTGAATGTGCTGTTTAGTTGGCCAAAGGGTCCAAGTTGAAGTAGCCTAAAGTGTGTGTCTATGGTTGAGTGTGAATCTCAATTGTGTAGTCTGTCTTTGTGGAGAAAAACATTTTTGATATTCTAGTGAAGAGATCCTGGTTTTGGCGGGAACAATTGCATGCGTTAATGGCCCCATTTTGTTGTGGCCTGACTTTTGTTGTTGTCCATGTGGCATGTCAGCCATCTTGCGGTGGTCCAGATTTCATCCACCATTTTGTTGCGGCCTGGCTTGTCGGCCATCTTGAGAGGTGCAGTTTCTCTTTAGCCGGTGGGTCATCCTATAAGGAAAGGTACAGCCACCTTTCCTTTGGGGGTGATACCATGTGACTGTGCTGTGGCATTCGTCGGCTATCTTGCTGGTGGAATTTCGCAGCCTTTGGGGCAGGTTTCGATGTTTGGTGCGAATTGAGCAGTGCGGTCTTTTCTGTGTTGGAATCTGGTGGACGTAATTTTTGTTTTCCTTTGTGTGTGTAGTACGGTCTGTCCTGTTTTAAAAAGGTGATTTGGAGGCGCAGTTCTTGTTGGCGTTTAAAGTTTGGCCTGTGGGTCGTCCCAGAGTGGTGAGACACCGAGATGACATACTGAGAGGCTGTTTTGTTTAATGTTAAATCCGCTGGTTTAAATTTGTTTTTCTAAACATCGCCTCTTGAGTTGAGTAGAGTGGTATCTTGATATAGCGCGGTCTTGCCCCGAGGGGTCCCGACGCGCTTGCGGACACATGCACATGCTGGAGGCCGGAGTGCCCGGGGGAAACCGACGCATGCACAGGGAGAACATGCAAACTCCAGGCAGTTGGTGTTGGGATAGGGATTTCTCTGTTTTCATTTAAGTGAATGTAAGCTATTGCAGGTTTAGCTGACTTTGCAGTATATGAGCGGCGGTTTTTGTATTGGATTTTAGTTTTAAGTGAAATCCCTACCTTACACTGAATTTTGATAGATTGTAAGACTAACTTTAACTGAGTTTTTGTACAGTGGTGTGTGTTTTTATGTTTAAATATTTGGGAGTTTCCCAGAAGGCAATTCATTGTTTTTTAAGCTTGTACTGTATAGCCATCTTTTGGCAGGAGTTTGTATTTGAGTCTCGAAACTTGTGGTTTGACTTCCAGGGGATGTTTGGGTCAGGGGGGATTCCCTCCCATTTGCAAAAGGTGGGTTTGTTCCATTATTTCCTTGACAAAGGTTTTTTTTAAATTGTTGAAATATATATGATGTTTAGCCATGGATTTTTTTGGTGTCCTTATAGACAAGGTGATGGGACTAGGCTCCCCCTCCCTCTTCCTGTACTTTAATAATAAATAAACCAGTTTGTTGTTTTTTTAGAGCTGAGCATGCCACAGGAAGTTCTTTTCAGCATTTATGTATCAGCAGGAAGTTGGTGGGAGGAGCTTGGGGTCTTCTGAAAGGTGAGCAATGAGAATTGCGCTTGGAAGGAAAATGGAAAACATTTTGGTGTTTAAAAGTGTTTTAAATATTGTTCCAGTTTTGTGAAGTTGTATTCTAAAAAGCAGTTTTGGGTATAGTGTAGTACGTGGGCATCACCATTATTGTTGTAACATCTAGATACAGAGAGAAGCCACATTGTTCTGCAGGTGGTAAGTGGGCGTAAGTGTTCTGTGTGGTTTAGTCTGGTGACGCAGTGTATGGGTGTATAGCGGAAAACGCTTGTGTATGCATACACTGTGAGGGGTAGAGGCCTAATTCAGGGGGTGATAACGCCTCGGTTAGGGTTTCTAGTTGGGGGACTTGACCAGATAGTGGTTGTAGTCCGTCAATCCACCGTAGAAGAAGACACAGGGCGGTGCTCCCCGAAATGGGTGCAATGGTTTCCCTGGACACAGGGCTAAGACGATAAGCCGATTCGAATCACCATGGACACAAGGAGGTCTGTGCAAGGGAAGGGATGGAGGCTTCCCACAGTCAGACGGTTACACAGTGCACAAAGCCTAGTTTTGGGGCAAAGGCCTTTGAACCCCAAAAATATTAACATAGGTGGTCCAAGGATACTATTTTGGGTATCCCTCTGGAGTGGATGTAGTTCAGCTGTGGCTTCAGAAATCTGTAATGATGAGTGTTGATGGAGGTGTAGTACACGTTTTTGTGATTCTCAGAGGTGGAACGGTTGTTAAAATTCTCATGCCCGTTTGTTTGAACTTTGTATGGCTGGTCCATGCAAGGTTCTCAAGCTGCTCTCATGTTTGTCCCATTGTATTTTTTTCTATTGCTGAAAGAGTGAAGGTTGAATTCCGGCTGTTTTTGTTTTTTAATTTTGGTTTTGGAAACTATGAAGTATCTCCCCCACATTTGTATCTGAATGGTTGTATGTAGTAACGTGAATATGTTTGAACTTACAGCGGCGATCCTCCGATGCGTCGCGGCTGTTGTATTTTTGTAGGAACGGGAAAAGTAAGGGTTGCAGAGGGTTTTGTTTGAATCGGTTTTGAAAGAATGTCATTGACAATTTACCAATGTTCAAGAATGTCATTATTGTTTTCCATTCTTTGCAGGTTAAATATGAAGGATAGAGTAATAATTTTGCTTATAAGTGTAGCGGCCTCACCCCCTCTTCTTTGTCTAGGGGTATTTCATATGTGAGGGTGAGATGCGCTACAGCCCATGTCCTCCCCATGGTAGTGGGTGAGGTGAAGGCCAGTACCAGATATTTTCCTCGGGCCTGTGCGTTTCAGTTAAGGACCAAGTCTTGCTGTGCTGACACTTCCCTCTGCTCCCATTAACCAGAGTCCCACACACCGATTAGGGTCCAACTCTTGTTTTATTGTCACACTCACAATCAAACAGTTCTTTACCAGCCAACTGGTTGAGACACAATAACAGTTCAATACAGTGGGGTGAGCAGGTCGAGGCACTATCCTGGTTGTACGCTAAACCACTGTGGTTTCACCAGCGGTTACTATAGCCTTGGCTAGAGAGAGAACTTAGAACTTGTGAGTCTCTACCAGCGACTCAAGAGAATGTAGATAGGAGTACCTTCGCTGCGTTGTGGCCCCTGTCAGGGGGAGATGTCCCTCCAAGGGAGTTACCAGAGGCCCATCCATCACCGGGTTCATGCTGCTCCGGACTCTTCGGACGGGTGACCTCTCCAGCCTCCTCACCTCAGACATGGGCCCCATCCACCTCAGGGACCCTCGGACTCCTCCACCCTCGCGGAACCCAGTCGAAGTCACCGGGCCCCGGGCCTCCGGTTTAGTACCTCACCCCAGGCTGAAGGTGCCTGGGATGGACGCCAACTCCGATCCGGCCAGGCCTAGGGCACCTGGGCCGGAACTCCGGACCGCCAGCACCCAGGCCTAAGGTGCCTGGGCGCGTGATGAAGAAGATCCCCAAAAAGACAGACCTCGTGGCAAGGGCGTCTCCCCCCTTTATCTCCTCCATTGACGTCACGGCAGGTTCCCCGCCCTCGCCGTACCATCTCCGGAAAGGGACAAAAAGGACAGCACTGCGGCAGTAAATCCACCCCGAGCCTGCGGGTACCTCGCCACCCACAGGCCAAGGAGGATAATACACCACCCAGTCCTCCACGAATACAAATGGTCCAAATCCTCTCATGATTTACACACCTGGGTCATACTATTACTCAGGTGTATCCCACCTAAATTTAGAGACCCCGCTACACAAGTATTTTTCAGGTCCAAAGGAGCTTCTGAAAGTGTATGTACATAGAGAGCAGGTGTATGTAGACAGCTGTACATATGGATAAATACATGAGTCTAAGGAGGTAAGAGTATCACAGGCTATTTCATTGTTTCTTTTGTCCTGCACCACGCATTTCTTCCTTCAGTCTGTAATGAAGAAGAAAAGGGGGGGAATGATAAATGTAAGAATGACTGTTTTTTTCAAACTAATAATGTTAACCTCTGTAATTCTAACCAAGTTTGTGCCAAGACTGTCTTTCTTTGATAGAATTTGAATCGGCAAGCAGCAGTCTGGTGAAGTAGGTTCCCATCCCAGATGCTAAGAACCTTTTGTAAATGGTTCCAGGTATTGTAAGCCACGCACAGGTTATGCAGTGACCACAGTCCCGATGTCTGGGTTATTGTCATATGAGGGTTGTTTGGAGGTCAATCAAAACCAGGGTCGTACTTTCCTCATTAGCTGTCACTTACATTCTGAACTGATGGGGTGGGTGCGATCGCTGTGACATGAACTTCAAAATGTCTACACAGGGTTCACGAGTCACTCCTGGACCCTGACACAATAACCGGTTTATATTCTTTCAAACCAGGTGACTGGGTCGTTGTAAAGAAGCTTGAGGGATGAGACCACGCCATCCACTGCAAGAAGCGGCTCAACCACACCAAAGAATTGAGTAGTATCTTTGTTTATTTATATTTGTTTGTTTAGTAAATTTTAGCAAGGGTAACGATGAAAAACATTACAAGTTATTATTTAGAGTGTATTTCCTGACTAGCTAAGAAAGCGAACAGGACCGATTGCTGGGTCTGTTCTGAGTCTCCACCGAGTTTTAGTCCCCAGCGATGACAGCGGTACATGCCATTTATGATGTTATTATGGGTATGAGGAGTTTTGACAAACTGGTGAAGACTCCAAACAGACACTTGTCAATGGAATTTAACAAAACATTTTTAGAGGGTAAAATTGGTTATAGTTTTAATAGCTCTGCCTCTTGTCGGTTTGGGTATCTAGGCAGCCCACACGTGTGTTTGAACTTTAGTTTGGTGCTTATGCGGATCCGCAGCTTATAAGGTAACTCCCCCAATGCAAGAGGTTCATGCGTGATGGTGAAGCTGTCCCAGCATCTTATGTCGCGGCCGATCGCGAGGATCTGATGGCGCGAGAGAAATTAAGAATGCCAGGGACAGCTGGAAGGGAATTGTTCACCAACCCCGACCAGGTCTGGGCATGGTGTCCTGCAGGTACAAGGTGGGGGGGCTTGAGCTTATGATACGATTGAACAATTCTCCTCCATTGAGGATGGAATGTTCATGTAACTGTTGAAGCCAGAGCTAAAGCTAGTGAAGGTTGGGAGTCCTTTTAAGGGTCTGGGATTCTTTGGGGATCTAATTTTTATTTTACAGCGGATCGTGGTTAAAGGAAGTGGGAATATATATACTCGTTTTTATTGTTATCCTTTCTATGTCATGACGAGGTGCTCCTGTTGCCTGATTGGACGTGTGACCGGAGCCCGAGCAGATGACCACATCTTCCTTGATGAGACGCCCCAAAGCCGGACCCACGTACAAGACACAGAGGATTACAGACCGATCGGCGATTACTACAGCTCACCATGTCGTGTCCTCTTTATAAGTCATGCTCCTGAAGAACAGAGTCTACATGTCAAGCCGTGTTTTCGTTTTTATGGACTCGTATGGACTGTAAGGACTGATTAATTTCCAGGTGTAAGAAGGAGATCAAGTTTCCTCTAAGGACACGTGGGAGCATATGACAAAAAAGGGAGGACTGTTGTGGACAATTGTATTAATGTATGTTGTCAGATGTCCCCCAGTGTCGGTTTTGCTGTAATGCGCTCATGTGAGCGTATTCGCACATACGGATGTTGGTGGAAGACCAGTGGCGTGAAAATCTTCTTGTGGACACAGCGATGTTTGCTCTTTTAGGGATGCCTCACCAAGGGACTGGCCACTTCTTAGCGTTGGCATTAAATGACTCCGAGCGGACAGATCTGCGTCCACAAGAACTATAGCATAACTATATGACAATTGTGGCCCATTAAACCATAGTTTTCATATGGTTCCCGTCTTTGGAAGCAGTGCACGTCACTGCTAGTCTATTTGAATGTATACATGTCTGTGATTGGTTCTTCATGTATTGTATTGTATTAGCTGTATTTAACATATCCTTATATGGTCATCTCCTGTGAGCTCACTTCCTATGGAGGAGGTCACATGTTGTGACATCACTTCCGGTTGGGAGTTTAATAAAACAGCCTGGAAGGGCGTCGGCAGTCAGTTGATGCTGTGATGCCGAGATGAACCTAACAGTCTGGTGATGATGTCTCTTGATTTAAATGAATGGGAATCGAATGAATGGTGAGTGAATTTTAGCTTAAGATGCATTATATCATTGAGACGAAATGTGTTACTATTAGAGACAAGATACCTGGCTGTGTGCTCTGCGTACAGCCAAATTTCTATGACAAGGTAAGCCTTATTATAGGCTTACCTATAGGTACAGAGATTAGAGGGAAGTTTACTTCCTCTTTAAAGTGGTCGTAAACCCTTTTTTTGGACTAGAATAAGGCTTACCTATAGGTAGTGGAAATATCTCCTAAACATGCGCTGTTTAGGAGATATTTCACTTGTAGTTCGCCGAAAATGTTAACGGCGCATGCGCGGGGAAGAAACAAAACGAAGTGCCGTTTCATCTCCAGCCTGTGCCGTTATTGGCGGCTCCCGTGCGCATACGTCACACGGTTTCGGCGAATCACAGAGCCGGAGTCCGCGGCACAGAAGGAAGAGGGGCCAGAAGATGGACGCTGCCTACACAGGGGACATTGCTGGATTCTTTTGCAGGTAAGTGTCACATAATGGGCTGGTATGCTATGCATACTAGCCCATTATGCTTTTCATTTGCAGGCTTTGCAGACAGCAAAAGAGGAAGTAAGACCCATCAGGGTTTACTTCCTCTTTAACTGAAAGCAAAACTGCAGCAGAAGAAATCTGGTCTCTTCCCCCTCCAGACAGGACTGTGCTGTGTGCCAGCGCTGTGTAAATCTCAGTACTTGACGGACAGAAATACAAATCTTTTGGTTGGTACAAATGCTCTCATATATGTATTTCATCTAAGTGTAGGGACCTCACCCCTCTCACCCCTTCTCATTCACGGCTTGTCTGTCTCGTCTAGGGGTTAGCACTGGGGGGAGGGCTGAGATACACCACGGCCCATGTCCTCCAATGTGTAGAGGTGAAGGCCAGAACTATCGGGTTTTGTGTATGTGTCCCAGAGTCAAATCCTCTCCTCGGATTAACTCCCCTTTGCGCCTAGTAACCAGAGTTCCACACACTGAAAGGGTCCAAACTGCCACTGACTATTTTGAACAGAACATGAATTACCTTCGCTAACGTAGCACCTATCAGGGGAAGGACATCCGTCCAAGACAGTTACCGGAGGCCTCTTCGTCACCAGCAATGCTGCGCTGGACTCTCTGGAGAAGTTCCGCTCACCGGCCTCCTCGTCTCAGACACAGGCACCCAAGGAGTTAGGGCCCCCTCGGATTCCTCCACCCTCGCGGAACTCAGTCGAAGGTACTGAGCTCCAGGCCTCCGCCATAGGACCTCACCCCAGGCTAAAGGTGCCTGAGATGGACTCCATCTCTCGCTCCGGCCAGGTCAAGGGCACCTGGGCCCGGAACTCCGGAACGCCAGCACCCAGGCTAAAGGTGCCTGGGCGCGGCTGCGTCCTCCGACTCTGAACCCAGAGGTCAGGGCGTCTGCCCCTTTTATCTCCTCTCCCTTTGTGTCACAGCAGGTTCCCCGCCCCGCTGTACCAGCGCCAGGAAAGGACAAAAAGGGAAGCAGTCTTGCGGTGAGTGTTCAACTCCGGCCAGGGCGACAGCGCCACCTGCAGGCCGCAGGGAACCTCACACCACCAGAGTCCTCCAAGAACCACAAAAGGATCTCAGATTCCCTGACAATCAATGCATCTGGGTTACACTACCACCCAGATGCCTCCCCTAAATTCAAACACCCGCTACACTCTCCCCCTGGTGAATTGACACTGGTCCCCAGTGTCTGGTGCAAACCCATATCTCCCAAGGAGTGGTGACATAAGTTCGACCCAGAGACCAAACTCAACAATTTAGTCATGAATTGTGCCAGAACCTAAAATGGGAAAGGGAAACAGGAGTATAAAACAATGAACTTGGTATAAAAAAAAATTTTTTAATGACTTTACACATTGAAATTCCCCTCCTCACTATCTAAGGACCACCCCATTCTCAGCAGCCTTGATAGATGAAATCTCCTGCAGAGGGAAAAAAACAAAGAAACACACATCCTAGCATAATATATGTGTTTTCTTGGAAGGAATGGGTCTATCCGTAAAGAAACCCATTCTCTCCAATAATGTAGTGCAGAGTGTGAAGCAAACAATCGTTGCGCAACACCGCCACCTGGTGGCAATGCCATGGTAAAGGCACTTGTCAGATCCAGATTAGTGATGAGCCGAACACCCCCGGGTTCGGTTCGCACCAGAACCCGCGAACGGACCGGAAGTTCGAACGAACATTAGAACCCTATTAAATACAATGGATGCGAACGTTCGAATTCTAAAGTGCTAATTATAACAACTATTATGCATGTTATTGTCCTAAAAAGGGTTTGGGAACCCGGGTTCTGCACCAGGGGACATGTATCAATGCAAAAAGAAGTTTTAAAAACGGTCGTTTTTCGGGAGCAGTCATTTTAATGATGCATAAAGTGAAAAAAAAAAAGTCAAATATTCCTTTAAATATCGTACCTGGGGGGTGTCTAAAGTATGCCTGTGAAGTGCCACGTGTTTCCCGTGTTTAGAACTGTCCCTGCACAAAATGACACTTCTAAAGGAAAAAAAAGCCATTTAAAACTGCTTGCGGCTTTAATGTAATGTCTGGTCCCGGTAATATGGATGAAATTCTTTAAGAAAAATGGCATAGCTACCCCATGACCCCCCCCCCCCTACCCCAGCCCATTACCAGCCCCTTTGGGTCTTGTATGGATATTAAGGGGAACCCCGCACATAAAATAAAAAAGGCCCTATATACTCTGAACAGCCGTATACAGGCGGTGCATACAAGACAGGGACTGTAGGTTTGTTCTTATGTAGAATCTGTTTGTAATTTTGAACAGGTACATTGTTGAAGTGTAGCTCCAGCCCAAAAATCTATTTTTAAACTTTTTGGAAAACATAGGTAAGGGTTATCACCCCTGTAACATTTGTTTTGCTGTCTGTGCCCCTGTTCAGAACATTTCACCTCACTTTCCGTCCCAATGACAACTGTTTTTGAAATGTGGTGTTTTTCTTGAAACAAGGATTGCTGATAAAGCATCAGTACAGAGGAGACACCTTTCTCCCATATTTATTCTTACAGGAGAGAATTTTCCTTCCTAGTGGTAGATTTCCTCTCACTTCCTGTTGTCTTCTTGCGTTTGCAAGTAGGAGTCGTTTGTAAGTTGGATGTTTGAAAGTAGGGACCTGCCGTATATACTCTGCAGAAATAGGCCCCTTAGTTGTTGGTGTTGGCACAACACTGTAAGCACTCACAGTTACTCTTGGTTGGTGCTGGAACGCCCTGCTGTCAACTATTATATCAGGAATTTTAATTACATATAATTGTTGAACAGTGGTAGTAAAAATTGGGCCTTTGATGGTGGTGCTGGTGCCACAACACTGTAAGCCCTGACAGTTACTCTTGGTGGGTGCAGCAATGGGCCCTGCTGTGAATTATTAGATCAAGAATTGTAATTACATGCCCCTGTTGAACAGGGGCTGAAAAATTGGGCCTTAGGCACTGGTGGCACAACACTGCAACCCCTCACAGATACTGTACTTGGAGCACAGCAATGAGCCCTGTTGCAAAGTATTGCTTCAAAAATTGTAATGACACGCCCCTGTTAAACAGGGGCTGAAAAATTGGGCCTTAGGCACTGGTGGCACAACACTGCAACTCCTCACAGATACTGTACTTGGAGCACAGCAATGAGCCCTGTTGCAAAGTATTGCTTCAAAAATTGTAATTACACGCCCCTGTTAAACAGGGGCTGAAAAATTGGGCGTTAGGCACTGGTGGCGGCACCCATAAACAAAAATGATCTTCCAAGCTATCATCATCAATCGTATCATTGAGGACTCGGAGGAGGAGGATAGCCAGTCAACATAACAGCACAGGCACTCAGCATCAGCATCAGTCTTGAAGGGATGTGACATTTTAAAATCAATTAGTCTGTTATATCAGCATCAGGTGTGTGGTAGCTGGTGGTGATCCAAGACTGGTTCATCTTGATGAAAGTCAGTCGATCAACCGAGTCGGTGGACAGGCGCACCCTGTGATCCGTGACAAATCCTCCAGCAGCACTGAATGTGCGTTCCGAAAGAACGCTGGATGCAGGACAGGCCAGTAGCTCAATTGCATACTGTGCAAGCTCTGGCCAGTGATCCATCCTCAAGACCCAGTAAGCCAGAGGATTTTCGGTGGGGAAGGTGTCCAAGTCTGACCTTGCCCCTAGATATTCCTGCACCATGTTTATCAGACGCTGGCGATGGTTGCTGGAACCAATCATACTTTGGGGCTGCGGACTAAAGAATTGTCTGAACGCATCGGTCAGACGGCCACCTTCCCCACCGCTCCTTCTTTGACTGGCCGAAGCCTCAGCAACTCGTTGTCCAGGACCAGGAGTTTGCAACCTCCCAGTCTCTGGGAACGCGTTGCACAGACCTTTCTGCAAGGCCTCCCGGAGTTGTCTCATCCTCTGCTCCCTCTGCGACGGTAACATAAGGTCCGCAACCTTACCCTTGTACCGTGGATCAAGGAGAGTGGCCAGCCAGTAATGGTCCCTCTCCTTGATCCGAAGAATACGAGGATCCTTCCGCAGACTTTGCAGGATCAGGGAGGCCATGCAGCGTAGGTTTGCTGAGGCATTCGCTCCGGAGTCCTCTGGGTCACTAAGGACGACATGATCCGCAGCCACCTCCTCCCAGCCACGTACAAGTCCACTGGTTTCTTGGGACTGTAAATCATCCCTAAAAGACTGCTGCTGATGATGCTGAGTGCCAGCCTCCACCTCCATGCTGACACAATCCTCCTCCTCCTCCTCCTCCTCCTCCTCTTCCTGTGCGATGGGTGGGACAGAAGGAACACTGTCTGGGTAAAGGGGGCCTTGAGAGGCAAGGAAGTCCTCCTCTTCCTGCCTCTGTTCTGCCTCAAGTGCCCTGTCCATTATTCCACGCAGCGTGTGCTCCAACAGGTGGACAAGAGGTACAGTGTCACTGATGCATGCACTGTCACTGCTCACCATCCTCGTGGCCTCCTCAAATGGTGCCAGGACAGTGCATGCATCCCTGATCATGCCCCACTGGCGTGGAGAAAAAAAACCAAGCTCCCCTGACCCTGTCCTGGTGCCGTAGTCGCACAGGTACTCATTGATGGCCCTCTGCTGCGTGTGCAGCCGCTGCAGCATGGCCAACGTTGAGTTCCACCTGGTGGGCATGTCACATATAAGGCGGTTCTTGGGCAGGTTCAACTCCTTTTGCAGCTCAGCCAGGCGAGCACTGGCATTATAAGATCTGCGGAAATGCACACAGACTTTCCTGGCCTGCCTCAGGACATCCTGTAAGCCCGGGTACCTGCCCAAGAACCGCTGCACCACCAGGTTAAGGACGTGAGCCACACAGGGCACATGGGTCAGTTGTCCCTGTCGGAGGGCGGAGAGGAGGTTGGTGCCATTGTCGCAAACCACCATTCCTGGCTTAAGCTGGCGTGGCGTCAACCACCTCTCGGCCTGGCCCTGCAGAGCAGACAGGACCTCTGCCCCAGTGTGGCTTCTGTCCCCCAAACACACCAGCGCAAGCACGGCATGGCATCTTTTTGCCTGCGTACTTGCGTAGCCCCGTGAACGGCTACGGAGCACCGCTGGTTCATAGGACAAACCACAGGAAGAGGCCATGGAGGAAGAAGAAGAGGAGGGGGTGGAGGAGAGAGGTGTGTCACAACCAGTAGTAGCATTTTGGAGGCGTGGCGGTGGGACAACCTCCAACACTACTGCACCTTGTCCTGAATCCTTCCCAGCTGCCAAAAGAGTGACCCAATGGGCCGTGAAAGAAAGGTAACGTCCCTGTCCATGCCTGCTGGACCATGAGTCAGCGGTAATATGCACCTTACCGCTGACCGCCCTGTCCAGCGAGGCCAAGACATTGCCTTCCACATGCCGGTAGAGAGCCGGAATAGCCTTCCGTGAGAAAAAGTGGCGTTTGGGAACCTGCCACTGAGGAACCGCACATTGCACAAACTCACGGAAGGGGGCCGAGTCTACCAACTGAAAAGGCAGCAGTTGAAGCGCTAGCAATTTAGCCAAGCTAGCATTCAACCGCTGGGCATGTGGATGGCTGGGAGTGAACTTCTTTCGACGGTCCAGCAGCTGGGGCAGGGAAATTTGCCTGCTAGAATCGGACGTCGGTGTACTGCTAGCAGAGTGGGCGCAAGTACTTGGCTGTGACACACCTAATTCTACACCTTCATTCCTCTCAGTGCATGTTTCAGAGAGGACTGAAGTTATAGTGGGGTTGGAGATCCCAGCTGATGCGGTGCAAGGAGAGGTCCGCTTTGTTCTTTGGTGTGGGTCTTTGAGGTAGGCTTGCCAACGAGCTGCATGGCAGGTCAACATATGTCTGGTCAGGCATGTGGTACCCAAGCGGCTGATGTTTTGGCCACGCGATATACGCTTGAGACATATGTTGCAAACAGCAGCTGTGCGATCTGATGCACTAGCCTCAAAAAAGGCCCACACCAAAGAACTTTTTGAATGACGGGCAGAGGCAGCGCCCTGCACAGGCGGAGCTCTGCGGTGTGATTCCGTCGGTGTACTGCCCTTACGCTGGCCACCAAAGGGCATCCTGCCTCGTTGGAGATGTGCCTCCTCCTCATCCTCCTCCTCCTCCTCTCTCCTATTAGGCACCCACGTGGAGTCATTGACCTCATCATCCCCTCCCTCCTCATCACTGGAGCCAATCTGGCAGTATGCTGCAGCTGCTGGAACATGACTGCCAGATTGGTGTCCTTCTTGAGCATCCCCTCTGTCTGCTCTCACGCTACTGCCTTCCTCTAGCTGGGTTTCATCATCAGACCCTTCGAAACGCTGGGCATCCTCCTGGAGCATGTACCCAACACTGTGCTGAAACAGTTCGGGGGACTCCTCAGGAGGAGGACATGGTGGGTCTAGGGAAGGAGTGACTGATGATTTGTCTGACATTGATACCAGGGAAGACGACGCTTTGGCAGCTGCTTTTCCAGTACCCTGAGCCTGGGTGAGAGAGGATGAGGAGGAGGAGGAGGGCTTGGTCATCCACTCTACCAAGTCTTCGGCATGATGTGGCTCAACATGTCCAGCTGCCGAAAAGAAGGACAAGCGTGTCCCATGGCCATGTGCTGATGACAATGCACCGCGTCCACGACCAGCACTGTTGCCCCCAGACACAGAGCCTGCTTGCCCTCTTTTATTGCCTCCTGACTGTCTGCCTCTCCTTGTTTGCCTTCCAGACATTCTAATAGATGGCCTGCAGGGAGATGGGAAAAAAGCAATAAGGGCTACCTTCAGGTGTCCTTCTCTGTCCCTGGAAACAAGGACTTGCAGAGTGAAAGAAAAAAAACACTCTCCCTACCTACAGTTTTCTGTCCCTAGAAAAAATGTTTTTTTTAATCACAATATAGCACAAGGAAAATTAACTCACTGTCCTTACAGGTCCCTGGAAACAAGGACTTGCAGAGTGAAAGAAAAAAAACACTCTCCCTACCTACAGTTTTCTGTCCCTAGAAAAAAATGTTTTTTTTAATCACAATATAGCAAAAGGACAATTCACTCACTGTCCTTCCAGGTCCCTGGAAACAAGGACTTGCAGAGTGAAAGAAACTGACACTGTCCCTACCTAGAGTTTTCTGTCCCTGGAATAAATGTTTTTTTCAGCACAATATAGCACAAGGACAATTAACTCACTGTCCTTACAGGTCCCTGGAAACAAGGACTTGCAGAGTGAAAGAAAAAAAATACTCTCCCTACCTACAGTTTTCTGTCCCTAGAAAAAAATGTTTTTTTTAATCACAATATAGCAAAAGGACAATTCACTCACTGTCCTTCCAGGTCCCTGGAAACAAGGACTTGCAGAGTGAAAGAAACTGACACTGTCCCTACCTAGAGTTTTCTGTCCCTAGAATAAATGTTTTTTTTAATCACAATATAGCAAAAGGACAATTCACTCACTGTCCTTCCAGGTCCCTGGAAACAAGGACTTGCAGAGTGAAAGAAACTGACACTGTCCCTACCTAGAGTTTTCTGTCCCTAGAATAAATGTTTTTTTAATCACAATATAGCAAAAGGACAATTCACTCACTGTCCTTCCAGGTCCCTGGAAACAAGGACTTGCAGAGTGAAAGAAACTGACACTGTCCCTACCTAGAGTTTTCTGTCCCTAGAATAAATGTTTTTTTTAATCACAATATAGCAAAAGGACAATTCACTCACTGTCCTTCCAGGTCCCTGGAAACAAGGACTTGCAGAGTGAAAGAAACTGACACTGTCCCTACCTAGAGTTTTCTGTCCCTAGAATAAATGTTTTTTTTAATCACAATATAGCAAAAGGACAATTCACTCACTGTCCTTCCAGGTCCCTGGAAACAAGGACTTGCAGAGTGAAAGAAACTGACACTGTCCCTACCTAGAGTTTTCTGTCCCTAGAATAAATGTTTTTTTTAATCACAATATAGCAAAAGGACAATTCACTCACTGTCCTTCCAGGTCCCTGGAAACAAGGACTTGCAGAGTGAAAGAAACTGACACTGTCCCTACCTAGAGTTTTCTGTCCCTAGAATAAATGTTTTTTTTAATCACAATATAGCACAAGGAAAATTAACTCACTGTCCTTACAGGTCCCTGGAAACAAGGACTTGCAGAGTGAAAGAAAAAAAACACTCTCCCTACCTACAGTTTTCTGTCCCTAGAAAAAAATGTTTTTTTTAATCACAATATAGCAAAAGGACAATTCACTCACTGTCCTTCCAGGTCCCTGGAAACAAGGACTTGCAGAGTGAAAGAAACTGACACTGTCCCTACCTAGAGTTTTCTGTCCCTGGAATAAATGTTTTTTTCAGCACAATATAGCACAAGGACAATTAACTCACTGTCCTTACAGGTCCCTGGAAACAAGGACTTGCAGAGTGAAAGAAAAAAAACACTCTCCCTACCTACAGTTTTCTGTCCCTAGAAAAAAATGTTTTTTTTAATCACAATATAGCAAAAGGACAATTCACTCACTGTCCTTCCAGGTCCCTGGAAACAAGGACTTGCAGAGTGAAAGAAACTGACACTGTCCCTACCTAGAGTTTTCTGTCCCTAGAATAAATGTTTTTTTTAATCACAATATAGCAAAAGGACAATTCACTCACTGTCCTTCCAGGTCCCTGGAAACAAGGACTTGCAGAGTGAAAGAAACTGACACTGTCCCTACCTAGAGTTTTCTGTCCCTAGAATAAATGTTTTTTTAATCACAATATAGCAAAAGGACAATTCACTCACTGTCCTTCCAGGTCCCTGGAAACAAGGACTTGCAGAGTGAAAGAAACTGACACTGTCCCTACCTAGAGTTTTCTGTCCCTAGAATAAATGTTTTTTTTAATCACAATATAGCAAAAGGACAATTCACTCACTGTCCTTCCAGGTCCCTGGAAACAAGGACTTGCAGAGTGAAAGAAACTGACACTGTCCCTACCTAGAGTTTTCTGTCCCTAGAATAAATGTTTTTTTTAATCACAATATAGCAAAAGGACAATTCACTCACTGTCCTTCCAGGTCCCTGGAAACAAGGACTTGCAGAGTGAAAGAAACTGACACTGTCCCTACCTAGAGTTTTCTGTCCCTAGAATAAATGTTTTTTTTAATCACAATATAGCAAAAGGACAATTCACTCACTGTCCTTCCAGGTCCCTGGAAACAAGGACTTGCAGAGTGAAAGAAACTGACACTGTCCCTACCTAGAGTTTTCTGTCCCTAGAATAAATGTTTTTTTTAATCACAATATAGCACAAGGAAAATTAACTCACTGTCCTTACAGGTCCCTGGAAACAAGGACTTGCAGAGTGAAAGAAAAAAAACACTCTCCCTACCTACAGTTTTCTGTCCCTAGAAAAAAATGTTTTTTTTAATCACAATATAGCAAAAGGACAATTCACTCACTGTCCTTCCAGGTCCCTGGAAACAAGGACTTGCAGAGTGAAAGAAACTGACACTGTCCCTACCTAGAGTTTTCTGTCCCTGGAATAAATGTTTTTTTCAGCACAATATAGCACAAGGACAATTAACTCACTGTCCTTACAGGTCCCTGGAAACAAGGACTTGCAGAGTGAAAGAAAAAAAATACTCTCCCTACCTACAGTTTTCTGTCCCTAGAAAAAAATGTTTTTTTTAATCACAATATAGCAAAAGGACAATTCACTCACTGTCCTTCCAGGTCCCTGGAAACAAGGACTTGCAGAGTGAAAGAAACTGACACTGTCCCTACCTAGAGTTTTCTGTCCCTAGAATAAATGTTTTTTTTAATCACAATATAGCAAAAGGACAATTCACTCACTGTCCTTCCAGGTCCCTGGAAACAAGGACTTGCAGAGTGAAAGAAACTGACACTGTCCCTACCTAGAGTTTTCTGTCCCTAGAATAAATGTTTTTTTAATCACAATATAGCAAAAGGACAATTCACTCACTGTCCTTCCAGGTCCCTGGAAACAAGGACTTGCAGAGTGAAAGAAACTGACACTGTCCCTACCTAGAGTTTTCTGTCCCTAGAATAAATGTTTTTTTTAATCACAATATAGCAAAAGGACAATTCACTCACTGTCCTTCCAGGTCCCTGGAAACAAGGACTTGCAGAGTGAAAGAAACTGACACTGTCCCTACCTAGAGTTTTCTGTCCCTAGAATAAATGTTTTTTTTAATCACAATATAGCAAAAGGACAATTCACTCACTGTCCTTCCAGGTCCCTGGAAACAAGGACTTGCAGAGTGAAAGAAACTGACACTGTCCCTACCTAGAGTTTTCTGTCCCTAGAATAAATGTTTTTTTTAATCACAATATAGCAAAAGGACAATTCACTCACTGTCCTTCCAGGTCCCTGGAAACAAGGACTTGCAGAGTGAAAGAAACTGACACTGTCCCTACCTAGAGTTTTCTGTCCCTAGAATAAATGTTTTTTTTAATCACAATATAGCACAAGGAAAATTAACTCACTGTCCTTACAGGTCCCTGGAAACAAGGACTTGCAGAGTGAAAGAAAAAAAACACTCTCCCTACCTACAGTTTTCTGTCCCTAGAAAAAAATGTTTTTTTTAATCACAATATAGCAAAAGGACAATTCACTCACTGTCCTTCCAGGTCCCTGGAAACAAGGACTTGCAGAGTGAAAGAAACTGACACTGTCCCTACCTAGAGTTTTCTGTCCCTGGAATAAATGTTTTTTTCAGCACAATATAGCACAAGGACAATTAACTCACTGTCCTTACAGGTCCCTGGAAACAAGGACTTGCAGAGTGAAAGAAAAAAAATACTCTCCCTACCTACAGTTTTCTGTCCCTAGAAAAAAATGTTTTTTTTAATCACAATATAGCAAAAGGACAATTCACTCACTGTCCTTCCAGGTCCCTGGAAACAAGGACTTGCAGAGTGAAAGAAACTGACACTGTCCCTACCTAGAGTTTTCTGTCCCTAGAATAAATGTTTTTTTTAATCACAATATAGCAAAAGGACAATTCACTCACTGTCCTTCCAGGTCCCTGGAAACAAGGACTTGCAGAGTGAAAGAAACTGACACTGTCCCTACCTAGAGTTTTCTGTCCCTGGAATAAATGTTTTTTTCAGCACAATATAGCACAAGGACAATTAACTCACTGTCCTTACAGGTCCCTGGAAACAAGGACTTGCAGAGTGAAAGAAAAAAAATACTCTCCCTACCTACAGTTTTCTGTCCCTAGAAAAAAATGTTTTTTTTAATCACAATATAGCAAAAGGACAATTCACTCACTGTCCTTCCAGGTCCCTGGAAACAAGGACTTGCAGAGTGAAAGAAACTGACACTGTCCCTACCTAGAGTTTTCTGTCCCTAGAATAAATGTTTTTTTTAATCACAATATAGCAAAAGGACAATTCACTCACTGTCCTTCCAGGTCCCTGGAAACAAGGACTTGCAGAGTGAAAGAAACTGACACTGTCCCTACCTAGAGTTTTCTGTCCCTAGAATAAATGTTTTTTTAATCACAATATAGCAAAAGGACAATTCACTCACTGTCCTTCCAGGTCCCTGGAAACAAGGACTTGCAGAGTGAAAGAAACTGACACTGTCCCTACCTAGAGTTTTCTGTCCCTAGAATAAATGTTTTTTTTAATCACAATATAGCAAAAGGACAATTCACTCACTGTCCTTCCAGGTCCCTGGAAACAAGGACTTGCAGAGTGAAAGAAACTGACACTGTCCCTACCTAGAGTTTTCTGTCCCTAGAATAAATGTTTTTTTTAATCACAATATAGCAAAAGGACAATTCACTCACTGTCCTTCCAGGTCCCTGGAAACAAGGACTTGCAGAGTGAAAGAAACTGACACTGTCCCTACCTAGAGTTTTCTGTCCCTAGAATAAATGTTTTTTTTAATCACAATATAGCAAAAGGACAATTCACTCACTGTCCTTCCAGGTCCCTGGAAACAAGGACTTGCAGAGTGAAAGAAACTGACACTGTCCCTACCTAGAGTTTTCTGTCCCTAGAATAAATGTTTTTTTTAATCACAATATAGCACAAGGAAAATTAACTCACTGTCCTTACAGGTCCCTGGAAACAAGGACTTGCAGAGTGAAAGAAAAAAAACACTCTCCCTACCTACAGTTTTCTGTCCCTAGAAAAAAATGTTTTTTTTAATCACAATATAGCAAAAGGACAATTCACTCACTGTCCTTCCAGGTCCCTGGAAACAAGGACTTGCAGAGTGAAAGAAACTGACACTGTCCCTACCTAGAGTTTTCTGTCCCTGGAATAAATGTTTTTTTCAGCACAATATAGCACAAGGACAATTAACTCACTGTCCTTACAGGTCCCTGGAAACAAGGACTTGCAGAGTGAAAGAAAAAAAATACTCTCCCTACCTACAGTTTTCTGTCCCTAGAAAAAAATGTTTTTTTTAATCACAATATAGCAAAAGGACAATTCACTCACTGTCCTTCCAGGTCCCTGGAAACAAGGACTTGCAGAGTGAAAGAAACTGACACTGTCCCTACCTAGAGTTTTCTGTCCCTAGAATAAATGTTTTTTTTAATCACAATATAGCAAAAGGACAATTCACTCACTGTCCTTCCAGGTCCCTGGAAACAAGGACTTGCAGAGTGAAAGAAACTGACACTGTCCCTACCTAGAGTTTTCTGTCCCTAGAATAAATGTTTTTTTTAATCACAATATAGCAAAAGGACAATTCACTCACTGTCCTTCCAGGTCCCTGGAAACAAGGACTTGCAGAGTGAAAGAAACTGACACTGTCCCTACCTAGAGTTTTCTGTCCCTAGAATAAATGTTTTTTTTAATCACAATATAGCAAAAGGACAATTCACTCACTGTCCTTCCAGGTCCCTGGAAACAAGGACTTGCAGAGTGAAAGAAACTGACACTGTCCCTACCTAGAGTTTTCTGTCCCTAGAATAAATGTTTTTTTTAATCACAATATAGCAAAAGGACAATTCACTCACTGTCCTTCCAGGTCCCTGGAAACAAGGACTTGCAGAGTGAAAGAAACTGACACTGTCCCTACCTAGAGTTTTCTGTCCCTAGAATAAATGTTTTTTTTAATCACAATATAGCAAAAGGACAATTCACTCACTGTCCTTCCAGGTCCCTGGAAACAAGGACTTGCAGAGTGAAAGAAACTGACACTGTCCCTACCTAGAGTTTTCTGTCCCTAGAATAAATGTTTTTTTTTAAGCACACTATAGCAGAAGCACAAAACACACTGACACTCTCCCTACCTATCCTTCTCTTTCCCTAAACTAAAGGAATCCAGGTTAAGCAAGAAAGAAATAACAGTCACTGTCCCTGCCTATGCTACTCTATCCCTGCTCCGGAACACACTACACTAGGCCGCCGTGCTGGCGGCCTTTTATAGTGTGGGGCGTGTACTAAACACCCTCAGCAATAATTGGCCACAGGCATCCTGCCTGTGGCCAATCATTGCTCTCCTCGCTGCCGGCGCTGTGATTGGCCAAGCATGCGGGGTCACAGTGCATGCTTGGCCAATCACAGCGCCTGGATGACACTGCGATGGCGTAGTGCATTGTGGGCCGTTCGCGTCACTCGAATTTGGCGCGAACGGCCCAAATCGTTCGATCTTCGTCGAACGATCGAACAGCCAATGTTCGAGTCGAACGTATGTTCGACTCGAACACGAAGCTCATCCCTAATCCAGATGAACTTCTGCTTCTCTGTGCTGTGACCCTATACTGGCTAAGCCCCAAAGTCACTGATTTATTTTCCTTGATGGGAGGAGAAGGAGGGAGAAAAACAACAACAGCTCCCATTTCTCCAAAGAGCAAAACATCCCAAAAGAAAAATTAAAGCACAGTCCCTGTAATTCAGCAATAAAAGAAATGGAAAGGAGTCTCTTTCTCCTACAAATAGAACTTGGGATCCGGCAAGAACAAAGGCTTTAAATGCTGGTCAAAAGCCTCCACATGGTACTCAATGTTTCCTCCATCCTTCCGACAAATTACCACCTTGTCCGCATGGATGTGCCTTCCCACCATCCACTCCGCCTTACAGTCCTTGAACTTTCTGGTGACTGTAGGTGAGCATGAGAGGTATCGGCGTGCGTGAGGTACTTTCAGCTTTGTCCAGACAAAATCATTGTACCACCGCTGCCGGAAAACTTCCACCTCGTAGAGCAATTCTCGGGGTAGATATGGGTATTCCCACCCATATTCTCGGGCAACTTTCTGACAAAAGAGACGCTGCAGCCTAGCCAGAGATGGCATTGTGGCACGGTCTCCTACTCCAGGTAGAACAATGGACTCCGGATGGCGAGGTACAGTCACCACCTCTGTAGATTTGGGCCTAGGAGCCCGCAGTGATGCTCGTTGCACTCCCGCAACAGGAGCAGGTGAAACAGCCGCTGGCTCAAGAAGTGGGATCACAGACAGGGAACCAGATTCCTCCCCAGGCTCCAAGGCCTCCACCCGGGGTGTACTATCCCCAATGGACATAGGTGGGTCCGTTAAGACACGGGATGCGGGTAGCTTCATCTTGTCCCATCCCTTCTTGTGGAAGATTTCGTCTATCTCCCCATCATCACCGGCATCAGACAGCGACTCTAGGTCGGAGGTGTCATAACACTCTGCGGGCAGGTAATTCCCCGTAGACACGGAATCACCCCCCTCGATGGGCTCCACTGACTCTGGGCTCCCGACACCCCCAACCATACACACAGTCCCAACCCCTGGCTCACCTGGACCTTTTGAAGAACAGGGATGTCCAGGGCTCTTCCCTCCGGATCCATCCAGGCCAGGCAAGCGACGGGGCGAAGCTCTTCCACGACCGCAGGATGCCATCACCAGGCCAACTTTCCTCTTCGGCGGTGGGAGCAGGGAGCTTGTGGTGACCGGGGCAGCATCCTCGGATTTCTCTCTCTTTGTCTCCGCTTGGGCTTTCACGTCGCCCTGGTCAGCGTGCACAGGAAACGCATAGGCATCGATCTCTCCCTCCAGAGTGGCAGTCCCTGTGAGGTAGTTGAGGTGAAAGGCGCGAGGCCTTTCTGTGGATGGCTCCACCTCGAAGAGGAACTCTTTGCAGACCTCACATCGCCCGAACGGCTTCAAATGGACTACCAGTCCCGAACAGCCGGGACAGATCACACCGAGGGCCTCTATGTCTCTGCAGGTATACAGAGCCAACCGCCCCCGGGGCCTTATGCCCCATACACACGATCATTTTTCATGCCATTTTTTTAACCAACGTTTTTCTTGTTGTTTATTTTCATGTTTCCTCTTAAGCCTGTCTTGCGTACACACGATCATTAAAAAAAACGCTCGAGCAAAGCGCAGTGACGTACAGCTCGTACGACGGCACTATAAAGGGGAAGTTCCGTTCGAATGGCGCCACCCTTCATGTTAGTAAAGTTTGTTGAGCGACGATTCGCGCTTTTCAGCCTTGTGCTTTTCAGTCCGTTACTGTGTGATGAATGTGCTATCTCCATTACGAACGCTAGTTTTACCAGAACGAGCGCTCCCGTCTCATACTTGATTCTGAGCATGCGCGTTTTTTTCACGTCGTTAAAGCATACACACTATCGTTTTTCACGTCGTTAAAAAAAACGACATGAAAAATGATGTGAAAAAATAGAGCATGTTCGAAATTTTTAATGGCCGTTTTTCACGTCGTTAAAAATGCTCTGGAGCATACACACGATCGGTTTTAATGCCCATTTTTAAAAATGCCATTTTTAACGGCATGAAAAACGATCGTGTGTATGGGGCATTAGTCTTATTCCTGTATCCGTAATCTAGGCAGCAAAAGAAGTCATCTCCGTGATGGAAGAAGCAGAAATCCACGGGGTATTTGAAGTCATCCTGACTGTTTGCCGCTCCAATGCGCACTGACTCCTTTGCGCCGGAATCTCCACGTGTGTCCTTCCACATGGCCAGACTCCTCCCACACTCTGCATTTGTTTGCGGGTTTTTTCTTCTCCCCGCCCATGAACTGCGCAGCTATGGTTTGCCTCGTGGCGCGTTGGCCAATATGGCCGACCTACTTGGAACTCCCCTGGGCAGCAAAGTTCAAATTCAGACACCATACACATCCTGGACACGATGCCCCCACGTGTAGCGACCTCACCCCTCTCACCCCTTCTCATTCACGGCTTGTCTGTCTCGTCTAGGGGTTAGCACTGGGGGAGGGCTGAGATACACCACGGCCCATGTCCTCCAATGTGTAGAGGTGAAGGCCAGAACTATTGGGTTTTGTGTATGTGTCCCAGAATCAAATCCTCTCCTTGGATTAACTCCCCTTTGCGCCTAGTAACCAGAGTTCCTCACACTGAAAAGGTCCAACTCGTATTTATTCTTCTCAATAAATAGTCATACAGCACAGACAGGTTGAGACCCATATACCACTTCAGTATTTGTGGGGAGTAGGCCCAGGCACAATTCTTTTAGATAGAGCTAACCACTGTGGTGTCACCAGTGGCGATTCTTTTAGATAGAGCTAACCACTGTGGTGTCACCAGTGGCGAATAGTCACTGCCACTGACTATATTGAACAGAACATGAATTACCTTCGCTAACGTAGCCCCTATCAGGGGAAGGACATCCGTCCAAGACAGTTACCGGAGGCCTCTCCATCACCAGCAATGCTGCGCTGGACTCTCCGGAGAAGTTCCGCTCACCGGCCTCCTCGTCTCAGACACGGGCACCCAAGGAGTTAGGGCCCCCTCGGATTCCTCCACCCTCTCGGAACTCAGTCGAAGGTACTGAGCTCCAGGCCTCCGCCATAGTACCTCACCCCAGGCTAAAGGTGCCTGAGATGGACTCCATCTATCGCTCCGGCCAGGTCAAGGGCACCTGGGCCCTGAACTCTGAACGCCAGCACCCAGGCTGAAGGTGCCTGGGCGCAGCTGCGTCCTCCGACTCTGAACCCTTAGGTCAGAGCTTCCCCCTTTTATCTCCTCTCCCTTTGCGTCACAGCAGGTTCCCCGCCCCGCTGTACCAGCGCCAGGAAAGGACAAAAGGGGAAGCAGTCTTGCGGTGAGTGTTCAACTCCGGCCAGGGCGACAGTGCCACCTGCAGGCCGCAGGGAACCTCACACCACCAGAGTCCTCCAAGAACCACAAAAGGATCTCAGATTCCCTGACAATCAATGCATCTGGGTTACACTACCACCCAGATGCCTCCCCTAAATTCAAACACCCGCTACATAAGTAATCTAGCTATTTGCTTGGTGTTTAGATGCAAATGGGTAGCAACCTCAAAAGGATCCTGACCACTATGCCAGATCTAGTCCACTTCCAGTTGGAACATGTATGATAATGTTTATCTAGAAATGTTCAACCAATTAAACTTTTCCTTTCTGACAGTGTTTATGTATTTTACAAGATCGCAATACTTCCACTGCACTAATGCTAGCAATATAGCCATTACTATAGTATACTGTACACAATCAACAGAACACCAATAATGTTTTCGACATAAGTCATTACACCGTGCAACAATACTGGAAGGGGTTATGATTTTATTAATTTATTATTGATAACCGTTTAAAGCCCCAGTTATGTGGTCCATGAAACATGGAAACAACACAACAAATGAATAAAGAATAACAAATGTTACTAATGCCGTGTACACACGATCGGTTTTACCGATGAAAACAGTCCGATGGACATTTCTCATCGGACAAACCGATCGTGTATGGGCCCCATCGGTCTTTTTTCCATCGGTGAGAAAAAAAACAACATGTTTTAAATTTATCCGATGGGAAAAAAAACTATAGCAAATTCCGATCGTCTGTGTGGAACTCCATCGGACAAAAAACCCACGTATGCTCAGAATAAAGTCTACGCAATAAAGTCTGAATCATGTCAGCTGTTTAGGGCATGGTTTACTCCAGACAATGGGGACCAGTGTCAAAGGACCGAGGGGAGAGTGTAGCGGGTATGTACTTTCCCGGGTGTAATTTTGAATTTGGCAGAGACATCAGTGATGTGTAATTCCCTGCAGCCCAGTGGGTGGTGCTGTCGCCCTGGGCTGGGGTTGAATCATTGCTGTGTGCTGTGCCTCTTTTTGTCTTCCCTCGGCAGCGGTATGGTGGGGCGGGGAACCCGCCGTGCTTGCTGGGAGAGGGTATAAAGGGGGCCGGCCATCTTTGTCACGGGGTTGACGTCCCAGGCACCTTCAGCTTGCGGACGGTGGGTCGTGTTGCTCCTCTGGGTGGCTTAGGCCTAGAGGACAGCGGAGGTCGAGTTCCATCCCAGACACCTTTAGCCTGGGGTGAGGTACTTGGATGGAGGTCCGGAGCTCCGCGAGGGAAGGAGATCCTAGGGTACCCAGGGATTGGGTACCCGAATCCGGAAGGCACAATGGACCGGGGGTAGCTCCTCATTTGAAGACCCGATGCAGCATATTGCCGGTGACAAGTGAGTCTCTCGTCGGAGACCGCCTGGAAGGAAATCTACCCTCGTGCGGAGACCAGGACACACTTCTAGGAAGGGAAGTGGCAGCTTACATTGTGTCTGGGCCTGTTCGCATCCACACCTCCTTTTTCTGTTCTGTTCTATCAAGGGAGTTCAACTGTTTGTGTTCAGACAAGGAGAATAAAGGAGTGTTGAACTTTAATGGTGTGGAGCTCATTTTCTGACAGACATGGTTCGCGGTGACTCTTGGAGGGAGGATCCAGGTGCACAGCACTGACCCGAAGGTAATACAGAACTGTTGCTTATACCGCACTAACACCTGTGGTGGAAGCTAGGCGTAGTGTCTCCGCTCCCTCCCCTCTAAGATACCCCTAGACAAGAGAAAGACGAGACCAAGAGGGGAGTGTGAGGAGCGTGCAGCTACATATTTATAGGCACTATTCTATTTTTACACTACACCAGTCAGTCGTATGGCTGCTTCAGCACTGATAAATTGGGTAACTGTAGGTCAAAACCAAATGGTTTATTGTTCATATAATATGGCATATATTTGTATATTGTGTAAGGGATCAGAGGGGTGAACAGCCGACTCAGAGACAGTCCAGTAAAATTCAAGTAATCTTTATTCATCAAAAGGTAAGTGTAGCGGCCCCCTCTCTCTCCTCTCTTTATCAGATCGTCAATCTCTTGTCTAGGGGTACCTTAGAGGAGAGAGTGCGGGGTCACCACGCCAAGCCTTCACCGCAGATGTTTGTGTGGTGTAAGCAAAGTTCTTATTTTACCTTCGGGTCGGTGTTCTGCACCTGGAACCTCCAAAGAAAGTTACCTTGAACAATGTCTGCCAGAAAACGAGCCCCACACCATTAAAGTCCAACACTCCTTTATTCTTCTCAATGCAAAAGTGAACATAATCAGTTGGACCCCTTAGAGAACAGAACAGACAAGGAGGTGTGGATGCGAGTAGTGTTGTGGAGATTTTTATGGAGATGTATTTAATATGTATTGTCATAGTGTCACCCAGTGTTAGTACTTCCGCAACCCGCTCTAAAAGAGCTGATTGGGGTAGTCTGAGGCTGGTTGAATCCCGTCTGATAGGGGAAAATGTCTTGAGGTTGGAGTGTGATGTTTGCAGGGTGCGGATATGTCCACCGATGGGGGGCCCTCTGTGCATTAGCACGGACGATCGTTGAGGAGGGGATGTCCTTGCTCTGCAACAACAACATCATTGGTTATGAGCAGATGCGTTCTCTTGTCTCGGCTGTGTCTGATCAACATTGGTTGGGATTCGTAGTGCGCATCTGCAGATAGCCTCCCTCCCCCATTCAATAATAGTATAATCTGAATGTGCGTTATTCTATGGAATGGCGCAGAATGAGGATTCCTGTCAACGGTAACTTTAGCCATCCTACGTTATTGTATTCATTGTATGTATTATTGTATTAAATCCTTTCTTGAGTGGGATTCATATACAGCATTGCCTGTTGGAAGGCATGTCCTTGTATGGTCATTCTCCTGTGTGGAAGGGACATCCTGTGATGTCCCCGTCCATGGGGGGAGGTGATTGGTTGCTGCAGCCAATCACCTCCTGTCCTGAGATCTTTTGAGGTTAATAAAAGCCTATGATTAGGCGTCGGCCAGGCAGTCTATGCTGGGAAGCTGAAATGAGAACATAAGCTGTGTTGGTGCTTTCCTTGAATGAGTGATGGGATGAACGGTGAGTGGATTTTAGCAACCTTAACTAAAGATAGCATTATTGCAAAGAGATGAAATCTGATGTGTGCTTAGATAGCACAGGAATTATAGGCTGTGTGCTCTGCAAGCAACCAATAATTCCACGACAGTAGGCCCAGACACAATGAACTCTCCACTTTCCTTCCTGAAAGTGGGTTGCGGTCTCCGAGCGAGGGGGGATTTCCTTCCAGGAGGTCTCAGATGGAAGGCTCACCTGTCACCGGCAATATGCTGCACCGGGTCTTCAAGCAAGTGTCTCCCACCGGTCCATTACGCCTTCCGGATTCGGGTACCCACTCCCGGGGTTCCCTAGGATCTCCTTCCCTCTCGGAACTCAGTGGTGGGCACTGAGCTCCAGACCTCCATCCGAGTACCTCACCCCAGGCTAAAGGTGCCTGGGATGGAACACGACCTCCCAACGTCCTCTAGGCCTAGGCCGCCTAGAGGACCGACACGAACCACCGCCCTCAGGCTGAAGGTACCCGGGACTCGACCGTGACAAAGATGGCCTGCCCCTTTATACCCTCTCCCAGCAAGCACGGCGGGTTCCCCGCCCCACCATACCGCTGCCGAGGGAGGACAAAAAGGAAGCACAGCACACAGCAATGGTTCAACCCCAGCCCAAGGCGACAGCGCCACCCGTGGGGCTGCAGGGAACTGCACATCACTGGTGTCTCTGCCAGTTTTAAACACACAGAAAAGTGTATACCCGCTACATAAGTCAAACAGAAAAACACGACAGGCTTGTCTTGTAACACAGTTGCACACACCGGTATAGTTCAGTCTCTGAAGCAAACAGGTTTATGTGCACAGTTCACACCTCTAGCCAGAGCTACAGACTTTCATTAGGTTTAGCTCACCCCAGCACAGGGCTGGACTGGGACAAAAATTTGGCCCTGGACTTCATCCAGACCAGCCCACTTTAATTCAATAAAATTATGCCCCCCACTCCCTTTAAAAAAAAATCACGCCCACCAAAATGCCCCTACATCCATTATTATATATTATGAGAGGGTGATAGAGAGAGGGAATGAGAGATTGAGAGAGGGGGGGTTGAGGGAAAGGGGTGAGAGGGGGTGAGTGAGAGTGAGAGAGAGAAAGAGAGGGGGTGAGTGTGAGAGAGGAGTGAGTATAGGACCCCTTTCACACTGGGGCATTTTTCACGCGCTTTTGGGCTAAAAACAACGCCTGAGAAACACCTCCCCTGCAGTTCCAGTGTGAAAGCTCGAATGCCTTCACACTATGGTGCTGTGCTGGCAGGGCGATAAAAAAGTCCTGCAAGCAGCATCTTTGGGGCGGTGGAGGAGCGGTGTATACACCGCTCCTGCCCACTGAAATGAATGGCCACCACTGCTGAAGCGCCTGCAAAGCACTTCGGCAGCAGCGCTACGCGGGCACATTAAACCCCTTAATTCGGCCGCTAGCGGGGGTTAAAAGCGCAGCTAAAACGACAGTAAAGTGCAGCTAAAACTAGCAGCGTTTTACCGTCAACGCCCCAGTGTGAAAGCAGCCTAAGAGCAAAGGGAGTGAATGAGACAGAGGAGGGGGCAGAGAGACAGAGGAGGGGGCAGAGAGACAGAGGAGGGGTCTGAGAGACAGAGGAGGGGGGCTGAGAGACAGAGGGGGGTCTGAGAGACACAGGGGGTCTGAGAGACAGAAGGGGGGTTTTGAGAGACAGGAGTGGGGGTCTGAGAGACAGAGGGGGGTCTGAAAAACAGAGGGGGTCTGAGAGACAGAGGGGGTCTGAGAGACAGAGGGGGGGTCTGAGAGACAGAGGAGGGGGTCTGAGAGACAGAAGGGGGGTCTGAGAGACAGAGGGGGTCTGAGAGACAGAGGAGGGGTCTGAGAGACAGAAGGGGGGGTCTGAGAGACAGAGGAAGGGTCTGAGAGACAGAAGGGGGGTCTGAGAGACAGAGGGAGGGTCTGAGAGACAGGGGGGTCTGAGAGACAGGGGGGGGTCTGAGAGATGGGGGGTCTGAGAGACAGAGGGGGGTCTGAGAGACAGAGGGGGGATCTGAGAGACAGGGGGGATCTGAGAGACAGGGGGTCTGAGAGACAGAGGGGGGGTCTGAGAGACAGAGTGGGGGCTGAGAGACAGAGGGGAGGACTGAGAGACAGAGAGGAGGGCTGAGACAGACCACATAGCACTGTCCCTTCCTGCAGTCCCTCCTCTGCTCACCCCCCGTCTCAGTGTGCTGGCATGTATGTACAGGATGCCGGGTATCTGATGGCCAGCAGTGGCAGCGCTGAGTCTCCTTCTAGATCCGGCCTCCGGGGGGTGCTCTCGCTGCTCTGCTACTTCCAGCGGCTCCTTGGCAGCCTCCGCCTCCCGCATGTTCTCTTCCTCCGGGCTCCGGCCTCCCAGCCAGCCTGTCCTCTGGCCCGGGCGTGTCAAGGTCACCTGTGGCCAGGTGACAGATGCACACCGTAGGGGGACAGGAGTGCACCGCGAGGTAGTGAACCCTATGGCTGGCTTCTGCGGATAGGAAACTGGGTGGTTGTGGAAAGCGGGACCAGAGGAGCACAACCGGGATCCTAACGGAAGCTAGAGCCAAGATTCCCCAGGGCGCGGAGTCTAAGACCCAGCAGGTCTTCTCCAGGGCCTCTAGTGGTGATGATGTTATGCTGCAGGCTGGGACCAGGTCGCGGCCCCTGGAGTTTCCTAGCTCACGCCCCGTAGGATAAGGGGAAAAGAGGGGAAGCAGCAGCACAAGATATGAGAGAACCGAATAACAAGCTGAAGGTCAGGGGCCACAAGCAGACAAGGATAATGAAAGAACGAGCCGAAGGTCAAGGGTCACGAGCAGACAGGGATAGTCGGGGACAAGCCAATAACGTAACAGAGAGACAGACGTAGCACACGGCAGGCAGGAACCCAAACACACAATGCCTAACAAACACGTTGATCAGCAAAGCAGGCTTGCAGTGCACAGGTTAATATAGTGTTCTGTGATAGGGCCTGGGGTGGAGTCAGGCTGGGAGGAGATTATAAAGGAAGCCAGGTGAAAGGGTTCTGGCCTCTAAGATGAACACATGGAAAGGAAGGTAAGCTGACAGACAAACACTACTGCATATCCATGACAGAACCCTCCCTCTTATGGGCCCTCCCCCGCCTGGGCCCAGGCTTAAAGGGAAATCTCTGATGAAACCTCCTCAACAGATGAGGTGCAGCGACATCAGATGCAGCGATCCAAGACGCCTTCTCAGGACCAAAACCTCTCCAATGCACAAGGTACTGAAGAATACCTCTGCAGAGCCGAGAATCCAGAACTTGTCTAACCTCGTATTTAAGATTATTCTCAGAGACCGAAAATGAGGTAGGGAGATGACAAGAAGATCTATTGAGGACCAAAGGCTCTCTAGGAATAAGCAAGGGCATGAGAGGATCAACAGGAATCTGAGGAGGGTCCCCTATACCCTTAAAGGGGAACTGGTCATCTTGCACAGGACCATCAGACTGGGCAGATGTCAGTGGAACCCTGAAGTCAGGTTGGTTAGAAGGTGACATGTCACAGGAGTCAATCTGAATAGCTGAAGGACAAGCAGAATGTCCTGAACAAGAAAAAGTAGGAGGCTCACTGGGCATGGGCTGGACTGGCATAACTAGTACAGAGGCAGAGTGAATAGCTGAGTCAGGTGTAGCGACTACCTGAATCGCATCGCAAGACGTAGCGACTGCAGGACTTGTAGACAAGCTAGCCTGGCTGTGCGCCCAAGGGTGGTTAGGGACAGAGAAATGTAAATGGTTATGCAACCTGGAATGAATGACCGGCTCAGGTTCAAGGGGGGCAACCTTGGGTAGGCAGGACGAGGAACAGGAGGGACCCCAAGCCAGGATCTGTCCAGTAGTCCAGTCCACATGAGGAGAATGGAGCTGTAACCATGGGAGACCCAAGATTATAGGCGTTGAGGCCTTGGGTAAGATAAGGAAGGATATCCACTCCTGGTGGAGTGTCCCTACCGACATCTTAACAGGGAGGGTCTGGAAGCGGATAGGTCCCCCTGGGAGAACAGTACCATCAATCGCCAAGACCACCAATGGCGTGGTGAGGGGCAAAAGAGTAAGTCTCATGGACGATGCGATTTCCCAGTCCATGAAATTACCAGCGGCTCCGGAATCCAGATATGCTGAGACCGAATGAGAAGAAGCACCAACATGAAGGAACACAGAAAGCAGAAGACGAGAAGGGGAAGGTGATATTTCTGGGTCCAATACTCCACTTCCCAGATGAAGTGGACCCGAACGTTTTTCTGGACAAAGAGAGCAAGTGTCACGAAAATGACCTTTGCCCCCACAGAAAAGACACAGACCAAGAGTTCTGCGCCTAGCACGTTCCTCGGGGGATAGCCTGGTCCGACCCAGCTGCATGGGTTCCTCAGCTGGTAGGAGATGCTCTACGGGTCAAAGAGAGGGGAGCTCAGGCTGACTAAGAACCAAGGAGTGCTGGCGTTGCTTTTCTAAGGTCCTCTCCTGAAAGCGAATATCGATCTGGTTACACAAGGAGATAACGCCGGCCAGATCAGTGGGGATGGTTCTTCCTGCCAATTCATCCTTCACGCTATCAGACAGGCCATGCAAAAAGGTTGCGACTAAGGCCTCATTGTTCCAGCTCAACTCAGCCGACAGTATGCGGAAATGAAGGGCATACTGTCCCACAGAAGCAGACTCTTGGCGGAGACGTAAAAGGGCGCTGGCCGCTGAAGAGACACGAGCCGGTTCTTCGAAGATATTCCGAAAAAGTTTCAAGAAGCCAGACAGGCTAGAAACCACTGGATCATTCAGTTCCCACAGAGGGGCTGCCCAGGCTAAAGCTTCACCAGAGAGGAGGGAAATGATATAGGCTACCTTAGCCCGATAGCGGGGGTTAAAAGCGCAGCTAAAACGACAGTAAAGTGCAGCTAAAACTAGCAGCGTTTTACCGTCAACGCCCCAGTGTGAAAGCAGCCTAAGAGCAAAGGGAGTGAATGAGACAGAGGAGGGGGCAGAGAGACAGAGGAGGGGGCAGAGAGACAGAGGAGGGGTCTGAGAGACAGAGGAGGGGGGCTGAGAGACAGAGGGGGGTCTGAGAGACACAGGGGGTCTGAGAGACAGAAGGGGGGTTTTGAGAGACAGGAGTGGGGGTCTGAGAGACAGAGGGGGGTCTGAAAAACAGAGGGGGTCTGAGAGACAGAGGGGGTCTGAGAGACAGAGGGGGGGTCTGAGAGACAGAGGAGGGGGTCTGAGAGACAGAAGGGGGGTCTGAGAGACAGAGGGGGTCTGAGAGACAGAGGAGGGGTCTGAGAGACAGAAGGGGGGGTCTGAGAGACAGAGGAAGGGTCTGAGAGACAGAAGGGGGGTCTGAGAGACAGAGGGAGGGTCTGAGAGACAGGGGGGTCTGAGAGACAGGGGGGGGTCTGAGAGACAGGGGGGATCTGAGAGACAGGGGGTCTGAGAGACAGAGGGGGGGTCTGAGAGACAGAGTGGGGGCTGAGAGACAGAGGGGAGGACTGAGAGACAGAGAGGAGGGCTGAGACAGACCACATAGCACTGTCCCTTCCTGCAGTCCCTCCTCTGCTCACCCCCCGTCTCAGTGTGCTGGCATGTATGTACAGGATGCCGGGTATCTGATGGCCAGCAGTGGCAGCGCTGAGTCTCCTTCTAGATCCGGCCTCCGGGGGGTGCTCTCGCTGCTCTGCTACTTCCAGCGGCTCCTTGGCAGCCTCCGCCTCCCGCATGTTCTCTTCCTCCGGGCTCCGGCCTCCCAGCCAGCCTGTCCTCTGGCCCGGGCGTGTCAAGGTCACCTGTGGCCAGGTGACAGATGCACACCGTAGGGGGACAGGAGTGCACCGCGAGGTAGTGAACCCTATGGCTGGCTTCTGCGGATAGGAAACTGGGTGGTTGTGGAAAGCGGGACCAGAGGAGCACAACCGGGATCCTAACGGAAGCTAGAGCCAAGATTCCCCAGGGCGCGGAGTCTAAGACCCAGCAGGTCTTCTCCAGGGCCTCTAGTGGTGATGATGTTATGCTGCAGGCTGGGACCAGGTCGCGGCCCCTGGAGTTTCCTAGCTCACGCCCCGTAGGATAAGGGGAAAAGAGGGGAAGCAGCAGCACAAGATATGAGAGAACCGAATAACAAGCTGAAGGTCAGGGGCCACAAGCAGACAAGGATAATGAAAGAACGAGCCGAAGGTCAAGGGTCACGAGCAGACAGGGATAGTCGGGGACAAGCCAATAACGTAACAGAGAGACAGACGTAGCACACGGCAGGCAGGAACCCAAACACACAATGCCTAACAAACACGTTGATCAGCAAAGCAGGCTTGCAGTGCACAGGTTAATATAGTGTTCTGTGATAGGGCCTGGGGTGGAGTCAGGCTGGGAGGAGATTATAAAGGAAGCCAGGTGAAAGGGTTCTGGCCTCTAAGATGAACACATGGAAAGGAAGGTAAGCTGACAGACAAACACTACTGCATATCCATGACAGAACCCTCCCTCTTATGGGCCCTCCCCCGCCTGGGCCCAGGCTTAAAGGGAAATCTCTGATGAAACCTCCTCAACAGATGAGGTGCAGCGACATCAGATGCAGCGATCCAAGACGCCTTCTCAGGACCAAAACCTCTCCAATGCACAAGGTACTGAAGAATACCTCTGCAGAGCCGAGAATCCAGAACTTGTCTAACCTCGTATTTAAGATTATTCTCAGAGACCGAAAATGAGGTAGGGAGATGACAAGAAGATCTATTGAGGACCAAAGGCTCTCTAGGAATAAGCAAGGGCATGAGAGGATCAACAGGAATCTGAGGAGGGTCCCCTATACCCTTAAAGGGGAACTGGTCATCTTGCACAGGACCATCAGACTGGGCAGATGTCAGTGGAACCCTGAAGTCAGGTTGGTTAGAAGGTGACATGTCACAGGAGTCAATCTGAATAGCTGAAGGACAAGCAGAATGTCCTGAACAAGAAAAAGTAGGAGGCTCACTGGGCATGGGCTGGACTGGCATAACTAGTACAGAGGCAGAGTGAATAGCTGAGTCAGGTGTAGCGACTACCTGAATCGCATCGCAAGACGTAGCGACTGCAGGACTTGTAGACAAGCTAGCCTGGCTGTGCGCCCAAGGGTGGTTAGGGACAGAGAAATGTAAATGGTTATGCAACCTGGAATGAATGACCGGCTCAGGTTCAAGGGGGGCAACCTTGGGTAGGCAGGACGAGGAACAGGAGGGACCCCAAGCCAGGATCTGTCCAGTAGTCCAGTCCACATGAGGAGAATGGAGCTGTAACCATGGGAGACCCAAGATTATAGGCGTTGAGGCCTTGGGTAAGATAAGGAAGGATATCCACTCCTGGTGGAGTGTCCCTACCGACATCTTAACAGGGAGGGTCTGGAAGCGGATAGGTCCCCCTGGGAGAACAGTACCATCAATCGCCAAGACCACCAATGGCGTGGTGAGGGGCAAAAGAGTAAGTCTCATGGACGATGCGATTTCCCAGTCCATGAAATTACCAGCGGCTCCGGAATCCAGATATGCTGAGACCGAATGAGAAGAAGCACCAACATGAAGGAACACAGAAAGCAGAAGACGAGAAGGGGAAGGTGATATTTCTGGGTCCAATACTCCACTTCCCAGATGAAGTGGACCCGAACGTTTTTCTGGACAAAGAGAGCAAGTGTCACGAAAATGACCTTTGCCCCCACAGAAAAGACACAGACCAAGAGTTCTGCGCCTAGCACGTTCCTCGGGGGATAGCCTGGTCCGACCCAGCTGCATGGGTTCCTCAGCTGGTAGGAGATGCTCTACGGGTCAAAGAGAGGGGAGCTCAGGCTGACTAAGAACCAAGGAGTGCTGGCGTTGCTTTTCTAAGGTCCTCTCCTGAAAGCGAATATCGATCTGGTTACACAAGGAGATAACGCCGGCCAGATCAGTGGGGATGGTTCTTCCTGCCAATTCATCCTTCACGCTATCAGACAGGCCATGCAAAAAGGTTGCGACTAAGGCCTCATTGTTCCAGCTCAACTCAGCCGACAGTATGCGGAAATGAAGGGCATACTGTCCCACAGAAGCAGACTCTTGGCGGAGACGTAAAAGGGCGCTGGCCGCTGAAGAGACACGAGCCGGTTCTTCGAAGATATTCCGAAAAAGTTTCAAGAAGCCAGACAGGCTAGAAACCACTGGATCATTCAGTTCCCACAGAGGGGCTGCCCAGGCTAAAGCTTCACCAGAGAGGAGGGAAATGATATAGGCTACCTTAGCCCGATCAGACAGGAAGTTTTGGGGCTGGAGCTCAAAATGAATCGTGCATTGGCTAAGGAACCCCCTGCAAGCCTTGGAGTCCCCAGAGAAACGGGACGGAGCTGGCAGTTGTAATGAGTGTGTGGCTGCAACTGGTGCAATAGGTGCAGCCGCTGGTTGTATTTGAGGTTGTGGATTCAGGGTTCCCAAGGAGGCCTGTAGCTGCTCGAAGCGAGAAGCCAGATCCTGGAGGAATCGCATCACCTGAGTCTGATTCGATTCCTGGGTTTCAAGTCTGCAAACTATGCCCTGCAATGGATCATCCGCAGGGAGCGGGATGTCAGCCGGGTTCATGGCTGATCAAACTGTCAAGGTCACCTGTGGCCAGGTGACAGATGCACACCGTAGGGGGACAGGAGTGCACCGCGAGGTAGTGAACCCTATGGCTGGCTTCTGCGGATAGGAAACTGGGTGGTTGTGGAAAGCGGGACCAGAGGAGCACAACCGGGATCCTAACGGAAGCTAGAGCCAAGATTCCCCAGGGTGCGGAGTCTAAGACCCAGCAGGTCTTCTCCAGGGCCTCTAGTGGTGAGGATGTTATGCTGCAGGCTGGGACCAGGTCGCGGCCCCTGGAGTTTCCTAGCTCACGCCCCGTAGGATAAGGGGAAAAGAGGGGAAGCAGCAGCACAAGATATGAGAGAACCGAATAACAAGCTGAAGGTCAGGGGCCACAAGCAGACAAGGATAACGAAAGAACGAGCCGAAGGTCAAGGGTCACGAGCAGACAGGGATAGTCGGGGACAAGCCAATAACGTAACAGAGAGACAGACGTAGCACACAGCAGGCAGGAACCCAAACACACAATGCCTAACAAACACGTTGATCAGCAAAGCAGGCTTGCAGTGCACAGGTTAATATAGTGTTCTGTGATAGGGCCTGGGGTGGAGTCAGGCTGGGAGGAGATTATAAAGGAAGCCAGGTGAAAGGGTTCTGGCCTCTAAGATGAACACATGGGAAGGAAGGTAAGCTGACAGACAAACACTACTGCATATCCATGACAGGGCGGCACAGTTCAGCAGTGGCAGCGCCGAGTCTCCCTCTAGATCCGGCCTCCGGTGGTGCTCTCGCTGCTCTGCTCCTTCCAGCGGCTCCTTGGCAGCCTCCGCCTCCCGCATGTTCTCTTCCTCTGGGCTCCCGCCTCCCAGCCAGCCTGTCCTCCGGCCCGGGCTGCACAGTTCCTGGAGCATGGAGGAGAAATCGAGGTTCTGGGAGCGCGGGGTGGCCACGCCCGCTCCTGTTCGTCTCTAAGTCTTCGGTGGTCAGGGAAGGGGTGGAGCTGTTCTCCCTCCTCGGCTTTTACATCCAACTCCCCTCCTCGCTGGCCACCTTCCCCGAATCCCCGTCGCTGTTTGCTGCTACACTCCCGCTGCCGCCGAACTCTGCATAAAAAAACGGCCCACTGAGCCATCGGCCCACCGGGAAATTCCCGGTAGTCCCGATGGCCAGTTCATCCTTGAAGGCCACAATCCAGCAATGGAGCTCTCCTCTCAACATGCTGATGTCTCTCTCACTCCAAACACACTGCTCCACTGACATTTTTAGAGCACCTGATTAATAAGCAGGTCTGAAGGGGAAGTACCTGTCGTCCTCAATTACCCCTCCCTGACCCTGCCTCAGGCTGACTCTCCACAATGTGAATGAATCAGCAAGATTTTTTCCTGGTGCTAGTTTTGGTATGATATTTGTTGTAATTAATGTTGATAGGATTATGGCTGACCAGGGTTAGAGACTTGGCTAAGGTTAATTTTTTGATAATGTAGATGCTAATAACAGAACTTACATACCCTTGCTGTTTTTATTTTTCTCTGAGCTTCCATTTCAAACTCTCCCCCAGCCACACTGCCAGACTCCTGGTTTGTTGGAGCCCCCGTTCCTGCTGGGACCTATAGAGTGCCGCAGTCTATGTGGGCCTCCTGCTTGGAACTACCATGTTAAGCCCCGTACACACGATCGAATTTCCATCGGACAAATTAGTGGACTTTTGTCCTAAGGGTGTTGGCTGTGAACTTGTTCTGCACACAGACGGCAGAACTTTTTCAGCCAACATACACGAAACTTCGTGGTTTTTCAGCTCTTTAGCACCACCCTTTGGGCAACTTCTGCTAATGTTGTCTGATGGTTAGCATTGGTTCGGAGCATGCGTGTTTGTACTTTGGATTTTAGTACACAAGATCGGATAATCCGATGGAACACATTTGTTGTCAAACAATTTGACAGCATGGCTATCCAACACTTGTTGTCGACAACAATTGTCCGATGGAGCATACCAGGCATGTACTGGCCATCGGGACTACCGGGACTTTCCTGGTGGGCGATGGCTCAGTGGGCCGGTTTCAGCGGCCGCCTATTGCATCTGCGGTGCAGTGAATTCCCCCCTGGAGGTCCGCAGCGATTTACCCGTCAATCGCCGACAGCTGGCGCCTGACGGGTAGATCGAGATGCATGCAGAGTAGCGCAGGAAGCATCTGTAATAAGTTCTCTCTCATGTCACGCAGCGCTGCTCCCGGGCGGCCCCTCCTCTCTTCTATTCCATACCCATTTGCTTGTGACATCATCTGGGATGGACGAGAAGAGAGGAGGGTCCGCCCGGGAGCAGCGTGACATGAGAGAGAACTTATTACAGACGCTTCCTGCGCTAATCTGCATTTGAAGAAAAAGACAAGTAAACGCTGTGCCCTGATGTGCCCTGAATATGCCCTGAATGTGCCCTGATATGCCCCATGTGCCCCAATGTGCCCTGATGTGCCATGTATCCTGATGTGCCCCATGTACCCTGATGTGCCGTGCCCTGATGTGCACTGTACCCTGATTTGCTGGGCTCTGTACCCTGATGTGCTGTGTCCTGTGCCCAGATGTGCTATGCCCTGTACCCCGATGTGCTGTGCCCTGTACCCTGATTTGCTGTGCCCTGTACCCTGATATGCTGTGCCCTGTACCCTGATGTGCCATGTGCCCTGTACCCTGATATGCCATGTGCCCTGTACCCTGATGTGCTGTGCCCTGATGTGCTGTGCCATGTCCTGTACCCTGATGTGCCCTGTCCTGATATGCCCTGTCCTGATGTGCCCTGTCCTGCTGTGCCGTGTCGTGCCCTGTACCCTGATGTGGCCTGTTGTGCTGTACCCTGATGTGCTTTGCTCTGATGTGCCCTGTACCCTGATGTACTCTGATGTGTTGGGCTCTGTACCCTAATGTGCTGTGCCCTGTACTCTGATGTGGCCTGATGTGCAGTGCCCTGTACCCTGATGTGCCCTGATGTGATGTGCCCTGTACCCTGATGTGCCCTGATGTAATGTGCCCTGTACCCTGATGTGCTGTGCCCTGTTCCCTGATGTGCTGGGGTCTGTACCCTGATGTGCACTGTACCCTGATGTGCCCTGATGTGCTGTGCCCTGTACCCTGATGTGCTGGGCTCTGTACCCTGATGTGCTGTACCCTGATGTGCTGTGCCCTGATGTGCTGTACCCTGATGTGCTGTGCCCTGATGTGCTGTGCCCTGATGTGCTGGGCTCTGTGCCCTGATGTGCTGTGCCCTGATGTGCTGTGCCCTGATGTGCTGGGCCCTGATGTGCTGTACCCTGATGTGCTGTGCCCTGTACCCTGATGTGCTGTGCCCTGATGTGCTGTGCCCTGGGCCAGTCTGGATAAAGTCCAGGGCCACATTTTTGTCCCAGTCCAGCCCTGGAGCATACAGACGGTCGCATTATCCGACAAAACCCTTCCATCACCCAATTGTTGTCGGAATATCCGATCGTGTGTACAGGTCTTAACATACGGCTATTCACAGCGCTGCACATACCAGCAGTGTGAGAGGGACAACGAGCCAAAGCCTCACTTCTTCTTGACAGCTGGGTTTGGGACAAACAGTTTGAGAAGGAATCTCAGAAGAGAAAAAAACAAAAACAGCAAGTGCATATAATTTCTGTTATGAGCATCTCATTTATTTAACAAAAATTACTTTAATAATATCACTTTAAAGCTGAACTCTAATGCCGCGTACATACGATCGGACATTCCGACAACAAAATCGTGAATTTTTTTCCGACGGATGTTCGCTCAAACTTGTCTTGCATACACACGGTCACACAAATGTTGTCGGAAATTCCGATCGCCAAGAATGCAGTGACGTACAACACTATAACGAGCCGAGAAAAATGAAGTTCAATGATTCCGAGCATGCGTCGAATTGATTCCGAGCATGTGTAGGATTTTTGTGCGTCGGAATTGGATACACGCGATCGTTATTTCCGACAAGAACTTTTGTTGTTGGAAAAATTGAGAACCAGCTCTTGAACATTTGTTGTTTGAAATTCCGACAGCAAATGTCCGATGGAGCCTACACATGGTCGGAATATCCGACCAAAAGCTCACATAGAACATTTGTTGTTGGAAATTCCGATCGTGTGTACGCGTCATAAGAAGATACAAACGACATAAATTAATGTAACTCTTTATTTATTTATACATCACACATTACCAAAGTGTTGCACTGTTAGCCATCAATAAAGGTAAAAGTTTGGATCTAGGATGATGCCATTTATAGATTGTAGTGTGACATTGAAAAAGAGGCCTGCATGAAAAGTTTGCACTACAATCTATTTAGTTTTGTTAGCTAATAAATGGTATCACCCTAGCTTCAAACTTCTAATTATAAATACTTATGCTTCGTATTATTAAATGCAAGCATGGTAAGTACCTTTTTGTTACTTGGTATCGGCTTTCACAGACTCTGCAGCGTACAGCAGAGCTCAGAAAGGATAAGAAAAAAGCTGCACAAGAAGCCATTCAGTTTATGTACTGACTAGCAGCATGCAAATAGGAGGCATGAGCTCATCACTCTTTTGCTTCTGACCAGGGCCGCCATCAGGGGGGTACAGGCAGTACACCTGTAAGGGGCCTGGAGGTCCCCAGGGGCCCGGATGGCCCCCCCTTTTTTTTTTTTTTTTTTTTTGCAAGGGACCCAGAGGTCCCCAGGGGCCCAGAGTTCCCCAGGGCCCCGAATGTCAACCCCCCTTTTTTAATTTTTTTTAATATTTTTTTTATTATTCATTTTTTTATTTAATTTGTTCTTTTTATTTATTTATTTTATTTAATTTTTTTTTGTAAGGGGCCCAGAGGTCCCCAGAGGCCCGGAGGTCCCCAGGGCCCTGGATGGAAACCTCCCTTTTTTTATTTTATTTTTATAAAAAAATGTTATTATTAATTTTTTTATTATTTTTTATTTATTTATTTCTTTTATTAAAAAATATATATTTTTTTTGTAAGGGGCCCAGAGGTCCCCAGAGGCCCGGAGGTCCCCAGGGCCCCGGATGGAAACCTCCCTTTTTTTTTTTAGAATTTTTTTTTTTTCTAGAATTTTTTTTTTTTTTGTAAGGGGCCCAGAGGTCCCCAGAGGCCCGGAGGTCCCCATGGCCCCGGATGGAAACCTCCCTTTTTTTTTCATCAACTTTTTTTTTTTCTATAATTTTTTTTTTTGTAAGGGGCTCAGAGGTCCCCAGGGCCCTGGATGGCAACCCCCCTTCTTTTTTTTGTGTTCGTCAGCACCCAGACCCCCTGCTTCTCAATTCGTGGCAGCCCCCCCCCGCTTCTGAATTTGCGGCAGCCCCCCCCCTCTTCTTCTCAATTCGTGGCGGCAGCACCCCCCCCCCCCCCCCCCCCGTTTCTCCTCGGCTCTGCCTGAAGCTGTGTAAGGGGTCCCAAAATTCCTGATGGCTGCCCTGCTTCTGACCAAGTCACAGCCTGGGGATGGACCCATGACAGCCTGGGCTCAGTGGAAGTGGGTTGAACGATGCTGGCCATTATTCAACCTGGAGGACTGAGGACATCTTGCAGCAGAAAAGTAGTACTAAAAAGGCCGCTCCAGATTTAGGGTAAAAGTTATTTTTTATTTTATCTTTTTAATAGGCTAAAATAATTTTTTGGCTGGAGTCCTGTTTTAATCTTTTGTGTTAGGTTGTTAGAGTTTGTTTTAGTCTGAAGCAGATTTTAAAGTGGTATTAAAGACTTGGTTTTAAAAATAGAAAAAAAATAAAAAAACATGGTATCCTTATCTGCTCTGTGCAATGGTTTTGCATAGAGTGGCCCTAATCCTCCTCTTCTCGGGTCTCCCACCAGAGCTCCTGGCCCCTCCCTCCTGCTGAGTGCACCCAGAGCAAGCAGCTTGCTCTGGGGGCACTCGGACAGGCTCGCTCCCAAGCTGCTGCTCTGTGTGTCTATTCACATACATGGCTGTGGCTCAGCTCTGCCCCCTCTCTCTTCTCATTGCCTCACTGGCTGTGATTGACAGCCAATAGCTCTCACTGCTGTCTCAGCCAATGAGGAGGGAGAGTCCCTGGAAAGCGGAGGCTTTTGTGCACATCGCTGGATAGCAATGGGGCTCAGGTAAGGTTTAAGGGGGCTGAGGGGGCTGCTGTACACATAAGGTTTTTTACAGCGGATTTTGCCACATAAGCCGGTGATCTTTAGCTAGACCCGGCAGGCAGATTTCAGAGGCGGATTGATATACAACCTCTTTGCCTTCTCAGCCAATAGGAAAGTGCTGAACCCGCCCCCTACTCCAGCCCGCCTTCTTTGAGTTCTGAGATGCACAAAGGAGAGGACTTGTCGGCAGCTAGACTGGAGGGAGAGGAGCACAGCTCAGCCCAGCCTGCTATATTACAGGGGATGGAATGCAACAGAGAGATTCTCCAGCTCCTGGCTGCAGTGAGCGAGTTTTCCCTACACTTGGTCTAAAGAGAGAGAGAAACAGCTTTTGTCAGCATGAAGAGCGCATGCTCATTTCTGCAGTGTGGCATAGTGGAAGTTACTAGGGCAGCTCCAGAGAACAAGACCATCCAGGCTGTATTGTGACACCAGCAAGGCTTTTGGAAAAGATTCTACGTGGGGTAGACAGAACACACACATCCTGCATTACTTTCTGCCAGCACAAGGCTCATGGATCTTACAGAGACTCTGACAGGGAGAAAATAATGTTGGATCTCTGTGTGTTCTGTCTGTCCATCCATCCATCTGCTTCCCTTATCTTTGACAAAAAACATTGCTGGTGTCACAATACAAGATAAATAAATTGAAAAAAGGATTTTGTCCTCTGGTTTTACTCTAACGCTGTTTCTCACTCTTTAGAAACAAGCCAAGTCTCTTGTAGACAGGTCTTGCAGACAGGTGGCTGAGCCCATTCTGTGTAATTGCAGTTTATTTTCCTCCATCCAGGCAGCCCAATTGCAGTGTACAGCCTTTCATTGACATGCATGATTGTATGCTGCTGTATTCCTTTACACAGTGGTGCCATAGTAAACATAAATACAGCAGCATACAACCATTCATGTCAACGACAGGCTGTACGTTGTACCTGGGCTGTCTGGATAGAGGAAATTCAACTGCAATCACACAGAATGGGCTCAGCCACCTGTGTGCAAGAAACACGAATCTCAATAAAAGTAACGTAAACTTTCCTTCTGTACTATCTCTCCCTCCTGCACATACAGAATATGTAACCTGATGATCATATTGAGGAATTCCTGACTGAATTTGAGAATATGGCTTCATTCAAAGCATGGCCCAGAAGCCGCTGGGCTGAATTGCCACATCCTGTCCTGCCAGCGAAGTTCCAGGAAGTGTACTGCTTGATGGGCCATGAAAATGATAACTATGACAGGTGCAAAGCAGCAATCCAGTCTGGAGAGAGCTGGGAAAACTCTGCTGAGAGTGCATGGTCTCCCATGGCAACAAGAGAGGAAGTGTCATCTGGGTGGTGGAGCTGCAGTGAAGAGATGGCTTATCATCCCCACAAAGAGGGCTGGGATGTTCGAAAGCCTGTGACACCTAGTAGGGTGTCTATGGTTTCATCAGGTGGCTGCAGGGGGAGATATACTTGGAGAAATGCCAAATGGAGTGGTAAAACTGTTCCTGATAAAAATGTGAAAGGAACTGTTTTTCAGTTTAGTACCGGTGAAGTGGCAGCAAGTCCAGTGACGAGATTTGTTTTCAAGAAAGGCTTGCTGCTGTGTAGTACCTTGTATAGTGGGGAAACAGGGTAAAATTGAGTATAATGTGTTGCTTACTAATGAGCAGTGGCGTCAGGAGGGGGGCCTGGAGCCCCGAATGGGTCCCCGAAAAGCCCCGGGTCTGAGGCATGCACCATTCTATTGTTAGCCCTAAGCGCTGTCGCTGAGCGGTGACCAATTTGATCCCGAGCATTGCCAAGTGCGGCCGAGTGACATAGCAGGTCCCGCCTTCTGGAGCCTGCAGCGCCGGGACCGCGGGACGTGTGACGTCCATCATAAGCGCTGCAGGCTCCAGAATGGGGGAATTACAATGCAGCCGCCGCGCCACGTCACTGTGAGATCCCCGCTCGGCGCTCGGGCGGGTGGCGCTCTTCTCTTCCTCTGGCTGCCTGCTGTGATGATGATGACACCGCATACCATGGTTGAGCTAAGCTGCTGCAGGACACATGAAGTCTGTCTCCTGGTCAGGTAGGTCAGTGTATGTATGTCAGGTAGTTAGGTCAGTTATTGTATGTCAGGTGGGTCAGTGTATGTATGTCAGGCAGGTGAGTTTAGTGGTCAGCATTGATGGGCACTGGTAAGCCAGGCAGCAACCAGCAAGTGAGCTTACCCCCCAGCCCAAAAAAAAACGTGCCACTACTTCATGTCTGAGAAACCTATTTATACTTGGAGAAGCAATTTGTAATTTCCTGATTAAAAATCTAACTCTGCCCCCAAGCTCCACTTTCTATGTCCTCATTCCTGATCCCAGAAACCATTTCCCAAATTCGACAAGAGACTTCATTAGCAAGAGCCTGTATGTAACCCTCAGTGAGAATGATAGATTTTTAATCATTGTTTATGCTCTATGAAACTCATGGACTGCTGACAGCTTTAAATGGGATTACGTCATAAGAAACAGTAAAAGACATTAGCTAATCTCTGCAGTTATTACCATTATATAAAACGTTTCAAAGACTATCTCTTTCCCTTGTGTCCTGTGAGTGCCGTTATTCATCCATGGCCTGGGAAATATTTTCAGACAAAATATCTATGTTGAAAAGTTAAAGAGAATGTTTTATTATTTTTTTATTTAGACAGCTGTTTCCTTAAACATCAAAATGGCACTTTTTTTCAGTTCAGCATTTGTTATTTGGGACTTGACAAGCAAAAACAATGGATGAGAGCCAAGCATCACAAATGTTACTGTAGCACTACCCCCGTAGGAGCTGCTGGTTTAGATTTGGGCCTGCCGTTACCTTTCTGTTCACCACACTCGTCTTAGGGGTCCTTCTTGAAGAGCTTTCATGAATGTCCACACCAATACTTGGTTACTTTTTCTTCAAGAGTTTTATTAAACAGTTCCAACAGAGGGTTAGAGGGATAGGGGAGGTTCAGGTACCTTGCTTTGCGCATCAGGCACAATCTTAGATCCAGAGGACAAATCGGTTCCACACTGGATTCAGCAACCACCGGATAGGCCTACTCTCACTGGCCTAGCAACCGGTGCAAGGCTCATTCAAAGTCTCTGCCACAGAATTGATGAGTGCCGTTGAGTCGTTTCACAATCTTCCACCACAAGATCTTGCAACCACACTGACACTTTGCAAAAGTTCCTTCATAAAATACACAGCTCACGGTGCCAGAATCTTTCAGCCAGCCGGCAGCACCGTGAGGTAAATTGGCCAGGATTTGTCCTTCAATTGAGTCCCCAATTGTTCCGCTTCTTCCCGCAGGCAAGACCACGTAGGACCATCCCTGGACTAGTAGGCCCCAGAAACTCCTGGGCCTACTCTCGGTTGCAGAGCCTCGGGCCAGCAGGCCCCGAGGCTGAAAAATGACTCGCACATCCCTGAGGCCAGGAGGGCCCTCAAGTCAGGATCCGGTAAACAAACCCCGATAGCGCGGTCTCTGTCTCTTAAGCACCCCTCGCCAGAATGCACAGCGGGTTGCCCACACCCCCTGAGCCAATTCTGGGAAAGGAATACCTAATACATCCAGCCCGCTGCATTTCCAACCTTGACCCGTGGTGACAGTGACACCTACTGTCAAGGGGAAAACCATGCAACCCAGCTGGACTGAAACAAAGCCAACAATTTAGCGTAATCCTTCTGAGCTAAACTACAGCTCAGACAACAAAATTTAACACATAGCGCCTACCCAACAGGAGCAGGGCGCTACATTACATAACTGCTTCACTTATGGGATATGCAGACCGACAAGGTCTGGAACCTGGGAGCTGGGTAATATGTCTGATAACAGACCTGGGACAGTCTGTAAAATATGTTTTATAATGAGCCTAAATTTTTAAAATGGGGAAAAGGAAAGTGTTAGCAATAGCATCAAAAAAGTTTTCAGACCATTTCTCTGGAGCAGTGTAGGTTAGGTAATCTAAGAATGCCATTGAGTGGTCAATGAATATGACTTCTGTGTAATGGCTGGATTAAAGCAGAACTCTAGGTAAACATTTTTTTATTAAATTCAACTCTGTAAAATATTAACACTCATGTGGTGTATGCAAGGTAAATGGATCGTTGTAATTTCTTTATTATTCACACTTTCATTTGGGCTGTATAGTTTAAGTCCCACTATACTGCAGCCCCTTCACAAAATGTAAGGTGTTCCGTGAATGAGCAAGAGGAGAAATAAAGCTGCAGCTCTCATAGCTGCAGTGGGCCAAACATATAACTAGAGCTATGCTATCCAGGCTGAATAAAAGTATAAATATTAAGGCAGTAACAACAATCCATTAGGTGACATACACATTCCAGAGTTAAAGTGTAAGTAAACCCCCTATCGTTTCAGCCAAGGAAGCTGCCATCTTTGCCTCTGTTTAATCTACAACTGCCACGATGCTGCACATGTGATCAGTTATGACACCAGCCATTGGATGGTTTGACAGTTTGGTTGAGAGCACAACCAATGGGAGTGTTACATTTCTGGCGTTAGCCGGAAATTAAACTGTTTTATGGATGAGTTTGCTTCCGCTTTAACTTTTTTATATTTTTTTGGGTTACACAGCAGATTTTAATAAAATATATATATTTTTTAATAAACATGTTCTACTTTTATTCTTCCCCCCATAGACCATAGGTGCTGCTCCCTTTTCTCAGTACTCCACAGACCCAACTATGGCTCCCATTTGATGCTCTAGGCATCACAGCAGGTATACTTGACAGCATGAGATGTAGTTATTACCTACCTTGCCCATGCACCCCTGATGTCTCCACAGCTCCTCAAAAGGGGAACATGTGATATTTCCTTTTGCTTGACAAACCCTGCCCCTTACACCACCCACAGGCCAACCTGTATCCTCCTTGATTCCTTGGAATCAGCTGGGTGCTTAAGTCCACACTTACTCCACTGTAGATTACCATCCAAATAATGGGTCGCACATAAGACTCCATTCACACAGGGGCAACACGACTTCCAGCGTGACTTTGGGAGGCAACTTGGACACGACTGGAGTATGAATCACAGCGTGACATGAGGCAACTTACAAGGCAACTTCAAGTTGCCTCCAGGACAGGAGGCTTTCCAGTGGCCAATCAAACAAGAATCAGCTCTGTGGGAGGGAGGGGGAGGGAGGGGTTTGCCTGAGAAATGTATGTTCTCTTCCTGTATTGCTGCTTCTGTTAAGACAGTGATCTGACTTCTGAGGTGACTTCCATTGAAATCAATGGGTACAAGTTGCCTACAAGTCGCCTAGAAGTCGGATTGAAGTAGTACAGGAACCTTTTCTGAAGTTGGAGCGACTGCAGTTGTGTGCATTAAGACGGCTCCATTCACTTGATTTTCTCATGCAGCGCGACTTGGGCCGACTTGAAGTCGGATCCAAAGTCGTCCCTGTGTGAATGGGCTCTAAATGCTCAACTCAACTCCAGCCAAGGCTAGCACTATATTGCTGGGCACAAATAACAAAAAATAGTGAAACAGGTGTAGCGCTATTAAATATAAATAATAAAGTTCATCAGTAATGTGCTGTTGAGGACGATCAAAACAAAGTCCACCACTAAATAATTCTGGATAAGAATGGATAGAGTAGCCACCACCATCACCTAATAATACTGACTCTTATCATCAGTGTAAAGGGTACACGCAATACATGTATTGGGTAATGACAAAACGATCCTCCTGCATCGATCCATCCACTCCAAAGAAACTGTACTGATCCACTTCACATTAGGCAAAAAAGCTCATAGACCACTTCCATTCAATCAAGGTTTTCAACGGTTAAACTCCAGCATCCACATTAATGTAAAAGAAAGGAACGCTCATTGCGCAGAATCCAAATAGACAATTTATTGAATAAAAGAAGCCGATACACTCACATGTTAAAAGTTACTAGCAGGCAAATGGAAACGACCAGCGTTTCCAACCAACAAATTGGCCGCCGGGTTCCAGTCCATGTCCTATGTCACACGTCTTTGCTCCACCCAACGTTTCGTCATAAGAATGAGTCATCCCACCCAAAGCCATGTCCACATGGGGTGCTGTCATTGCAAGAAATCTTGGCTGGAGTTGAGCATCTTCTATGTGCGGTTGTGGCCCATTATTTGGATGATTTCCTCTTGCTTCCCACAGTGTAGAGCTTTGTACCTGAGCAGGGAGGCAAAATAGCATAAGTGAAGGTAGGGGAGCCATTGGCAAGGTTAAACTTTAAAGGTAAAACATTCACAGGAATATTCGGGTGCTGCAGCTGTGGATCAGGGCATTGGGGGTTGTGGTGTACTGTATGTAGAAGTAGTTATGTAATCATCCTTGCAGAGGTACAGACTGGGCAAAAATGATCTAAGAATGCAAATTCCAGTGACCATTTTGGGAAAACCCTTCTTTGCAGAGACTCATGCCGCGTAGACACGATTTTTTAATTTGGTCATTAAAAACGATTGTGTGTGGGCTCCAAAGCATTTTTCACGACGTGAAAAATGGGCAGTAAAAATTTGGAACATGCTCTAATTTTTCTCGTCGTTTTTCACGCCGTCGTTTTTCTCGTCATGAAAAACGGCCGTGTGTAGGCTTTAACGACGTGAAAAAAACGCGCATGCTCAGAAGCAAGTGATAAGATGGGAGCGCTCGTTCTGGTAAAACTAGCGTTCGTAATGGAGATAGCACATTCATCACACTGTAACGGACTGAAGAGCACGAGGCTGAAAAGCGCGAATCGTCTCTCACCAAACTTTACTAACACGAGGATCAGCAAAAGCAGCCCAAAGGGTGGCGCCATCTGAATGGAACTTTCCCTTTATTGTGCCGTCATACATTTCGTACGTCACCGCGCTTTGCTCGAGCATTTTTTTTCATGATAGTGTGTAGGCAAGGCAGGCTTGAGAAGAATCATGTTGAGAAAAACTTCAATGACATTAAAAACGGTCGTGTGTACGCGGCATCAGTGTCATTTTAAAAACGGTAATTCATGTGTTTGGTGAGCTGGCTTAAAGAGGTTCTTCGGTTTGTAGAAAAAAATAATTAAAAGTTAGCAGAGAAGAAAGCTCTTAACAATCTACTGTAGCTACTCCAATATAATGATGTAAAGAAAACTTGATTAAAAAGATGTAATTTGGAAATGCAAAGAAGTAAGAATGTAATGAATATTCCCAAATAATCCTTCCACACAAAAGAGGTTAGAACAAATTAGAGGAAAGGAAGCAATCATATACTGTAGATCTTTTTTGTTGCATTCAGTTTTTGTCTGCCAAACTTATTCCCGTATTTTGTCTGCTTTCTCCTTTGTGGGTCCTAGACAAAGTGCCTACGCTTGCCTAATTGGATGTCCAGCTCTGGTGACAGAGCCCCTTTTATATGTTAACTCTCTGAGATTTGAGAGTTAATACATACCAAGCAAACTCTATAACAGATGCTATATTCTGTCATTTACAAATAAAACAATATGTATTCAATATCCTTTTTCTACATATATTACATAATTTATATTCCTTCTATTGAAATTATAGATGTGAAATTCAGTCAAAATTGATATTCCCAGCGGCAGTGCCATGCAAACTCTCTGCAGCCTGCAGTATTATTTGCATACGGAATACTGTATATAGTATACTGCAAGTTTAGTTGTTATCCAAATAAAAAAAAAATGATAAGCAATTGATAACAAACATTATTAGATGTGTACTACCTGTGGGGGGGGTTAGCTCGGCAGCGGGTGTGTGTGATCCCCTGGATGGGCTCCCCACACAAAAACAGGCCCAGCAGACGGAGGTTATGGTTTTCAAGATCAAAAAGGTGCGGTTTATTTCTCTATTTACAGTGACAAAAAAAACACAGCAAAGCAAAAAGAAACATAAACAAAATAAACCCTGGTCAGCTTGACCTCTGACTAAACATGCAGGTTTCCTAACTAACAACTGGGATCAGCCTGGTGCTGTCCTAGTCCCTAAGTCCCTGGTTTAGTAAATGTCCAAACAAATAGCCACACAGGCTTTGTCTCACCGCACAGGGGTTCACTCTCCCTAGACAGTCCACACAGGTCTGGTTCCAGGCATGAGCAAACACCTAATGAAGCTGGGAGTTTTTATAGAGGCCTTAAACGAGCTGACAAGCTTCAGCTGGTCTCATCAACTCCCTGCCTGCACGACGCCCAGCACTCTCCCTAGAGGTATGAATCATCCATGAGCCCACTAGCCTCAGCTGGGCTTCATCAACTCCCTCCCTAGTTGTATAAGTTAGCATAAAGCCTGAATCTGGGAGAAATATATCTACCCCCCTGGATGCAACCAGGTGACTTTACCTTCCTGCTGTCACATACCCCCCCCCCTCTTGTTTTAACCTTGGGGTTGGAACACCAGCAATCAGGCATTCATGTACTCGAGACAAAGCATCCACATTCCCCATTTGAACGCCAGGGCGATGCTTTACTGTGAAGTTGAATTCCTGTAGGGCCAGGAACCACCTATTCACTCTTCTATTTGTCTCCTTGTTTTGAGCCATCCACTTTAACGGAGCGTGATCCGTAACCATGTCAAAGTGCCTACCTAGCAGATAGTACCGAAGGGAATCTAGAGCCCACTTCACCGCTAAACACTCCTTTTCAACCGTGGCGTAATTTACCTCATGGGACTTCAACTTCCTGCTGAGGTAAATGACTGGGTGCTCTTCCCCGTTCCAGACCTGGGACAATACTGCTCCTAACCCCACATCTGACGCATCACTTTGTACGACAAAGTCTTTAGAGAAGTCGGGTGAGTAAAACACTGGCTGGCTACATAAGGCTTGTTTCAAGAATTGGAATGCTGCCTCAGCCTCGGGGGTCCATTTAATCATGACCGACCCTTTCCCTTTCGTCAGGTTGGTTAGGGGCACAGCCTTAGAAGCAAAGTGGGGAATGAAGCGCCGATAATAACCCGCGATTCCCAGAAAGGCCCGTACCTGCTTCTTGCTGTTGGGACGTGGCCAACTCTGGATGGCCTCGACTTTGTTGAGTTGGGGTTTTATTACTCCCCTGTCAATGGTGTACCCAAGATATTTGGCCTCCTCCTGCCCAATGGTACACTTCTTGGGGTTAGCCGTAAACCCCGCTTCCCGGATAGAGTCTAGGACTGCTTGCACTTTTGGCAGATGTGAGGCCCAATCTGTGCTATGGACAATTACGTCATCCAGGTAAGCCGCAGCATACTTCCGATGGGGCCTCAGTATCTGGTCCATTTTCCGCTGGAATGTGGCCGGCGCATTCTGTAACCCGAACGGCATTCTCTTATATTGGAACGCCCCGTCTGGGGTTACAAATGCGGTTTTCTCTTTGGCCGACTTGGCCAGGGGAATTTGCCAATACCCTTTTGTGAGGTCAAGAGTCGTCATGTATCGGGCTGTTCCCAGCCGGTCGATCAACTCATCTATACTTGGCATGGGGTAGGTGTCAAATTTTGTAACTTTGTTCAACTGACGAAAATCGTTACAAAATCGCCAGCTCCCATCCGGTTTAGGCACCAACACAATGGGACTAGACCAATCACTTTGGGACTCCTCTATCACCCCTAAGTTCAGCATTTTCTGTACTTCCTCCCGTATTGCCTCCCGTCGGGCCTCTGGGATCCGATAGGGTTTTAACTTCACCCTTTCACCGGGCGGGGTAATAATATCATGCTCTACCCCAGATGTTTGTCCCGGCAGCTCAGAGAACACCTCCTTGTTGCGAAGCACAAACTCCTTCACCTCCTGTTGTTGGGGTTGTGACAAGGTGGCTGCTATTCCAACCTCCGGAATCACGCAACCAGTTTGAGCTGGTGACCAAGTTTCTGCGACTAGGGACTCTCTATCCCTCCAGGCTTTCAACAGATTAACATGATAGATCTGTTCGGGCTTTCGCCTTCCTGGTTGTCTGACCTTGTAATTCACTTCGCTCACTTTTTCCATTATCTCGTAGGGGCCTTGCCATTTGGCAAGGAATTTACTTTCAACCGTAGGGACAAGTACCAATATCCTATCCCCCGGGGAAAAGGTACGGGTCTTGGCTCCACGGTTGTACACTCTCTGCTGTGCCAACTGCGCTTGGGCCAAATGTTCCTTCACGATGGGCATTACCTGTGCAATTCGATCTTGCATCAGGGCGACATGCTCAATCACACTCCTGTGGGGAGAACTCTCACTTTCCCAAGTTTCCTTGGCAATATCCAACAGTCCTCTTGGGTGTCTCCCATAGAGTAACTCAAAGGGGGAGAATCCCGTAGAGGATTGGGGCACCTCCCTAATAGCAAACATCAAATAAGGAAGTAGACAGTCCCAATCCTTTCCATCTCTATCCACCACTTTCTTCAACATTTGTTTTAGGGTTTTGTTGAATCTTTCAACCAGCCCATCGGTTTGGGGGTGATACACAGACGTACGCAATTGCGTCACTTTGAACAATTTACACAGCTCTTTCATAACCCGGGACATAAAGGGTGTACCTTGGTCCGTAAGCAGTTCTTTACAAATACCCACCCGGCTAAAAACAAGAGATAGCTCTTTGGCTATGGTTTTGGCCGAGGTATTTCGGAGAGGGATCGCTTCTGGATAACGGGTGGCATAGTCCATTATAACTAATATGTACTGGTGCCCCCTAGCGGACTTGATTATAGGACCTACCAAATCCATTGCGACCCTCTCAAACGGGACCTCAATGATGGGTAGAGGGACCAGCGGGCTACGGAAATGTGGCATCGGGGCCGACCTCTGACACACAGGGCAGGAGGAACAATAATTTTCTATGTCCTTCATCACCCCAGGCCAATAGAATCTCTGTAATACCCTCTCTCGGGTTTTCTCTGTCCCCAGATGACCTCCAAGAATGTGCCCATGGGCCAACTCCAACACCAACTTCCTGTAAGGTTTGGGCACCACAAGCTGCTCCACGGTTTCTTCTGCCCTTTTTGCCACCCGATACAGTAGGTCCTTCTCTACGCTGAAGTATGGGTAAGTGCAGGTATTATCTGGGTTCACTAACTCGCCATCTATTTCCACTACGTTTTCCCGTGCCTTTATTAGGGCGGGGTCTTTTAACTGTTCTGTGGCAAAATTTTCCCTGTGAACCTCAAGATCAGAAAACTCCACAGACGGTAGGTTTTCGTCTGAGGAGGTGGGCTCCTCTCCAGTTTCTTGAGTCTCGCCTGCCAATACTGACAAGGGAAATTCTGGAGAGTCCTCACCACTCTCAGAGGAGTTCTGGCTATCACCTTCCTGGTACATAGGGGCACCAGTGGGGGGCTCAGGATCATCCCACAGTTCCCAGAACTTCGGAAAATCCCTTCCCACAATGGCATCATGCGGTAATTGAGATACTAACCCCACTGGATGAGAGAGGGTACCTTTGGGGGTCTTGAAACACACTGTAGTCACTGGATACTCTCGGGTGTCCCCATGCACACAAATCACAGCTACCTTGCTATTCCCAGAGACCTCTGTTTTAACTAATTCAGCCTTTATCAGGGTCACAAGGCTACCTGAATCCAGTAATACCACAACATTTCTACCATTAATACACATTTTGCATAAGTGTTTCTCAGTTCCCCGAATGGCAGTGCATGCGACTGTCGCACACAGCGACTGACGTCTGTCCGTCAGAAAGTCACATTGCATGGGTTCCTCCACAACCGGGCAATTTGCTGCAATATGTCCCGCTTGCCGGCAGCGGTAGCAAACAATCCATTTGGCTGCCTCTTGAGCCCCTGACTTCCCAGGCTGTTCTCGCCAAACTTTGGGTAGAGCTCCCACCCTCTCACTCTCTCCACCCTCACCCCTTGGAATCCTCTTATCCGCCCCTGGGGATGGTCTGGTCTTAGGGTGGAAAGTCCGAGAGTCTCTGGAAGAGGCCGTCAGGTTCTCTGTAGCCAAGTATTTCTCTACACGATCCACAAGACCACCGGCCGTCTCTGGGTCTCCATGGCTTACCCACTTTTGGATGGCAGTAGGAAGAGCTCTCAAAAACCGATCCATTACAACACGTTCCACAATCTCTGGTGCGGACAAAGTCTCTGGCTGTAGCCACTTCCTGCTCAGGTGAATGAGATCATACATTTGAGACCTGGGGGGTTTTCCAAGCTGGAAAGTCCAGTTATGCACACGCTGAGCCCGGACAGCCAGGGTGACACCCAGCCTTGCCAATATTTCAGCTTTTAGCATCACATAGTCTTTTGCTTGGTCAGGCTCTAGGTCATAGTAAGCCTTCTGCGACTCACCAGTTAACAGAGGAGCCACCAGTCCAGCCCACTGCTCCTCAGGCCACTTTTCTCTTTCAGCAGTCCTTTCAAATGTGGTCAAAAATACCTCTGGATCATCCTCTCCAGTCATTTTTGTCAATAAACGACTCACCCCAAAGGACGCGGTATTAGTGGGACGGCTTTCCTCACTGGTCTGCGGACGTTGCTGCATTACTGCTTCCATTTGTTGTAGTCTCTGCTCTTGCTTCTGTAACAGGTCTATGAAGCGGGCCTCAGATTGCTGCTGGGCTTGTTGCTGAGCTTCCAGACTCTGTTGGTGAGCTTGCTGCTGGGCTGCAAGGCTCTGTTGATGAGCTTGCTGCTGGGCTGCGAAGCTCTGTTGTTGAGCTGCAAGGCTCTTTTGCAAACCTGCATTTGTCTGCTGTTGATTGGCATTTGCTAGAGCCAGCTGTTTCAGTATCTCCTCCATGCTGGCTTAAAAAAAAACTGCCTGCATTCTCCACCAACTGTGGGGGGGTTAGCTCGGCAGCGGGTGTGTGTGATCCCCTGGATGGGCTCCCCACACAAAAACAGGCCCAGCAGACGGAGGTTGTGGTTTTCAAGATCAAAAAGGTGCGGTTTATTTCTCTATTTACAGTGACAAAAAAACACAGCAAAGCAAAAAGAAACATAAACAAAATAAACCCTGGTCAGCTTGACCTCTGACTAAACATGCAGGTTTCCTAACTAACAACTGGGATCAGCCTGGTGCTGTCCTAGTCCCTAAGTCCCTGGTTTAGTATATGTCCAAACAAATAGCCACACAGGCTTTGTCTCACTGCACAGGGGTTCACTCTCCCTAGACAGTCCACACAGGTCTGGTTCCAGGCATGAGCAAACACCTAATGAAGCTGGGAGTTTTTATAGAGGCCTTAAACGAGCTGACAAGCTTCAGCTGGTCTCATCAACTCCCTGCCTGCACGACGCCCAGCACTCTCCCTAGAGGTATGAATCATCCATGAGCCCACTAGCCTCAGCTGGGCTTCATCAACTCCCTCCCTAGTTGTATAAGTTGGCATAAAGCCTGAATCTGGGAGAAATATATCTACCCCCCTGGATGCAACCAGGTGACTTTACCTTCCTGCTGTCACATACCTTAATTATGTAGGTTGCTAAAGTAGTTGTGTTTTTGGTTACGGCCAGTGCAGGTAAATTTAGGCAGGCCTAGCTGTGAGCTAGGCCTGTTTGTTATGATTTGGGGGCTGAGAGTGGTTTTGAGTATAGCAGTAGGTGACTGACATGTACTTCATCTCTCAGGCGCCTCCTCCTGTTTCTAGAGGGTTCTGGGAAAGAGGCAGGGCAGAAGATGGGGGTGGCATTGAGTATATTTGGGAGCCCTGACCAATCCCCAACTAGGATTGGCAGGGGGCAGGCCTCCTATATATACTCATGGACAGCCTGCTGTGGGAGGAGTTGTCGGATGGAAGAATTAGTGATGGAGTGTTAGGCTGTTGTGGCCCTTGAGGGAGCCCCCTTTCTGGCAGGGGCTGATCCAGGGGGGGCAATGGGGCAATTGCTCCCCCCCGAGAAAATAGTGAGCAGACCGGGTGGCTGGTGGGTGAGCGGGCGGGCAGTCAGGTCAGTAGGCAGCCAGCAAGCGAGCGGAGCGGGCGAGCAGGTCGGTAGGTGGGAGGCAAGTGAGTGGAGCTGGCGAGCAGGTAGGTAGGCGGGAGGCAAGTGAGCCGAGCAGGCGAGCAGATCGGTAGGCGGCCGGCAATTGAGCGGAACGGGCGGGCAGTCATGCCAGTAAGTGGGTCACTGGGTGAACAGGAAGGCAGTACAGTGAGCGGACGGACGAGGGAGCAGAGAGATGACATCATCTCTAACTGCCCGCCCTCACATGTGCTGAGAAACTGGGGAGAGAAGCCTTCTTCTCTGCTGACAGCCTGTCACTGTTGTTGCAGGATAGTGACAAGCTGCATCTGGTGGCACTTAATGGGGCAAGTGACAAGCTGCATCTGGTGACAATTAATGTGGCAAGTGACAAGCTGCATCTGGTGGCAATTAATGTGGCAAGTGACAAGCTGCATCTGGTGGCAATTAATGTGGCAAGTGAAAATCCACATCTGGTGGCAATTAACGTGGCAAGTGACAAGCTGCATCTAGTGGCAATTACCATGGCAAGTGACAAGCTGCACCTGGTGCCAATTAACATGGCAAGTGACAAGCTGCATCTGGCGACAATTAACGTGGCAAGTGACAAGCTGCATCTGGTGGCAATTAAATTGGCAAGTGACAAGCTGCACCTGGTGGCAATTAACGTGGCAAGTGACAAGCTGCACCTGGTGGCAATTAACGTGGCAAGTGACAAGCTGCACCTGGTGGCAATTAACGTGGCAAGTGACAAGCTGCATCTGGTGACAATTAACATGGCAAGTGACAAGCTTCATCTGGTGGTAGGAAATGTGGCAAGTGACAATCTGGTGACAGGTGACGGTGGCAGGTGACACGCTCAGGGCTCCCACTTATTCTGCATTATGGTGAGTTGAACTATTTCATTTTATATTACAATGTAATAATAGAAATAATGTGCTTCAATCATCCTGACACCATAACAACCATGGTGCCGGGATGATTGAAGTAACAACACCAGCCATTGCCCCGACAAATTGCCCGCAAAAAACCTTATTTTCTGGCAGTGCCCCTACCGAGACTAGACTCTGGATCCGCCCCTGCTTTCTGGGGTGGGTGAACTTGGGTCTGGAGCTTCAGGAGCTGGGAAGGAATCTCTAGAGTCTAGATACACAGTCATCGAGAGGTGTCTGGAACAGGAGCAGGAAGAAAACAGCGGGGAGCATTGCCGGGCAAGTCACTAGGAGGGATTAATTTCAGGGTCAGTGAGTGACAGGCATAGTGGAGAAGTCTGGGAGAGACATACCACTAGTGGATGTGAAGCCAGAGGGAGAGGCTGTGATGTCACCGGTGTTTAAGTCAAGTTGCTGCAGCCAGAAGGGGTTGGCGGAACTTGCGCAGGACTGTCTGGGACCAGTAGTCAACCAGGCTTTGCAGCTAGCACAAGAAGTATTCTTTCATTTTTATTGGTTGCTAAATCAGCGGGGACTGCAGACCCCTTGCCAGCAAATGGCTATTATTGAACTGTTAGGACTTATTCAGAGTAGGGCCTAAACACGTGCTATCTGTTCCAGGAAACTGTGATTGTGCAGTAGAGAAAGTGGAGTTTACTCAAGTGATGTGCTGGAGGAGTATTTAGAGCTTTAGAGACTGTCAATATAGATTCAAAACGATTGTTCAATTTATCAAGATGAATTATCTGGGCATCCCATGTCCCTTTCCCCATTCCAAGTTAAATCCCCTAAATAAAAACAACAAAAACAAGCTAAAGGACTGCTCATTGACTGGCAATGTGTGTCTGAAGTGAATGCCTGGCCTAGCAGGGTGATGTGTGGAACTACTACACACAATGACCCCCACGGGGGCACCACTACAGATGTACAGTTGTAAAAAAAAGTATGTGAACCCTTTTGGAATGATATGGATTTCTGCACAAATTGGTCATAAAATGTGATCTGATCTTCATCTAAGTCACAACAGTAGACAATCACAGTCTGCTTAAACTAATAACACACAAAGAATTAAATGTTACTATGTTTTTACTGAACACACCATGTAAACATTCACAGTGCAGGTGGAAAAAGTATGTGAACCCCTAGACTAATGAGATCTCCAAGAGCTAATTGGAGTGAGGTGTCAGCCAACTGGAGTCCAATCAATGAGATGAGATTGGAGGTGTTGGTTACAGCTCTCAGAAGACCTACGATTAAGAATTGTTGACTTGCATAAAGCTGGAAAGGGTTATAAAAGTATCTCCAAAAGCCTTGCTGTTCATCAGTTCATGGTAAGACAAATTGTCTATAAATTAAGAAAGTTCAGCACTGCTGCTACTCTCCCTAGGAGTGGGCGTCCTGTAAAGAGGACTGCAAGAGCACAGCGCAGACTGCTCAATGAGGTGAAGAAGAATCCTAGAGTGTCAGCTAAAGACTTACAAAAGTCTCTGGCATATGCTAACATCCCTGTTAGCGAATCTACGATACGTAAAACACTAAACAAGAATGGATTTCATGGAAGGATACCACAGAGGAAGCCACTGCTGTCCAAAAAAAACATTGCTGCACGTTTACAGTTTGCACAAGAGCACCTGGAAGTTCCACAGCAGTTCTGGCAAAATATTCTGTGGACAGATGAAACCAAAGTTGAGTTGTTTGGAAGAAACACACAACACTATGTGTGAAGAAAAAGAGGCACAGCACACCAACATCAAAACCTCATCCCAACTGTGAAGTATGGTGGTGGGGGCACATCATGGTTTGGGTCTGCTTTGCTGATTGCTATCATCGAAGGAAAAATAAATTCCCAAGTTTATCAAGACATTTTGCAGGAGAATTTAAGGCCATCTGTAGACCAGCTGAAGCTCAACAGAAGATGGGTGTTGCAACAGGACAATGACCCAAAAGCATAGAAGTAAATCAACAACAGAATGGCTTAAACAGAAGAAAATACGCCTTCTGTAGTGGCCCAGAGGAAAGGAAAAACGTACCGCTCAAAAGCTTGAGAATTCACCAAATAGCTGCTTCCGCCCGGTCACTCACACAGGTGCTGGCTCTGCACTGATGCATGGGAGAAAAAGAAACCCTGGACTGCCGCACTCTGTATAGACAGTTATTTATTCCAAAATTTCAGGTAAAAAATCCAAATTCAAAATAAATCCATAAATCCAAAACAACAAATGCAGATGGTGTGCATGCAGGGAAGGGTGGCTAACGCGTTTCACGTCACGAATTGACGCTTACTCATAGCTTATTCTGTAGTGGCCCAGTCAGAGTCCTGACCTCAACCCGATTGAGATACTGTGGCATGACCTCAAGAAAGCGATTCACACCAGACATCCCAAGAATATTGCTGAACTGAAACAGTTCTGTAAAGAGGAATGGTCAAGAATTACTCCTAACCGTTGTGCATGTCTGATCTGCAACTACAGGAAACGTTTGGTTGAAGTTATTGCTGCCAAAGGAGGTTCAACCAGTTATTAAATCCAAGGGTTCACATACTTTTTCCACCTGCACTGTGAATGTTTACATGGTGTGTTCAATAAAAACATGGTAACATTTAATTATTTGTGTGTTATTAGTTTAAGCAGACTGTGATTATCTATTGTTGTGACCTAAGCCTCGTACACACGGTCGGACTTCCATCGGACTTTTCTGTGTTTTTTTGTCCGAACGGAGTTGGTTGGGAACACCCATAGCATACACACGCTCTGACTTTTCTGCAAACTTTCTTAAAACTTCTTACAACATCACGTGTTTTTTCTGCTCTTTTCTGATCTTTACTGCCACCCTTTGGTCAACTTCTGCTATTGTTGGTTGATTTTAACATTAGTTGTTTTGTCCATCGGACTAAAGTCCGATGGTTTTCTGTACACACGGTAGGACTTTGCTCCATCGGACTTTTGTTGGGCAAAAGTTTGTCCGTTTGCAGACCCAACTTTTGTCCGATGAAATCCAAAACCAAACGAAAAAAGTTTGTCCGATGGAGCGTACACACGGCCGGATTGTTGGTCCAACTTGCTTAAAACAAAGTTTGTTGGGCAAAAGTCTGACCGTGTGTACGGGGCTTTAGATGAAGATCAGATCACATTTTATGACCAATTTGTGCAGAAATCCATATCATTCCAAAAGGGTTCACATACTTTTTTTTGCAAATGTAAATCTAAAATCTGCAAACAGAAACCAGGATAAAAACGATTGGGTACATCCACTAAGAACTCAGAGAAATCTGCCAACCTGGATTTTTTGTGTTTTTTCCTATTTAGCTTCAGATTTAAGAAAATGCTCAATGTCCCTCCCTTCTACTTCTCCACTTATTCCTTGGTTGGTGTAAATTTGAAGAGATTACTAAAATGTGGCAGCAAGGGAACCAATACAAATGTTATATTTTGCCAATGAAGTCTAAAGCCCTGTACACACGATCGGTTTTACCGATGAAAACCATCCTATGGATTTTTTTCATCGGACAAACCAAACATGTATGGGACTCATCGGTCTTTTTTCCATCGGTTTTAAAAAATAGAACATGTTTTAAATTTTTCCGATGGATCCAAAACCGATAGCAAATTCCGATCGTCTATGGGCAAGTCCATCAGATAAAAAACCCACGCATGCTCAGAATCAAGTCGACGCATGCTCAGAAGCATTAAACTTCATTTTTCTCGGCTCATCGGAGTGTTTTACGTCACCGCGTTTGGAACGGTCGGTTTTTTGACTGATGGTGTGTGGGCAAGACTGATGGAAAACAGTTTCATCGGATATCCGATGGACAAATCCATCAGACTAGAATCCATAGGAAATCCGATCGTGTGTACAGGGCTTAAGAGATTTGTAATCAGTTGACCGGTATAACACAAACTCCGGACACTATAATTTATATAGTTTTACAGGGCCTATTATGCATTTATGTCTGCAGTGAAGAAAGTTGACGTTTGACCTCTTCCAAATGCCTAAAAAATATTGCTCTCAGTTTCACCTGATAGTATTGATCTCTTTGTCTTTAAGGCTCCCCACTGCAATCAGCACTGCTGTCACATCTCCATTCCTGCTTAGCAATTCACAAAACACAGACTGTGATGGCACGACAGCTGTGCATTTTGTGAATGGCCAAGCAAACTAACATAGCATTCAGCTGCCACATACCATTTAATTTTTTTCATAAAATAATAAAGATGTTATACTTACCTGTTCTGTGCAATGATATTGCACAGATCAGCCCCTTACCTTCTCTTATGGAGTCCCCTGCTGACGCTGTCCGATCCTTCTTCTCTTGGGTGCCTCCTTAGCAAGCCATGTGCTGTGAGGGCACCCATGCAGGCGCACTCCCAAGCTGGATTGTGTGCATCCATAGATACACACAGTGCTTCCTCCTGAAATAATTTGACTGACAGCCTATGGCTCCCACTGCTCTCAGAGTCTCATGTGAGACCAGTTTATGAAACCAAGAATGTATTTTATGTGTCTTTAATGGATGCCCATCACTATGAGTACTGTACATGGTAGTGGAAAGGTAAGGTGACCAAGCTGTAGTGCTTAACTGCAGTAGGGAAAAGTGAAATTAGCGTTTGAGTAGGTGTAGGGTGGTGGTGTGGTTGAAAACTCTCAGAGTCCCAGGGCAGAGAAACCGAATTATATTGTAACTGAAGTTCGGTAATACAGAATAGGCCCAGCGGGAAGGCAACCCCACCTGAGAACTCACAGCATATAACATTAATGTGTCAGTAGAAGTAGGCCTCAGGTCTGTCTTGAGGGGTGGAATGCGGCTTGGCTGGTCCGTACCCAAGTGGGGAGGCTTCCAGATAGGATGGCATGTCCCTGCACTTTCTCTACGCCTCTGGAACCTCTCCCTGATGCAAAGCATTTTCCCCGCCAGACCGCTAACCTGTCAGTACTCTAGCCACACTCAAAATGTGCACCAAGCCTGGGAGCCATGGTTTTGAATAGACTCTGCCTGAACCAAGATGGCCATAAGAGTCACATATGGCGCCAGCATCCAATTGGATAGCTTTCCCCTTGCTTTTGCCTTCCGTTTTCTCTGCAATGCTGCTACGGTTGAGCCTGCAGTGGAGAAAGCAAACTGCACCTGCCTACATGTGGCCTTGATTTATTGTCTGGCAGGACTGTGTAAATCTCAGGACTAGCTGGAGAGAGTTAAAACAATTTTTCAATTTGATAGGTAAACAGCTGCCACATTTATTTATTTTTCAACTGGGTTTTCCTGGAGGTTAGCTTTTAATTAATAAAGTTCCTCTTTTTGTATTTGGGGTTAGAGCTTAGTTTACAAATAGTAAAGTGAACCTAACATAGCAGAAAACTTCAAAACTTAAAGAGCAACTCTGTGTCTAAAGTTAAAGCTTAAGTTTAACGTGGTTGTAAACCCTTACAACACACTTTATGCTACAGGTAAGCCTATAATAAGGCTTACCTGTAGCTACCCAGGATATCTCCTAAACCTGAACGGTTTAGGAGATATCCCCTGTATTTGCATGTGCCGATGTAATCGGCACATGTGCACTGAAGCAATGCTTGCTTTCAGTGCCTGTGCCGTTACCGGCAGGTCCGGCGCGCATGCGCCGGAGTGACGTCATCGCTGCTCTGGCCAATCACAGCGCCAGAGCCGCGATACCCGGAAGTAACTTCGGGACGACATGTCGCCGGACGGTGCTGTGTCGGGCACCGCAACAGGGGCTTCGATCCCAGGTGAGTATTACATAATGAGCTAGTATGCTATAATATTAGCTCATTATGCCTTTGTCTTGCAGGTGTTAGATTTTTTATTTTTTGAAAAGTGGGTTTACAACCACTTTAATCCGCCTATATTTTGCCTTCCTTTTCAGTTTTCATTACATACCTTATTTTAGACCCAGTGATGAAATCATGGACTCCTCTCTGTAATGCAGGCAGATAGATCATTGCTGGTGGGAGAAGTCAGTGGGGTGCTGTACATAGCTTCCTGAAAATATTACAGCACTCTACCTTAGTACTATTCACCCTGCGCCCTGATGCAAGTAGTGGGCTGGCTCTTGGTGGGAGTTTTGCAAACATCAAAATACCTTCATGGGCAGGTGTCAGTCTGGAGGAATGAGCATACCTATTTAAACTGCAATTGCTTAAAGACCAACCTAGGTAACGCTGAATGTCGCCATCAACAACCACCTCCTAATAGAGAATGATTTTCTCTGCTCCCAACTCCAGAGTGGCTCTTCTACCAACCCCCTTACAATAGCCTTTCCCAACCTTTTACCCAGGAGGAACCTTTGAAATATTTTTTAGGTCTTGGGGAACCCCTGCCTAAATGTATTTATCAGTGGTCAATAGAAATAATGCACCTTACAATGAAGGATGCTTCCTTTACAGTGGTGGCCAGAAAGCCATTCTTGCAGACAGCTAAAAAGATCATTAGTGTCATGCCACTGGCTCTGCCAAGTGGGTTTGAACCCAAAACTATATACACATCTTTAGATGGGAGGTCAATCTGCCACAGGTCAAGGAACCCCAAGCAACCTCTCGAGGAAACCTGGTTGGGAATGGCTGCGTTACACACACACACACACACCCATCCACCATACATCTCATACATCGTTGCAAAACCTGACCCACAAGGAACCCAAGGAACCATCCAGGATTTTTCCTCTATGAAAGCCAACAACAATGCTCACAGTTAATGCTAGGGATACCAGTAATCATCAGCATAACATTTTAGTATGCCGGGGAGCCCCTAAACCTGGTCACACGCTGAACACAATCCAACATGTCAATGCCAAGTCTGGGTTCTAGTATCCCATCTTGCAATATGGATACCTTTCTATTGACTACCTAAATGTTCACATAGCATTGTGGAAGCTGGAGAGGTGTTTCAGCACTCTAGTCTAGAGATCAAAAACTCTTTAAGGCTGGGTTCACACTGCCGTGCAGAGCGTCTCACAGCAGGGGTCAGGTGCATCCCTGTTTTCATGATCACTTAGTGCCCCTGTTCCTCATTCCAACACCCGGGTGTTGGCTGTTGCCTTTCCCCTGTCTGTGTTCACCTGCAAGCTGATTGATCTGATCAGTCACCTGATATAAGCAAACCGAACACTCTATCCCTTACTTGTGATAGAGACAGACATACCTGCATTGTTCTAGATCAGGCCTTCCGTTAGTCTGCCTTGCTTGCTGTTGGATCCCCTGTGTATTACCCGGATTGGATACTGGATTATCCCCTGAACTCAGCCAGCCTTTACCTGAACTGTCTTTGAACCACGCTATCTGTCTGCTAAACTGCAAGTAACTGTTTGCTTTGCTCAGTTCGCATTTGCCCTGGCGTGGTAGCCAGACACTTTAGCATTGTGTATAAGTCCTTGGGGCAACCAAGTAGGTAGGCCTGCTTGTCTTAAGGGAAAGGGGGCTGCTATAGGTGAAGCACACAGTAGCTAGCTATAGTGTCTGACCACCTGCGTTGGGGTAGACGTGACATTCGTGACACCTGTTCACTGCTTCAGGTCCGATTTTGGTCTGAATTTTTGGCTGAATTCGGACCTGAAACGGACCAGAAGATGTATAGGACTCCTGTGCAATTCGCTCCGCAGCTGTCCCGGAGCTGTGTGAACCAGCTCCATTGAGAGCCGGTCACAGTCTCCTGACATGTGAATTGGATGCGGAGAAACCCGCTTCCAATTCGCAATAGTGTGAACCCAGCCTAATAGTTAGCAGTACCATTAAAAACATCTAAATTGTCAGTATATTTTTTAGACTAAAGTGGTACAGTTTGTAGATCAATATGCCAACTGGAGAAGCATAATCTAAAGATATCTCCATTAAATGATATCATAAAGGACATAGATTGTTCATGTTTTCCATACATTATTTTAATATATATTGAGGAATTCCCATAACTGTAGCAAATACACAGGTTTTCTTAGATTTGTCTATTTCCCTCCATTCAGCATATATAAATAATTGATAACATTTCTAGGTTCTCAGCTAGAAAAGAGAGAGTGTGAGAAAAAAGAGAGAGAGAGAGAGCTATGTCTTTCTGATCACATGGTGATAAAGTTACATGCAACATCTCAAACCAGTTTCTAAGTTTGCTTGACCATTCTATAGGCTTACTAATGACATCTAGTCTACATGACAGTTCCAACAATTTCTGGAACGGATGTTACTTGAGTTACTATGTGCCAAGACCATTGGATGGCTCACTCCCACCCTCGTTTATCTTTTGGGTAACAGGTGGTGACATGCAGCAAACATCCATACTTCTTAAAGAGGATGGCGTCTGTTGGCATCCAAACATAGTGTCATGTTCTTCGTGATCTTTCTCCTGTGGGTAGATCATTGATTTGGAAGGAATGAAGAGCTGCTATGGAATGCCAAGAGATGGAGTGTCAGCTGACACCATACTTAGGTCACTTGGGTATTGGCGTGCATCAATGAACCTTGTGCTCCATTTCAATTTTCTTCCCTTGTAATATACAACTTGAATTTATCACATATGCATAATGGGACCAACCATATAGCCTATCTATTGACTGTAAAGTAATGACTTCACTAGAAAAAACAGGCATGGTTTTGTTCCCAATTAGGCGTGAATGTATGATGTTTTGTGTTGACCTAATTTTAACTTCTGCAGATTGAATTTCATATGATTGTATAATACTACTGCAGTAAATTAAATTTGAGGACCCAAATGTGGTTTTAGTACTAAGGTATACTTTGTTTTAACATTTCATCTTCTTGTTGCTTCTCAGATTATCATTGCAGTTGACACAGATTGGTTAATACTATGCACTAAGCTACTTGTGAGTTAAAGTGTTATTAAACCCAAAACACAACAGTAAAATTAGTCTGTATATGCAGTAAAGCATGCTTGTTATACTCACTGTGGAACCTAAGGGGTTAATCCACTGCATTGCGTAGAAAGGCTGTTTGATCTTGTATGCACAGATCCTCCCCTCCTTCCACTGACTCCAGAACATGTCTGGATAAGACAGAGTCTATGGAGTCAGGCTGCACATGCTCAGTTTGGTGTGTATTGCTAGAGAGTTTATTTTTCTTGGGAGGGTGCATGTGATTAGCACAGGGCCAATCAGCACTGTCCAGACAGAGGGTCAGGGGTCCTGAATCCTAATAGGACAGCTCATTGCAGTAAGAAAACTCCTCCTACGAGCTTTAACCAGGTACTGATAGAAGTCACAAGACTGCTATATACTGCTGATGAGAAAGAGTTATTTAGCAGTTTATATTTACTAAAATAATTGTATTTACATTTTCTGTGGGAGACCTGATATAGTGAATGCAGGGTCCTGGGTTTAGTAACACTTTAAGGTTACCATCCTGCACAGGCACCCTGCCCTGTTCCTCACCTTCATTTACTTTCCCATCTCCACTTTTAGGTCAACCACCATCCCTGAAAAGTATACTGCACAGTAGTGCACAATCCCATCAAATTTTTCTAAATCTATTCCCCCACCCCACATGATGGCAGGTTGTCCTCTATACACGTCACTGTACTTACACCTCTGCCACATTGCATAAAATTTGTAACTGATTTCCTAAAATATAAAGTAACAAATGAACCGGTGCGATTTGTTATGCAATGGTTCTTCCGATGGAATTTCACTCAAACTTGGCTTGCAAACACACGGTCACACAAATCCTGTCGGAAATTCCGACCATCAAGAACGCGGTGACGTACAAGACGTACGACGAGCTGAGATCAATGAAGTTCAATAGGCAGTTTCGCTCTTCTGCTTGATTCTGAGCATGCATGTTTTTTTGCGCGTCAGAATTGCATATAGACTATTGGAATTTCCGATGGGAAAATTTGAGAACCAGCTCTCCAATTTTTTTTTGCCGGAAATTCCGACAGAAAAATTCCGATGGAGCCTACACACGGTTGGAATTTCCGACCAAAAGCTCACATCGGACATTTCTTGTGTACGCAGCATTAGTCTAACTGTTTGTAAAAATGTTCCCTCCCCCTCCTCCTACCTATCCTGCCTACCCTGTGTGTACTTACCTAATTTTAACCCGATCTGGTCATGTGATCCTGCAGCTCTGTGTAAGGGAGCGCTTGACAACGTCTATGAATTGCAGTAGTCGTGACGTCACCCATAGATTCTCATGGCCCAGCCATTGTCAGCGCACCCTCCTCCCCCTTCCACCAGATGCTCACTGACACAGGCTAGCGGAGCTATGGGATCATGTGAATGGACCTGAGCAGATTACAAAAAAATTAGAAAATATACAGATCCTTTTTTATACAGGTTAGGCAGGATAGGTAAGAGGGGGGGAGGGGGGACATTTTTAAGAATAGTTAGGCTTCTTTTCCACTTTAGGTCTTATGCGTACTGAGCTTAAAAAGCGTGTTTTTTGTCAGCCTTTAAAATCACCTCTATGTTAGCCTATGTGGCCATGCACACATAGACATTAAGGCCTCATGCCCACTGACGTTTTTACAGCTGTGTTTTTTGCAGCTTAAAAACGCCTGTCCATGTTATTGTAAATATTTATTAAAAAAAAACGTCGGAGCTAAAAACGCGACCGCGCGTTAGTGCGCGTTTTTGCACGTTAGTGCGCATTAGTGCACGTTTTTGCGCGTTTTTTGACGCTCGCGTTTTTTTCTGCCTAATTCTGACGCTGAGGAACGCACTGGTCCTGGGTTTTTTTTTACAGCTTAAAAACGTCTATGCTATTTGCAGCTCAAAAACGTCTAGGTGGGCATGAAGCTATAGACTAACATGGACAGGCGTTTTTAAGCTGTAAAAAACGCTCAAAAACGCGGCTGTAAAAACGTCCGTGGGCATGAGGCCTTACAGGCGTATTAGAAGAGAAATGTTTACTAACTAAAAAAAAAAACGATCACAGGCACATTCAGGAAAGGAGCTGAAGAGCAGAAAAAATGCTGACTGCGCCTAAACGCTAGATGCCTACAGTTCTTAAGTATTAATGCATTCCAATGGACAGAATAAATTCACACTCTGGCCAATGGAAAGCATTAATGCTCGGAAGCTTAACTGCATGTGCAAGCAATACGTGGCTTTAGGCCTCCTTTTGTGGGATTCACTGTCTGCTCCTTCTCTTCTGTGTTTGCTCCATAGCAAGCCACTTGTTATGGGGACAGACACGCAGGCTCACTCCTGAGCCAGGCTGGGTGTGACCATAGACACAGATAGCCCAGCTTGGCTCCACCTCCCGTCCACAGGATTTGATTGACAGCAGCAGCAGACAATGGCTCCCACTGCTGCCTGATCCTCTGTGAGAGGAGAAAGGTAGAGGAGAAGACCTGCAGACAGGCACAGTGCTGGATCAATGACAGACTCAGGTAAATAATGGGGGGCACAGCAAGGTGCAAACATTTTTAATGGCGTGACCATTAAATCCTATGGAACTATTCACACCAGTCAGTTGCAGGTCAGTTGTGTTTTTAAAAGTCCTGCATGATGCATTTTTTGGCACAGTAAAAAAAGCACTAAAGACACACCTCACCAGTGAAATGAATGGAACACACATCAAAAATGTGGCTAAAAAGCATCAAAAGCAAACCTGCATATGCGTTTTTGGTGCTTTTTTTGAGTCACATGTCCTTATTTTACAGGTGCAAAATGCACCGGAAACAGTCCACAAGAATAATACATCTTATTCATTGTTCTGTTTAAAGCACCGCATTATGGATTGACTTACCTCCTTTAGTCCTCAGTCCATCAGGCAAGTACGGTCACCTGTTGAATAAGCACCCGACACAGACAGTTCAACTCTCCAATAAGACACAGCAAATTAATCAAATTTAGTTTTACTTGTTAAAATGCAGTACAACATTAAAAGTACAAATTATTATTATCAGATGAACCTCACATACTGTATTTAGCATTCTTCCAATATAAGTGTTGTTTGACACATTCTGTATGATAACTTTTTGCTTGTACAAATTATCCAGAAAACAAGAAAAATTATGGAAAACAAAAATGCAGTACATGTATGTTCACAAGTCAAATCAAAGTGTACAGACAATGATCTTCTACACTTTGTACAAAATATGAAGACTGATAACTAACTGAGGAAATATGAAGAAGAAGAAGAAGAGAGGAGACTATCTGTGGACTATATCAACTTACCTAAACACACAGGTAAACTGGATTGTACTACAAATACAATAATGAAAAAAAAATGTACTTACAGTGAATTGCCCCTAGATGTCACCACCAAGATATTTATACATACCTAATGAAATCCAATGCAATAGTGATAGATACACTATAAGGCTTCTTTCACACAGGACGGATCAGTAATGATCCGCCCCGTGAACCTCCGCTTGCTCAGCGGGGATCGCTCCGTTGATCCCCGCTGAGCCGGCGGATGACTGGGCGGTCCCCGCACACTGTGCAGGGACCGCCCTGTCAGATCTCCGCTATCCCCTATGGGGGATCGGATGAACACGGACCGTCTGTCCGTGTTCATCCGCTCCGCAGACGGATAGAAAAATAGAAATTTTTCTATACTGAAAAACGGAGCGTAGCGGACACGGGTGAGATCGGGTGTCAGCGGATGTTCATCCGCTGACATCCGCTGTCCCATAGGGATACATGTATGTCCGTTTTTCATCCAAAAACGGATGGGTGAAAAACGGACATACGGTCCGCCCGTGTGAAAGGGGCCTAAGTGTTCCAGAACATTCATACTGTATATACCTCGTACACTAAGCGGTCAACAGTTTGTGCACTCCATCTTTTTTTATGTTTTAATGTCGTTTATTGATTTTTTTTATTTTTTATTAACATTTATTAAATGTTCTGCATCTTGAATTCATGCTCTCTGCCAATCACTACTATGCAGCCCCTCTGAAAACGTATTCACCAAACCTTATTTTGCTTCTGTATATCATTTTATTAATAAAAACCAGCTAAAACACTTAAAGTGTTTGTAAACCTCAGACATGAAATATAAACAAATCATATCCTTCTAGTGTGTGCTTGTCTCAATTAAAAGCACTAAGTGTGATTTCTGGCTGCTGCTTTGTTCCTCTGCTATCTGCATTTCTGACAAGTTTTCCTGACACCAAGAGAAAAATGGTGACAGGGGAGGGAGCTCCAGCAGATTGACAGCCTCTTCTGTTCCTGTGTGCTGTGTGAAGGGGGTGTGTCTCTTCCCTCCAATCAGCTCTTGGTGCTCTCCTCAATGAGCTCTGCAGAGCGTAACTTCAGCTCTCTGCCCCTTTTTTCTAACAGCTGAGACAAGGTTTATAAATTCTGGACTTTGGTAGGCTATAGAGAAGAGAAGACAGTAGATAAACAAATACAATTTATGTAGAAGGATGTGTTTCATTTCTGTGCATTACCTGAGGCCAGTCACTTCACTGAGTATAGGTAAGTGTTTACAACCACTTTAACATTTTTGGTACTATAGTAACACTCTTTAACATTATCCATAAGATCCTAGTCTGTTAATCCATTATAAAGGGGAATACCCAACCTAATGCCGTGTACACACGACTGTTTTTTATGACGAAAAAAATGCAATTTTTTAAAATGGACATTAAAAATGATTGTGTGTGGGCTTCAGAGCATTTTTCATGACGTGAAAAATGGCCATGAAAAAATTGGAACATGCTCTAATTTTTCTAGTCGTTTTTCACATCGTCGTTTTTCTCGTCATGAAAAACGTCCGTGTATAGGCTTTAACGATGTAAAAAAATGTGCATTCTCAGAATCAAGTATGAGACGGGAGCGCTCGTTCTGGTAAAACTAGCGTTCGTAATGGAGATAGCACATTCGTCACGCTGTAACGGACTGAAAAGCACGAGGCTGAAAAGCGCGAATCGTCTCTCAACAAACTTTACTAACATTCAGGGTGGTGTTGTACGTCACCGCGCTTTACTCGAGCATTAGTCTCCTTGGGATAATATCCTCCTTACCATATTTTCCCATGCTATGAAATTCCACTACAATTGAAACTGTTTGACCATAATGTGTTTTAAATATGTTAATATGCTTTCCACAGCCCCTATGTATTACTTCAAATACTTCATCCACATTTACCATCATCCTACTAATAAAATAAAAACATTTCCCTAGCTGGAAAGACTGCACTAATTCTATTTGGGATGTGTAATAAACAACATTTAGATGGAAAATAAATAATAAAAAATTGGCTACTTCTGCAAAGGGACAACATTGTTTTACCTTTATTACTAAATAAACAAATGTAATTATTTATAGAAAAGTACCACTGTGAATAACCAAGTTGTTACATAATGTAACATGCCCTAGATCAGTGATGGCGAAACTTTTTGAGCCCGAGTGCCCAAACCGCGATGCAAAACCAACTTATTTCTTTCAAAGTGCCAACACAGAATTAAACCTGCCAGCGGCTCTGTACAGAGGATGGGACTGATCATCCCTCAATGAATGAGCCCTAAGAAGCCAAAAACATACGATTCTGCCAGATTCGCTCAGAATGCAGGGTTCAGGAATGCATTGTGCTCAGAATGCACTGTGCAACATACACTGACCTACCTGACACATGCACTCACCTACCTGACACATGCAATGACACCAATAATGAGGCACAATGTTTCCCAATGACACCAATAATGAGGGGGGTAAAATGTTTCCCAATGACACCAATAATGAGGCCAAATAACACCAATAATGTGGCACAATGTTTCCCAATGACACCTATAATGAGGCAGAATGACACCAATGAGGGGGGCAAAATGTTTCCCAATGACGCTAATAATGAGTAGACATGGGAGCCGTCAAGAAAATTTGTTTCGTTTCGTTCCGTTCCGTTTCGTATTTAAAAAAAAATTGTAATTCGTAGTTCGCGTACGGAATTTAATTCGGATTCATACGAAATACGAATTTCGTACGAATCGTTAATTTTGATAACGAATATCGACACTCTACGAATAATAACGAATTATCCGAAAACGTATTTAGGTTGCATAACACAAGTCTATTGTGTAGACTAGAGTAGACTTGTGTGTGCATAACTAAAAAATTCGTAATTTCGTAAAACGGGATTTTCGTGTTCGGACTAATTTGTATTTTCGCAAGCAACGTTTTTAGTTGAATCGGAATGAGTCGTATTTCTGAAAGCCTTATTTTTAGTTGATTTATAATTCGTACTTTCGGTAGAGTACATTGTTTTCGTTGATTCTGAACACAACTCCTACTTTCGTAACTTTTTTTTTGTTTGTTAATTCGTAATTTTCCGTGTCTCTTACAATGGCGCTGCCTAACGTGCTTCAAATGGATTCGTAAATTTGTTACTTTTTTTTGTTTGTTGATTTGTAATTTTACGTGTCTCTCACAATGGCGCTGTCTAACGTGCTTCGAATGGATTCGTACATTCGTAACTTTTTTTTGGTTCGTTGATTTGTAAATTTACATGTCTGACAGTGGCGCTGCGGTGCTGTGTGCTTCGAATGGATTCGTACTTTTCTAATACATCGCGGTTATTCGTAACTATTTTCGATTTTTTTACTTTCGTTTTTGACATGTGGCACTGGCTATAGTTATCGTTATTTGGTAGTTTGGATTCGGATAATTTGGAGCCGAAATTCGTAAATGAAATTTCGTATTTCGTACAGAATTCGTATTCATAAAAATTCGTAATTCGGATTCGTACAAATGTACAAATTTCGAAAAATTCGTACGAATTTTCGATTCGTACGAAACTAATCGCACATGTCTAATAATGAGTATGTCCGGTGATGGCAGAGTATGTCCGGGGATGGCAGAGTATGTCCGGGGATGGCAGAGTATGTCCGGGGATGGCAGGGTATGGTGGTATGGCAGAGTATGGTGGGATGGCAGAGTATGGTGGGTAGGGATGAGCTTCGTGTTCGAGTCGAACATACGTTCGACTCGAACATCGGCTGTTCGATCGTTCGACGAAGATCGAACGATTTGGGCCGTTCGCGCCAAATTCGAGTGACGCGAACGGCCCACAATGCACTACGCCATCGCAGTGTCATCCAGGCGCTGTGATTGGCCAAGCATGCACTGTGACCCCGCATGCTTGGCCAATCACAGCGCCGGCAGCGAGGAGAGCAATGATTGGCCACAGGCAGGATGCCTGTGGCCAATTATTGCTGAGGGTGTTTAGTACACGCCCCACACTATAAAAGGCCGCCAGCACGGCGGCCTAGTGTAGTGTGTTCCGGAGCAGGGATAGAGCAGCATAGGCAGGGACAGTGACTTTTATTTCTTTCTTGCTTAACCTGGATTCCTTTAGTTTAGGGAAAGAGAAGGATAGGTAGGGAGAGTGTCAGTGTGTTTTGTGCTTGTGCTATATTGTGCTTAAAAAAAACATTTTTTCTAGGGACAGAAAACTGTAGGTAGGGAGAGTGTGTCAGTTTCTTTCACTGTCAAAGTCTTTGTTTCCAGGGACCTGGAAGGACAGTGAGTGAATTCTCCTTGTGCTATATTGTGCTTAAAAAAAACATTTTTTCTAGGGACAGAAAACTGTAGGTAGGGAGAGTGTGTCAGTTTCTTTCACTGTCAAAGTCCTTGTTTCCAGGGACCTGGAAGGACAGTGAGGTAATTCTCCTTGTGCTAAATTGTGCTTAAAAAAACATTTTTTCTAGGGACAGAAAACTGTAGGTAGGGAGAGTGTGTCAGTTTCTTTCACTGTCAAAGTCCTTGTTTCCAGGGACCTGGAAGGACAGTGAGGTAATTCTCCTTGTGCTAAATTGTGCTTAAAAAAAACATTTTTTCTAGGGACAGAAAACTGTAGGTAGGGAGAGTGTGTCAGTTTCTTTCACTGTCAAAGTCCTTGTTTCCAGGGACCTGGAAGGACAGTGAGGTAATTCTCCTTGTGCTAAATTGTGCTTAAAAAAAAACATTTTTTCTAGGGACAGAAAACTGTAGGTAGGGAGAGTGTGTCAGTTTCTTTCACTGTCAAAGTCCTTGTTTCCAGGGACCTGGAAGGACAGTGAGGTAATTCTCCTTGTGCTAAATTGTGCTTAAAAAAAACATTTTTTCTAGGGACAGAAAACTGTAGGTAGGGAGAGTGTGTCAGTTTCTTTCACTGTCAAAGTCCTTGTTTCCAGGGACCTGGAAGGACAGTGAGGTAATTCTCCTTGTGCTAAATTGTGCTTAAAAAAAACATTTTTTCTAGGGACAGAAAACTGTAGGTAGGGAGAGTGTGTCAGTTTCTTTCACTGTCAAAGTCCTTGTTTCCAGGGACCTGGAAGGACAGTGAGGTAATTCTCCTTGTGCTAAATTGTGCTTAAAAAAAACATTTTTTCTAGGGACAGAAAACTGTAGGTAGGGAGAGTGTGTCAGTTTCTTTCACTGTCAAAGTCCTTGTTTCCAGGGACCTGGAAGGACAGTGAGGTAATTCTCCTTGTGCTAAATTGTGCTTAAAAAAAACATTTTTTCTAGGGACAGAAAACTGTAGGTAGGGAGAGTGTGTCAGTTTCTTTCACTGTCAAAGTCCTTGTTTCCAGGGACCTGGAAGGACAGTGAGGTAATTCTCCTTGTGCTAAATTGTGCTTAAAAAAAACATTTTTTCTAGGGACAGAAAACTGTAGGTAGGGAGAGTGTGTCAGTTTCTTTCACTGTCAAAGTCCTTGTTTCCAGGGACCTGGAAGGACAGTGAGGTAATTCTCCTTGTGCTAAATTGTGCTTAAAAAAAACATTTTTTCTAGGGACAGAAAACTGTAGGTAGGGAGAGTGTGTCAGTTTCTTTCACTGTCAAAGTCCTTGTTTCCAGGGACCTGGAAGGACAGTGAGGTAATTCTCCTTGTGCTAAATTGTGCTTAAAAAAAACATTTTTTCTAGGGACAGAAAACTGTAGGTAGGGAGAGTGTGTCAGTTTCTTTCACTGTCAAAGTCCTTGTTTCCAGGGACCTGGAAGGACAGTGAGGTAATTCTCCTTGTGCTAAATTGTGCTTAAAAAAAACATTTTTTCTAGGGACAGAAAACTGTAGGTAGGGAGAGTGTGTCAGTTTCTTTCACTGTCAAAGTCCTTGTTTCCAGGGACCTGGAAGGACAGTGAGGTAATTCTCCTTGTGCTAAATTGTGCTTAAAAAAAACATTTTTTCTAGGGACAGAAAACTGTAGGTAGGGAGAGTGTGTCAGTTTCTTTCACTGTCAAAGTCCTTTTTTCCAGGGACCTGGAAGGACAGTGAGGTAATTCTCCTTGTGCTAAATTGTGCTTAAAAAAAACATTTTTTCTAGGGACAGAAAACTGTAGGTAGGGAGAGTGTGTCAGTTTCTTTCACTGTCAAAGTCCTTGTTTCCAGGGACCTGGAAGGACAGTGAGGTAATTCTCCTTGTGCTAAATTGTGCTTAAAAAAAACATTTTTTCTAGGGACAGAAAACTGTAGGTAGGGAGAGTGTGTCAGTTTCTTTCACTGTCAAAGTCCTTGTTTCCAGGGACCTGGAAGGACAGTGAGGTAATTCTCCTTGTGCTAAATTGTGCTTAAAAAAAACATTTTTTCTAGGGACAGAAAACTGTAGGTAGGGAGAGTGTGTCAGTTTCTTTCACTGTCAAAGTCCTTGTTTCCAGGGACCTGGAAGGACAGTGAGGTAATTCTCCTTGTGCTAAATTGTGCTTAAAAAAAACATTTTTTCTAGGGACAGAAAACTGTAGGTAGGGAGAGTGTGTCAGTTTCTTTCACTGTCAAAGTCCTTGTTTCCAGGGACCTGGAAGTACAGTGAGGTAATTCTCCTTGTGCTAAATTGTGCTTAAAAAAAACATTTTTTCTAGGGACAGAAAACTGTAGGTAGGGAGAGTGTGTCAGTTTCTTTCACAGTCAAAGTCCTTGTTTCCAGGGACCTGGAAGGACAGTGAGGTAATTCTCCTTGTGCTAAATTGTGCTTCAAAAAAACATTTTTTCTAGGGACAGAAAACTGTAGGTAGGGAGAGTGTGTCAGTTTCTTTCACTGTCAAAGTCCTTGTTTCCAGGGACCTGGAAGGACAGTGAGGTAATTCTCCTTGTGCTAAATTGTGCTTAAAAAAAACATTTTTTCTAGGGACAGAAAACTGTAGGTAGGGAGAGTGTGTCAGTTTCTTTCACTGTCAAAGTCCTTGTTTCCAGGGACCTGGAAGGACAGTGAGTGAATTCTCCTTGTGCTATATTGTGCTTAAAAAAAACATTTTTTCTAGGGACAGAAAACTGTAGGTAGGGAGAGTGTGTCAGTTTCTTTCACTGTCAAAGTCCTTGTTTCCAGGGACCTGGAAGGACAGTGAGGTAATTCTCCTTGTGCTAAATTGTGCTTAAAAAAAAACATTTTTTCTAGGGACAGAAAACTGTAGGTAGGGAGAGTGTGTCAGTTTCTTTCACTGTCAAAGTCCTTGTTTCCAGGGACCTGGAAGGACAGTGAGTGAATTCTCCTTGTGCTATATTGTGCTTAAAAAAAACATTTTTTCTAGGGACAGAAAACTGTAGGTAGGGAGAGTGTGTCAGTTTCTTTCACTGTCAAAGTCCTTGTTTCCAGGGACCTGGAAGGACAGTGAGGTAATTCTCCTTGTGCTAAATTGTGCTTAAAAAAAACATTTTTTCTAGGGACAGAAAACTGTAGGTAGGGAGAGTGTGTCAGTTTCTTTCACTGTCAAAGTCCTTGTTTCCAGGGACCTGGAAGGACAGTGAGGTAATTCTCCTTGTGCTAAATTGTGCTTAAAAAAAAACATTTTTTCTAGGGACAGAAAACTGTAGGTAGGGAGAGTGTGTCAGTTTCTTTCACTGTCAAAGTCCTTGTTTCCAGGGACCTGGAAGGACAGTGAGGTAATTCTCCTTGTGCTAAATTGTGCTTAAAAAAAACATTTTTTCTAGGGACAGAAAACTGTAGGTAGGGAGAGTGTGTCAGTTTCTTTCACTGTCAAAGTCCTTGTTTCCAGGGACCTGGAAGGACAGTGAGGTAATTCTCCTTGTGCTAAATTGTGCTTAAAAAAACATTTTTTCTAGGGACAGAAAACTGTAGGTAGGGAGAGTGTGTCAGTTTCTTTCACTGTCAAAGTCCTTGTTTCCAGGGACCTGGAAGGACAGTGAGTGAATTCTCCTTGTGCTATATTGTGCTTAAAAAAATCATTTTTTCTAGGGACAGAAAACTGTAGGTAGGGAGAGTGTGTCAGTTTCTTTCACTGTCAAAGTCCTTGTTTCCAGGGACCTGGAAGGACAGTGAGGTAATTCTCCTTGTGCTAAATTGTGCTTCAAAAAAACATTTTTTCTAGGGACAGAAAACTGTAGGTAGGGAGAGTGTGTCAGTTTCTTTCACTGTCAAAGTCCTTGTTTCCAGGGACCTGGAAGGACAGTGAGGTAATTCTCCTTGTGCTAAATTGTGCTTCAAAAAAACATTTTTTCTAGGGACAGAAAACTGTAGGTAGGGAGAGTGTGTCAGTTTCTTTCACTGTCAAAGTCCTTGTTTCCAGGGACCTGGAAGGACAGTGAGGTAATTCTCCTTGTGCTAAATTGTGCTTAAAAAAAAACATTTTTTCTAGGGACAGAAAACTGTAGGTAGGGAGAGTGTGTCAGTTTCTTTCACTGTCAAAGTCCTTGTTTCCAGGGACCTGGAAGGACAGTGAGGTAATTCTCCTTGTGCTAAATTGTGCTTCAAAAAAACATTTTTTCTAGGGACAGAAAACTGTAGGTAGGGAGAGTGTGTCAGTTTCTTTCACTGTCAAAGTCCTTGTTTCCAGGGACCTGGAAGGACAGTGAGGTAATTCTCCTTGTGCTAAATTGTGCTTCAAAAAAACATTTTTTCTAGGGACAGAAAACTGTAGGTAGGGAGAGTGTGTCAGTTTCTTTCACTGTCAAAGTCCTTGTTTCCAGGGACCTGGAAGGACAGTGAGGTAATTCTCCTTGTGCTAAATTGTGCTTCAAAAAAACATTTTTTCTAGGGACAGAAAACTGTAGGTAGGGAGAGTGTGTCAGTTTCTTTCACTGTCAAAGTCCTTGTTTCCAGGGACCTGGAAGGACAGTGAGGTAATTCTCCTTGTGCTAAATTGTGCTTCAAAAAAACATTTTTTCTAGGGACAGAAAACTGTAGGTAGGGAGAGTGTGTCAGTTTCTTTCACTGTCAAAGTCCTTGTTTCCAGGGACCTGGAAGGACAGTGAGGTAATTCTCCTTGTGCTAAATTGTGCTTAAAAAAAACATTTTTTTCTAGGGACAGAAAACTGTAGGTAGGGAGAGTGTGTCAGTTTCTTTCACTGTCAAAGTCCTTGTTTCCAGGGACCTGGAAGGACAGTGAGGTAATTCTCCTTGTGCTAAATTGTGCTTAAAAAAAACATTTTTTCTAGGGACAGAAAACTGTAGGTAGGGAGAGTGTGTCAGTTTCTTTCACTGTCAAAGTCCTTGTTTCCAGGGACCTGGAAGGACAGTGAGGTAATTCTCCTTGTGCTAAATTGTGCTTAAAAAAAACATTTTTTCTAGGGACAGAAAACTGTAGGTAGGGAGAGTGTGTCAGTTTCTTTCACTGTCAAAGTCCTTGTTTCCAGGGACCTGGAAGGACAGTGAGTGAATTCTCCTTGTGCTAAATTGTGCTTTAAAAAAAAAATTTTTCTAGGGACAGAAAACTGTAGGTAGGGAGAGTGTGTCAGTTTCTTTCACTGTCAAAGTCCTTGTTTCAAGGGACAGAGAAGGACACCTGAAGGTAGCCCTTATTGCTTTTTTCCCATCTCCCTGCAGGCCATCTATTAGAATGTCTGGAAGGCAAACAAGGAGAGGCAGACAGTCAGGAGGCAATAAAAGAGGGCAAGCAGGCTCTGTGTCTGGGGGCAACAGTGCTGGTCGTGGACGCGGTGCATTGTCATCAGCACATGGCCATGGGACACGCTTGTCCTTCTTTTCGGCAGCTGGACATGTTGAGCCACATCATGCCGAAGACTTGGTAGAGTGGATGACCAAGCCCTCCTCCTCCTCCTCATCCTCTCTCACCCAGGCTCAGGGTACTGGAAAAGCAGCTGCCAAAGCGTCCTCTTCCCTGGTATCAATGTCAGACTCATCATCAGTCACTCCTTCCCTAGACCCACCATGTCCTCCTCCTGAGGAGTCCCCCGAACTGTTTCAGCACAGTGTTGGGTACATGCTCCAGGAGGATGCCCAGCGTTTCGAAGGGTCTGATGATGAAACCCAGCTAGAGGAAGGCAGTAGCGTGAGAGCAGACAGAGGGGATGCTCAAGAAGGACACCAATCTGGCAGTCATGTTCCAGCAGCTGCAGCATACTGCCAGATTGCCTCCAGTGATGAGGAGGGAGGTGATGATGAGGTCACTGACTCCACGTGGGTGCCTAATAGGAGAGAGGAGGAGGAGGAGGATGAGGAGGAGGCACATCTCCAACGAGGCAGGATGCCCTTTGGTGGCCAGCGTAAGGGCAGTACACCGACGGAATCACACCGCAGAGCTCCGCCTGTGCAGGGCGCTGCCTCTGCCCGTCATTCAAAAAGTTCTTTGGTGTGGGCCTTTTTTGAGGCTAGTGCATCAGATCGCACAGCTGCTGTTTGCAACATATGTCTCAAGCGTATATCGCGTGGCCAAAACATCAGCCGCTTGGGTACCACATGCCTGACCAGACATATGTTGACCTGCCATGCAGCTCGTTGGCAAGCCTACCTCAAAGACCCACACCAAAGAACAAAGCGGACCTCTCCTTGCACCGCATTAGCTGGGATCTCCAACCCCACTATAACTTCAGTCCTCTCTGAAACATGCACTGAGAGGAATGAAGGTGTAGAATTAGGTGTGTCACAGCCAAGTACTTGCGGCCACTCTGCTAGCAGTACACCGACGTCCGATTCTAGCAGGCAAATTTCCCTGCCCCAGCTGCTGGACCGTCGAAAGAAGTTCACTCCCAGCCATCCACATGCCCAGCGGTTGAATGCTAGCTTGGCTAAATTGCTAGCGCTTCAACTGCTGCCTTTTCAGTTGGTAGACTCGGCCCCCTTCCGTGAGTTTGTGCAATGTGCGGTTCCTCAGTGGCAGGTTCCCAAACGCCACTTTTTCTCACGGAAGGCTATTCCGGCTCTCTACCGGCATGTGGAAGGCAATGTCTTGGCCTCGCTGGACAGGGCGGTCAGCGGTAAGGTGCATATTACCGCTGACTCATGGTCCAGCAGGCATGGACAGGGACGTTACCTTTCTTTCACGGCCCATTGGGTCACTCTTTTGGCAGCTGGGAAGGATGCAGGACAAGGTGCAGTAGTGTTGGAGGTTGTCCCACCGCCACGCCTCCAAAATGCTACTACTGGTTGTGACACACCTCTCTCCTCCACCCCCTCCTCTTCTTCTTCCTCCATGGCCTCTTCCTGTGGTTTGTCCTATGAACCAGCTCGCCCTCCGACAGGGACAACTGACCCATGTGCCCTGTGTGGCTCACGTCCTTAACCTAGTGGTGCAGCGGTTCTTGGGCAGGTACCCGGGCTTACAGGATGTCCTGAGGCAGGCCAGGAAAGTCTGTGTGCATTTCCGCAGATCTTATAATGCCAGTGCTCGCCTGGCTGAGCTGCAAAAGGAGTTGAACCTGCCCAAGAACCGCCTTATATGTGACATGCCCACCAGGTGGAACTCAACGTTGGCCATGCTGCAGCGGCTGCACACGCAGCAGAGGGCCATCAATGAGTACCTGTGCGACTACGGCACCAGGATAGGGTCAGGGGAGCTTGGTTTTTTTTCTCCACGCCAGTGGGGCATGATCAGGGATGCATGCACTGTCCTGGCACCATTTGAGGAGGCCACGAGGATGGTGAGCAGTGACAGTGCATGCATCAGTGACACTGTACCTCTTGTCCACCTGTTGGAGCACACGCTGCGTGGAATAATGGACAGGGCACTTGAGGCAGAACAGAGGCAGGAAGAGGAGGACTTCCTTGCCTCTCAAGGCCCCCTTTACCCAGACAGTGTTCCTTCTGTCCCACCCATCGCACAGGAAGAGGAGGAGGAGGAGGAGGAGGAGGAGGAGGAGGAGGAGGATTGTGTCAGCATGGAGGTGGAGGCTGGCACTCAGCATCATCAGCAGCAGTCTTTTAGGGATGATTTACAGTCCCAAGAAACCAGTGGACTTGTACGTGGCTGGGAGGAGGTGGCTGCGGATCATGTCGTCCTTAGTGACCCAGAGGACTCCGGAGCGAATGCCTCAGCAAACCTACGCTGCATGGCCTCCCTGATCCTGCAAAGTCTGCGGAAGGATCCTCGTATTCTTCGGATCAAGGAGAGGGACCATTACTGGCTGGCCACTCTCCTTGATCCACGGTACAAGGGTAAGGTTGCGGACCTTATGTTACCGTCGCAGAGGGAGCAGAGGATGAGACAACTCCGGGAGGCCTTGCAGAAAGGTCTGTGCAACGCGTTCCCAGAGACTGGGAGGTTACAAACTCCTGGTCCTGGACAACGAGTTGCTGAGGCTTCGGCCAGTCAAAGAAGGAGCGGTGGGGAAGGTGGCCGTCTGACCGATGCGTTCAGACAATTCTTTAGTCCGCAGCCCCAAAGTATGATCGGTTCCAGCAACCATCGCCAGCGTCTGATAAACATGGTGCAGGAATATCTAGGGGCAAGGTCAGACTTGGACACCTTCCCCACCGAAAATCCTCTGGCTTACTGGGTCTTGAGGATGGATCACTGGCCAGAGCTTGCACAGTATGCAATTGAGCTACTGGCCTGTCCTGCATCCAGCGTTCTTTCGGAACGCACATTCAGTGCTGCTGGAGGATTTGTCACGGATCACAGGGTGCGCCTGTCCACCGACTCGGTTGATCGACTGACTTTCATCAAGATGAACCAGTCTTGGATCACCACCAGCTACCACACACCTGATGCTGATATAACAGACTAATTGATTTTAACATGTCACATCCCTTCAAGACTGATGCTGATGCTGAGTGCCTGTGCTGTTATGTTGACTGGCTATCCTCCTCCTCCGAGTCCTCAATGATACGATTGATGATGATAGCTTGGAAGATCATTTTTGTTTATGGGTGCCGCCACCAGTGGCTAAGGCCCAATTTTTCAGCCCCTGTTTTACAGGGGCGTGTAATTACAATTTTTTTAGCAATAATTTGCCATAGGGCTCATTGCTGTGCTCCAAGTACAGTATCTGTGAGGGGTTGGAGTGTTGTGGCACCAGTGCCTAAGGCCCAATTTTTCAGCCCCTGTTTAACAGGGGCGTGTCATTACAATTTTTGAAGCAATACTTTGCAACAGGGCTCATTGCTGTGCTCCAAGTACAGTATCTGTGAGGGGTTGTAGTGTTGTGCCACCAGTGCCTAAGGCCCAATTTTTCAGCCCCTGTTCAACAGGGGCATGCAATTACAATTCTTGATCTAATAATTCACAGCAGGGTCCATTGCTGCACCCACCAAGAGTAACTCTGAGGGCTTACAGTCTTGTGGCAACGCCACCACCACCACCACCACGAAAGGCCCAATTTTTCAGCCCCTGTTCAAAAGGGGCATGTAATTACAATTCTTGATCTAATAATTCACAGCAGGGTCCATTGCTGCACCCACCAAGAGTAACTGTCAGGGCTTACAGTGTTGTGGCACCAGCACCACCATCAAAGCCCCAATTTTTACTACCACTGTTCAACAATTATATGTAATTAAAATTCCTGATATAATAGTTGACAGCAGGGCGTTCCAGCACCAACCAAGAGTAACTGAGTGCTTACAGTGTTGTGCCAACACCAACAACTAAGGGGCCTATTTCTGCAGAGTATATACGGCAGGTCCCTACTTTCAAACATCCAACTTACAAACGACTCCTACTTGCAAACGAAAGAAGACAACAGGAAGTGAGAGGAAATCTACCCCTAGAAAGGAAAATTCTCTCCTGTAAGAATAAATATGGGAGAAAGGGGTCTCATCTGTACTGATGCTTTATCAGCAATCCTTGTTTCAAGAAAAACACCACATTTCAAAAACAGTTGTCATTGGGACGGAAAGTGAGGTGAAATGTTCTGAACAGGGGCACAGACAGCAAAACAAATGTTACAGGGGTGATAACCCTTACCTATGTTTCCCAAAAAGTTTAAAAATAGATTTTTGGGCTGGAGCTACACTTCAACAATGTACCTGTTCAAAATTACAAACAGATTCTACATAAGAACAAACCTACAGTCCCTGTCTTGTATGCACCGCCTGTATACGGCTGTTCAGAGTATATAGGGCCTTTTTTATTTTATGTGCGGGGTTCCCCTTAATATCCATACAAGACCCAAAGGGGCTGGTAATGGGCTGGGGTAGGGGGGGGTCATGGGGTAGCTATGCCATTTTTCTTAAAGAATTTCATCCATATTACCGGGACCAGACATTACATTAAAGCCGCAAGCAGTTTTAAATGGCTTTTTTTTCCTTTAGAAGTGTCATTTTGTGCAGGGACAGTTCTAAACACGGGAAACACGTGGCACTTCACAGGCATACTTTAGACACCCCCCAGGTACGATATTTAAAGGAATATTTGACTTTTTTTTTTTCACTTTATGCATCATTAAAATGACTGCTCCCGAAAAACGACCGTTTTTAAAACTTCTTTTTGCATTGATACATGTCCCCTGGTGCACAACCCGGGTTCCCAAACCCTATTTATGACAATAACATGCATAATAGTTGTTATAATTAGCACTTTAGAATTCGAACGTTCGCATCCATTGTATTTAATAGGGTTCTAATGTTCGTTCGAACTTTCGGTCCGTTCGCGGGTTCTGGTGCGAACCGAACCCGGGGGTGTTCGGCTCATCACTAATGGTGGGATGGCAGGGTATGGTGGGATGGCAGGGTATGGTGGCAGATCTGTGGCTGCAATTGTCACTGAGCAGCCTGGTGCCACTAATGCACAAAGGGGTTAACTAACTGTGACTGGTCACAAATGCATCAGTGACCAATGGCAGTACATTAACCCCCCCATGCTGCATATTACATAGCATTGGTAATTGACCTCCCCTCAGCCTCCTCCCCTCCCCCATTCAGATCCAGACAGTTCATTTAATAATCTGCATCAGAATAATAAATGAACTATCTGGATCTGATTGGGGGAGGGGAGGTTAATTACCAATGCTATTTCATTTCTGTAATATGCAGCATGGGGGGGTTAATGTATTGCCATTGGTCACTGATGCATTCGTGACCAGTGGCAGTACATTAACCCCCCCCATGCTGCACATTACAGAAATTAAAAAATAGGTAGCTTTGGATCCAGACAGTTCATTATAATATCTGCAGATGGCATGGCATTCGTTATCTGTTTAGTGCTTACTTGTGTCTTGTGTGATACACACGTTGTTGGTTCCTCCTCGGTGGCTCTTCTAGGTTGCCGCTTCTGCAGCAGCTCTCTATTATCTCCTACCATCCCGCCTCCATCCGCGAGGGACGTCACGCCGCTGGGACGGGACTACGAATCGCCTTCATAGGGGAGTAAAGCGCTGACAGGGAAGTGCTGGTGCGGTCTGTCTTGGCTCATGCCAGGTGCAGGAGCGCTCTTGGCACATTGTTACAGAGTAGACTAGACTACATTACAGCTATTAGCAGCGCTGGCTAGTGTGTATGTACTATGAAGCACACTGCCAGTGCCAGCACTTCATCTGCGCCCCCCTCCCTTCAGCAAATTGTATCACCCAGGCCATCCGCCCCTGGCGTGCCCACAGAGACGGCTTGCCGTGCCGGGAGCGGCACGCGTGCCACTCGTTCGCCATCACTGCCCTAGATCCACCAGGGAAGAATAGGATTACATTAATTAATTGGGTGGGATACTTCCCATGTAAAAGATGTACAGTGGAACCTCGGATTGCGAGCATAATCCTTTCCAGGAGAATGCTCGGAATCCAAAGTACTCGCATATCAAAGCAAGTTTCCCCATTGAAGTCAATGGAAACCAAAATAATTTGTTTTGCATTGACTTCAATGGGATGCAATACCGCATGCCGCCAGAGGCGGGGGAGCGCCGGAGAGCTTCGGAAATGGCTGAAAAGGCCCGAGGACACTTCGGCTGACCTCGGCAAACCTCGGAAAGACTTCCTACCCGAGATTTGCCAAGGCCAGCCGTGCTGTCCTTTGGCCTTTCCGTGCATTTCCAAACGACGCCAATCGCTGTGATCAGTGACGTTCGCCTCTGCTCGGCTCCGGCTCCCCCCACCTCAGGCCAAAAGCGGTACTGCACACCGCTTTGGCCTGAATCGTGCTCGTTTTGTGAGACAACACCGCAAACCGACTCACAATTTTTTAAAATACAGTGCTCGTATTGCAAAACGCTCGTTAACCACGTTACTCGCAATCTGAGGTTCCACTGTATACAGTGTAGAACTGTTAAGCATAGTAGTGGAAGGAGTAAATCTAAATTTACACTCTTTATTTAACTTACTTGTTGGAATGTCCATGTGGGATGCACAACCAAAAACCTAAACCAAATATTATTGTTAATAATATAAAGAAAGATATAAAAATCATAGCCTTTAATTGTATAGACTATCACAATAAGGCCGGGTTCACACTAGTGCGACACGACATCTGTCCTACTTTGGATCCGACTTTGCCCTGCGACATGAAGCCGACATATGTCCGACTTTCAATGAACGGGGATCCGACTTGGATCCCCGCCAATGGCAGGCACTGTGTTTGGTATGAATCTTGAAGGGGAACTCCAGGCCAAATTTTAAATTAAAAAACCGGCATGGGTTCCCCCTCCAGAGGCATACCAGGCCCTTGGGTCTGGTCTGGATTTGAACGGGCACCCCTACGCCGAAAAAACGGCGCGGGGGTCCCCCCAAAATCCAAACCAGACCCTTATCCGAGCACACAACCTGGCCGGCCGCAGGGGAAAAGGGGGGGACGAGAGCGCCCCCCCCCCTCCCTCCTGAACCGTACCAGGCCGCATGCCCTCAACATGGGGGGTTTGGTGCTTTGGGGCAGGGGGGCGACCTGCGGCCCCCCCACCCCAGAGCACCCTGCCCCCATGTTGATGAGGACAGGGCCTCTTCCCGACAACCCTGGCCGTTGGTTGTCGGGGTCTGCGGGCGGGGGGCTTATCGGAATCCGGGAGCCCCCTTCAATAAGGGGGCCCCCAGATCCCGGCCCACCCACCCTATGTGAATGAGTATGGGGTACATCGTACCCCTACCCATTCACCTGGTGGAAAAAAAATGCAATAAAAAAAACACACAGCTTTTTAAAGAATTTTATTGCACAGCTCCGGGGGTCTTCTTCCGACTTCGGGGGTCTCCGGTGTCGTCTCCCGCTCTCCGGTTCTTTCTTCCGCCGGGCCTCCGCTAACTTCTTTTTAGCTCTCTTGCTAACAGAGGCCCGGTCTTCCCGTTGTCTCGTCCGGCTCTCCGTTGTCCTTCTGCCGGCCCCTCCACTAACTTCTTTAGCTCTCTTGCTAGTGGAGGGGCCGGTCTTCCCGTCGGCGTCTTCTTCCCTCTTCTCCTCCTCAAAGTTGACGCGTCGCTTCTTCCCGCTGTAATACTGGCTCTCCGCTCCGCTCCGCATTAATATAGGCTTCTCATGACGTCACAGTCACATGTTCCCATGACGTCACAGTCACATGCTCCGGGGCCATGTGCCCCGGAACATGTGACTGTGACGTCATGAGAAGCCTATATTAATGCGGAGCGGAGCGGAGAGCCAGTATTACAGCGGGAAGAAGCGACGCGTCAACATCGAGGAGGAGAAGAGGGAAGAAGAAGCCGACGGCGACGACGGGAAGACCGACCCCTCCACTAGCGAAAGAGCTTAAAAGAAGTTAGTGGAGGGGCCGGCAGAAGGACAACGGAGAGCCGGACGAGACAACGGAAAGACCGGGCCTCTGTTAGCAAGAGAGCTAAAAAGAAGTTAGCGGAGGCCCGGCGGAAGAAAGAACCGGAGAGCGGGAGACGACACCGGAGACCCTCGAAGTCGGAAAAGACCCCCGGAAGTCGGAAGAAGAGCGCCGGAGTCGGAAGAAGACCCCCGGAGCTGTGTAATAAATTACTTTAAAGACCTGTGTAGTGTTTTTTTATTGCAATTTTTTTCCACCAGGTGAATGGGTAGGGGTACGATGTACCCCATACTCATTCACATAGGGTGGGGGGGCGGGATCCGGGGGCCCCCTTATTGAAGGGGGCTCCCGGATTCCGATAAGCCCCCCGCCCGCAGACCCCACAACCAACGGCCAGGGTTGTCGGGAAGAGGCCCTGTCCTCATCAACATGGGGGCAGGGTGCTCTGGGGTGGGGGGGCCGCAGGTCGCCCCCCTGCCCCAGAGCACCAAACCCCCCATGTTGAGGGTATGCGGCCTGGTACGGCTCAGGAGGGAGGGGGGCCGCTCTCTCGTCCCCCCCCTTTTCCCCTGCGGCCTGCCAGGTTGTGTGCTCGGATAAGGGTCTGGTTTGGATTTTGGGGGGGACCCCCACGCCGTTTTTCCGGCGTAGGGGCGCCCGTTCAAATCCAGACCAGACCCAAGGGCCTGGTATGCCTCTGGAGGGGAACCCACGCCGGTTTTTTATTTAAAATTTGGCCTGGAGTTCCCCCTCAAGAGCAGTACAGCACAAGTCGCATGCCAAAGTCGGACCATGCAAGACTGCGGTCCGACTTTGATCCGACTTCAATGATAGTCAATGGGCTGAAGTCGGATCAAAGTCGGACCAAAGTAGTACAGGGAGCATTTTCAAAGTCGGACCGACATGTGTCGGACCAGTTAAGACGGCTCCCATAGGGAAACATTGATTTTCACACGTCATGCGACATGAGCTCCCAATGTCGGAGCGTTTGTCGCCCCAGTGTGAACCAGGCCTAAGGATCCCAGTAAAATGAAATTTTATGGTATAGATAGAGTTTTTAGCAATTGGAGGGGTTTGAATTTAAATAATCAAATATCAAAAAATAAAAAAGTAGATCTACCAGTTAGATACTCTGCAACCAAATGGCTTAATGAAGAGCTGGAATTAAACTGTTTTATATTCAATGATTGCATTAGGTGTAATGGTCAAGGGAATACATATACAAATAAGAAAAAATATATATATTTTTATATTTATGTTATTTATATTTGTTTTATAATAAAGCGGAGGTTCACCCAAAAGTGAACCTCTGCTTTTTGGAACCCTCCCCCCCTCCGGTGTCACATTTGGCACCTTTCAGGGGGGGGGGGTGCAGATACCTGTATAAAACAGGTATTTGCACCACTTTCGGGAGCAGACTCCCGTGGGAGTCCCGCCCCTTCGCGTCATCCCCCCGTTGTGTTCTGGGAAACACTCGGCTCCCAGAACACAACGGGGACCAGTGAGGACAGCGCAGCGTGACTCGCGCACACGCCGTAGGGAACCGGGCAGTGAAGCCGCAGCGCTACACTTCCCGATTCCCTCATCAAAGATGGCGGCGGGGGAAGCCGAGAGCCGAGTGGTAGCTCGGCTTCGGCTGCCGACGTCGCGGGCGACCTGGACTGGTAAGTGTCCTTTTTTTTAAAAGTCAGCAGCTGCAGTATTTGTAGCTGCTGGCTTTTAAAAAAAAAATCCTGTGAACCTCTGCTTTAATGTTTTTATGTAATGCTTTTTATTTTTTTTACCTGTAGTAGCAATAGTGGGCTTGATTCAATTTAAATTTATATTATATTTTGGTAATAGGGTGGTTTTGTTTGCAGGATTTAAATTGGGCAAGAGCATCAACATGACTGTGATTGGGTTAGATTGTCCATAGCAAGTAATGGAGATGAGATAGTAGGTGGAGCAAAGGAGGGGAGGAGTGAGGAAGATTAGTGTTTTTTTTTTTTTGGTAGTCTAGAAAAGGGGGTTTACAACACTCCAGAGGAAGCCATTTGGTGAAAAATCACGTAGACTGGGCAGAGCTAGTGATTTCAGCACTCTACCAGGAAGAGGTGCATACCAACTCTCGGTAGACCAGGAGACCATGGGAAACATGCTAAAGAATGTTACTATTGCACCAACACATATAAGTGTTTTTATTTATGTATCAGGATTTTGGGAATTAAATGATTATTTGCAGCACATCCAAAGCCAGAACAAGTACTGTGCAGCAAATGAAACCCATTCACTAAATGTGTGTATGACTAAGGTATTTGTTTTAATACAGCAATTATCCAGCAAATCATTTATCCCCAGCTTTATGATGCTATCTATATGCTATTGTATCTTGCTAATTATTTTAATTCATACAAAGAAAACACATATTTCCTTAATGAGTAACATAGATAGAGAACTAATGAATGTCTTTTCTTAACTAACAAGTTCACTGAAATGAATTGCATTGAATTTGAGGTTCCAGGAACATGCAGGTAAGACCGTACAGATATGAAATGTACAGGGAATAACTGGAAAGCTGATCTCTTTTCTGGCTGAGCTAAGTAAACCCATATCTACTCGGCTAAGCTTCAGCTAGAAAGGGGCCAAAGCATGTTACCGTTACCGACTGTTTGTACAAACTTTACCAAGTTTCCTCATTTCTCATTTAAAGGTTATAACAGAAAGTAATCCATGCAGGAGGACACTTTCCTTTTTAATGGGTACTCATCAGACTGTGCCATGTAAATATATAATCTTACGAGTGTCATTAAAGACATCTACTTTTGTTAAAAAAGAACATCGATACTAAGTTATTTTCAAAGGTACTTGCTGGTAGGATCAAAACAATAATGAAGGACGTGGTCCATGTAGATCAAGTTGGATTCATTCCAGGAAGGGAGGGGAGGGACAATGGAATTAGAACTCTTTTGGCTATACAGAAAATCAAAGAAAGTGGGGCCCCAGGTCTACTCCTGTGTCAGGGAAGGCTTCACCCACTGGTGGCGCTGTCGGTCCTATGGATCGCAGTACTAGTGTCCACCAGCAGGTGTCCTCTCGCAGCCTGTATCTTTGACAGAGGATCTCACCTGCTGGTGGTAATGCCTGATCCATGGGCCGTAGTACCAGCGTCCACCAGCGGGGGTATTCCGGCAGTGTGGGGCAGGCAGTACTTCCTTCGATCAGCTGTCACATGAGGGCAATTATAGCAGTCCTATAAATACCCGGCGAGCCCTTACATGCTCGCCTTGGTATCTTTCTCCTGGAGCCCTGACCTTGTAGCCTGTATCCGGACCTTGAGCCTGTACCTGTCCTTGAGCCTGTACCTGTCCTTGAGCCTGTACCTGTCCTGTCCCGTCCCGTCCTGACCTGACCTGATCCCCGTCCTGAGCCTATCCATCCGTCCTCTCCCTGCCTGGTTTTGTTCCCTATTCCCATCTGCTGACTCCCCGTGTATGACCTTGGCCTGGCTACGTTTATGCCCCTGGAACACTCCTTTGTCAATCTTCTGATCTGCTGTGTATGACCCCGGCCTGGCTTTCATTCAAGATTCTGGTACTGCCCTTTGTTGTATATATTATTTGTTGTTTGTGGGTTGTTTGGTTAGTTTGCACTGTTTGTATTTATCTATATCACCTTCTCAATAAACCCCATTATATTTCACTCTACATGCGTTTTGGTTATCTATGTGCAGTCCACACAGTCTGGTCAATTAATTCTCTGATATCCTGTCAATTGATGCTGAAAAAGCATTTGACAGGGTAGACTGGGGCTTCATGCAGAGTACACTTGAGGCTATAGGCATGGGACCCAGAATGACCAACTGGATAAAATCACTATATAATAGACCAACGGCGAGAGTCAAAGTAAATGGGACTGTCTCAGCGCCATTTGAGATGAAGAATGGCACTAGACAGGGGTGCCCCCTGCCACTGCTACTGTTTGTCCTTGCGCTGGAACCCCTGTTAAGGGGGATAAGGCGGAATGTGGACATCAGGGGATAAAAGAAGGGACGGAAGATCATAAACTCGCGGCTTACGCGGATGACATTTTATTTTTTATAACTAACCCTAGAATAACACTACCTAATTTATTGAAATCCCTAAAGAGTTCGGAAATATGTCTAATTTTTAAATAAACCCGGCCAAATCTGAAATAATGAGTATTAGTATACCTAAAGCAGAAAGGAACACCTACCAAGAAGATTTTCCATTTAGCTGGGGAAAAAAAGAACTGAACTACCTTGGAGTTAAGATTGCAACTACTACTGAGACATTATATAAAGCTAATTTCATTCCACTGTTAAACGACATTAAGGCAGAACTTAATAGAATAGCACCGGGGTAACTATCTTGGAGTGGTAGAATAAATATCTTCAAAATGGTAATCTTACCCAAAATAGTATACAAAATGTAAATGCTCCCAATTCCACTACCACAGGCATATTTTAAAACGTTACAGTCAATGTTCCTAAAATGTATTTGGCGAGGGAAAAAAACACGTATTAAATTGACACTACTGACAAAGGAAAAGGCACAAGGGGGATTGGGGGCACCTGATTTGAGAAATTATTATTACGCGATCGTCTTAACACGAATAATAGAATGGGCTAAAAATAATACAGAAAAGAGGTGGGTAAAATATTTTACACCGGGATTGGAAAAAAAAATTGGAAAATGGTTCATACAAGAAAACGCACAATTGAAAAATGTAATGGAGCAAAATAAATTGTTTACGTATCAGGAATTAAAAAATAAAAGGGAATTGATGCTGATTGATGATTGGCGGTATGCCCAGCTAAAACATTTTTTGAAAAATTACCTCAGCCTATTAGATCTGTAGAAAACTTACGGCCCCTTGAGAAATTATGTGAGGAAAAGGGTAGGAAGGGAGGAATCTCTGATGCCGTGTACACACGATCGGTTTTACCGACGAAAACAGTCCGATGGACTTTTCTCATCGGACAAACCGATCGTGTATGGGCCCCATCTGTCTTTTTTCCGTCTGTGAGAAAAAATAGAACATGTTTTTAATTTATCAGATGGGAAAAAAACGATAGCAAATTCCGATCGTCTGTGTGGAACTCCATCGGACAAAAAACCCACGCATGCTCAGAATCAAGTCGACGCATGCTCAGAAGCATTGAACTTAATTTTTCTCGGCTTGTCGGAGTGTTTTACGTCTGGGTATAATAATAATTCTTTTTTTTTTTTTTTTTATGTAATGTATTAGATTACAATGATGTGTTTTTTTGTTTTTTTTTTAATTATTTTTTATTAAAGTTTTTCAACACATACAACATACACAGCTTAAGCACCTACAGTACAGAAAAGGAGCAAATACAAAAAATAATACCATTTGCAATGCGAACCTAGCGAATCAGGCATAACAATGGAAGGGTGCAGCAACACCGCCAAATAGAATCCAGAAAGGCATACATTATCTTAAACCCAGTAGTCTTTACGAACACATAAGAATACAACGGGAGAAAAGCAAGATATAATAGCAAGATATGGCCTCGATATGATGACCTTGTCCACCCCAAATTCACTAAGCCGTTTCAGGCTCTGCTAACCAAGTGCGCCAGACCTTGTCATATTTTTGTGGGCAGCCCCGATTGGCATAAGACAATGATGTGTTTAGATGAAAAACTAATAAAGATATAAAAAAAAATAAAAAAACTTAATGTAACAAACATAATTGCTACACAAGCTAATTTAATGTAACTAATGTAACACCATCCTCTGGTTAGGCTGCTAATTTCGTTTTGGTTCCATTTTAGTTAATAGAGTGGTGATTGCTTTTGTCTAATCAGGGTTTCCTGAGCATAGAGTTTGATTCCTCCTGCCTGCCTCTGAAAGACGTTTCCAGAGTATAGGGCAAAGGGATTCAAATGATCAGTGTTAATATTTATCATAGCCTAGCCAATCCCTGAAAAGTTACATCCAGAAGCTGGCTGGGGAGGTGATAAATGTTTAGGAAGCCTGGCCAGAGTGTTCTTTCCTGGTGGGAGTGGGGGGGTCCAGTCCCCCTGGGGCTGTTGCCCCTAGGAGATGAAACACTGAGTCAAAATACTGCAGTAAGGGCCTCATCAGCTGCTGGGCTGAGAGCCTAGAGAGGATTGCCAAAGGATTATACTTGCTGGAGGGCACTGTCTTTAGGTCCTGGTCTGGAGAAGGATCTATGTATCCCCTTACTGAGGATCTACCTGTGGATGCTCAGTGGCAGTCAGCTCCTGGGACACTGTGAGTAAAGACCTTGCTGGGGACTATTAGTTGTGCAAGTGCCAAAAGTGAAATAAGTGCCAAAGGTTGCTATATGGCCTGCTGCAGTAGGGTCCTAGATATACTGGTTAGTGCAGGACACAGAATTTAATCCTACACTCCTATATAAACACTCACATTTAGCCTGATAACAAAGTTCATCCTTCATTTGCTAAACAAGTACTAAAATAAAAAAACTGGACTGAAGCTTTAGTGTGTATTATTTTAATGCAACACAATGACAACTAGTTACACAGCACATGCTTCAGAAAGTACACTCCTAGTGACCCTGTGGGTGTCTTTAGTATTTGGGTTTTAGTAGAGTACATCAAACTAAAATTAATTCAGACATTCCCCTTGCCCATGAAAATGATTCCCCATATGCCTGTTAGTTTTAATGATTGTTTATCCAGGATAAACATATTTACAAATCCAGTGAATCCCACATTGTCTATATTTTCCCCACCGCTCTTCTGCTGCACATCCTGTCCAGCGCAACCATCTTTATTTTGTTCATCATTGGAAGCCAGCTGCCTCTTCCTGATTCTTGCAGCCGGCCCCATAATGACATGGTACCAGATCTTGAGCATGTACACAAGGAAATCTGGTGTCATACTTTTTACATCACATGTTGCCATAGTGTCAATAGATTTCTGCCTCCAGCCTGTTGGAATACACATCACACCTCTCAGGGGGCTGCGGTGTCATAGATGCTAAACTCTCGTGAGATCTTCCGATGCTATGCAAAATGTAACATGAAAGACTTGGAACCAGGTCTCTGTCTGTGCATGCGTGAGATCTGTCTCCATGTCTTTCCCATTAGATGGTGTTGAGAAGTCTCTTACCCCCTGCTTCCTGGGATACAAGTCACACATCCCAAGGGATGCTATAGAAGCAAAATTCCCATGAGATCTTCCTTCATTAGAGAAGAGAGCTGCTTGGAGGGAGGAGACACAACTTCCTTCACACAGCACACAGGAACAGAGCTGAGGCTGTCAATCTGCTGGAGATCCCTCCCCTGTCACCTTTTTGCTCTTGGTGTCAGGAAAACTTGTCAGAAGTGACTCATGCTGATAGCAGAGGAATAAAGCAGCAGACAGAAATAGCACTTAGTGCTCTGGAATGAGACAAGCACACACTACAGAAGGATATGTTTTGTTCATATTTCATATCTGAGCTTTACAACCACTTTAAGGCAGGCCCAGACTGGGACAAAAAATAGGCTCGGGCATTTTAGACTGAGCAGCCCGGGGGGGGGGGGGGCGCGGCGGCGGCGCTTCGCGGCAGCGGTTAATGATGGGATGTGAGGTTCCAGCACCTTGTACCTCTGGACCCCTTTACATTACACAGCACCCTGCACCTCTGGACCCCTTTACATTACACAGCACCTTGCACCTCTGGACACCTTTACATTACACAGCACCCTGGACCCCTTTACATTACATAGCACCGCACCTCTGGACCCTTTTACATTACACAGCACCCTGCACCTCTGGGCCCCTTTACATTACACAGCACCCTGCACCTCTGGACCCCTTTACATTACACAGCCCCCCACAGTTTGTTACACAGACACCCCCTAACAGTTCTGGACCCCCTGCATGTTACACAGACCTCCCTACAGTACAGCCCCCCTCTCTAAAGTACAGACCCCCTCCCTACAGTGCAGACCCCTCCCTACAGTACAGACCCCCCTACCGTACAGACCCCCTCTACAATACAGACCCCCCTACATTACAGACCCCCTCTACAATACAGACCCCCCCTACATTACAAACCCCCCTACATTACAGGCCCCCTCCCTACAGTACAGACCCCCTCCCTACAGTACAGACCCACCTACATTACAGACTCCCCTCTACAATGCAGACCCCCCCTACAATACAGAACCCCCCTACAATAGAGAACCCCCCTACATTACAGACCCCCCTACATTACAGACCCCCCTACAATACAGACCCCCTACAATACAGACCCCCTACATTTCAGACCCCTAAAATACAGAACCCCCTACATTTCAGACCCCCCCTACAATACAGAACCACCCCTACATTTCAGACCCCTCCTACATTTCAGACCCCCCTACAACACAGAATCCCCCTACATTTCAGACCCCCTTCAATACAGAGCCCCCTACATTACAGACCCCCTACAATACAGAACCCCCCTACAATACAGACCCCCTACATTACAGACCCCCCTACAATACAGACCCCCCCACAATACAGAACACCCCCTACATTACAGACCCCCCTACAATACAGACCCCCCTACAATACAGAACCCACCTACATTTCAGACCCCCCTACAATGCAGAACCCCCTACATTTCAGACCCCCCCTACAATACAGAACCCCCCTACATTACAGACCCCCCTACAATACAGAACCTGCCCTACATTTCAGACCCCCCCTACAATACAGAACCCTCATACATTTAAGACCCCCCTACAATACAGAACCCCCCTACATTACAGACCCCCCTACAATACAGAACCCAGCTACAATACAGAACCCTCCTACATTTCAGACCCCCCCTACAATACAGAACCCCCCTACATTACAGACCCCCCTACAATACAGAACCCCCCTACATTTCAGACCACCCCTACAATACAGAAATCCCCCCTACAATACAGACCCCCCCTTCAGACCCATAATGTACCTCAGATCAGCGGGGGACTGCATGTTGGGTCCCCTCCCCCTGTGTGGACATAAAGGAGGAGGGGGAGTCGGCTTCACTCTGCTCGGCTGTGTGAGACAGCCGAGCCGAGACTGATCAGATCACGGCCACCTTGCCAGAGAGAAGGGGATCGTTGCGGGTCCCGGCCCCCTGATGTGCCGACAGGTGTCACTGTCACTCGAGTGCGGCTCCGACTCGCAGCTAAGAGTGCACTGGGGCAGTGGCGTCACTAGGGTTGGTGTCACCTGGTGAGGCAAAACATGGTGTCACCCCCCTCCTGTCTATCCTGCCCAGTGCCCTGCAGGCAGCGCACGGTCATGAGGCGCACCCCCAAATGACCCCTGTAAATTAAAGTATAGGGTGGTATTGGGCTGGCTGGGGCGATATAGGGCAGGTTGGGGTAATATAGGGTAGGTTGCAGTGATATAGGGCAGGCTGGGGTGGCATAGGGCAGGTTGGGGTTGTATAGGGCAGGCTGGGGTGGTATAGAGCAGGTTTGGGTGGTATAGGGCAGTTTGCGGTGGTATATGGCAGGCTAGGTCTCATAGGGCAGGTTGGGGTGATATAGGGCAGGGTGTGGTGGCATAGAGCAGGTTGCGGTTGCATAGGGCAGGTTGGGGTGGTATAGAGCAGTTTGCAGTGGCATAGGGCAGGTTAGGGTGGTATAGAGCAGTTTGCGGTGGCATAGGGCAGGTTGCGGTGGCATAGGGCCGGTTGCAGTGGCATAGGGCAGGCTGGAGTGGCATAGGGCAGGTTGCGGTGGCATAGGGCAGGTTGGGGTGGCACGCATAGGGCAGGGTGTGGTGGCATAGGGCATGCAGGGCCGGTATGGTGCCAGGTTAGGACTCTATGTAGTGACATGTGCAGCAGTACAGTAACTTACAGCATGCCTGGAGATGAAGACACTCTGGCTGCTGTGTTCTCGTTTTTTTCTCCTTCAGCCGTGGGATCAGCCAGAGTGAACGAGTCTGTGGGAGGAGTGGAGGGGGCAGCCACACCCCCAGCTCCGCCCACCAACTCCGGCTGCCTCCGGAGACATTGGAGATGATGAGGAAGACAGACATGCTGCCCGGCGTCCCGCGGGCCGCTGCGGCCCACCGGGCATTTACCCGGTATGCCCTATGGCCAGTCTGGGCCTGCTTTAAGGTAAATGAAATAAACTGCTAAATTGTAATGCAGCTTCGGTGCTTACAGGTTCAAATAAGTTTCTTGGTAACTAGTCATCTAAACTATTCCTCCCCTGTGCACCCCTCAGCCCCTTGTCAATATCAAAGAAACATGGCGGATTGGAGTAGAGGTGATTTTAATTGTTTTTAATTTACTAGATTACTAGAGGCTGTCAACTGTTTTTCTTCCAAAGCATTGGTTTTGTGGATAAGTACATTGAAAAGGATAACTAGCATTTGAAGTTATCCATACAAATAACATACTATACTAAGGCTAGAATATAACCACATCCTAACAGATGAGCATGGGAGGATGGGAGGAAACATACAAGCACTTTTTACCTAAACTACATATATATTAGGTCAACAATTGACGATTTATGTGTCCAAATGAAGATGTCCAAAGGTGCGCCAAGAAGAAGGAAAAAAAGCCTTAAAAGTTTGGCAGTAAAATGAATTCTTTCTTATTTCAGAAAGTTGGGAGAAATTCAAATTTGTAAAGGTAATCTTGAGCTTACAGGATGAACTCTCTGATCTAGTCATGAAAAATTTATGAGATTAATGCTGAAGTGCAAAAAGTCATTATTCAGATGTTCCAGTCCCAGGATGTACTCAGTATAACACTGTGCAACACAGCAAGACATATTTATGAGTGTCTTAAATAAGAACCTTTTTAGGCACCAATAAGATTCAAGCTTTTATTCACTGGAAATGTACAGTTAAAGGGTGAAAATGTAAAACTGAACTCCAGGTATGGATTTTAATGCATAATTATGTTGGTCCATCTTGGACCAATGTACGTAAGTATGCATATGCCAAACCTGTGGGACTGTTAAGGTAGTCACTTCTACTACAGTAATTGCTGCTGTCTACCAGGTTCCATGTGAGCAGCTGCATAGTAACCACTGAGGGTTGCTCGCTCAGTGATTCTCTTTTTTAATTGAGCATGGTCTGATTATGGCACAGTGCTGAGGATGAACCGATATGGATAACTGCTGTGTAGAGATTAGCTCAAGGAGTGGTTTTGATTGAAGTCTTGATTGAAATTAAGGAAGAAAAAAAGATCTATGGAGTGTTTTTACTGAATAAAAAAAAAAAAAAGGCTACCAACAAATATAATATATTTTTTTCTCAGCAGAGCTGAGGAAGAGATGTCCAACCTCCTAGGACACTAGCAAAAAAACAAAAAGGAAGGATGGTTGAAGGTGGGGTTTTACAGGGGCTGGGTTAACATATTTTGTTTGCCAGTGTCCATACCTCCTGAAGGTCACAGTATAACCCAAATGTCAATTAGTTACTACATTCCTGTGTACCTCAATGGACCATAAACAAACAAGAATATTATAAATTTGTTTTCTAATAATGTATGGAATTATGCCTGTGTACACTCTCTGTGCAAAACTTCAAGTGTCTTCATTTAGATCCAGTGTACACTGGCATTAGCTTCTGATGCTAGCTTATAAGTCAACATGTTCAACGAGATTCTGCAAAGCATTTATACATTTCTTGATGCTCTGAAAGGAAAGGTAAATGAAACAAAAAGGCTGCCATTTTTACCTCTACTTCTAAAAATACTGAGGCCTCGTACACACGACCGAGTTTCTCGGCAAGAACCAGCAAGAAACTTGCTGGCAGAGATTTCTTGCCGAGAAACTCGTTCGTGTGTATGGTTTCTCGTCAAGAAAACCGACAAGTAATCTCGATGAGAAAATAGAGAACCTGCTCTCTATTTTCTCGTCGAGATTCTCGTCGGCATGTTTCTCGACGAGAAAAGTGAGTGTGTGTACACTTACCTGTCCTCCGGGAAGCCCGCGCATGTTCGAAATGAATTTGACGCATGCGCGGTAGCTTCCTAGGCATAGGTAGGGTATACCAAGATGGCGGCGACGGCATCGAATGTGACGAGCGCATGCTCGTCGTAGTCGATGACGTCACCGCGTACGCTCCATTCAAAGAACCGCGGGTTCTTTGAATCGAGCGTCTGTACACTCGGCCGGGACAAGTTTCTTGTCCAAGAATCTCGTCGAAAAAAACGACATGTTTTTTTCGACGAGAATCTCGGCCGTGTGTACGAGGCTTGAGCCTTCGAAATTTTGAACCAGGCCAGACTTGTCCCAGACCTAGTATACAGATAAGGACTGCTGACTTTACTTTGACATTTCTGATCGGGAAACTTGTTCTGTGTCTGTGATTTAAAAAAAAAGTATTGAAGCCAGAGGGTCAGAATAACAACCAGGCAATTAACTTTTCAGAAGGAAGTTAGAATTGATGGCAGATGGTAGTGTGTGAACTCCATTCCACTAGCTGGCTGTAGTATTGAATCCTCCCACTGTCGTCTGCTGTCGATCACATTGCAAGTGAAGTTGATAGAGAACTAGTCTCTCAGCATCCTCATCATACCATGCCCCCTGTTCAATTTCATCCTGGTGTCATTGGTTGTTGGGACTCTGGTGGCCTGCATCCTAGCAACCACTAAAGCAAATACAAAATACAGCAATAAAGTTAACACACAACAACCCCTGCCCCCATAACTCTGGCCTGTCTTTGTATGCCAACTTAGAGTTGGTCCTAATTACCTTCAGTTTCATAATCTACAAACTGACAATAGTTTCATAATCTACAATCTACAAAAAATTTTTTTGAATTTGTCACATCCATAGCAACAAAATATGAACGTGGCACAAATAGGAACAACCTGATTCTGTCCTATATGTCGGAACTGTTAACAAACCTCTGGCAAGGTTTTCATGAATAAGGCATATGAACTTTGAAATGGGCCAATACCACTTTATTGAATTGCCCCCAAGGTTTTTTCCAAGAAATAACAGATATTCAGTGGTCTCTTGGTAAATCAGCAGGCTCTCTAGTCTTCACGGTGACCAGAAGAGTGAGCATATTCTCACACATGACTGTCTGGAAAGTAAAGCTTATCCTCACCTACAATGAGGAACAATACCACCAATAGTGCTAGAAACACACTTTATAAATTTACTGGCTTACACATAGACACATTTAGCGCCCCCCCCCCCATTTCGGGAGGTGCTATGTTCAAATTTGGGGGTTAGTCTGAGCCAATAGTTGGGCTCAGACTATTAATTTCCTGATATTGCCTGGCTGCAGTGTTCCCTGTTGCCTGTGGGTGGCACTGTCATCTCCGGCTCAGGTGGAACCACAGGGGGTATCGCAACACCATTGGGTGTCCTCTCTCGGCAGCTGTGCAGTGGGCGTGGTCTACCCACTGTGCATGCTGGGAGAGGGTACTTAAGGGGCAGACGCCATTAGGCATGAGGCGTTGGCGACGACCCCTTGGTCCGAGAAGAACAGACACAAACCCCACCTTCGGTGGCCCTCATGGGTAGGGGTACGCGTGTGTGTGCTCGGCCCCGGGCACCTTTAGCCCGAGGCTGCATCATTCCAGGTGGGCCCAGCACCTTTAGCTGAGGCCTACACAAAAAGAGGAGTCCCAGGGTGCCAAAGTGAGGGTGACCCGCTGTGAAGGAGAGGAAACCAGGGAATCGGTGAAGGAGGTCACTGTCTCAGGAGAGGCCTGGTTACCTATCAGAGGGAAGGATTCCATAACCCGCCACAAGCCTAATAATGTGACCTATTGGCACCTAAGGACTTAAATATTACTAGGCTGGGAAGTTTAGGACTTATGCCGCGTACACACGATCATTATTCACGGCGGTTAAAAAACCGCCGTGAATAATGACAGGAAAAATGAGGGAACCGCTTGGTTCCCTACACACGGTCGTTTTTCCCGTCATTTTTTCTCTTGACGAGAAAAACGACCGTCTGTGGGCTCCGCGGCAGTGTTTCCCTATGGGAAAACTGCAGCGGAAAAAAATGCTGGAAAAAACGACGAGAAAATTTAGAACATGTTCTAATTTTTCTCGTCGTTTTTTATGCCGTTTTTCTCGACGAGAAAAACGACATAAAGCCCACAGACGATCGTTTTTCTCGGCGAAATGAAAAAATGCAGTTTTTCTCGTCGAGAAAAGCGGTCGTGTGTACGTGGCATTAGAGATTATTTCCTGATCGTATCCCTAGGAAACTACAAGTAAACGTTTCTTGCTCCACACCGGCTGCTAGGACCGCTTTTGGAGGGACTATCCGGGTGAGCAAAAACCCACTCAGGCCTGAGTGGCGACGATTGATGATTGAGTGCTGCGTGCCTGAACCTGCCTCCTAGTTCATTTCTCTCTATCTCCAACTTTCCTATCGAGTTCTTAAGCAACCAAAATAAACCTTTTATTGGGTTTCAATACTGTCTGGACAATGGCCTTCTTGAAGTAAAGAGAGAGAATAGACTTCTTCCTACACTCTAGGGTGAAGAATCCAACGGAAGGAGGTAACTCGCTGCAGGACCCAAATCAGATAACACTGCTCACCCTATACAATAAGGAGGATACTGGGCATGTGGCATGGTGTGTCACACCTGCTAGCGGAGGTAAGCAAGGAAGGGTTCTGTGTGCTACACGCACATCACCTGATCTTAGCCTCGGGGACTAGACAATGGTCAAAATTCTTGCTTAGCAGAGAACTCAGCAGATATCCAAAATAAAAATAAAAACATCAGGCAACTAGGTGGAATATTTGTTTTCATTTTTTTCCCCTCAAGATTCATGTTGCATTGGATGTCAGCTATGTATTGGATAAACACTTTCGGAAACATTTTCAGATGTCCATTTGCTGGTTTATAAAAATAAGAACATTCCATTTTTAGATTGTCAACAAATACCAGACCACAATTTACAAAAGTTTTTATTTTTGGTTGGCTCCATCATGGTAGCCCCATCTGTAATTGTTTCTAATGCCCCATACACACGGTCGGGATTTCCAACAGGAAAAAGTCCATCGGAAATTCCGACGAGAAAATTGAGAACCTGCTCTCAATCTATTTCTGTCAGAATTCCCGACAGAAAAAGTCAGATGGAGCATACACACGGTCGGAATTCCCGACCAAAAGCTCCCATCTGACTTTTTCTGTCAGGAATTAAAGGCAAAGAGTGATCCACAGTTTTTTGAGCTCAAGTGATTCTTATTCTTCACATGTCCCAAGACCTCACATCTGATCGATGACTTAATCGATTAAAAAGTAAGGCACTTCTGCAAATGCTTCTTAAAGGTTATATGTCATATATTTATATAAACGTAAATCTATTTCAGTGTAACTGGCACATACTTCTTGCTGAAAGTAATCTTTCCACATCTTGTTGTGACAGCAGGCTCCACAAACCCTTCACAGCCCCTTCTCAAGTAGACTGTATGTGGACAACTCAGTAGTCACACCAATGGTGAGAGGAACAAGATTCAATCACACTTATTAAGCTAAATGTCATCATGTTTATCTCATGTTACAACAAATTGATTTCTCTCCTATTGCCAGATGACAGGTGTGGCGGATTACTGATCGAATCATATCTCACCTTTGAATGACATTTCTTACTGAAAAATACACTAAACAAGAAATGTTCTGCTCACCTAGACTACCAGATCTTCAGAATGCCTTGGAGAATTGATGTAGACACTGCCTTATGAAGAGGTTCTTTGGGTCCCTGAAACACTGCATCACAAGTTTTTGGCAGTAAATGTTACTGCATTTTGCTACATTTTGGTGTGTTTGTGAATCTGATGTTTTATTTTGTTTGATTCAACATCAACAAATGTTGTTTCTAGGGCCGTCTTTAACTTTGATTGGGTCCTGGGCAAAAAAATTCTTGGGGCCCCCCCTCCATTCTGAGACATACAACAAATAGCAGGTAGACTCAAAATCAGTTTATTGCTGCAGATCACTCAGCGATTGCAATTGTTTGCCAGAGGTTAAAGCCTATCCTTACCGCTCACTGGCTGGTTGCTAAAGGTTACCACACATAATTTCTGCTTGCCGATTAGTAGATAGAGGTTACTGCACATTATTAGCACTCACTGATTGGTTGCTAGGGGTTACAGCACATCATTACCACTTACTGATTGGTTGCTAGAGATTAAAGCAGATCACTACTGTTCGCTGATTGGTTGCTACAGGTTAATGCACAACATTACCACTCACTGAGCAGTGGAGCAATCCCAAATAATTAAGCAAGTAAAGCGGCACATTAATACACATACTACAGGAGAGGTTCAGAGACTGCGGACATACAGCAGGAGAGGTTCAGAGACTGCGGACATACTGCAGGAGACAACCAGAGACTGCAGACATACTGCAGGAGACAACCAGAGACTGCGGACATACTGCAGGAGACAACCAGAGACTGCGGACATACTGTACGAGACAGTTAAAGACTACGGACATAATGCTGGAGACAGTTAAAGACTACGGACATACTGCAGGAGATTACCAGAGACTGCAGACATACTGCACAAGATTACCAGAGACTGCAGACATACTGCACGAGATTACCAGAGACTGCGGACATACTGCACGAGATTACCAGAGACTGCGGAAATACTGCATGAGATTACCAGAGACTGCGGACATACTGCACGAGATTACCTGAGACTGCGGACATAGTGCACGAGATTACCAGAGACTGCGGACATACTGCACGAGATTACCAGAGACTGCGGAAATACTGCATGAGATTACCAGAGACTGCGGACATACTGCACAAGATTACCAGAGACTGCGGACATACTGCACAAGATTACCAGAGACTGCTGACATACTGCACGAGATTACCAGAGACTGCGGAAATACTGCATGAGATTACCAGACTGCGGACATACTGCATGAGATTACCAGAGACTGCGGACATACTGCACAAGATTACCAGAGACTGCGGACATACTGCAGGAGACAGTTAAAGACTACGGACATGCTACAGGAGACAGCTAAGGACTACGGACATACTGCAGGAGACAGTTAAAGACTACAGAGACAGCCAGAGAACTTTTAGCAATGCACAGCTTTACAGTTGAATAACACAGCTCAGGGTGTGGAGTGGGCGTGTCAGAGAAGCTCCCGACCGCTGACGCGCTCACTCCGATCACTGTTCTGAGCATACAGGCTGCGTGGGGCGGGTTCAAAGCGTTAGTGGAGCTCCCGGCCCCGCCCCCTCTCTGCTGGCTAGCACGGGAATACAGCCTCCTGTGTCCTCTGTGCACTCTGCAAAGCCGTCTTCGGGGCCCCAAATTCCCAGGTAGCGGGGGGCTTCCTACAAAGATTGGGCCCAAGGCAAGTGCCCCGTTTGCCCTGCGCTAAAGACGGCCCTGGTTGTTTCATCACCACAACACTCATTTCTGAAACAAGATCTAAAGGCAGAAACATCAAGTAATGCACCAGTCCTTCCCTTTTTTCTTTTTTTAAGTTATACCACAACAGAGGTACAGAAACACTAAGAACATAAATGACAAAAATTTACAAGAGAAAAACAGTTAAATCAGTCATAAGCATAAGGAATGCTAAAAATAAAAATAAAAATTCAAGTGATATATCAGCGGCAAGGACTCCAACCACCCAACGAGCGAACCGAGTCCCCAATCGCCAGGGTGCAGAATATAAGACAAAATTTCAACCTCCGAAGAGATGTTAATAATCATACGGCTAGGCCGGCCAGCTCCCCGGACCGGACCAATAGTGCAAGGCATAGCAAATGTAGAAGGGAGGGTCAGACGAGCGCGCACGGGAGGAGGGGGGCGACAAAACACCTCCAACTAACCTCCCCCCACAACACACCTATGCCCGGGCCTCCCTGATTCGAGGCCCCCCTACCACGGTGACACAAAAGTGTCGGTCCCCCGAACTGTCCAGGGGATCACGCGGAGGGGGTCTCGTGATGATAAGGTGCCTCAGTCCGTCAAGCCAGCCGGTCCTCAAGCTCCGCACTCATCACCTAATGCATATCAAGCGGACCGCCCACCAACAGACGGCCCTTACAGACTGAAACCAAAGTGAACCAAGAAAACAAAACGAAAAAAAAAAAAAAGGGGGGGGGAAAGGTACAGACTGAGAAAAGAAAGAGAACAAGATAGTATAGAGCATACCTGGAATCCCGCGTCCAGCTCCGTCTCCGCCCCGGGCCCTGCCAGCCTCTCAGCACCTATTTAGTAGCCGGAAAGGGGGAAAAAAAAGTGAGGAGAACCACTCAGCCTAACTCCCACCTTCAGCTAGACAACTATGTGATATTTCCAAAACGTTTCAGCCCACCGCTCCCGCCTGAGAACCTCGAGGCCGCCCTTTGAGGGACGGATCCGCAAGCTCCAACAGGGCCACATCCAAGCTGGAGGACACGTGGCCGGGATCTAGGACATATGCATCCCAGGTCGACCAGGTAGCAGAGAAGCGGTCCCGGGTACCCCTGCAGGTGGAAATCCAATCCTCCGCCTCCCTGATGTCACCCATCTGAAACTGTTTTAACTGTAAATAGTGCATTGGATTATATGGACAGGTATTGATGTACATAGGGTTACATACTCATTTATATTATAGAAGAACAGAAGGGGATGGTGAAACTAGAGCCATGAACACTGGTTATAAGTATTGTTTGAAGGTTTTGCTGCCCAACGCGACTTCTCCATCAAGATCAATAAACCCTTATGCCAGGGTGCTAGGTGTAATCCTGGACTCTGCCCTGTCCTACCAGCCCCAAATCCAATCACTGTCCAAAACTTGTATACTTCACTCCTGTAACATCTCCAAAATAATCACCACCTTACCATAACATCTCAATGCCATCTTGGCAAAATTGCTGGCTTTACAGCTGCCCCCTTTCCAGCTGGTTGAGACATCCCCATTTCACAACTTTATGAAATGTGCTGCACGCCAGTGGCAGACACCCACCTGACATGCCCAGAAGCCAACCACAGCAGGCACAGACAGCGCCCAAACCAAAAGAATTCATACTACCATCAACAGGGCTGATTTACACACCCTTTGAATTAAGGACCCCAAGGGCTATTGGGTGTTCAGGCTGGACCACTAGCCAGAGCTTGCAAAGTATGCAAAGGAGTTTCTGACTTTCCATGTGGCCAGTGCGCTCTCTGCGAGGGGCTTCAGTGCAGCAGGTGGTTTTGTGACAGAGAGATGAATCTACCTGTTATCAGTGGCATACCCCCAAGGTTCAATGTTTTTAATATATTTATAAATGATATAGGGTCTGGGATTAAAAGTACAATTTCAGTCTTTGCAGATAATACCATGCTATGAAGTGGAATAACATCCTTACAGGATGTCTCCAATTTACAAGCTGACCTCAAAATTTAAAGTTATGCACTTGGGGTCTAAGAATATGCATGCATCATACATACTAGGGGGAGTACAACTGGGAGAATAAATGGTGGAGAAGGATCTGAGTGTTTTGGTAGATCATTAGCTTAACCACTTAACAACCACCTGCCGACAAATAACGGCGGCAGGGTGGTTGCTTAACTCTGGGAGGACGTTATATAACGTCCTCCCAGAACCGCGCTCCCGCGCGCCCCCTGGGGCGCGCACACGGGAAACTCCGTGACCGCCGGGTCCAGAGGACCCGGCGGATCACGAATCGCGGTAAATCGCCGCTGATAGCGGCCGTTTACCACGTGATCGCTCCGTCAAATGACGGAGCAATCACTTGTAAACAGACCGGCGTCATTTGATGACGCCGGTTCCTCCCTCCCCTCTCTGTACCGATCGGTACAGTGTGAGAGGGGAGGGGGAGGGAGCGGATGGCAGCAGCAGCACTGTGGGCTGGATCTGTGACAATTGCAGTCACAGATCCATCCATCCATCCATCCCTGCTCAGCCATCCCTGTGCTATACCCTGCCAATACTCTGCAATACACCCTGCCAATACTCTGCAAAATACCCTGGTGCAATACTCTGCAATACCCTGGTGCAATACTCTGCAATACCCTGGTGCAATACTCTGCAATACCCTGCGAAATACTCTGCAATACCCTGCGAAATACTCTGCAATACCCTGCGAAATACTCTGCAATACCCTGCTGCAATACTCTGCAATACCCTGGTGCAATACTCTGCAATACCCTGGTGCAATACTCTGCAATACCCTGGTGCAATACTCTGCAATACCCTGCACAATACTCTGCAATACCCTGCACAATACTCTGCAATACCCTGCAAAATACTCTGCAATACCCTGCAAAATACTCTGCAATACCCTGCGCAATACTCTGCAAAATACTCTGCAATACCCTGCACAATACTCTGCAATACCCTGCACAATACTCTGCAATACCCTGCACAATACTCTGCAATACCCTGCACAATACTCTGCAATACCCTCCACAATACTCTGCAATACCCTCCACAATACTCTGCAATACCCTCCACAATACTCTGCAATACCCTCCACAATACCCTGTGCAATACCCTCCACAATACCCTGTGCAATACCCGTGCAATACCCTGCCATACACCGCAATACCCTGCCATACACCGCAATACTCCGCAATGCCCGGCAATACTCCGCAATGCCCGGCAATACTCCGCAATGCCCGGCAATACTCCGCATTGCCCGGCAATACTCCGCAATGCCCGGCAATACTCTGCAATAACCACTTCCCGCCCTCCGGCCGTCATATGACGTCCTTGACTTTGTGCGGGGATATCTGAATGATGCCTGCAGCTACAGGCATCATTCAGATATCGGCTTTTTCAGCCGGCGATTCCCTACACCATAAGAACAATCATAGCGGCTGTTCCGCCGCTTGATCATTCTTACGGGAGGCAAGAGGGGATGTCCCCCCCACCCCGCCGCCCTCCGGTGCTTCTACCGACTCACCGCTACGATCAAAGCCAGGATTGTTGTTTTTTTTTTTGTATTTTTTTCAGGCTTCCCAGCCTAGAGGTGAGATGTGGGATCTTATTGACACCCCCCCCCCCCCCCCCCTCATATCTCACTGTAAAGAGGACCTGTCATGCCATATTCCTATTACAAGGGATGTTTACGTTCCTTGTAATAGGTATAAAAGTGATCAAAAAAATGTTTAGGGCGGAAAAACATGTCAAACTAAAATAAATAAAGTAAAATGAAGAATAAATTTTTTTTTTTTTTTTAAAGCGCCCCTGTCCCCGTGAGCTCGCATACAGAAGCGAACGCATACGTAAGTCCCGCCCACATATGAAAACGGTTTTCAAACCACACATGTGAGGTATCTCTGCGAACGTTAGAGCGAGAGCAATCATTTTGGCCCTAGACCTCCTCTGTAACTCAAAACATGTAACCAGTAAAAATATTTAAAGCGTCGCCTATGGGGATTTTTTAAGTAGCGAAGTTTGGCGCCATTCCACGAGTGTGTGCAATTTTTAAGGGCGACATGTTAGGTATCTATTTACTCGGCGTAACTTCATCTTTCACATTATGCAAAAACATTGGGCTAACTTTACTGTTTTTTTTTTTTTTTAAGCACAAAACATTTTTTTTCCGTAAAAAACGCGTTCAAAAAATTGCTGCGCAAATATCGTGCGAGATAAAAAGTTGCAACAACCACCATTATATTCTCTAAGGTCTTTGCTAAAAAAACATATATAATGTTTTGGGGTTCTATGTAATTTTCTAGCAAATAAATGATGATTTTTACATGTAGGAGAGAAATGTCAGAATTGGCCTTGGTGCTCCAGAACGCCTGAAGGTGCTCCCTGCATGTTGGGCCTCTGTATGTGGCCACGCTGTGTAAAAGTCTCACACATGTGGTATCGCCATACTCGGGAGTAATAGCAGAATGTGTTTTGGGGTGTAATTTGTGGAATGCATATGCTGTGTGTGAGAAATAACCTGCTAATATGACAATTTTGTGAAAAAAAAAAAAGAGAAAAAAAAAATCTTGATTTTGCAAAGAATTGTGGGAAAAAATGACAACTTCAAAAAACTCACAATGCCTCTTTCTGAATACCTTGGAATGTCTTCTTTCCAAAAAGGGGTCATTTGGGGGGTATTTGTACTTTTCTGGCATGTTAGGGTCTCAAGAATTGAGATAGGCCGTCAGTACTTCAGGTGTGATCAATTTTCAGATATTGGCACCATAGCTTGTGGACTCTATAACTTTCACAAAGACCAAATAATATACACCAATTTGTACTTATTTTTACCAAAGATATGTAGCAGTATAAATTTTGGCCAAAATTTATGAAGAAAAAATAGTAATTTGCAAAATTTTATAACAGAAACGAAAAAAAAATCATTTTTTTACAAAATTTTCAGTCTTTTTTCTCTTATAGCGCAAAAAATAAAAAACCCAACAGTGATTAAATACCACCAAAAGAAAGCTCTATTTGTGTGAAAAAAAGGACAAAAATTTCATATGGGTACAGTGTTGTATGACTGAGTAATTGTCATTCAAAATGTGAGAGCACCGAAAGCTGAAAATTGGTCTGGTTATTAAGGGGGTTTAAGTGCCCAGTGGTCAAGTGGTTAATAGCATGCAATGCCAAGTTGCGGTTTCCAAAGCGAGAAAAGTCCTTTCTTGTATTAAGAGAGGTATACACTCCAGAGAGAGAGAGAGAGAGAAATATCATTGTGCCCCTGTATAAATCATTAGTAAGACTTAATCTGGAATATGCAGTTTAGTTTTGGGCACCAGTTCACAAAATGGATATCAGGGAACTAGAGAAAGTGCAGAGAAGGGCAACCAAACTGATAAGAGGCATGGAGGAGCTCACCTAAGAAGAAAGATTAGAGGAACTGAATTTATTCTCTCTTGAGAAGAGGATATTAAGGGGGATATGATCAACATGTACAAATACATAAGGGGTCCATATAGTGAACTTGGTGTTGAGTTATTCACTTTAAGGTCATCACAGAGGACAAGAGGGCACTCTTTACGTCTAGGGGAAAAGAGATTGAATCGCCAAACACGGAAAGATTAAAAATCTGCAAAAATGTGGAATAAACTCCCTCAAGAGCTGGTTCTGGCCAGCTCAGTAGACTGCTTTAAAAAAGGCCTGGATTATTTTCTAAATGTACGTAATATAACTGGATACTAACATTTGTAGGTAAAATATCTGATTGCCTCTTGGGAGATCAGGAAGGAATTTTTTCCGATGCTGGAGCAAACTGGTTTATGCTTTGCCGATTTTTGTTTGCCTTCCTCTGATTCAACTGTGGGCATAGGATTGTGTACTGTATATAGGATTTTAAAAAGTAATGTATTTTTTAGGATATTTTTTTTCACCTTTATTGGTTGAACTAGATGGACTTTTTCATTTTTCAACCAGACTGACTATGTAATTATGTAACCTGTCCCCTGTAACTTTGGAACAGCTCAGTTTCATAAAAATGAACGAGTCCTGCTGATGCTGCAACCAAAGTCCTCCTTGTAACCCAGCCCCCCCCCAGAAAAAAAGTGGCACCTTCTATCATTTCCATCCCCTGCCATCTCTCCTGGCCTGCCCCATTACTAGCTCCAGCCACCTCTGCTGGACTGCCACCATTACTGGCTCCTACCTGAAATATTATACTCTGATTTAAATTTCCTGATAAAAACTGCCTGGTGACTCACTTTTACATTGCAGCCTAATCAAGATGCTTATATACTCTACAGCTACTATACTATATGTGTAGATATAGTCTCTAAAATAATACACTCTGATTTTAATTTCAGAATAAAAACAGCTTGTTTCTGGAAAATGTGGTTGTTGTTTTGAAGTGTTTTTGTACACTTTGCTTTGACATTTTATTAAACCATTAGGACGGTACAATTTGCGAAAAAAGCAGACCACAAACTACTATGAAACTGTTTTGCCATTGACCATTTGTCACAAAGTTGAGGGCTTTATATTTATTTTTTAAGAGTACGCTTTTCTATAGCTGTTTGATCTGTTGCAACTGCTCATCAATAGTTCAATTCAGGTAATTACCATTGGATGAAGATTTAGGTGTCACAGCCAAAACCATCTTTTTTTACCAGATTGAAGTTCTGCTGAAGTATTTCAGCCAAGCAATAATGTAAAATTCAAAAATCTATTTCACATGCAAAATATGTGATGCCAGAATACAATGTTTTGTAACACCACATGCAGTTTATCCCTCAAGCATATAATTTAAATCTGCAGTTTAATAAAATTATTTTTGGAGATACAAACCAAGCCCACAACTTATCGCTCATGAAGTGTAGTGTATTCTCTGTTATGCTGGCTGTTAGTTTCTGTAAACTTCTCTTTAGTGACGTTGGATTCTCCTCACAGCAGTAAATTTCTAACACTGCATGGGTAAACTGCCTTGGCTCTAATGCCGCGTACACATGATCAGTTTTTCTGATGAAAAAAGACAGATGGACTTTTTTCATCGGACAAACCGATCGTGTGTGGGCCCCATCGGTCTTTTTTCCATCGGTATAAAAAAAAAACATGTTTTAAATTATACCGATGGAAAAAAAAACGATAGCAAATTACGATCGTCTGTGGGGAACTCCATCGGAGAAAAAAATCCACGCATGCTCAGAATCAAGTCAACGCATGCTCAGAAGCATTGAACTTAATTTTTCTCGGCTCTTCGGAGTGTTTTATGTCACAGCGTTTGGGACGGTCGGATTTTTGACTGATGGTGTGTAGGCAAGGCTGATGGAAGTCAGCTTCATCGGATTTTATTCCATCGGAAATCCGATCGTGTGTACAGGGCATAACAGTGAAGGATCTTGCTGCTCTCACTCTCCTTCTACTCCACTTGTCTATTCACAAAACTCCCTATATTATTTTCACAAAATGCAAAGTGTTCTGTGAATTGAGCGGGGCAATTCTGTCATTCATTCACTGTTCCTCCAGTCTGAAGTCTGGCTCACCTGCTGGGAAATGGGAATAGGATTAGCAAACTTCAAAGCAGGCATTCTACAGCTCACAACAAAATTCCAAGTGCACGCCACCTAAAAATATTTTTACATTTCAAGCCATAGTTCAAAGTGAGAAAATGTACCAATTTAAAGTGGTTGTAATTCCACTTTTGCAGCTTGTACCTACAGGTAAGCCTAGATTAAGGCTTACCTGTAGGTGCAAGAAATATCTCCTAAACCTACACGGTTTAGGAGATATTTGAAAAAAAATACATTCACCGATGTCTACGGTGCATGTGTGCCGTAGACAACGGCGCATTCATAGGGTTAATCCCATTCACAAATCCGGCTTAGCTTTGACGGCTCCTGCGCGCATGCGCGGAGTCACCTCTTCGCCGCTCCGGCCAATCACAGCGCCGGAGTGGCGCTGTGATTGGCTGGAGCGGCGATAGCCAGAAGTAACCTTCCGGCTATCGCCGCAGCGATGGCTGCGGCTGGAGAGGGAGACGAGGACGCCTTCGGGGGCCCTGATCTAAGGTAAGTGATGCATAATGAGCTAGTATGCTAGTCATACTAGCTCATTATGCCTTTGTCTTACAGGTTAGTTTTAAAAAACAAAATTTTATAACAGGGTTTACAACCACTTTAAGAAACAAAACAAGGTAGTTTTGAAATTGATGGCAGCAACACGTCTCAAAAAGTTGGGATAGGGCCATGTTTACCACAGCATCCCTTTTCTTTTAACAACACTCTGTAAATGTCTGTGATCTGGGGAGACCAGTTGCTGGTGTTATGGGGGAAGAATGTTTTACCATTCTTGCCAGATATAGGATCTAACTGCTCAACAGTCCTGGATCTTTTTTGCCCTATTTTTTGTTTTAAGATGCACCAAATATTTTCAGTTGATAAAAGGTCTGGACTGCATGCAGGCCAGTGAGGCACCCCAACTCTTCTACTACAAAGCCATGCTGTTGTCATTGATGCAGTATGAAGTTTAACATTGTCCTGCTGAAATATGCAAGGCCTTCCCTGAAAAAGATGGATGGATGGGAGCATATGCTGCTCGAAAACCTGGAAATATCTTTCAACATTGATGGTGCCTGTCCAGATGTGCAAACTGCCCATTCCTTATACACTAAAGCCGTGTACCTACGATAGGTTTTACAGATGAAAACAGTCCGAAGGACTGTTTACATCGGACAAACCGATCGTGTATGGGCCCCATCGGTCTTTTTTCCATCGGTGTTTAAAAATAGAGCATGTTTTAAATTTATCCGATGGTTAAAAAACCGATAGCAAATTACTATCGTCTGTGGGGAACTCCATCGGATAAAAAACCCACGAATGCTCAGAATCAAGTCGACGCATGCTCAGAAGCATTGAACTTCATTTTTCTCGGCTCATCAGAGTGTTTTACGTCACCGCGTTTGAAACGGTTGGTTTTTAGACTGATGGTGTGTAGGCAAGACTGATGGAAAAAAACATTGGATTAGAATCCATAGGATATCCGATCATGTGTACAGGGCTTAATGCACCCCCATACCATCAGAGATGCAAGCTCTGAACTGAGCGCAGATCACAAGCTGGAAGGTCCCTCTCCTCTTTCGTCTGGAAGACACAGCGCTCATGGTTGCCAAAAAATAATGTGAAATGTCCATTCGTCTGACCGCAGAACAGTTTTCCACTTTGAAACAGACCATTTTTAACCACTTCCTTACTGGGCACTGTGAGGGGGTTAGCTCGGCAGCGGGTGTGTGTGACCCCCGGGATGGGCTCCCCACACAAAACAGGCCCAGCAAACGGAGGTTGTGGTTTTCAAAATCAAAAAAGGTGCGGTTTATTTTCTATTTACAGTGACAAAACACAGCAAAGCAAAAGAAACATAACCAAAATAAATCCTGGTCAAGTTGACCTCTGACTAAACATACAGGTTTCCTAACTAACAACTGGGATCAGCCTAGTGCTGTCCTAGTCCCTAAGTCCCTGGTTTTAAATGTCCAAGCAAATAGCCACACAGGCTTTGTCTCACCGCACAGGGGTTCACTCTCCCTAGACAGTCCACACAGGTCTGGTTCCAGGCATGAGCTAACACCTAATGAATCTGGGAGTTCTTATAGAGGCCTAAATGAGCTGACAAGCTTCAGCTGGTCTCATCAACTCCCTGTCTGCACGACGCCCAGCCCTCTCCCTAGAGGTATGAGTCATCCATGAGCCCACTAGCCTTATACAACTCTCCACCTAGTTGTATAAGTCGGCGTAAAGCCTGAATCTGGGCGAAATATATCTACCCCCCTGGATGCAACCAGGTGACTTTACCTTCCTGCTGTCACATACCCCCCCCCTCTTGTTTTAACCTCGGGGTTGGAACACCAGCAATCAGGCATTCATGTATTCGAGACAAAGCATCCACATTCCCCATTTGAACGCCAGGGCGATGCTTTACTGTGAAGTTGAATTCCTGGAGGGCCAGGAACCACCTATTCACTCTTCTATTTGTTTCCTTGTTTTGAGCCATCCACTTTAACGGAGCGTGATCCGTAACCATGTCAAAGTGCCTACCTAGCAGGTAGTACCGAAGGGAATCTAGAGCCCACTTCACCGCTAAACACTCCTTTTCAACGGTGGCGTAATTTACCTCATGGGACTTCAACTTCCTGCTGAGGTAAATGACTGGGTGCTCTTCCCCGTTCCAGACCTGGGACAATACTGCTCCTAACCCCACATCTGACGCATCACTTTGTACGACAAAGTCTTTAGAGAAGTCGGGTGAGTACAACACTGGCTGGCTACATAAGGCTTGTTTCAAGAATTGGAATGCTGCCTCAGCCTCGGGGGTCCATTTAATCATGACCGACCCTTTCCCCTTCGTCAGGTTGGTTAGGGGCACAGCCTTAGAAGCAAAGTGGGGAATGAATCGCCGATAATACCCAGCGATTCCCAGAAAGGCTCGTACCTGCTTCTTGCTGTTGGGACGTGGCCAACTCTGGATGGCCTCGACTTTGTTGAGTTGGGGTTTTATTACTCCCCTCCCAATGGTGTACCCAAGATATTTGGCCTCCTCCTGCCCAATGGTACACTTCTTGGGGTTAGCCGTAAACCCCGCTTCCCGAACAGAGTCCAGGACTGCTTGCACTTTTGGCAGATGTGAGGCCCAATCTGTGCTATGGACAATTACGTCATCCAGGTAAGCCGCAGCATACTTCCGATGGGGCCTCAGCATCTGGTCCATTTTCCGCTGGAATGTGGCCGGCGCATTCTGTAACCCGAACGGCATTCTTTTATATTGGAACGCCCCGTCTGGGGTTACAAATGCGGTTTTCTCTTTGGCCGACTTGGCCATGGGGATTTGCCAATACCCTTTTGTGAGGTCAAGAGTCGTCATGTATCGGGCTGTTCCCAGCCGGTCGATCAACTCATCTATACGTGGCATGGGGTAGGTGTCAAATTTTGTAACTTTGTTCAACTGACGAAAATCGTTACAAAATCGCCAGCTCCCATCCGGTTTAGGCACCAACACGATGGGACTAGACCAATCACTTTGGGACTCCTCTATCACCCCTAAGTTCAGCATTTTCTGTACTTCCTCCCGTATTGCCTCCCGTCGAGCCTCTGGGATCCGATAGGGTTTTAACTTCACCCTTTCACCGGGCGGGGTAATGATGTCATGCTCTACCCCAGATGTTTGTCCCGGCAGCTCAGAGAATACCTCCTTGTTGCGAAGCACAAACTCCTTAACCTCCTGTTGTTGGGGTTGTGACAAGGTGGCTGCTATTCCAACCTCAGGAATCACGCAACCAGTTTGAGCTGGTGACCAAGTGTCTGCGACTAGGGACTCTCTATCCCTCCAGGCTTTCAACAGATTAACGTGATAGATCTGTTCGGGCTTTCGCCTTCCAGGTTGTCTGACCTTGTAATTCACTTCGCTCACTTTTTCCATTATCTCGTAGGGGCCTTGCCATTTGGCAAGGAATTTACTTTCAACCGTAGGGACAAGTACCAATATCCTATCCCCCGGGGAAAAGGTACGGGTCTTGGCTCCACGGTTGTACACTCTCTGCTGTGCCAACTGCGCTTGGGCCAAATGTTCCTTCACGATGGGCATTACCTGTGCAATTCGATCTTGCATCAGGGCGACATGCTCAATCACACTCCTGTGGGGAGAACTCTCACTTTCCCAAGTTTCCTTGGCAATATCCAACAGCCCTCTTGGGTGTCTCCCATACAGTAACTCAAAGGGGGAGAATCCCGTAGAGGATTGGGGCACCTCCCTAATAGCAAACATCAGATAAGGAAGTAAACAGTCCCAATCCTTTCCATCTCTATCCACCACTTTCTTCAACATTTGTTTTAGGGTTTTGTTGAATCTTTCAACCAGCCCATCGGTTTGGGGGTGATACACAGACGTACGCAATTGCGTCACTTTGAACAATTTACACAGCTCTTTCATAACCCGGGACATAAAGGGTGTACCTTGGTCCGTAAGCAGTTCTTTACAAATACCCACCCGGCTAAAAACAAGAGATAGCTCTTTGGCTATGGTTTTGGCCGAGGTATTTCGGAGAGGGATCGCTTCTGGATAACGGGTGGCATAGTCCATTATAACTAATATGTACTGGTGCCCCCTAGCGGACTTGATTATAGGACCTACCAAATCCATGGCGATCCTCTCAAACGGGACCTCAATGATGGGTAGAGGGACCAGCAGGCTACGGAAATGTGGCATCGGGGCCAACCTCTGACACACAGGGCAGGAGGAACAATAATTTTCTACGTCCTTCATCACCCCCGGCCAATAGAATCTCTGTAATACCCTCTCTCGGGTTTTCTCTGTCCCCAGATGACCTCCAAGAATGTGCCCATGGGCCAACTCCAACACCAACTTCCTGTAAGGTTTGGGCACCACAAGCTGCTCAACGGTTTCTTCTGCCCTTTTTGCCACCCGATACAGTAGGTCCTTCTCTACGCTGAAGTATGGGTAAGTGCAGGTATTATCTGGGTTCACTAACTCGCCATCTATTTTCACTACGTTTTCCCGTGCCTTTATTAGGGCGGGGTCTTTCAACTGTTCTGTGGCAAAGTTTTCCCTGTGAACCTCAAGATCAGAAAACTCCACAGACGGTAGGTTTTCGTCTGAGGAGGTGGGCTCCTCTCCAGTTTCTTGAGTCTCCCCTGCCAATACTGATAAGGGAAATTCCGGAGAGTCCTCACCACTCTCAGGGGAGTTCTGGCTATCACATTCCTGGTACATAGGGGCACCAGTGAGGGGCTCAGGATCATCCCACAGTTCCCAGAACTTCGGAAAATCCCTTCCCACAATGGCGTCATGCGGTAACTGAGATACTAAGCCCACTGGATGAGAGAGGGTACCTTTGGGGGTCTCGAAACACACTGTAGTCACTGGATACTCTCGGGTGTCCCCATGCACACAAATAACAGCTACCTTGCTATTCCCAGAGACCTCTGTTTTAACTAACTCAGCCTTTATCAGGGTCACAAGGCTACCTGAATCCAGCAATACCACAACATTTCTACCATTAACACACATTTTGCATAAATGTTTCTCAGTTCCTCGAATGGCAGTGCATGCGACTGTCGCACACAGCGACTGACGTCTGCCCGTCAGAAAGTCACACTGCATGGGTTCCTCCACAACCGGGCAATTGGCTGCAATATGTCCCGCTTGCCGGCAGCGGTAGCAAACGATCCTTCTTGCCGCCTCTTGAGCCGCTGATTTCCCAGGCTGTTCTCGCCAAACTTGGGGTAGAGCTCCCACCCTCTCACTCTCTCCACCCTCACCCCTTGGAATCCTCTTATCCGCCCCTGGGGATGGTCTGGTCTTAGGGTGGAAAGTCCGAGTGTCTCTGGAAGAGGCCGTCAGGTTCTCTGTAGCCAAGTATTTCTCCACACGATCCACAAGACCATCGGCCGTCTCTGGGTCTCCATGGCTTACCCACTTTTGGATGGCAGTAGGAAGAGCTCTCAAAAACCGATCCATTACAACACGTTCCACAATCTTTGGTGCGGACAAAGTCTCTGGCTGTAGCCACTTTCTGCTCAGGTGAATGAGATCATACATTTGAGACCTGGGGGGTTTTCCAAGCTGGAAAGTCCAGTTATGCACACGCTGAGCCCGGACAGCCTGGGTGACACCCAGCCTTGCCAATATTTCAGCTTTTAGCATCACATAGTCTTTTGCTTGGTTAGGCTCTAGGTCATAGTAAGCTTTCTGCGATTCACCAGTTAACAGAGGAGCCACCAGTCCAGCCCACTGCTCCTCAGGCCACTTTTCTCTTTCAGCGGTCCTTTCAAATGTGGTCAAAAATACCTCTGGATCATCCTCTCCAGTCATTTTTGTCAATAAACGACTCACCCCAAAGGACGCGGTATTAGTGGGACGGCTTTCCTCACTGGTCTGCGGACGTTGCTGCATTACTGCTTCCATCTGTTGTTGTAGTCTCTGCTCTTGCTTCTGCAACAGGTCTATGAAGCGGGCCTCAGATTGCTGCTGGGCTCGTTGCTGAGCCTCCAGACTCTGTTGCAAAGTTGCGTTTGTCTGCTGCTGGGCTGCAAGGCTCCTTTGCAAACCTGCATTTGTCTGCTGTTGATTGGCATTTGCTAGAGCCAGCTGCTTCAGTATCTCCTCCATGCTGGCTTAAAAAAAAACTGCCACTGGTTCTCCACCAACTGTGAGGGGGTTAGCTCGGCAGCGGGTGTGTGTGACCCCCGGGATGGGCTCCCCACACAAAACAGGCCCAGCAAACGGAGGTTGTGGTTTTCAAAATCAAAAAAGGTGCGGTTTATTTTCTATTTACAGTGACAAAACACAGCAAAGCAAAAGAAACATAACCAAAATAAATCCTGGTCAAGTTGACCTCTGACTAAACATACAGGTTTCCTAACTAACAACTGGGATCAGCCTAGTGCTGTCCTAGTCCCTAAGTCCCTGGTTTTAAATGTCCAAGCAAATAGCCACACAGGCTTTGTCTCACCGCACAGGGGTTCACTCTCCCTAGACAGTCCACACAGGTCTGGTTCCAGGCATGAGCTAACACCTAATGAATCTGGGAGTTCTTATAGAGGCCTAAATGAGCTGACAAGCTTCAGCTGGTCTCATCAACTCCCTGTCTGCACGACGCCCAGCCCTCTCCCTAGAGGTATGAGTCATCCATGAGCCCACTAGCCTTATACAACTCTCCACCTAGTTGTATAAGTCAGCGTAAAGCCTGAATCTGGGCGAAATATATCTACCCCCCTGGATGCAACCAGGTGACTTTACCTTCCTGCTGTCACAGCACTTATACACCTTCCTGTCTGGACCAATTTTCATCTTTCAGCGCTGTTGCACTTTGAATGACAATTGCGTGGTCATGCTACACTGTACCCAAACTAAATTTTTATCATTTTGTTCCCACAAATAGAGCTTTCTTTTGGTGGTATTTGATCACCTCTGGGATTTTTATTTTCTGCAAAAAAAAACAAAACGAAAATTTTGAAAAAAAAATTTTTTTTTGTTTCAGTTACAAAAATTTTAAATAAGTAAGTTTTCTCCTTCACTGATGGGGCTGCACTGATGGGCACCGATGAGGTGGCACCAATGAGGTGGCACTGATAAGGTGGCATTGATGGGCACTGATGATGGGCACTAATATGCGGCACTGATATGCAGCATGGATGGGCACCAATAGGCAGCACGGATAGGCGGCACGGATGGGCACGGATAGGCGGCACGGATGGGCGGCATGGATGGGCACTGATAGGCGGCACGGATGGGCATGGATGGGCACTGATAGGTGGCATGGATTGGCATGGATGGGCACTGATAGGCGGCACTGATGTACTGTAATGATGGATGCCAATCAGTGCCAAACAATAATGCCTGCCAATCAGTGATACCCATTGTGGGCACTGATTGGCATCCATTGTGGGCACTGATTGGCATCCATTAGGGGCACTGATTGGCATCCCTGGTGGTCTAGGGTGGCATACCTGGTGGTGGGCATCCCTGGTGGTCTGGTGGCATCCCTGGTGGTCCAGTGTGGGCATCCTGGGGGGGGGCTGCGCTGATAATCGATCAGCACAAACCCCCCTGTCAGAGGACCAGCCGATCAGCTCTCCTCTACTCGCGTCTGACAGACACGAGTGAGGAAAAGCCGATCACCGGCTCTTCTTGTTTACATCGTGATCAGCCGTGATTGGACACGGCTGATCACGTGGTAAAGAGTCTCCGTCAGAGACTCTTTACCTAGATCGGTGTTGTGGGGTGTCAAGTGGTTAATGAGCTTTGGCCCAGAGAAGATGGCGGCATTTCTGGATCGTGTTTAGATATGGCTTCTTCTTTGCATGATAGAGCTTTACCGTGCATTTTTAGATGGCACCGGGAACTGTGTTCAAAGACAGGGATTTTTGGAAGTATTCCTGAGCCCAGGCAGTGATGTCCATCACATAATAATGCCTGTTTTAATTCAATGCAGTCTGATGCCGCGTACACACGACCGTTTTTAATGTCATTGAAAAAACTGCATTTTTCTCGATGTGATTTTTCGTGTTTCCTCTCAAGCCTGCCTTGCCTATCGTGGAAAAAAATGTTCGAGTAAAGCGCCGTGACGTACAACACGTACGACGGCACTATAAAGGGGAAGTTCCATTCGGATGGCGCCACCCTTCATGTTAGTAAAGTTTGTTGAGCGACAATTCGCGCTTTTCAGCCTTGTGCTTTTCAGTCCGTTACAGCGTGACGAATGTGCTATCTCCATTACGAACACTAGTTTTACCACAACGAGCGCTCCCATCTCATACTTGATTCTGAGCATGCGCATTTTTTTTCACGTCGTTAAAGCCCACACATGGCCGTTTTTCATGACGAGAAAAACGACGATGTAAAAAACAACGTGAAAAATTAGAGCATGTTACAATTTTTTCATGCCCGTTTTTCACGTTGTGAAAAATGCTCTGAAGCCCACACACGATCATTTTTAATGACCAATTTAGAAAATTTCATTTTTCTCGTCATTAAAAACGGTTGTGTGTACACGGCATGAGGGTCCGAATATCACAGGCATCCAATTTGGCATTTCAGCTTTGTTCCTTCCGCACAGAGATTTCCCCAGATTTTCTGAATCTTTTGATATTATGTACTGTAAATGATGATATATTTAAAATCTTTGCAAATTTTAAATTGAAGAACATTACGCTGAGAATTTCTGACAATTTTCAGACACAGCTTTCTACAGATTGGTGAACCCATCTTTACTTCTGAGACACTCTGATGCTCTTTTTATACCCAATCTTGTGTACTGACCTGTTGCCAACTAACCTAATTAGTTGCAAAATATTCTTTCAGCACTTTTTTGTTAGTACTACTTACTGTGCCAGCTTTTTGTTGCCCTGTCCCAACTTTTTTGAGAAGGGTTGCTGCCATCAATTTCAAAACCTTATTTTTTTCCTTAAATGGTACATTTTCTCATTTTGTATTGTGAATGAAATATCGTTTTATGAGATTTGCAGATCATTGCATTTCTGTTTTTATGTATATTTTACTTTTTTGAAATTGGGGTTGTAAGATAATGGGGGTCATTTACGAAAGGCAAATCCACTTTGCACTACAAGTGCAAACTACAAGTACAAAGTGCACTTGAAATTGCACTTAGAAGTGCAGTCGCTGTAGACCCGTGGGGGGGGACATGTAAGGAAAATAAAAGACAGAATTGTAGCTTGTACATGATTGGATGATATAATCAGCAGGGCTTCCTCTCATTTCAGATCTACCCCTCAGATTTACAGCGACTGCACTTCCAAGTGCACTTTCAGTGCAATTTCAAGTGCACTTTGCACTTGTAGTTTGCACTTGTAGTTGCATGCGGATTTTCCTTTCGTAAATAATAACCCCCAATGTCTGTTAATTACGGTATGTTAAACACAATTGTAATCATGTAAGAATGATAGTTTGCTCTTGACTGTAGACAGTTATTAATTTGTGGATCTCTTAGGAAGTAAAGATAGTGTTTTTTACAGTTCAGACAGCTGATTGCACCGCACAGTACTTAGGGGGGCCCCTCTTTTGCCATGTGAGGCTAAATCTATCATTCTTTACTTTAAACATGTCTAACACATTCTTGTTGACTTAATTTCAACATAAGTTTTACATTTATGCTTTGAGAAACTCATATGACAATTTAATTAATCTACATTTATTTTCAAAATTCTTTCTTGTAATTGCTCATGGAAGAATCAAACAAAAATCTGTAAACGTTCAAAACATTCACAATCTGCTATACAATTAATTCAACAGCAAAGTAATAGAATGCCTTCAGATGCTGTTGTACTAAAAGTCTCAGCACACCATATGATTTGTTTTTACAGTTAGAAAGCCAAAGGCACTGAACTGTATGATTTTTAAATTATAATCATAATGTTTTGGTACAGTACAGGCCATATAGACTAGACTCTAAACCTGGCTATTGAAATAAGGTGAGTGTCTTTTATGCTTTAAAATGATCAGTGAATAAGCATGCCTGCTTGTGTCAACTGAGCTTGTACAGTATGTTCACGCACTTTGCAGACAAATAAAAGTGACTTAGGGAAACACTAATAATTCCCCCCCAAAAATCCACCAATTGTTTCTCTCTTCAAATACAAAGGTGTCACAAGGTTTCTGTAAACATAAAAGTCATCAATGGAAATTGATCAGATTAGCATGTGACTGTCAGGAATTGGATCATCTGCTAGTGGCACTGTAGTTCCCGGACCAGAAGGTTGTATGTAGTTCTGGTGTGCACCTGCGGGTGTTTCTCAGCAGCCAGCAGATCCCAACAATTAGTCATCACCTGATGCTGGCTGCTGGGAGGGTATTTAGTCCCGTCTCTACATTTCCTTCTTGCTTTAGGATTTTGCTTGATAGACAGATTAATGCTTAATGAGTTACCCTGAGTGGAATTCCTGCCTGATCATGCTCCTGTCCTGCATCCTGTACCCTGCTGCCTCATATCTGCTCTCCTTGTTTCTGATCCCAGCCCTGGTTCCCCCTTCCTGACTGTTCCTTGCCTCTCCAGTTTACCCTGTTGATCTACTGTATGTTGCCCATTTTGTATATGTAGCGCTACCCCCAATTAAGAGAGACGCTGATTTGATTTCGGGCCCTGCACGCAGTACCGCCAACCCCCGGCAATCTTACTCGACCCACTCTGGCACAGTTAGTCTAGGGTTAAACCCCTATCACTCTCAGGTGTATTATACTTAATAATCTCTAAACAGTCAGACAACACACTGAGCAGGGATGAGCCGAACACCCCCCTGTTCGGTTCGCACCAGAACCTGCGAACAGACAAAATGTTCGTGTAAACTTTAGAACCCTATTAAATACAATGGACTCGAACGTTCAAAATCTAAAGTGTTAATTATAAAGGCTAATATGCAAGTTATTGTCCTAAAAAGTGTTTGGGGACCTGGGTCCTGCCCCAGGGGACATGTATCAATGCAAAAAGAAGTTTTAAAAACGGCCGTTTTTTCGGGAGCAGTGATTTTAATAATGCTTAAAATGAAAAAATAAAAGTGAAATATTCCTTTAAATTTCGTACCTGGGGGGTGTGTATGATATACATGTAAAGTGGCGCATGTTTCCCGTGCTTAGAACTGTCCCTGCAAAAAATGTCATTTTTGAAAGAAAAAAATGCATTTAAAACTGACTCGCGGCTATTAATGAATTGTCGGCTCCCGGCAATACATACAAAAGTCATTGATAAAAAATAAAAAAAAGCGTGGGGGTTCCCCAGAATTCAATTACCAGGCCCTTCAGGTCTGGAATGGATATTAAGGGGAACCCCGCCGCAAATTTAAAAAAAAATTGACGTGGGGTTCCCCCAAATATCCATTCCAGGCCCTTCAGATCTGGCATGGATTTTAAGGGGAACTCCACCCCAAATTTAAAAAAAAAATGGCGTGGAGTCCCCCTAAAAATCCATACCAGACCCCCTATCCGAGCACGCAACCTGGCCGGCCGCAGGGGAAAAGGGGGGGACGAGAGAGCGGCCCCCCCTCCCTCCTGAACCGTACCAAGCCACATGCCCTCAACATGGGGAGGATGTCCCCATGTTGATGGGGACAAGGGCCTCATCCCCACAACCCTTGCCCGGTGGTTGTGGGGGTCTGCGGGCGGGGGGCTTATCGGAATCTGGAAGACCCCTTTAACAAAGGGGACCCCCAGATCCCGCCCCCCCCCATGTGAATTGGTAAGGGGTACATTGTACCCCTACCATTTCACGAAGAAAGCGTAAAAAAATGTTTAAAAAAACACACAAACACCTTGAAAAAGTCCTTTATTTAAAAAAAAAAAAAAAAAACATTCCAGCGGTGAAATCCAGTGTCCCGCGGCGATCCCGATGTCCAGCGCTGTCCTTCATTGGTTGTGCCTGAGCGGACCTAATGGGGAACTCCCTCTCAGTATTTTAAATGTATAGACCCGCCCCTTCTAAAGTTCCCTATCAGGTCCGCTCAGCGGAACATGAGAAGGGGCGGGTCTATACATGTATTACCAAAGTGAGAGCAGTTCCCCATCAGGTCCGCCCCCTCGGTATGTCGGACCCGCCTACGTCATTGGCTTGAGCGGGGAACTTCCTTCACTATGTAAATTTAAATTACACAGTGAAGGAAGTTCCCCGCTCAAGCCAATGACGTAGGCGGGTCCGACATACCGAGGGGGCGGACCTGATGGGGAACTGCTCTCACTTTGGTAATACATGTATAGACCCGCCCCTTCTCATGTTCCGCATCTGGTCCGCTGAGCGGACCTGATGGGGAACTTTAGAAGGGGCGGGTCTATACATTTAAAATACTGAGAGGGAGTTCCCCATCAGGTCCGCTCAGGCACAACCAATGAAGGACAGCGCTGGACATCGGGATCGCCGCGGGACACTGGATTTCACCGCTGGAATGTTTTTTTTGTTTTTTTTTTTAAATAAAGGACTTTTTCAAGGTGTTTGTGTGTTTTTTTAAACATTTTTTTACGCTTTCTTTGTGAAATGGTAGGGGTACAATGTACCCCTTACCAATTCACATAGGGGGGCCGGGATCTGGGGGTCCCCTTTGTTAAAGGGGTCTTCCAGATTCCGATAAGCCCCCCGCCCGCAGACCCCCACAACCACCGGGCAAGGGTTGTGGGGATGAGGCCCTTGTCCCCATCAACATGGGGACATCCTCCCCATGTTGAGGGCATGTGGCTTGGTACGGTTCAGGAGGGAGGGGGGGCCGCTCTCTCGTCCCCCCCCTTTTCCCCTGCGGCCGGCCAGGTTGCGTGCTCGGATAAGGGGTCTGGTATGGATTTTTAGGGGGACTCCACGCCATTTTTTTTTTAAATTTGGGGTGGAGTTCCCCTTAAAATCCATGCCAGATCTGAAGGGCCTGGAATGGATATTTGGGGGAACCCCACGTCAATTTTTTTTTAAATTTGCGGCGGGGTTCCCCTTAATATCCATTCCAGACCTGAAGGGCCTGGTAATTGAATTCTGGGGAACCCCCACGCTTTTTTTTTTTTTTTATCAATGACTTTTGTATGTATTGCCGGGAGCCGACAATTCATTAATAGCCGCGAGTCAGTTTTAAATGCATTTTTTTCTTTCAAAAATGACATTTTTTGCAGGGACAGTTCTAAGCACGGGAAACATGCGCCACTTTACATGCATATCATACACACCCCCCAGGTATGAAATTTAAAGGAATATTTCACTTTTATTTTTTCATTTTAAACATTATTAAAATCACTGCTCCCGAAAAAACGGCCGTTTTTAAAACTTCTTTTTGCATTGATACATGTCCCCTGGGGCAGGACCCCGGTCCCCAAACACTTTTTAGGACAATAACTTGCATATAAGCCTTTAAAATTAGCACTTTAGATTTCTCCCATAGATTTTTCGAATTTGCCGCGAACACCCCAATTTGTTCGCTGTTCGGCAAACGGGCGAACAGGCAATGTTCGAGTCGAACATGAGTTCGACTCGAACTCGAAGCTCATCCCTAACACTGAGGCAAGAATATAAAACATATATATCAGCTTTACTCAGGGCCGGCCCTATGATGGGACCGGGTGGTACCATGGTACCAGGCGGCACTGTTAGGGGGGCGGCAAACTGACGCCCGCCAGCCAGCTCCGCTGCCTGTGAGGAGCCCGGCGCCGCTGAGGACACTCACAGGCGGGGGGGCAGTCAGCGAGTGAGCAGGCATGGGCAGGCGCCGCTCCCTGTGAGGAGCCCGGTGTACCGGCGCCGCTGCCTGTGAGGACACTCACAGGCGGGGGGAGGGGGCAGTCAGCGAGTGAGCACTGCAGGCACCGCTCCCTGTGAGGAGCCCGGCGCCGCTGCTGTTGGTGACAGGGGCGGGCAGAGCACTTGCAGCCGGGGGGGGGGTTTGGGAGCAGTCAGCAAGTGAGCGGGCAGCGGAGCAGAGTGATGATGTCATCTCTCCCCGCCACCCTGCATCACCACAGTTTCACCCTCACTGTGCAGCCATGGGCAGCAGAGAGATTATATCATCTCTCTGCTGCCTGCCTTCACTCTGGGACACAGCAAGTGACAACCCGCAACGTGTGACAGGTGATGTCGTGACAATCCGCAACGTGTGGCAAGTGACAATACGCAACGTGTGGCAGGTGACGCTTGGCAAGTGACAATACGCAACGTGTGGCAGGTGACGCTTGGCAAGTGACAATCCGCAACGTGTGGCACGGGACTATCCACAACGTGTGGCACGGGACTATCCGCAACGTGTGGCAGGTGACGTTGTGGCAAGTGACAATGTGCAACGTGTGGCAGGTGATGTTGTGGCATGTGACGTGGCAAGAGACAACCCGCAACGTGTGGCAGATGACAATCCGCAACGTGTGGCAGGTGACGTGGCAAGTGACAATCCGCAACGTGTGGCAAGTGGCAACCCGCAACGTGTGGCAGGTGACATAAGTGACCATGCGCAACATGTGGCAGCCGACAATCCGCAACGAGTGGCAGGTGACAACCCGCATCTGGTGGTGGAGTCCGAAGCAAAACTGTAAGTACAAACACACATCACAAGTTGTATGAGACATGAGAGCCTCTGAGAGGGACTTGCCTTGCCCAGCCCTGATTAACCACTTAAGGACCGGAAAGATTTGCCCACTTAAAGCGGTTGTATGGCTTTGTTTTTTTAAATAACAAACATGTTATACTTACCTCCACTGTGCAGTGCGTTTGGAAAAGAGTGGCCCCGATTCTCTGGTTCCTCGGCGGCTGTCTTGGCTCCTCCCTGCATCAGCTAACCCCCTTCTGGGAAGCACTCTCCCAAGGGGGTTAGCTTGCGGGCGCGCTCCCTGTTATACACGCTGCGTCCATAGACACAACATGTATGACTCATTCCCGCCCCCCCCAGGGCCCGGGTCATTGGATGTGATTGACAGCAGCGCGAGCCAATGGCTGCACTGCTATCAATCTAGCCAATTAACGGCCAGAGTCCGTGGAGAAGAGGACGCCGGGGGACGCGCACAGCAAGTGAACGGGCTCAGGTAAGTAAAACAGGGGGCCTGGGGGGCAGTCATTGCCAGGTGTTTTTTCACCTTAATGCATAGGATGCATTAAGGTGAAAAATCACGAACCTTTACAAACCCTTTAATAACCAGGCCATTTTTTGCGATACGGCACTGTGTCGCTTTAACTGACAATTGCGCGGTAATGCGACACTGTACCCAAATAAAATTGGCGTCCTTTTTTTCCCACAAATAGAGCTTTCTTTTGGTGATATTTGATCACCTCTGCGGTTTTTATTTATTGCACTATAAACAACAAACGAGCAACAATTAAAAAAAACAAACAAACAATATTTTTTACTTTTTGCTATAATAAATATCCAAAAAATGTATAAAAAAATAATTTCTTCATCAGTTTAGGCCAATATGTATTCTTCTACATATTTTTGGTACCAAAAAAAACATAATTAGCGTACATTGATTAGTTTGCGCAAAAGACATTGCGGCCGCCCGCCATGCACAGGTCCCTTTACACTCCTATATACATGTATAGAGCCCTGACAGGTCCTTTTATACACCTATATGCACGTATAGAGCCATGACAGGTCCTCTTTATACTCATTTATACATGTATAGAGCCACGACAGGTCCTCTTTATTATCCTTTATACATGTATAGAGCCATGACAGGTCCTCTTTATACATGTATAGAGCCACGACAGGTCCTCTTTTTACTCCTATACATGTATAGAGCCACGACGGGTCCCCTTTAGTTATCATGATATAAAATAATGAATGTGGGGGCCTTTTGGTGGGCGTGATTTTTTTTTTTGGGGGGGGGGGGGGGCAGAATTTCATTCTTGGTCCCAGGCAGCACAATGTCTTGGGCCGGCCCTGGCTTTACTGGTAATGAAGGATTTAAGATATAACATGCAACATATACATGGGCCTGCAGAGCCCTGCATCAATCAATGTACTAAGTGCAGCACAGTAATATGGCGCCACGCAGTGTCCACCACGCGGTGCTATTATAGCGTGTGCTCGCCTATGGCGTAGTAACACAAACTTTCTAAACTCTCCACCTAAGTCAGGCCTGACATGGAATGGAACTAAGTCTCTTTCCCCTAAGGGATGAAGGTTTCTTCACCGGCCAGCTTTCGTTGGTGCACTTAAAAGAATAACCATTTGTAATCCACATTGGGTGTTAACTTGAAATAACAGAGCAAAACGGGGGGGGGGGGTAGATTCTTCAACTCTGTCCCGCTACCGGACCCCCCAATAAACACTGGTGAGCGAACAGTGGGCCTAGGCAGTCTATAGGCCTGAACACAACTCAGTCTATTGATATGGGCAGGTGCCCGCTCACCACTCCAGGCGCGATCCCAGCCTGGGACTTCCACCTCCTGTGTGTCGCACACAGCGTCTGCTCCGATCGAGTCCTCGATCCAACTCACGTCCTATCACGACGGGTCAGGATCCACCCAGGCTCCGCAGTATGGGGGAAGGCTCTTCGGACTTTAAGCAAGGCCTCAGGCTTCAGGCCTTGCTTCACAGCCGATCCGCATAGGATGACTTGTCACTTGACGCGCCGTGTCCCAAGAGAGCGAGCTCCGCCTCGCCTCCCACTTAAGTAACCCCTCCCATGAGTCTCTGCGGTGTAACCTCCGCCCTGGGGCTGAGTGGGGTTCTGGGTAACGTAGTCCTGGGGCCCTAGAGAGACCCCGCTACACACTCCCCCCACTTGAACTCTTTGGTCCCCTAAGATAACATAACCTCAAGCTACAAATTTTAACAACATCCATCAATTCTCCATATAGGTAATCTCGAAGTTTGTCTACTACGGCCCACTTAAGGGCCAGGAACTCCAACTTATGTGTGGGGTAGTTCTTTTCAGAGGGGGTCAAGCTTCTGCTCACATACGCAACAGGTCTCTGTTGCCCTTCATGCTCCTGGTAGAGTACTCCTCCCAGACCATCATGACTGGCATCCACATGGAGTTCGTAAGGCTTCTTTGGGTCTGCATAAGCCAGAACAGGGGCAGTGGTCAAGCTCTTTTTCAGCATCTGGAAGGCGCCTTCACACTTCTCAGTCCACTGGTCCTTGACTGACTCCCCTGACTTCCTGGGACCCGAGTCATCCTCTTCCCCATCCGTCTTCAGCAACTCATTCAAGGGTCTCGCTATTCGAGCAAACCCCTCCACGAACCTCCTGTAATAGGAACAGAATCCTAGGAAGGACCTAAATTCTGTTACAGTGGTAAGTCTTGGCCAGGAGGTGACAGCCTCCAGTTTTTCAGGGTCTGTGGACACCCCATTTTCAGACACTATGTGTCCCAGATAGTTGACTGAAGATTGATAAAATTGGCATTTTTCAGGCGAGAGCTTGAGTCCTTCTTCACTCAGCCTCTTCAAGACCTTCTCCAGCCTTTCTTCATGCTCCTCCAGAGTTCTGCCAAAGACTATGATGTCATCCAAGTATACAAGGACCTCGATGAGGTTCATGTCTCCTACAGTCTTCTCCATCAGTCTTTGGAATGTAGCTGGAGCTCCGGACAGACCTTGAGGCATCCGATTGAACTCAAAGAATCCCACTGGGGTTATGAAAGCCGTCTTTTCTTTGTCTTCTGGGTGCATCGGGATCTGATAATACCCACTCTTTAGGTCCATAACACTGAACCACTTGGCTCCGGACAAGCTCTGCAAGGCATCTTCTATCCTTGGAGTGGTATACTGATCCGGAGTGGTTCTCCTGTTGAGGGTCCTATAGTCAATACACAACCTTAGTGACCCATTCTTCTTCCGGACCACTACTATGGGGGAGGCATACGGACTTCTGGATTCCTGGATCACACCTGTTCGCTTGAGCTCAGCAAGCTGTTCCCTCAAATCCTCAAGGTCTGCCAATGGGACCCGCCTAACCCTTTCTCTGAAGGGCTTGTCTTCCTGGAGGCGGAATCGATGGGTGGCACTCCTAGCACACCCCACATCAAACTCATCATGTGAGAAGATCCTCTCCCACCGAGTCAACTGGTTCCGGGCTCTCTCTCTCCAAGCCCTGGGCAGGTTTGGGTTCTCCATGGACAGCTTCTCCCACACTGTACTCTCTCCATCTGTCTTCCCCACATCTGATGAGGCAACCGGTGTGGCTGGGCTCACCCGGCCCAATAACAGCCTGGCAGGGACTTCCATGGGGCCATCCGTGGTGTTTCTGACACTCACAGGCACCTTGCAGTGGGCCTTCTTCAGGGCCCTCACCGGGACCATTTCCGGGACTACCTCCAAGCCTGAAGGTTCTTCTCTTGGGTCGGGTTCCAACATCACAAAAGGGCCCGGCTGCTCCCAAGTGAGTTTCACTGTGGCCTTCAGGCAGGTTACTTCACCGGGTTGCAGCACTATCCCCTTTTTTCCCAGTCTCCAGACCTTTCCTACCCCCTCTTCCGGGGCCTTCTGCTCCAAGATCAGCCGTTGGAAGGCGGTCTTCAACATGGGATGAATCTTTGTGACTGGGAGGTTTTTCCTTCTTGTTAGCGGGAACAAAAGTCTTCGGACTAGATCCGTGTTGGTTCCTATTATTAATGAACTCCTGTTGGCTCCAGGCGGTCGGGGGCACACCACAGCCAAGGTGTCGAACACTTCCCCCTTTCCAGTTATGGATGGGTCAAACGTCAATCTTATGGGTAGATATCCATCATAAGGAAACTTCTCTGTTCCAATTCCCCATATCTCCAAGTCTTCAATCTTCTGTATGGGTAAGTGACTCAGGTGTCGGTCGTAGAAGTCTCGATACAACAGGGTCACCTGTGCTCCAGTATCCAACAGGGCTCTTGTGTATATCCCCTCTACTTAAATGGATACAATTGGGGAGGGACCCACCAGTTTCTCTGGGTACTGCTTCGAAGGGGTCTCTTTCCTTAGATCTTTGCATTTCCCTTCTTGACTTTCCTTGCTCTTTTTGTCTTTGGACCTAAGTCTCTCCTGAGCCTGGTATGCATTAATCTCTCTCCTCTGTATGGGTGTAACTACCCGCTGAGGGACTTTATTGTGTTTCTTTGGAGTACGTTCCTTCTGAGGAACCCTTGGTTTCTTCTGTGGGGCTCTGGCCCCTTCTCTCATGTGCTTCTTATTCAGTGTGGAGTTCCTTGATGATGATGGGCACCCGGTTGACTCCTTTACCGAGGCCCGTTGAAGTTTTCCGGCGGCTTTCAGTTATTCAGTCTCTTCTTCTTGGGACTGGCACATACTTTGGCAAGATGGCCAGCTCCCCCACAATTGAAGCAGATCACATTTCCCCAATTATCCAGGGATGCGGGTGCTGAGGTATTCCGGAACAATTCCTTCCTCGGACTTTCCCTCTCTGGTACCCTTGACTCCTTTTCCATCAGGGAGGTTAACATTCCCAGCACTTGGGACATCTGCGACTTCAAGGTATCCACCTCTGCATCTCTTTCTAAGGTCATAGCCGTCCTGACCATCACCGGAGGAGGGTTCACCGTCTCAACTGGTTGGCTCCTCTTTTTCTCCTCCAGCATAGCTTCTTCCTCTCTGACTACTCGGATCAAGTCAGGGTACTCCAGGCTCTTCCCGTCCTGTCTTGTACGTAACGCCAGTGCGATGGGATCCAGTGGTTGAGATCCTCTCATCACCTGTTGGACCCGGGCCTCATCCACCCTCTTCGGGTCAATCCCTTTCTTTAAGATCATCTTGTGCAGTATTTTATCTAGGCGCATCATGAATTCTGATAGCTTCTCTCCTGCCTTCTGATAACAATGCTCTAGTTGGTAGGTGAGTTCAGTGATCTTCTCTGTTCCACCAAACACATTCTGCAGAATGTCTAGATAGTCCTGCGCAGTACAGTCTGTTTTGCTCATCTTGAGGTTGCGTACGGCCTCTAAAGCAGGCCCCTTCAAGCTCTCAGCAATTCTCTGCTTCTTCCTGTGGTCTGGGACTTCCCACTCCTCCAGAGCCTGAGTTGCACCGTCTAACCACTCTTCAAATCCTTCTTCGCCTGAAGGTACAGGTTTCCTTCCTGAAAACATTCTGAGTTTCCGGTATCCTGCTATTTGATAATCCGCCGGGTCTTTCTTGCATTGTGCTATGATTTCCCCTAGAACCGCGCATAATTCTGTGCTGAGGGTGCCCTGTGGCGACCCGGGACTCTCTTCTTTCTTTACATCTTTTAGGTTTGGTGGTACACGTATTAACTTATAAGTTTGTTTATCCACTGTCTCTATGCTTGGCTTCTTGAAGTCTTCTGGGACTCCGTCCTTCCATTTAACCAGTACATATGTCAAAGGAGGTTCTGATCTTACATCCACTATCCATGCCTTCTGTTGTGGGGACAGGGACATCACTAACTGTTTCACTGCATCTTCTTGCCAGATCCCTGGGAGTTCTATAATCACTGCCCCATTTTCATCTACGTTGGCTGCTGCGCACCACTTCACTACTTCTAGTGGGTCCATGCTGGTACTTTTTGGCTGCTATTTGCTGCAACAGGATCCCGGACTCACGAGCCCCCACGTGTAGCGCTACCCCCAATTAAGAGAGCCACTGATTTGATTTCGGGCCCTGCACGCAGTACCGCCAACCCCCGGCAATCTTACTCGACCCACTCTGGCACAGTCAGTCTAGGGTTAAACCCCTATCACTCTCAGGTGTATTATACTTAATAATCTCTAAACAGTCAGACAACACACTGAGGCAAGAATATAAAACATATATATCAGCTTTACTGGTAATGAAGGATTCAAGATATAACATGCAACATATACATGGGCCTGCAGAGCCCTGCATCAATCAATGTACTAAGTGCAGCACAGTAATATGGCGCCGCACAGTGTCCACCACGCGGTGCTATTATAGCGTGTGCTCGCCTATGGCGTAGTAACACAAACTTTGTAAACTCCCCACCTAAGTCAGGCCTGACATGGAATGGAACTAAGTCTCTTTCCCCTAAGGGATGAAGGTTTCTTCACCGGACAGCTTTCGTTGGTGCACTTAAAAGAATAACCATTTGTAATCCACATTGGGTGTTAACTTGAAATAACAGGGCAAAACGGGGGGGGGGGTAGATTCTTCAACTCTGTCCCGCTACCGGACCCCCCAATAAACACTGGTGAGCGAACAGTGGGCCTAGGCAGTCTATAGGCCTGAACACAACTCAGTCTATTGATATGGGCAGGCGATCCCAGCCTGGGACTTCCACCTCCTGTGTGTCGCACACAGCGTCTGCTCCGATCGAGTCCTCGATCCAACTCACGTCCTATCACGACAGGTCAGGATCCACCCAGGCTCCGCAGTATGGTGAAAGGCTCTTCGGACTTCAAGCAAGGCCTCAGGCTTCAGGCCTTGCTTCACAGCCGATCCGCATAGGATGACTTGTCACTTGACGTGCCGTGTCCCAAGAGAGCGAGCTCCGCCTCGCCTCCCACTTAAGTAACCCCTCCCATGAGTCTCTGCGGTGGAACCTCCGCCCTGGGGCCGAGTGGGGTTCTGGGTAACGTAGTCCTGGGGCCCTAGAGAGACCCCGCTACACATATATTATATTATAGTTAGTTTGCTAGTTAGATTTTCTGTCTTTTAGTTACTTTGCTAGTTAGGTATTTTGTCACTTGATTTATTGTTCACTTATATCTTCATGTTTGCTGGTGTTTGGATGTGTTTTGTTTCACTATTAATAAAATAAATTTATTATACACAGTCTAATTTCAGTTACCTAAGTGCAGCTACACAGTGCCTGCTTTCAGTATACCTGACAGTGACCATCTCTCTGCAGATGATGAAGAACCAGACACTGAGGCAACCCCAGAGCCATGTAAATTTAAGGCCAAATCCCCAAAATTTCCTAATCTGCAGACATGTCCAGCAGTCTGGGCATTTCTTAAACAAACAAAAAAAAAAATAAAGAATTTCACGTTCCCAAAGCATATTAAGGAGAATCTATCCCGAGTTCAGCAGAAGGCATTGGCTAATATTACACGTAATGACGAGATTATAGTTAAGCCATCTGATAAGGGTGGGAATGTGGTCGTCATGAATAAGACTCAATATTTAGCAATGTGTAACAAAATTTTAAACAATCAGGAGTGGTAGAAGCTAGATCCCAATACTCATCAATTATCACACAGGCATACCAACAAACCCTTATTGACAAAGACGTACGTGAATACCTTGAAATTAAGTGGCCGGTGACCCCGACTTTCTATTACATACCGAACGTCCACAAAAGCATTGATAACCCCCCTAGGCACCCTATAGTGTCAGGGATAGGTAGCCATACTGAGACTGCCAGTAAATATGTTGACACTCAGTTACGCCCTCATGTTATGGGCTTACCCTCGTATTTGAAAGACACTTTGAAAGACACTTTGGAATTACTTAAGCCGTGTACACACGATCGGTTTTACCGATGAAAACAGTCCGATGGACTTTTCTCATTGGACAAACCGATCGTGTATGGGCCCCATCGGTCTTTTTTCCATCGGTGAGAAAAAATAGAACATATTTTAAATTTATTCAAGGAAAAAAAAACATAGCAAATTCCGATCGTTTGTGTGGAACTCCATCGGACAAAAAACCCACGCATGCTCAGAATCAAGTCGACGCATGCTCAGAAGCATTGAACTTAATTTTTCTCGGCTTGTCGGAGTGTTTTATGTCACAGCGTTTGGGACGGTCGGATTTTTGACTGATGGTGTGTAGGCAAGACTGATGGAAGTCAGCTTCATCGGATTTCCGATGGAAAAATCCATCAGATTAGAATCCATAGGAAAAGCGATAGTGTGTACATGGCTTTAAAGTATTCAAAGGAATCACGGTACCGCCAGGCGCAATTTTAGCAGCCATTGACATTGAGGCGCTATATTCTAGCATTCCTCACAAAAAAGGTATTGAGGTAGTCTCAGGATTCCTTAGGGAACAAGACCACAATAATTGGAAATTATGCCAGTTTGTTACTACATTGCTTGAGCATATCCTGACCACCAACATCTTCCTGTTCAATGGCTCCACTTACCTGCAGGTACAGGGGGTTGTGATGGGGACATCATGTGCCCCATCGTATGCCAACCTGTACCTGGGGGGGTGGGAGAGAGCCCTCTTTTCAGACGACGGCGCCTCGATATACCTCCGCCACATTTTGCTTTGGCAGAGGTATAATCGATGACGTCCTGGTCGTCTGGACTGGTACAGCCAATGAACTCTTTGAATTTATGCTATTTTTATCTGTCAATGAATACAATCCAAAATTTACCATCCAATCAGATACCAGAAGCATCCCGTTTCTAGATTTGCGTCTATTTGTTAATGATAATGGAACCATATACAGCAGTCTCTACAGAAAAGAAACGGCCGGGAATACCATTCTGCATTATTCGAGCTCTCATCCTCGCTCCCTGGTGCGTAGCACTCCTTTTAGTCAATACCTTAGGCTACGCCGTAACTGCACCAGGGAGGAGGACTTCGAACTTGAGGCCAAGGCACTTTATTCACGTCTCATCACTAGGGGGTATAGTAAAAAGGTTCTTAAAAAAGCTTATGGACGAGCTAAACAAAACACACGCGAAACATTGATTTTTAAATCAAAGATTCGTGAATCCAACCCCACCACTAAATTCATCACCACTTTTAGTGCACATCAAGATGTTTTTCGCCAACTCATTGGAAATAACTGGCAATTTCTTTCTGAGGACCCCATTATTTCTAAATATGTGGCAGACAGACCTGAGATCGTCTACAGAAGATCTCGATCCATCAGGGATGGTCTCATACATAGCCACTTTCCCCCCGATGCTCCGCTCCCAGGAGCAACGGGCGGAAACGGGACATATCGTTGTGGCAACTGTGATCCATGACCATGGATCAAAGAAGGCACGGGATGCCTCCTACCACGAGGTGGTTTTCATAAATCCAAGATGTACGCAGATTGTAGTACAATTGGGATTGTATATTTAGCCACGTGCCTTTGTGGCGCATTCTATATCAGAAAGACTAAGCGCCCATTTGCTAAAAGAATACAAGACCACCTTTATTATTTAGATGCAGGACTACTATACACCCCAATCTGCAAGCACATTGGACTAAATCACAGCTACGATCCATCCTATGTGTCATTTTTCGCATTAAAAGTTATTCCTGAACCTGAAAGGGGAGGAGACTTTGACAAAAAGATCCTCCAGCAAGAGGCCAGGTGGATATTTAACCAACAAGCTACTTATCCGCCAGGCCTGAATACTGCATTATCATTTAAACCTTTCTTATAATTTATATTTTTTGCATTGGAGTAGCTACAGTGAGATACAACTATGAGTCACACATATACTATTCATTTCCAATCTATGCCCAATTGGCTGAATATAACTGTTGCATATGCTGGACATACAGCAATTAACTCTCTTTGTTAATTGTCTTACTTTATTCCATCAACTCGGTTATGTACACCCTGGATATAATGTATCTCACAGCTTTACCTATCTTTTTATTTATTTTTGTATTATTTAGACTTTTCTGGTATACTTTATTAATTTCTAATATATGTATATTTTTATTTTTTGTTTTTCACTAATGTATCTATGTGTGTAGGTATTTACTGTATGTTTTCTGCTTTCGTTATGTAACCAATGACCTGCATAATGTATTCATCCAAGGGTGTATATCATGCACGGATGGATGTTTACATTTCTTGATATTGACTTAAACACCAATGAATTGGTTTGCTTTTATGGTAATCAGCATCATGTTGATGTTTTTAATCTATATTGAAACTACCATTCAAATATGAGATCACTATTTATTTGTCTTAAAAGACTATGTCTGTTTGTTTTGATACTTTTTGCGCCGCTGCATGGCGCTAGCTGCCGTTGGACACACAATTCCCTGTGACGTTGATTTTTGTGAGGATGTTCGTGTGTCCCTGGTAAGAGGAGGGAGCTTTCTTTCCCTCCTCACTTCCCGTCCGTGCTCACTGAGCGTGTGATAAATTGCGCCTGCGCCGTATGTCTGATCATCTGACGTATGCGTGCACGATTTAATATTCTCACGTACCTACCTGTTGGATCTGACCTCCACCAGGATAGTCACAGTGGATAGTGGATAGTCACAGTGTGTGTCCTACCGGTACTGGCGCATATGCTAAGCTGTGTATGAATCATCCAACTTTTTCAGACTAGGTGAGCAAGTAGCAGTTTTTACTGCCAACATGTAATAAATACTATGACACAAATAAACTTTTATGTAATACTATTATTGTTTAACCACTTAAGCCCCGGACCATTTGGTAGCTAAAGGACCAGAGGTGAATTCAGAATTTTGCACTGCGCTGCTTTAACTGTAAATTGTGCGGACATGCAATGTTGTACCCAAACTAAATTTGCGTCCTTTTCTTCCCACAAATAGAGCTTTCTTTTAATGGTATTTGATTGCCTCTGTGATTTTTATTTTTTGCGATATAAACGGAAAAAGACCGAAAATTTTGAAAAAAATGATATTTTCTACTTTTTGTTATAAGAAAAATCGAATAAACTCAATTGTAGTCATACATTTAGGCCAAAATGTATTCAGCCACATGTCTTTAGTAAAAAAAATGTCAATAAGCGTATATTTATTGGTTTGTGCAAAAGTTATAGCGTCTACAAACTAGGGTACATTTTCTGGAATTTACACAGCTTTTAATTTATGACTGCCTATCTCATTTCTTGAGGTGCTAAAATGGCAGGGCAGTACAAAACCCCCCCAAATGACCCCATTTTGGAAAGTAGACACCCCAAGAAAATTGCTGAGAGGCATGTTGAGCCCATTGAATATTTTTTTTTTGTCCCAAGTGATTGAATAATGACAAAAAAAAAAAAAATTACAAAAAGTTGTCACTAAATGATATATTGCTCACACATGCCATGGTTATATGTGGAATTGCACCCCAAAATACATTCTGCTGCTTCTCCTGAGTACGGGGATACCACATGTGTGGGACTTTTTAGGAGCCTAGCCACGTACGGGACCCCGGAAACCAAGCACCGCCTTCAGGATTTCTAAGGGCGCAAATTTTTGATTTCACTCCTCACTACCTATCACAGTTTCGAAGGCCATAAAATGCCAAAATAGCACAAAACCCCCCCAAATGACCCCATTTTGGAAAGTAGACACCCCAAGCTATTTACTGAGAGGCATGATTAGTCCATGGAATATTTTATATTTTGCCACAAGTTGCGGGAATATGACAAACTTTATTTTTTTTGCACAAAGTTGTCACTAAATGATATATTGCTCACACATGCCATGGGCATATGTGAAATTACACCCCAAAATACATTCTGCTGCTTCTCCTGAGTACGGGGATACCACATGTGTGGGACTTTTTGGGAGCCTAGTCGCATACGGGACCCCAAAAACCAAGCACCGCCTTCAAGGTTTCTAAGGGCATACATTTTTGATTTCACTCCTCACTACCTATCACTACCTATCACAGTTTTGAAGGCCATAAAATGCTAAGATGGCACAAAACCCCCCCAAATGACCCCATTTTGGAAAGTGGACACCCCAAGCTATTTGCTGAGAGGCATGTTGATTCCATTGAATATTTTTTTTTTGTCCCAAATGATTGAATAATGATAAAAAGAAAAAAAAAAGAAAAAATTTACAAAAAGTTGTCACTAAATTATATATTGCTCACACATGCCATGGTTATATGTGGAATTGCACCCCAAAATACATTCTGCTGCTTCTCCTGAGTACGGGGATACCACATGTGTGGGACTTTTTGGGAGCCTAGCCGGGTACGGGGCCCCAAAAACCAAGCACCGCCTTCAGGATTTCTAAGGGCGTAAATTTTTGATTTCACTCCTCACTACCTATCACAGTTTCGAAGGCCATAAAATGCCAAAATAGCACAAACCCCCCCCCCCATGACCCCATTTTGGAAAGTAGACACCCCAAGCTATTTACTGAGAGGCATGTTCAGTCCATGGAATATTTTATATTTTGCCACAAGTTGCGGGAATATGACAAACTTTGTTTTTTTTGCACAAAGTTGTCACTAAATGATATATTGCTCACACATGCCATGGGCATATGTGAAATTACACCCCAAAATACATTCTGCTGCTTCTCCTGAGTACGGGGATACCACATGTGTGGGACTTTTTGGGAGCCTAGCCGCGTACGGGACCCCAAAAATCAAGCACCGCCTTCAAGGTGTCATGGATATGCATTAATGTCTGTCTGCCATCTTACCTTCCTCCTCATGTGTTCATCTAGAGACCAGACCTCCTTCACCTGGCTTCCTTTATAATCTCCTCCCAGCCTGACTCCACCCCAGGCCCTATCACTGAACACTATATTAACCTGTGCACTGCAAGCCTGCTTTGCTGATCAACGTGTTTGTTAGGCATTGTGTGTTTGGGTTCCTGCCTGCCGTGTGCTACGTCTGTCTCTCTGTTACGCTATTGGCTTGTCCCCGACCATCCCTGTCTGCTCGTGACCCTTGACCTTCGGCTCGTTCCTCGTTATCCTTGTCTGCTTGTGGCCCCTGACCTTCGGCTTGTTATTCGGTTCTCTCTATCGTGTGCTGCTGCTTCCCCTTATCCTACGGGGCGTGAGCTAGGAAACTCCAGGGGCCGCGACCTGGTCCCAGCCTGCAGCGTAACATCCTCACCACTAGAGGCCCTGGAGAAGACCAGCTGGGTCTTAGACTCCGCGCCCTGGGGAATCTTGGCTCTCGCTTCCGTTGGGATCCCGGTTGTGCTCCTCTGGTCCCGCTTTCCACAACCACCCAGTTTCCTATCCACAGAAGCCAGCCATAGGGTTCACTACCTCGCGGTGCACTCCTGTCCCCCTACGGTGTGCATCTGTCACCTGGCCACAGGTGACCCTGACACAAGGTTTCTAAGGGCATAAATTTTTGATTTCACTCCTCACTACCTATCACAGTTTTGAAGGCCATAAAATGCCAAGATAGCACAAAACCCCCCAAAATGACCCCATTTTGGAAAGTAGACACCCCAAGGAAATTGCTGAGAGGCATGTTGAGCCCATTGAATATTTTTTTTTTGTCCCAAGTGATTGAATAATGACAAAAAGAAAAAAAAAGAAAAATGTACAAAAAGTTGTCACTAAATGATATATTGCTCAAACATGCCATGGTTATATGCGGAGTTGCACCCCAAAATACATTTGGCTGCTTCTCCTGAGTACGGGGATACCACATGTGTGGGACTTTTTGAGAGCCTAGCCGCGTACGGGCCCCCGAAAACCAAGCACCGCCTTCAGGATTTCTAAGGGCACAAATTTTTGATTTCACTCCTCACTACCTATCACAGTTTTGAAGGCCATAAAATGCCAAGATAGCCCAAAACCCCCACAAATGACCCCATTTTGGAAAGTAGACACCCCAAGCTATTTGCCGAGAGGCATGGTGAGTATTTTACAGCTCTCATTTGTTTTTGAAAATGAAGAAAGACATATATTTTTTTTTTTCTTTTTTCAATTTTTAAAACTTTGTGACAAAAAGCGAGATCTGCAAAATACTCAACATACCTCTCAGCAAATAGCTTGGGGTGTCTACTTTCCAAAATGGGGTCATTTGGGGGGGTTTTGTGCCATCTGGGCATTCCATGGCCTCCGAAACTGTGATAGGCAGTGAGGAGTGAAATCAAAAATTTACACCCATAGAAATCCTGAAGGCGGTGCTTGGTTTTCGGTGTCCTGTACGCGGCTAGGCTCCCAAAATGTCTCACACATGTGGTATCCACGTACTCAGGAGAAGCAACAGAATGTATTTTGGGGTGCAATTTCACATATAACCATGGCATGTTTGAGCAATATATAATTTAGTGACAACTTTTTGTACATTTTTTTTTTCTTTTTGTCATTATTCAATCACTTGGGACAAAAAAAAAAAATATATTCAATGGGCTCAACATGCCTCTCAGCAAATAGCTTGAGGTGTCTACTTTCCAAAATGGGGTCATTTGGGGGGGTTTTGAACTGTCCTGGCATTTTATGCATAACATTAGGAAGCTTATGTCACACATCATCCACTCTTCTAACCACTTGAAGACAAAGCCCTTTCTGACACTTTTTGTTTACATGAAAACATTTTTTTTTTTGCAAGAAAATTATGTTGAACCCCCAAACATTATATATTTTTTTAAAGCAAAGGCCCTACAGATTAAAATAGTGGGTGTTGCATTTTTTTTTCCACACAGTATTTGCACAGCGATTTTTCAAACGCATTTTTTGGGGGAAAAACACACTTTTTTATTTTTAATGCACTAAAAAACACTATATTGCCCAAATGTTTGATGAAATAAAAAAGATGATCTTAGGCCGAGTACATGGATACCAAACACGACATGCTTTAAAATTGCGCACAAACGCGCAGCGGCGAGAAACTACATTCATTTTTAAAAGCATTTAAAAGCCTTTACAGGTTACCACGTTAGATTTACAGAGGAGGTCTACTGCTAAAATTACTGCCCTCGATCTGACCTTCGCGGTGATACCTCACATGCATGATGCAATTGCTGTTTACATATGACCGACGCTTGCGTTCGCCTTTGCGCAAGAGCAGGGGGGGACAGCGGTGGTTTTTTTTTTATTATTATTTATTTTGCTTTTTTATTTTATTTTTAAACTGTTCCTTCCATGTTTTTTTTTTTTATCATTTTTATTGTTATCTCAGGGAATGTAAATATCCCCTATGATAGCAATAAGTAGTGACAGGTACTCTTTTTTTGAAAAAAAATGGGGGGTTAAACCCTAGATCTTTCCTCTGCCCTCAAAGCATCTGACCACACCAAGATCGGTGTGATAAAATGCTTTCCCAATTTCCCAATGGCGCTGTTTATATCCGGGGGGGGGGGGTTTCCCTCCCACTGCTTGTAAAAGCAGTCTAGAGGCTAATTATCTGCTAGAATTGCTTTTACATGAAAGCCGGCCACTGGCTGAAAAGAATGATACCAAGATGATATCTAAACCTGCAGGCATCATTCTGGTATAAACATTCAAAGTCCAGCAACATACCAGTACGTTGCTGGTCCTTGTTGGACATGTATTGTAATCTTTTTTTTCATGCAGCCTGTTGGCTGAACGAAAAAAAGAGATTGATCGGTGGGTATGCCCACCATTAGAATACCTCCCTTCATCCACCCACTTCTAATGATGGGCATATATGCCGAAGCATGGGGGCATCCTCCCGCAAAAAAGTTATGCCGCGTACACACGGTCTGACTTTTCCACGGGCAAGCCTTCATCGGAATTTCGACCGTATGTACGCGGCATAAAAGGTTATGCCGCGTACACACGGTCTAACTTTTCCACGGGCAAGCCTCCGTCGGAATTTCGACCGTATATACGCGGCATTAGGAGCAAAATCGCTCCTCCGCCCCTGCTGCCCCCATGCTTCGGCATATATGCTCTTTTTTTAACTGTGGTGGTGAAATCACCTCCTACAGCGTTGGAGTCACGGCTTTATGTATCGTGGGAGCAAACGCTGTTGCTGTCAAGATAAATAAATCCGCGATGCAACTGAATGGCGTACCTGCTAAGCAAATGATGGTTAACATTAAAACAAAGTAACATTACAGTACAACAGTAAGACCTTACCATACCATACCTGCAAAGCAAATACCAAAACAAAACCTAGTAAAAAATAAAAAAATTTTTTAACGCAACCTGTGCCTAAAATATATATATGCCGAAGCATGGGGACATCCTCCCGCAAAAAAGTTATGCCGCGTACACACGGTCGGACTTTTCCACGGGCAAGCCTCCGTCGGAATTTCGACCGTATATACGTGGCATTAGGAGCAAAATCGCTCCTCCGCCCCTGCTGCCCCCATGCTTCGGCATATATGCTCTTTTTTTTAACTGTGGTGGTGAAATCACCTCCTACAGCACTGGAGTCACGGCTTTATGTATCGTGGGAGCAAACGCTGTTGCTGTCAAGATAAATAATTCCGCGCTGCAGTTGAATGGCGCACCTGAAAACAAAAAATTACATACCTGAAAAGCAAGCATGATAAAACATTGCAGAATGGAATACAGTAAAAAAGAGCAGAACAATAGAGAGAAAATAGAGAGAGAGAGAGAACAATAAAACGACAACTATTTTTGGTTTTTTTATTTTATATTTTTTTGTGTTTTTGTTTTTTAATTTTTTTTTTTTTCTTTTTTACACTTTTTTTTTAAAACTTTAACAACTGTAATGGTTCGGGTCTCTCAAAATGTAATGGCATCTTGGGAGACCCTGTGTAAGTGTGTCCTAGTCTGTGAAATGCTGTACCCTACGCTAAAACTTCACTTTTGAGTGGTAGCGTTCAAAACATTCACCAAGGCAAAGACCAGGTTTGTCAGGACAGAGTGGACAATAATAACGGGTGTCACGCCTAAATCCGCGCTTGCTACAGACACGACATCTTTTTTGGGGGGGCTCGTTGGGTAGGGGTACTCGGGAGGAGATGCGTATAATGCCTACTGCATTTGGTAGGGGATGGTGAGGTGCAGAACCGCCTGGATACAGGAGTTCTGTGACTATCTCATTCTGGAATTTTAGAAGAGATAACGTCCCGCCTGAAGCTCTGTATAGCACATGAGCATTCAGCAAAGCCAATTGGAATAAGGATAGAGACACTTTTTTGTACCAGCGTCTCGCCTTACGGTCAATTAGATACGGCGCCATCAACTGGTCGTTGAGGTCCACCCCTCCCATATTTTGGTTATATTCGTGGACACAGAGGGGTTTCTCCACAACACCAGTCGCCGTACGAATTTGGACTGTCGTGTCTGCATGAAGGGAGGTAAGAAGGAAAACATTCTTATTGTCCCTCCACTTCATAGCGAGCAAGTTATTACACTTTACGCAGGCTCTCTCCCCCAGCCTAAGACGGGCATCTACAAGCCGCTGGGGAAAGCCCCGGCGATTAGGTCGCACGGTGCCACATGCTCCAATCTGATGATCAAACAAGTGACTAAACAGTGGCACGCTCGTGTAATAATTGTCCACATACAAGTGGTACCCCTTTCCGAATAAGGGTGACACCAAGTTCCACACTATCTTGCCAGCGCTCCCTATGTAATCCGGGCAGTTGACCGGCTCAACCTGACTATCTTTTCCCTCATAAACCATAAAGCTCCATACATAGCCTGTTGCCCTGTCACAGCACTTATAGAGCTTGACCCTGTATCTGGCACGCTTGCTGGGAAGGTACTGCTTGAAAACCAAGCGGCCAGAAAATTTAATCAGGGACTCATCAACGCAGACAGCTTGATCGGGAATAAACAAGGCTGCAAAACGTTCGTTGAAGTGGTTTATGAGGGGCCGAATTTTATAGAGCCGGTCGTATTCAGGGTCCCCACGTGGACGACAAAGTTCATTGTCGTTGAAGTGCATGAACCGCAAAATCTGCTCGTATCGTTTCCTGGGCATGGAGGCAGAGAACACGGGCATGTGGTCAATTGGGTGCGTGGACCAATAAGCACGCAATGACGGGAATTTATGTGTGCCCATGTTGAGGGAAAGGCCCAGAAAGGTCTTAAATTCGGAAACCGTAATTGGTTTCCAATCTTTGGCAATGGAAGGCAACTGGGGATTAGCGGCGATGAATTGACCAGCATATAAATTACTCTGGTCCACAATAGATCTATAGAGATCTTCCGTGAAAAACAGCGAATAATAATCGATTGGCATAAAATCAGCTGTTTCCACCTGAATACCGGGTTGGGCAGTGAATGGGGGAAGTACGGGTTCTGCAGAAGTGGTGGGGACCCAATCAGGATAGGCGAATTCTGCAGGAAGAGCACTATGGGTACGACGGGCCTGCCTTTGTCTTCTTGGTGGCAGCGGGACACTACTTGTGCTTGCCACCTCGCCAGCTTGAACTGCACTTATGGGACTCGCCACGTCACCACGTGATACTGCAGTGCTGGATGTACGCCCAGGCTGTACTAGGCCGCTGGTGCTTGCCAATTCACCAGAAGGAATAGCGGCGCTAGTACTCCTCTGCTCCATGATACGAGAGCCCTGCGGTTCTTGCTCCTCAACAACCTCAGAAGATCGGGATCGGGTACGCCTGACCTTAGCAGGGACCTCAACTTCGTCGTCAGAGCTATCTGACGTGGGGCCGCTGACGTCACTGTCTTCTACGGGAAGATATTCTGAGCCTGAATCTGACAGATACGTGACCTCCTCTTTACTATCTGTCATGCTCAGAATCTCGTAGGCCTCTTTACTAGTGTACCTTCGACTTGCCATTTTGGCCTCTAAATTTAGGGGTACACTAGTAAGATTCACAGGAAAAAAAGCACCCGACTGTCGTCAGCAAATATATCAAACGCTACAAAAAAAACTGTTAGCGGTCGCAGGGATCAGGACTGTCTCTGTGAACGCTGCAGTTATGTGTTTTGTGTTTGGTAAGTGACAGTCATCGATCGATACTGCACTTGGGTGGGCTGGGCTGGGCTGGGCTGGGCGGAGGGGCTAAACGCAGGTGCTAGCAGGTATCTGGGCTGATCACGCTAACACTGCGTTTTTGGGAACCCTAAACCGCTGGGGACGCTAGTATAGATCTGATCAGATACTATACCACTAAGGGAGGTGTATGCTTTGCGCGTGGGTGTTAGCGTTACTGGCACTAACCTAACGGCTGCCTGGGGCGACCCAGACCCTCTCTGGCGCTAAAACCTAATTGATCTCAGCCGCCGGGGGGCGATCAGGGGGTTAAACCTTTATTGGGTTATATACGGCGGGTGCCCTGATGCTATAAAAAGCAAACTAACCAACCAGTGTCACCCGTAACCTTTATATGGTGATCACTGGTGAAAGGGTTAACTAGGGGCAATCAGGGGGTTAAAACCTTTATTAGGTTAAATATGGGGGTACCCGACGCTATATAAAAACCTGACGGGTTACCTAAATAACTAGATAACTAACTGGGTAACCAGTGTCACCAGTGACGCTTATACGGTGATCACTGGTGAAAGGGTTAACTCTAGGGGCAATCAGGGGGTTAAAATAATATATGGGGGTACCTGACGCTCTAAAAACCTGCGGCGAAACTAAAAATAAATAACTGGCTATCTAGGGCACCACCGGCACTAAATACAGCGATCGAAAATACGATCGCTTAGTGACGCTGGCGTTAGGGGGTAAAAGGGTTACCTGGGGGGCGATAAAGGGGTTAAACCTTTATATGGGGGGGTTAGGGGGCTACCCTGGACCTAAAGGGGCCTAAACCTAACTGCCCTGCAACTTTTTACTATCACAGATGACACTAAATGCAGTGATCAGTAAAATAAATGATCACTGCAATCAGTGACACTGTGATTGGGGGCTGGGGGTGACCTGGGGGGTGATCTGGGGGTGACTGGGGGGTGAAATGTGTGCCTATGTGTACCTAAGTGTCAGTGGACTGTTGGTGCACTAACCTGCTTCTTCTCTCCTCCGCGCCGGAATCGAAAAGACCGCCGCGAGGGAGATGACATCACTTCCTCCTGCCTGTGTTTACATCACATGGCGGAGGAAGCATTTTCATTGGTTGGGAGCGATCGCGAGGGGGTGGCCGAAATCGAATGGTCACCCCCTCATCTCTGATCGCTCCCCAACGATTAACGGCCGCTCACTGTATAGGAGGGGGGTCCGATCGGACCCCCCAACTGTACAAAGGCGATCATGTACACTCTACGTGATTGTGCCTGTCGGTGCCATTCTGCCGACGTATATATACAGTGAGCAGTCGTTAAGTGGTTAAACTACTGTTTGATACTAATGAAATTTTTTCATGTCCTGTACAGACCAGGTGAAACTTAAGATGAGTGCAAGGCCCTGATGAAGCACAACTGTGTGAAACATGTTGGCTATCTGCACAACGAAGTATCTTGTTTCAAACATTCCATGGTCTATGTAAACTAATAAATATGTTTTAATAATGTTATTAATAAATTTATACTTTTCTAAACTAATCTTGTCTAGTGTGCTCACCTTACAAACAGAACTGGTGTCTCCTATTAAAATCCCATTATTTTGAGAGAGCTCTGTCTCTCTTCCTTCTTTTCTTTTATTGTCTACTTGGGACTGGGAGACTTGATTGTCTGTTTCTGGAAACCATCCAACTTTTCCATACATAACCACTTCTGTAGTTTTCCTGCCAAACTTCTGGATCTGTAAGATCTGGGCACAGCACTGTGTTGCCAAATTTATAAGGCCTCATTTACACCTGTGAATGGGGCCATTTGCATTTAGCTGTGGGAGCCCCAGCAGGGTTTCCCTGGCATTAGCTGCAGGCGGGAAGTGCCACTAAAAGCCATGGGAATGATTACCTGCGAAAAAAGACTATCTGCTTCCAGGGCTGACCATTCGTAGGTAGTTACTGCATGAGCAGTTACATATGATCATCTGTCAACAGCTGCTTCCCCTGCTGGATCTCTTGCCGCTAATTGCAAATGGCCTTATTTGCAGGTTTGAAAGGTGCCTAAAGCAGTAAATGTGACATTCTTGAAACATTTACTGGAAGTGAATCAATCACTGATACACATAAACAAGCATTCATTACTTAAAAAATATGCTCCATTTTCACAGCTGAGCTGTAGCAGGTCCTAGTTGAGTTGGGCAATATAGCCACAGCAAGGCAAATGCAGCTAAAAGCAGAGCAAGTATTTCTGTTGTGCACTAAAAAATATTCACAAACAGTACCTACTATGCTTTTGTCATGCCTCTAAAAGTAACTTAAAGTGATACTAAAGTCTTGTTTTTTTTTATTATTTAAAAATACCAAACATGTTATACTTTCCTGCTCTGTGCAGTGGTTTTGCACAGAGCAGCTCCGATCCTCCTCTTCTTGGGTTCCTCGCCAGCGCTCTTGGCCCCTCCCTCCTGCTGAGTGCCCCCACAGCAATCAGCTTGCTATAGGGACACCCAAGCCAAGCTGCTGCTATGTGTGTCCATTCAAACCCCACCCACTCTCTCCTCTGATTGGCTTACTGACTTTGATTGACAATTGCGCTGACTGTGTGTCTCGGCCAATCAGAAGAGAGAGAGAGTCACCGGCAGCCGAGTCTCTCGTCCATCATCACTGGATCAAGTATTAGGGGAGCTGAGGGGGCTGCTGCACACAGAAGGTTTTTTATATTAATGCATAGAATTCTCACTTAAAACAAGCACTTCTAAACAAGCAGATCTAGCACTTTTTAACATTTAAAAAAAAAAAAAGTATATTTTTTATAATTTAACCCCTTTCATACTGGGCACTTTCACCACCTTTCTGCCCAGGTCAATTTTCATCTTTCAGTGCTGTCACACTTTGAATGACAATTGCACGGTCATGCAACCCTGTACGCAAATTCAATTTTTTGTAATTTTTTGAGACAGATAGAGCTTTCATTTGGTGGTATTTAATCACCACAGGGTTTTTTTATTTTTTGCTAAAAAAACTAAAGAAAAACAAAAATTTAGAAAAAAAAGTTTTTCTTAGCTTCGATTAAAAAAATTTGCATTTAAAGAATTTTTCTCCTTCACTGATGTTCGCTTATGAGGCTGCACTGATGATCACTGATGAGGTGGCACTGATGGGTACTGATGAGACTGCACTGATAGGCGGCACTAATAGGTGGCATTAATGGGCGATGATAGGCGGCACTGATAGGACTGCACTGATAATCAGTGCCCTGATTATGAGTGTAAATGTGCCCTGTCAGAATTGCTGATTACTGGCTCTCCTTTTCTCACACTGAGTAAAGGAGTGCCGATAACTGGCAAGTTTGTTTACATGTGATCAACTGCGATTGGACACAGCTGATCACATGGTAAAGGGTTGCTGTGATTGACCCTTTATGTGTGCTGGATGCATGCTGTAAGGGATGTGGTTCTGGGAGGATGTCCATGGATGCCCCCCCAGAACTAATCGTCAGCACTGTAGCCATCTTTTGGCTATAGCGCATTCGGGAAGCAGTTAAAGACTATAGGATGATCTTGTAGACTTCTCCTTTCACAAACCATGCCTCATAAGTTAGTAATACATGTAATCTTGGATTTACAGCATAAGGATTCTGCATCATACTATAAACTGTGCAGTGATGAAAGAAATGATTAATTCAAGTAATTTTAATGGAAAAGTTTAATGGAAACAAGACGATGATATAGCAAAGACCTGGACATCATCCATCAGACTTCTGTCTGGCAATTTGTCAAATATTTTAATATTTACTGCCGATTCTAAGACCTCAAAATTTGGATGGAATAATGGCTCTATATTAATGTTGTAAATCTTATTTAGAACACTATTTTTTCAGAAATAAAAATCTATTATAATAAACAGTATTAATCATCTAAGGCCCCATGCACACGAGACGCAGATGCAAACTCTGCTGAACACACGTGTAGCGATACCTCCAACTAAGAAGGCCGCAGATTTAGTTGGGCCCTGAAGACAGCTCCGCCAACCCCGGGCAATATGCTCAACCCCCTACTGGCACAGCTAGTAAGGGGAGATAGGACCGCGTGACCGCAACTCTAGGTGACGCAGTCCTATGGCAAACACACACAGTGATATACTTTAAAACTTCTATTAAAGTAAGTGAAACTGACACCAATGTACTTGACCCAGATATTTTACTGAGGCTAATGGGCAAGTAATAAACAACAGTATAACAAGTTGCAGATCCCTGCAATAAACAGTAATAAAGATAAACAGAGTAATCAGAATAATTAAGTATTGCTGTGCAACTCTAGCGCTGCCCTTTTACAGCTACTTCCCCTCAGGGGTAGACTAACACCCAGCAATGTCTACCTATGCAGTCAGGCCTGACTGATCTAAATGGAAGTTCAGTGAAACAATATTCGCTAGCAATCTTTCGGTGGTGCACTTGAAGAACAACTTTGTAATCCCAACGAATAGTAAAGATAAAGTATCTGTCTTTAAACAGCTCTCACCACCCGGACAAGTCCAAGTCCGTTTCCTCCATCAATTCGTCTAGGAACAGGAATCCACCGACATCCAAGTCTTCAATCCTTCTGGTGTACTGCAGCAAGGATGAGAAGATGTCTCTAAGGTTCTGCTAGGCTGGCAGAGGGGCTCTTTGGAAAGGAGCACAAGGCCCAGGCTTCAGGCCTTGTGCACACAGCAGTTCAGCACAGAGATCCTCTTGCTAGGAGAGGGGTGTCCAAAGAGAGCGAACAAACTCCACCCCCCCTTTATAAAGTCTGCCCCAGCAGTCTCTGTTCCGGAGCAATGTACCCTGGGTGCTGCAAGATGTACTGGGAGATGTAGTCTCTCTCTCTCCCCTGCTTTCACTTCCAGTAATGTCTCTTTACTTCCTCCCGACTCACCTCTCACCTGGAACTTCTTGTCTCTCTGTCTTAAAGGGGAATACCCCGCTACACACTCCCCCCACTTTGAATCTTTGGTCCCCAAAGACATTTTTTAGGTCTGCAAAACATTCTAGATTCAATGCGGTTGCATAGGGTTGACAGAGGAGCCTCCCACCAATCATCATAAGATGGGGAGCTGTCCTGTCTACAGGTCACTTCAGTGGGGGCGACCTGTCTAGCTGTGCCAGAGAGTGAGCTGGGGTTGCCCTCCACCAAATGGACCGTGGAGGGATCCGGATTCTCAGCATTCCTCCTAGCAGTAACTACAGAGTCTTCTGAGCTGTTCCCCATTTGTGGGTAGGTCAGCTTCTTAGGAGGCCGGATGACTCTTCGAGCCCTTTGCTCTCTTGGGATTTCTGGCTCTGGCGCCACAGGCTCCTCTTCCTCTGAACAACCATCATGGGCATCTTCCCAGTATTCTGCTGAAGGACTAGAAGGGATGAACTCTGTGGCTTCTGGGTTCAGTGTTTCATCTGTGGTGTCTTCAGTGGTTGGAAGATCTATGTTAGAAGTTCCTGGAGTTGGGGAAGGCCACAGCCAATCAAGTTCTCCCTCCTCACTTCCACTAAGTTGAGAGGCCTCTCCATCTTCAGCTCGGGAGGTCTGCGACCGAGTGTTCGGCCTAGGAGTATCCAGGATAGAGGCCGGTTCAAGGGAGTCTCCCACGGGAGGTATTCTAACTGCCTCAGCAAGTGGGAGAAGGTGGTTTCGATGTCACGTCTTCAGTGGGCCTACCTTTCCTTCTGGCTTCAACGTATAGACAGGTAGGCCTGGCAACTTCCTGCAGATGACATAGGGTTCAGATCTCCATCTGTCTGCAAGTTTGTGCTTTCCAGGGACCCCCAGATTGCGTAACAGTACTCGATCCCCGGGCTGTAGGTCTTGTACCCGAACCTTCAAGTCGAAGTTTCTTTTATTTCGAGCTCCCCTTTGATCTGAGGCCGCTTGAGCATGTTCATAGGCTACTTTCAGGCTGTGTCTGAGCCTGTCCACATATCCTTTGTGGGATGTGGCTGAGGAATGGTCCAGAGAGGTGCCAAAGGCCAAGTCCACCGGTAGTCTCGCTTCTCTCCCAAACATGAGTCGATATGGGGAGTAGCCTGTAGCATCACTGATGGTGCAGTTGTAAGCATGTACTATGGCTGCTATGTGTTGGCTCCAATGTTGCTTTTTCTCGCTTTCCAGAGTCCCCAACATGTTGAGCAAGGTTCGGTTAAACCTTTCCGGCTGAGCATCTCCCTGTGGATGGTAAGGTGTAGTTCGAGTCTTCTTAATTCCCAAAGAATCCAGGAGCTTCCGGATCAGTTTACTCTCAAAGTCCCTCCCTTGATCTGAATGGAGTCGCTGTGGCAGCCCATAATGGACAAAGTACTTCTCCATAAGTACCTTGGCTACGGTGGAGGCCTTCTGGTCTTTGGTGGGGAAAGCCTGGGCATACCTGGTGAAATGGTCGGTTATCAGCAGAACATTTCCTAGTCCACTCAGGTCGGGTTCGAGGCAGAGAAAATCAATGCATACCAGATCCATTGGGCCTTGACTCTGTAGATGGCCCATTGGGGCAGCTTGATGGGGTAAAGTCTTCCTCTGGACGCACCGTGCACATGAGTGTCAGTACTCTTCTATCTCTGCCCTCATGCAGGGCCAATAGAACTGACTTCTGACAAGTTGAAAGGTCCTTTCAGCCCCTAGGTGGCCATGGTTGTCATGCAGGGCAATCAGAACAGTCTCTCGATATTTCTCTGGGAGGAACAGTTGCCACTTATCTTCTGAGTCATCAGAGGGGCCCCTTCGGTAGACCACTCCCTGATGTAACTGCAACCTGTCCCACTCTTTCCTCAGCAGGCGAGCTTCTTTTGAAGGTTGACGCATGAGTCTGTTTGGATCCTGATTCTCCAGGGCCTCCAGGATCAATCTCCCCATGGGGTCTTCCAATTGGTCACACCTCAACTCCTTCTTGGACAGTCTTGGCAGGTTGTCCTCTCCCAGTTGAGCTACTCCACAGTAGTGTTTGGGGACTCCCACCATGGTAACTCCTATCTCCTCTGCTCTGGAACCTCCTCGAGCTTGGAATTCAGCTCCTTGACAAAGGGCCCGCACCCCGTCCGGTGCCACTTGGGTCCAATCTTCTACGTCACTGGTGAGAGAATGAGATCTCCTGGACAGAGCGTCTGCATCTCGATTCCCAGTCCCTGGCCTATACTTTAGGCTGAAGTTGAATCCAGAAAGTGCGGCCAGCCACCTGTGTCCAGTGGCGTCCAGCTTGGCCGTGGTGAAAAGATAGGTAAGGGGGTTGTTATCGGTCTTCACAGTGAACTCCGCCCCATACAGGTAGTCTTTAAGCTTGTCTACTACCGCCCACTTAAGGGCCAGGAACTCCAGCTTGTGAGTGGGGTAGTTCTTCTCAGAGGGGGTCAGGCTCCTGCTCACGTAGGCAACAGGCCGCAGTTGTTCCTCGTGTTCTTGGTAAAGTACTCCTCCCAGACCGTCATGACTAGCATCTACGTGTAGTTCATAGGGCTTGGTTGGGTCTGCATAGGCCAAGACTGGGGCAGTGGTTAGGCTCTCCTTTAATGCCTGGAAGGCCTCTTCACACTTCTGGTTCCACTGATCTCTGACTGACTCTCCCGGCTTCCTGGGCCCTGAGTCGTCCTCTTCCCCCTCGGTCTTGAGTAGTTCATTCAATGGCCTGGCAATTCGGGCGAATCCTTCCACAAACCTCCTGTAATAGGAGCAGAACCCCAAGAAGGATCTGAGTTCGGTTACTGTGGTGGGTCGTGGCCAGGAGGTAACTGCCTCCAATTTCTCAGGGTCTGTGGCCACCCCTTCTTCAGACACTATGTGCCCCAGATAGTTCACAGAAGACTGATAGAACCGACACTTCTCAGGCGAAAGCTTGAGTCCTTCCTCACTGAGTCTTCTCAACACTTTTTCCAGCCTCCTTTCGTGTTCTTCCAAGGTTCTCCCAAAGACAATGACATCGTCCAGGTATACAAGGACTTCAATAAGGTTCATGTCTCCTACAGTCTTCTCCATGAGACGTTTGAAAGTCGCTGGGGCTCCAGACAGACCTTGGGGCATCCGGTTGAATTCAAAGAACCCTACTGGGGTTATGAAGGCTGTCTTCTCCCTGTCTTCTGGGTGCATAGGAATCTGATAGTACCCGCTCTTGAGATCCATAACGCTGAACCATTTAGCTCCAGACAAGCTCTGTAGGGCATCCTCTATCCTCGGAGTGGTGTATTGGTCAGGTATGGTTCTCCTGTTGAGAGTCCTGTAGTCGATACAGAGCCTCAATGATCCATTCTTCTTTCTGACCACCACGATGGGAGAGGCATAGGGGCTTCTGGACTCCCGTATCACACCAGTCCTCTTGAGTTCTGCAAGTTGTTCCCTTAGATCCTCTAGATCTGCTAGGGGGACCCGCCTGACCCTCTCTCGGAAGGGCTTGTCTTCCTGGAGGCGGATCTGATGGGTGGCACTCCTTGCACACCCCACATCGAACTCATCCTTAGAGAAGATCTTCTCCCATCTATTCAACTGGGCCTTGGCTCTCTCCTTCCAAGCTCCTGGCAGATTCGGGTTTTCCATGGACAGCTTCTCCCAAGCATCTCCTCCTTCACCTGTCCTCTTCACTTCTGACAGGGTAACAGGGGCCGCAGGGCTCACCTGGCCTAGCAGCATTCTGGCTGGGATTTCCATGGGGTCTCTGGTAGTGTTCCTAACACTCACTGGAACTCTACAATGGGCCTTCTTCAGGACCTTCAGCGGAATCACTTCCGGTATCACTTCCAGACCTGAGGACTCACCCCTTGGGTCTGACTCCAGCACGACAAAGGGACCAGGCTGCTCCCAAGTAAGCTTCACAGTGGCTCTGAGACAGGTTACTTTGCCGGGCTGCAACACTACCCCTTCTCTTCCAAGTCTCCACACCTTCCCTATCCCTTCTCCAGGGGTCTCCTGCTCTTGGACCAGCCGTTGGTAGGCCGTCTTCAGCATGGGATGGATCTTGGTGGCTGTTCGCCCCTCTTCTTTTACTAGAGGGGTCAGGAGTCTTCGGACCAGGTCCGTGTTCGTCCCTATTATAAGGGAATTCTTGTTGGCTCCAGGTGGCCTAGGGCACACGACTGCCAGGGTGTCAAACACTTCGGCCTTCCCAGCCACGGATGGGTCAAAGGTCATCTTGATGGGAAGATAGCCGTCGTAAGGGAAACTCTGGGTTCCAATTCCCCATATTTCCAGCTCTTCTATCTTCTGGATAGACAGATGACTCAAGTGCCTATCGTAGAAGTCCCGGTATAGTAGGGTCACTTGTGCCCCGGTATCCAAGAGGGCCCTGGTGTAGACTCCCTCCACTTGAATGGGCACTATAGGGGATGGGCCCATCAGCTTCTCCGGATATGGCCCGGCAGGGGTCGCCTTCTTCAGACCTTTTCCTTTTGGACTCTCTCTTGTCCTATTCCCTTTGGACTTGAACCTTTCTTGAGCCTGGTATGCATTGACTTCCCCCCTTTTTATGGGTGTAGGAACCCGCTGAGGGATACTGTTATTTTTCTTAGGTGTGCACCCCCTCTGGGGAGTGCTGTGTCTCTTCTGAGGTGTTCTATTTTCTCTCTTCTTCTGTTTTTCATTCAGTTTGGAGCTCACTGAAAATGATGGGCACCCGGTTGACTCCTTCACCGGGGCCCTCTGAAGTTTTCCGCCGGCTGGCGGTTATTTATCTTTTTCTTCCTGGGACTGGAACATATGTTTGCAAAATGACCAATCCCTCCGCAGTTGTAACAAATCACCTCTTCTTCACGATCCTGTAGAGAAGTGGGCGCTGAGGTATTCGGGAACAACTCCTTTCTTGGACTTTTCTTTTCTGGTTTCCTTTGATCTTTCTCCATCAAAGAGGTCAGTATCTCCAACACTTGGGACATCTGCGATTTCAGGGTGTCCACTTCTGCATCTCTTTCGGGGGTCATGGCCGGGCTGACCATCACCACCAGAGGTTTGGTTGGCTCGACTGGCTGTTCCCTCTTTTTCTCCTCCCACATGGCCTCTTCCTCTCTGACCATTCGAATGAGGTCGGGGTATTCCAGGTTCTTCCCGTCCTGTCGGGTGCGCAGCGCCAATGCAATAGGATCCAGGGGCTGAGCTCCCCTCAATACCTGCTGAGCCCGGGCCTCGTCTACCTTCCCTGGGTCGATCCCCTTCTTCAGAATAATTCTATGCAAGATCTTGTCTAGACGTCCCATATATTCTGACAGTTTCTCTCCTGTTTTCTGGTAGCAGTGCTCCAGCTGATAGGTGAGCTCGGTAACTTTTTCTGTCCCACCGAACACATTCTGCAAGATGTCCAAGTAGTCCTGTGCAGTACAGTCTTTCCTGCTCATCTTCAGGTTGCGTATGGCATCCAGAGCAGGCCCCTTCAAACTTTCAGCAATTCGCTGTTTCTTGCTGCGTTCTGGAACTTCCCATTCCTCTAAGGCCTGAGTGGTGCCATCTAGCCACTGCTCAAATCCTTCTTCCCCTGAGGGCACAGGTTTTCTCCCTGAGAATATCCGGAGCTTTCTGTACCCCGACATTGGGTAATCTGTGGGATTCTTCTTGCACTGGGCCACAATCTCTCCCAGTACAGCGCATAGTTCTGTGCTGAGGGTGGCCGGTGATGATCTGGGACTCTCTGTATCCTCCTGCTCTTGTGCCTTAGGGGATGGTGGGGGAGGTATCTGTGGAGATGATGACTTTCTTATTTGGAACCGATCTCCCTTATGTGGCAGCGCATGTGTCAGATGGTAGGTCTGCCCATCCATAGCTTGTATGCTCTGGCTTTTAAAATGCTCTGGAATTTCGTCTTTCCACTCTATTAATGCGTATGTACACAAAGCATGTGGTCTCACATCCATCACCCATGATTTCTGGCATGGTGATAGGGATGTCATTAACTGCTTTATCGCATCTCTTTGCCAGATCCCCGGAAGTTCAATAACTGCCGCCGCGGCCGGATCTGCGCCAGCCATTGTGTACCACTGTCCTACTTCTAGTGGGTCCATGCCGGTCTTTTGGCGTGTTCGCTTGCTGTATCAGGATCCCGGACGAGAACCCCCACGTGTAGCGATACCTCCAACTAAGAAGGCCGCAGATTTAGTTGGGCCCTGAAGACAGCTCCGCCAACCCCCGGCAATATGCTCAACCCCCTACTGGCACAGCTAGTAAGGGGAGATAGGACCGCGTGACCGCAACTCTAGGTGACGCAGTCCTATGGCAAACACACACAGTGATATACTTTAAAACTTCTATTAAAGTAAGTGAAACTGACACCAATGTACTTGACCCAGATATTTTACTGAGGCTAATGGGCAAGTAATAAACAACAGTATAACAAGTTGCAGATCCCTGCAATAAACAGTAATAAAGATAAACAGAGTAATCAGAATAATTAAGTATTGCTGTGCAACTCTAGCGCTGCCCTTTTACAGCTACTTCCCCTCAGGGGTAGACTAACACCCAGCAATGTCTACCTATGCAGTCAGGCCTGACTGATCTAAATGGAAGTTCAGTGAAACAATATTCGCTAGCAATCTTTCGGTGGTGCACTTGAAGAACAACTTTGTAATCCCAACGAATAGTAAAGATAAAGTATCTGTCTTTAAACAGCTCTCACCACCCGGACAAGTCCAAGTCCGTTTCCTCCATCAATTCGTCTGGGAACAGGAATCCACCGACATCCAAGTCTTCAATCCTTCTGGTGTACTGCAGCAAGGATGAGAAGATGTCTCTAAGGTTCTGCTAGGCTGGCAGAGGGGCTCTTTGGAAAGGAGCACAAGGCCCAGGCTTCAGGCCTTGTGCACACAGCAGTTCAGCACAGAGATCCTCTTGCTAGGAGAGGGGTGTCCAAAGAGAGCGAACAAACTCCACCCCCCCCCTTTATAAAGTCTGCCCCAGCAGTCTCTGTTCCGGAGCAATGTACCCTGGGTGCTGCAAGATGTACTGGGAGATGTAGTCTCTCTCTCTCCTCTGCTTTCACTTCCAGTAATGTCTCTTTACTTCCTCCCGACTCACCTCTCACCTGGAACTTCTTGTCTCTCTGTCTTAAAGGGGAATACCCTGCTACACACGTTTTTAAACGCTGAAACCGGCGTTTAAAAACGCACGTTTTGCCGCGTTTGCGGCCGCGTTTAGCGGCGTTTTACCGCGTTTGCGTTTATAAGCGTTTCATCATAAACCCTCCCTGTGCTCAAAAAACTGTAAATTTTAACCATTTCAGCAAGTTTGTGAGACCAGAGTGAGTAGCAGCAGCTGAGAGAGCAGCAGTGTACTTGTATATAGCGTATCACTTGCCACATCACCTGCCACAAGTTGTGAATTGTCCACTTGCCACGTCACCTGCCACGTCACCTGGCCAAGTCACCTGCCACAAGTTGTGGATTGTCCACTTGCCACGTCACCTGGCCACGTCACCTGGCCATGTTACCTGCCACGTCACCTGGCCATGTCACTTGCCACAAGTTGTGAATTGTCCACTTGCCACGTCACCTGCCACGTCACCTGGCCACGTCACATGCCACGTCACCTGGCCATGTCACCTGCCACAAGTTGTGGATTGTCCACTGGCCACGTCACCTGGCCACGTCACCTGCCACAAGTTGTGGATTGTCCACTGGCCACGTCAACTGGCCACGTCACCTGCCACAAGTTGTGGATTGTCCACTTGCCATGTCACCTGCCACAAGTTGCGGATTGTCCACTGGCCACGTCACCTGCCACAAGTTGTGGATTGTCCACTGGCCACGTCACCTGGCCACGTCACCTGACACAAGTTGTTGATTGTCCACTTGCCACGTTACCTGCCAGAAGCTGTGGATTGTCCACAATGCAATGCAAGCAATTACAGTTTTCTTTTATATTTTTTAATAGTTTTTCATCATTTGCCATAATTTTTGAGATTTCTAATGTTAAAAAATAGGTCACCTTTAAAAACGCTTATAAACGCAAACGCGGCAAAACGCCGGTACTGCGTTTAGCGGCGTTTAGCGTCTAAAACGTGGAAAACTTTTGCGTCTGAACCCATTTTTTTGCTTCTGGAAAAACGAGGTTAAACGCAACTGCTTGTAAACGCCAAAAAACGAGAGTGTGTGCATGGACACATAGGATAACATTAAATGGGTTCAGGGGCAGTTGAAAAAAGCATCCAACTGCCTCTGAACGCGCGTTCAACAGCAAATAACAGCATCTCGTGTGCATGGGGCCTAACACAGGTGTTCCTTTACAACAAAGTAATATTATATTGATTCTGTGCAACAAAAACAATCTAACATACACAGTGTTGGATACATATGACAGCTCTTGGTTGCTGTAAGCTGGCCATAGATGATTTTTCTTTTTCATTCAGCCAGGGGGCTGAACAAACAAAAATGAACAGATTCCTGCTCCCGGTAGATAAAGAAATGTGACCCCCCTCCCCACTGGGACATTGTATTCTGACAGCTGGACACTCTGTTTTCTATCATTCCCATTTGACAGAAGCTGATCTAATGATCATTTTCTGTTGAACATGAAAAACTACACATGAAAAACTACACATGGATCAAAATTCAGCCAGTCGCTGCTGAACCGGCCACATTTTGATCCATCTAAGGCCAGCTTCAGTTTCCGGAGAACAGTTGCCAGGCCTGAGTGCTATCTCCTGCTTTACATAGATACATAATTAGTCTGGTTGAAAAAAAGATCTAGTTCAACCATTATAAAAAAACACACATACACACACACACACGTAGAAAACCTTCATATACCCAATCTCATAAGCACAGTTGATCCAGAGGAAGGCAAAAAAAAATCCAATTTGCTCCAGTAGGGGAAAAAAATCCCTCTCGAATCCCCAGAAGGTAATTGAATTTTCCCTGAATCAACCACCCCAGGTGTTATTACCTTTAAATATTAGTATACAGTTATATTTTGTGCATTTAGTCAAGAATTTATGCGGTTTTTAAAACTAAAAACTAAAAAAGAGAGGGAGCCATGCTGTACCCTGCACCACCAGAGAGGGAGCCATGTTGTTCCCGTACCACTAGAGAGAGGGCCACGCTGTAACCGCACCACCAGAGAGGGAGCCACGCTGTAACCGCACCACCAGAGAGGGAGCCACGCTATAACCGCACCACCAGAGAAGGAGCCACGCTGTAAACTCACCACCAGAGAGGGAGCCACGCTGTAACCTCACCACCAGAGAGGGAGCCATGCTGTAACCTCACCACCAGAGAGGGAGCCACGCTGTAACTGCACCACCAGAGAGAGAGAGTCACGTTGTACCCGCACCACCAGAGAGAGAGTCACGTTGTACCCGCACCACCAGAGGGAGAAAGACCGAGCCACTGCCAGGGTACAGACATGCTACACTACTGACTAGAGTCACCCCAGGCAATCCAGAGTGAGCGAATGTCCAGCCAGAGGGATCACTGTTGCGGTTTCGCTGGGTCTGGTAAGTGGGCCTGTTGACCATTATCTATTACTGTTCCCAGGGACTGAGCTATTAGGAACTGCCTAACCTTCTATCCTCTAAGCCTTATTGACCGCCACAACATCCCTTTCTGTCTCCTTCCCACAGCGTCCCTCTGTCCTCCTTCCCACGGCGTCCCTCTGTCCTCCTTCCCACGGCGTCCCTCTGTCCTCCTTCTCACGGCGTCCCTCTGTCCCCCTTCCCACGGCGTCCCTCTGTCCTTCTTCCCATGGCGTCCCTCTGTCCTCCTTTCCTCTGTTTTCCTCCCATGAAGATGAGAGGGCGGGCCTTAAAAAGGAAGGGGTATGGCCTTGACAGGAAGAGGTGGGTCATATTTAAATTAGGGGGTGCGCGAGTTTAGTCAGGCCTAGGGCAGCACAAAACCTAAATACACCACTGAGTGCAAGGGGCGTTTTCTAAAACCAGTGGGCCTGTGTGCAAGATTATAAAATGGCCCCCTGACTTGTGACAAAATGCAGCATGTGCAGAGCACCCCATCAAAAAGAGGGCAAGTTTCTAATTGCACTAAATATTGGATGTGTATTAAAGAGATGTGGTTAAATAGAATCTGAGTTGACTTAGATAGTATATAATGAGGCAGTGTTGAATAGGGAATATCCAGCACAGTATCTGTGGAGGTACATTGGAGAGGCCAAGGTCCAAGATTAGATATTGGTCACCTGTTCAGGGGTCAGTAGTAAGTGACTTACTTACTACTGACCCGCCCCCCAGTATGAACAAACACAGATATTTAGACTGCTGGAGCTGCCTATGCGAAGTGCAGCTGCAGTGGAGACAATGGTGGGGAAAATAATGGTGTTTCTCAACACTTGTTGTACTGCATGAGGGCTTAGTGGCCCTACCCCCCTTGGGGCCTGTGTGCCCACATACATTGCACCCATGAAGGATATGGGGAAGCCGCCCCTGCCAGAAGAACACTAGCTAGCGGGTATAACAGCCCCATGAAATAATAATGTAAAATGCAACAAGTTGGTTGTACCTGAGTTGATCCAACTTGGGTACATTCAGCCTGCCCATACATAGTTTTGAATCTCTATGATTCTCTCAATGATTCCAACCGTGTACCATATGGCCGGCTTTAAAGCAGTAGTAAACCACAGCCTTTATTTTTTTTTCCTTTAACCTGCAAGGTAAAAGGCATAATGTGGTAGTATGCATCGCATTCTAGCACATTATGAAATGCTTACCTTAGAACGAAGCGCTGAGTTGTCACCGCTGACAGGGCTTCCATCTTTACCCAGTCTTCCTTTCCGGTTCGGGTCCTCCGGCCTTCTGATTGCCTGCGCCGCAATGATGTCACTCCAGCACATGCGCGCGGGAGTCACGAAACGCGGCACAGGGCTCTGAAGGGATGGCACAGTATGCCATCTCTTCAGAGTGCATGCGCCAGTGACATCACCAGCTGCATGCAGTGTAAATATCTCCTAAACTGTGCAGGGTTAGGAGATATTCACTGTACCCACAGGTAAGCCTTATTATAGGCTTACCTGTAGGTGCAAGTTCATAAACAGGGTTTACCTCTACTTCAGTGTTTGCATAGGATTGTTGGTCTGCAGCTCAAGGGTTGGAGGCAATTGAAAACCTGATCTGATTATGGGTAACCTAACCACACCCAGGAACTCAGTTGATTTGGAGTGTGGGCAAGCTTCTCATGGAAAGCTCCTTTCCCCTCACTCATCTGCAACTGGTAGCTGGCACTAAAGAAAGTGTATTCTCCCCTGTGACTGTTCTACACAGAAATTGCAAGCCCTGCAGTCATCTACCTACAGAAAACAAGAACCACCAGTAGTAAACTTTACACACCAAGGGAACTTGCAGCCTTAGAAGATGCAGAGCATTGACTATAGTAAGCTGTGATTTTACTGTCATGCAATGTTTAGCGGATATATGCTGACATCTAGTGGTATTTTCAATAACTACAACTGTCGGACCAGAAAAGTTTATAAATGATCTTTTAAAATTTAAATGAATATATAGTGCCTTGAAAAAGTATTCATACCCCTTGAAATTTTTCACATTTTGTCATGTTACAACCAAAAATTTAAATGTATTTTATTGGGATTTTATGTGATAGACCGACAGACAAAGTGGCACATAATTGTGAAGTGGAAGGAAAATTATAAATGGTTTTCAACATTTTTTACAAATAAATATGTGAAAAGTGTGGCGTGCATTTGTATTCAGCCCCCCCCCGATTCAATACTTTGTAGAACCACCTTTCACTGCAATTACAGCTGCAAGTCTTTTTGGGGATGTCTCTACCAGCTTTGCACATCTAGAGAGAGACATTTTTGCCCATTCTTTGCACAATAGCTTAAAAGAGAAGTATGTTTTTTTTTTGCTATTTATACTTACCCCGGTGGATGGAGCATCAGGCTGATGCTGCAGCTGTCCCCCGGCGTCTGTGCACTGAGAACCGAGCCACCGAACACCGCTGTTGGCTCGGTTCTCACTCCTCCCCGAGCAGAGCCATGTTGATGGTCAGTCAGCATGGCTTCTGCTCTACTTCTCAGCACTCATTGGAGGGGAGAGGCTAGCTGAGACGCTGAGACTGCCATCAATCAGGGCAGCTGGCGGATCCTGACTTGGAAGTTGTGATGACGAATTGGACTTCTGTGACCCAGAGGAGAAGCCTAGCCTAAAAAGCTCAGGCTGGACTTCTCCTATAAGCTCTGTCAGATTGGATGGAGAGCATCTGTGAACAGCAATTTTCAAGTCTTGCCACAGTTTCTTAATTGGATTTGGGTCTGGACTTTGACTGGACCATTCTAACACATGAATATGCTTTGATCTTAACCATTCCATTGTAGCTCTGGCTCTTTGTGTATGGTCGTTGTCCTGCTGGAAGGTGAACCTCTGCCTCAGTCTCAAGTCTTTTGCAGACTCTAACAGGTTTTCTTCTAAGATTGCCTGTATTTTGCTCCATTCATCTTCCCATCAACTCTGACCAGCTTCCCTGTCCCTGCTGTCCCTGCTGAAGAAAAGCATCCCCACAACATGATGCTGCCACCACCATGTTTCACGGTGGGGATGGTGTGTTCAGGGTGATGTGCAGTGTTAGTTTTTTGCCACACATAGCGTTTTGCTTTTAGGCCAAAAAGATTAATTTTGGTCTCATCTGACCAGAGCGCCTTCTTCTACATGTTTGCTGTGTCCCCCACATGGCTTCTCACCAACTGCAAACGGGACCTCAACAATGGCTTTCTTCTTGCCACTCTTCCATAAAGGCCAGATTTGTGGAGTGCACGACTAATAGTTGTCCTGTGGACAGATTCTTCCACATGAGCTGTGGATCTCTGCAGCTCCTCCAGAGTTACCATGGGTCTTTTGGCTGCTTCTCTGATTAATGCCCTCCTTGCCCAGCCTGTCGGTTTAGGTAGACGGACATGTCTTGGTAGTTTTGCCGTTACTCTTTCCATTTTCGGATGATGGATTGAACTGTGCTCTGTGAGATGTTCAAAGCTTGGGATTTTTTTATAACCTAACCCTGCTTTAAACCTCTCCCATTGACGCATACATGCAGGGTTTGCTGTGGCGTGGTGGTCCTAGATTTCTCGCTTTTTCCCGGTTAACACCTCAACTCTCCCCGACCACACATGGGGGGAAGGGGATGGGGCCACCCCCGTCTTAACCCCGGGTGAGACATTCTGTCCGGACCCCTGATCTTTCCATCTTGGATGTGGGTCTGGTCCATAAGCTGTATCGTAAGTCTCTGATTAACAAATTTGGCCTCCCCTTTTCCATAGTTGTGCCCCCCTCTAGGGCATCATATGCTAATGGTTCCCCTCTTTTTTTAATCATAGTTCTATGTTGGCATCACACTCCTGATGAGTAGCTTTAGGCTGCGAAACGCGTAGAGTCTACAACAAGGGTGCCCCGACAAGCTCGTCACCATCATGGATTTTAATTTAATATATTTTTTACAATGTCATATACTGAGGTGTGTTATGCTATCATGGATCTGCATTGTTGATCATGTCTATGTGATTTTACATATGCTCTCTTTTTTGATTATCAATGTTTCATTTCTGTATTCATAGATGTCCTTTATCATCTGACTATAAATTGACATGTTTTTTGATTAAAGCATATCGATATTAGAGTTAACCACTTAAGCACCGCCTCCAGTAGATATACGTTGGCAGAATGGCATGTACAGGCACATCAATGTACCTGTACGTCCCCTTTAACTGCCCGACGTGGGGGGCGCACGCGCGACCCCGCTACCTTCCCCATGAGTCGACCACGGGTCCCGCGGACTCGATCGCCGCGGGGATCCCCGCGATCGTCTCACGGAGGCATAGAGCAGGGAGATGCTTGTGTAAACAAGCATCTCCCTGCTCTGCCTAGAGACAATGACACGGATCTCGGCTCCGTGTACTCGGAGCGGAGATCGTGTAATGTCACACAGAGCCCAACCCCCCCCCCCCCCTCAGTTAGAAACACTGATCAGAGCACACTTAACCCCTTTGGTGCCCCCTAGTGGTTAACCCTCTCACTGCCAGTGTCATTTTCACAGTAACCAGTGCACTGATCGCTGTGAAAATGACAATGGTCCCAAAAATGTGTCAAAAGTGTGCGATGTGTACGCCATAATGTCGCAGTCACAAAAAAAAAACACTGATCGCCGCCATTACTAGTAAAAAATATATATATATATAAAAATGCCATAAAACTATCCCCTATTTTGTAAACGCTATAACTTTTGCGCAAACCAATCAATAAACGCTGATTGCGATTTTTTTTACCAAAAATATATAGAAGAATACGTATTGGCCTAAACTGAGGAAAAAATTTTTTTTTATATATTTTTGGGGGGTATTTATTATAGCAAAAAGTAAAAAATATTGAATTTGTTTCAAAATTGTCGCTCTATTTTTGTTTATAGCGCAAAAAATAAAGACCGCATAAGTTATCAAAATACCACCAAAAGAAAGCTCTATTTGTGGGAAAAAAAGCACGTCAATTTTGTTTGGGAGCCACATCATACGACCACGCAATTGTCAGTTAAAGCGACGCAGTGCTGAATCGCAAAAAGGGGCCTGGTCATTAACTAGCCAAAATGGTCCGGGGCTTAAGTGGTTAATATTATTATCATTATTATTATTATTTTCATGAGTATTATTATTAGTATTACAATTATCTTGAGTATTAACATTATTAGTGGTTAGGCATTATTGCTGTCACTACCATTAATCTCTAACTAATTTTATCAAACGTTCTACATGTATTGGTCTAAAGTGTGGGGCTAGCTTTGCATTTACTTGCGGAGCCGCCACATCACATCTCAACAACACCAAACTTCATCTCAGAAAATACATTATTTATCTCAATTATTAAACGCACAGACGCGCCTCATTTAAAGTCCCACCAACTTTTTTTTCTTTTGACACATTGTCCTCGAGGGGCATGAAAATTGGTAGAAAACCTTTGTAATGAAATTGATCCCCTCACAAACAGGAGGACACCAAAAATAGAGCCTATTGAGGAAATGTAAGGGTTCACGCCCTATTTTTATTAGTGACTGATCTATCTTTTACCATCACAGACTTTTTTCTGGAATTGGCTCTCAAACTACCTGATGGCTAGACTTGTGCACAACGGAAAAATTCGTTCCGTTTCGGTTCGTTTCTTTCCGGTCCTGTTGATTCGTAATCATTCGTAATTTTGCTAGACGGGATTTTTCGTGTTCGGACTCATTCGTATTTTTGCAAGCGACATTTTTCGTTGAATTTTTTGTTGCTTTATAATTCGTACTTTCGGTAGAGTACGTTGTTTTTCGTTGATTCTGGACACAACTCCTACTTTCGTAACTTTTTTTGGGTTCGTACTTTTGGTAGAGTATGTTGTTTTTCGTTGATTCTGGACACAACTCCTACTTTCGTAACTTTTTTTGGGTTCGTTGATTCGTAATTTTCCGTGTCTCTCTCACAACGACGCTGCCTATTATGCCTAATGTGCTTCGAATGGATTTGTACTTTTCTAAATACATTGCGGTTATTTGTAACGATTCGAAATCTCGTATTTTACTTTCGTTTTTTACATGCGGCTATAGCCTCTGCCCCTGTACACCATTTTGAGAGGGTTCAGCACGGTGAGGGAGAAGCAGAGAGCAGAGCAGAGTGTTATTGTGCTTCGAATGGATTAGAAATCTCGTATTTTACTTTCGTTTTTTACATGCGGCTATAACCTCCGCCCCTGTACACCATTTTGAGAGGGAGTTCAGCACGGTGTGGGAGAAGCAGAGAGCAGAGCAGAGTGAGTGTTATTGTGCTTCGTATGGATTCGTACATTCGTAACTTTTTCATAACGAATTATGCCGAAGACATTCGGGCATTCGCTATTTGCGGTATAATTTATTTCGGATTCGGTCTTATTTGTAATTGCTTTGTTCAGAAATTCGAATGCTTCCGAATGTCCGAAAGTTGCTAAATTCGGACGAATTTCAATTCGTTACGAAACGAATTGCACAAGCCTACTGATGGCCCTCTGTGCAATTTTATCATTAAATCTCATGACTACAACACTAAAGATCAGGTCTTGAAAACAACATCTTACCTTCAAGAACTCAAGAACTACTGCAGCTTTTCGAAGACATAGCACAATTCACCATTGTTAGGCACAATAGCCTGAAGCTCTATTTACAGATCGATTGCAATAGCAAATTGCCAAATGTCAAATACCACTAGCCCTTTCAATTTAAACTACTTTCAACCACTGTGATTGCTCATTTTAAGCCTCTGTGCTGGCCAAACTACGCAAGTTCATGCAGGAAATAGGCCTTGAAACACACCAAGGAGACCACATCCCAACTTTCCTGAAGATGTAACAAAACCTTTGCTTCCCTTCTTGGATTCCCTTACTTCTCCTTGTTCCAAAAACCCTGTCTTCACCAGTTATGGTTCCCAAGCACTCTGTTGCCTGCAGTCACAGAGCTACAATGCAATTTTTTGATCATTGGGGTGTAGTTGATTAGTTGCTTCCGGCGCCTTAGTCAATCCATGGCCAGGCTCTGTCTTAAAGGACTTTAAGACAGAGCCTGGCACACATCTGAGTGTAATCATGTGATTCTGCACACAACTTTGGAACGAGCTAAAAACTTGCCAAAACACGCAATGTGCATATTATTATTATTATTATACAGGATTTATTTGGCTGCTATTCATTAAAGAAACAGGTGTTTTATTGCATGTCAAAATGCCCGAAAACCATGCAAAAATGTGCTCTTTCAATGTTTTTGGAGCAGGGGGCAGCACATTAAAGTGCACTCAGATGAGACTGGACTCTGCATTGATGCCTTCCTGAAGGCTGTCACCTTCACTCTATGTACAGGCACAATTTGGCGGAACTCTACTAAAACAATGAAGCTTCAACAGCTTTTTTCTACCAAATCGTAGGGGAACATATACAGGATGTACTGGCAGGTTGTGAAATTCCTTACAGTCTGGATGATCTTGTTTTACTGGTCATCCATACTGACATCCCCTTTTGAGACTGTGCTCAAGAGAAGGCCCAAGAACACAAACCCTTTATGCCTCGTTTAGCTTCAAACCTCCAGTGATCCTTAGAACTGCCTAAAGCTACCACCTTGCCTTTCTCAGAGGACTCTATGCAACTGGGCTGTTCCCTTAGAGCAGTGTTTCTCAAACCTTTTTGTCTTGTGGCGCACTAATAAGATCTAAAAATGTTTGCGGCACACCTGAAAAGAATGCAGCCTCACCAGTGCCCATCAATGCAGTCTCACCTGTGCCCATCAATGCAGCCTGATCACTGGGGCAAGTCAAATGGGGTGTATGGGTTGGGGGGGGAGATGGGATACGGGGGTGTCAGGGTCTCTCACCTGGCAGCTCAGCTTAGCAGGTCCTTGCACGCTCCGGCCTCCTAGGAGGGTGATGCTTCTGGTCCTGGGGTAAAGTCTTTGCAAGTGCCCAGCTCCGCAACCTGAGCCTGTCACACTTCCCGACTCTCCTGCGTGCCCTGCCTCCAAGACTCCAGGAGTTGTAGTTTCCTCTGCGCTTGAGCGTGGCCTACAACTCCCAGAATGCAACAGCGGCTGGCCGTCGCGCCCGTGCCCCCGGCCCGATTTCTTAGAGAAGGAAAAAAAATGACAGCGGCCTTTTTTTTACATAAGTTAGGGCGGTTAAATATGACGGCTCCCAGGCTTTCCACAGCACACCCACAAATGTTTCCCCCTGGCACACAGTTGGAGAAACACTGCCTTAGAGGAAAGAAACAGATGCCTGTCTCAGAGCCTCTGTATTTACTGCGGCCAAAGCGGACATTTCCTGAAGCAGTGCCCATAATAACAGGGAAACTTCCCAGTTTTATGTGCCTTGAGGAGGCCTTATGTGCCTTAGCTCAGCACCCTTCAATTCTGGTGCACCTGAACTTTCCTACTTCCATTGCTATGGTAAAAGCATTTATTGATTCTGGTGCAGCTGGCAACTCAGTTTCAACCCTTCTAGAAAAACTTCTAATATATGCGGCACTAAGGCCCCTTTCACACTGAGGCGTTTTTACCGCGTTTTCGCGCTAAAAATAGCGCTGTAATAACGCCTGAAATAATCCTGCCCCAGCATTTTCAATGTGAAATCTCTGAGGGCTTTCACATTGAGGCGTTGTGCTGGCTGGGCGTTGAAAAAAATCCTGCAAACAGCTTTTTTACAGCAACTTTAGGGCGCATAAAATAGCGCTGTAAAAACGCCTATCCCCATTGAAATGAATGGGAACCGCGGTAAAAACGTGGTAAAAATGCGGTAAAAAAATAACAGAAGCTGTGGGGAAGGTCACATGACTGCAGTACAGTAGAGGATTGTGGGATATCAGGAAATCCTGTTGAGAACAGGAGAAGGAGTAAAATATGGCAGAGTATAGTGAGATGCAGCCCACAGCTGCAGAAGCATGTGCAGAATCAACTGATAGAACCTCTGATCCAGAGGAGTTCATTGACAGCATGAGGAGGCACTCAGAACTATGGGACAAAAGAAGTCCTCACTATTCTAACCGGATTAAAAAAATAGCTGGATGGAATGATGTTGCTGGCCAGCACATTGAAAATTGGACATCATTATCAAGCAAGTCAAAAACTGAGAAAAGTAAGTAGCTGCAATCCCAATCTAGTCCCTACTCTAGTCCTTCATTACCCTATTCAGTGTGCTGTTAGTTCCAAACCCCCATCCCCATATGACCAAAACCGGCAAAACTTTATCCCACCCCTCATAGACCCATACCCCCCACCCTAACCTAAGATCCCTCATAGTCCCAAACCACCCACCATAACCATAATCCCACCTATCATAGTCCCAAACCACCCACCATAATCTTAATCCCATCCGTCATAGTCCCAAACCACCCACCATAACCATAATCCCACCTATCATAGTCCCAAACCACCCACCATAATCTTAATCCCATCCATCATAGTCCCAAACCACCCACCATAATCTTAATCCCATCTGTCATAGTCCCAAACCACCCACCATAATCTTAATCCCATCCGTCATAGTCCCAAACCACCCACCATAATCTTAATCCCATCCGTCATAGTCCCAAACCACCCAACATAACCATAATCCCACCTATCATAGTCCCAAACCACCCACCATAACCATAATCCCACCTATCATAGTCCCAAACCACCCACCATAATCTTAATCCCATCCGTCATAGTCCCAAACCACCCACCATAATCTTAATCCCATCTGTCATAGTCCCAAACCACCCACCATAACCATAATCCCACCCTTCAAAGTCCAGATTAACCCACTGTAACCATAATCCCACATATAATAGTCCCAAAACACCTACTTAAACCATAATCCCAGCTCTCCTAATGTCAAACACCCCCACCATAACCATAGTCCCACCCTTCAAGGTCCAGATTAACCCACTGTAACCATAATCCCACATATAATAGTCCCAAAACACCTACTTAAACCATAATCCCACCTCTCCTAATGTCAAACACCCCCACCATAACCATAATCCCACCCTTCAAAGTCCAGATTAACCCACTGTAACCATAATCCCACCTATCATAGTCCCAAACCACCCACCATAACCATAATCCCACCCTTCAAAGTCCAGATTAACCCACTGTAACCATAATACCATCCAAAAAAAAACCTACCCCATGTTCTTCTGAACTTTTAATTTGCAATATAGAAATTAAATCTAATTGACACAAAGACACATTGTTAAAGCATTTATTTTTGCATTTAACATTACAGAATGAAAAACAGATTTTACTTAAAAATCAATGAAACACTTTGCAGGAAATATCTAATTAGAAAGAAAGTAAAGGCTGTATACAGAATTTTTATATCATATTTTCTTGCCAGCTTAGTGCACCAGCCGGACTCATAAAATAGTCTGCAAAAGTATCACGAATTGTGAATCCTACTATGGGCCCACGAACATGAAGGAAATTTGCCGGTTCAATGCTGTTTGACAGTGTATCCTCAAAATTAACTCCATCCCTTTCTCTCACCAAATTGTGTAGTATACACGCGGCTTTGATTAACTTGCATGCATTGTCCACACTGAGGTTAATTGGTTTCAGTAAAATTTGCCACTTGTTAGCCAGTATTCCAAACGCACATTCGACAAGTCTACGTGCCCGACACAACCTGTAGTTGAAAATCCTCTTTCGGGTATCCAGATTTCTTAACGAATACGGCTTCATCAAATGTTCGTGAATGGCAAACGCATCGTCCGCTACAAACACAAACGGCATTTCGGGTCCTTCTGTTCCAGGCAGAGGTCTGTTTTCGGGTAAATCCAACTGGTTGAAGGCAAGTCTTTTTCCAAATTTGGTTTGCTGGAAAACAGCGGAGTCTGCACTGCTCCCAAATGATCCTATATCGACAAAAATAAATTTATAGTCTGCATCCACCACAGCCATTAAAACTACCGAAAAGTTTTTTTTATAATTGTAGTACTGACTACCGCTATGGCATGGTTTTATAAGTCGAATATGTTTCCCGTCAATAGCTCCTAGACAGTGTGGAAAATTAGTTTTATTCAAAAACCGCTGGGCTACATCTTCCCATTTATCCTTATTCGGGACAGGCAGGGCCGGCCCTACCATGGGACCAGATGGTACCATTGTACCAGGCGGCACTTTTTGGGGGCGGCAAAGCTGTGAGCAGAAAAATCTATCCACAAAATGTAGCTGTAAAACTTGTATGCCCCTGTTGCCTGCCTAATTTAAGGATTATGCGCTCCTGCTCACTGCTCTGCGGCAGCAGATGCACCCCTTTCTAGGCTCCCTTCTTGAGTTCCTATGAGTCTCCCCCCCCCTGGATCGGAGCTGGTACAGTCCCAGCGAAAGTGCATGTGGGCGGAGCAGAAAGAGAACCTCACACTGCAGCATCGATCTTTGGTTCCCGCCCAGCACACAGCAAAGCGCTCCTCCTCCAGAGCAGAGTGAAGGTGTGTAAATCACGGATGACAGGCTGGATCCTCTTCTACTGTGAGTCCCGACTGCTCTGCATTCCATATACTGTGATTATAAACGTGCCCTGCACTTTTCACTGCAGGTTTATTGAAAGTAAAATTCTTTAACAGGTTAGGAATTAGTGTGACATTTCAGGTGCTACATTATATGTAATCCACATACACATTATATCTTCTAAAAAGAATGATTTTTTAATAAGATATAATGTGTATGTGGATTACATATATGTAGCACCTGAAATGTCACACTAATCCCTAACCTGTTCAAGAATATAACATTACACAGCAAAGGATGTGATTTCTTATCCCAGCCCAACTTCAAGAAAGTCCACTCTTGCAGTGTGGGGGAGGGGGGAGAAGGGGGATACTGTATAGTCTTTTTTTACTTGATTCTATGCTTCAGCCAGCTCCAGTGCTCTCCTCCTCCTCCCTATCACATATAGAGGAAGATTAACCCTGTATGGTCTAAATTGGAGGCTGGAGTGTGACCACTGTCACTCCTAACTGACACAGGAGCTGCAGGGGACCAGTAACAGAACTGCAGAGAGCCCGCTGAAGCAAAGTACAAGGTAAAACTGAATACACAGCAAAGAATTCATTGGGTTCAGCAGGGTCTGAATTTTTGATCGATGTGTAACCCTCTCTGTTAGACAGAAACCGATTTGTTATATCCACTTCTGCTGGAAATCCTTGTTCGATTAGCTGTTTGCAGCCAAACGGAAGCAGTGCTGATCAGTGTATTTTGATAGGGGAGAGTCCCTGCTGTCAGAATACAATTCCCACATCCATCCAACTTGTGTGGATGGAGGAATCTGTCAGCCACTTGCTTGAGCCCCATCTCGATCCAGCAATGTGCACAAGAGCACTTGCTCTCTAGTGCAGGGGTCTCCAAACTCTCTAAAGGGCCAGTTTACTGTCTTTCAGACTTCAGGGGGGCCGAACTGTGCCCAGTGGGACTTAACAATGTGCGATCTGGTTTCGTTGGGAGGAATAGTGCCCCTTTTTTTTGTCAGTAGAAGGAATTATGCCCCATCATTGGTGTCATTGGCAGGAATAATGCCTCAAGGGCCAGATAAAGGCAAGCAAAGGGCCACATCCGGCCCCGGGGCCGCAATTTGGAGACCACTGCTCTAGTGGACTGTTTTTTTATAGTGCACTTTAATATTACTTTGCACTGTGTGTTTGATTTGCAGCACTGGGAGTTTGGTAGTAACTCCAAAACCAAATTGTGTACAAATGAACCATAAGAATTTGACTAGAGTTATTTGAATATTTGGGAGTTATTCACATTATATGTTATAGTATTTTACATTTTTTATTTACAGTTCCCTCACAAAATGTTTTTGCAGCACAGGGATTTTGGTCCCACATGTGATATGTAATTGAATATTTATGAGTTGTTCGCATTATATGTTTTGGGATTCGCCCCTTCATAATTTTGTTTGCAGCACTGGTATTTTGGTTCCATATTCATGTGCTATATATTTCACTTGGTCAGATTTGATAATGACACATACACTAAATTTGATATAATTTATAGGGGCTACTGCTATGCACTAGGGTGTATATACTCCTGGTCTCTGTACTCTGCAGTTTACTGCTCTTGACTTCTGCACATTGTATATTACTGTACATACTCTACCTCTGAACACTGTACACACTGCTCCTGATCCTTGTACTTTGTAATCTATCCAATTCTGACCTCTGCACTATATATATTGTGACAGCAGGAAGGTAAAGTCACCTGGTTGCATCCAGGGGGGTAGATATATTTCGCCCAGATTCAGGCTTTACGCCGACTTATACAACTAGGTGGAGAGTTGTATAAGGCTAGTGGGCTCATGGATGACTCATACCTCTAAGGAAAGGGCTGGGCGTCGTGCAGACAGGGAGTTGATGAGACCAGCTGAAGCTTGTCAGCTCATTTAGGCCTCTATAAGAACTCCCAGCTTCATTAGATGTTAGCTCATGCCTGGAACCAGACCTGTGTGGACTGTCTAGGGAGAGTGAACCCCTGTGCGGTGAGACAAAGCCTGTGTGGCTATTTGCTTGGACATTTAAAACCAGGGACTTAGGGACTAGGACAGCACTAGGCTGATCCCAGTTGTTAGTTAGGAAACCTGTATGTTTAGTCAGAGGTCAACTTGACCAGGATTTATTTTGGTTATGTTTCTTTTGCTTTGCTCTGTTTTGTCACTGTAAATAGAAAATAAACCGCACCTTTTTGATTTTGAAAACCACAACCTCCGTTTGCTGGGCCTGTTTTGTGTGGGGAGCCCATCCCGGGGGTCACACACACCCGCTGCCGAGCTAACCCCCTCACAGTTGGTGGAGAACCAGTGGCAGTTTTTTTTAAGCCAGCATGGAGGAGATACTGAAGCAGCTGGCTCTAGCAAATGCCAATCAACAGCAGACAAATGCAGGTTTGCAAAAGAGCCTTGCAGCTCATCAACAGAGCCTTGCAGCTCAACAACAGAACTTCGCAGCCCAGCAGCAAGCTCATCAACAGAGCCTTGCAGCCCAGCAGCAGACAAACGCAACTTTGCAACAGAGTCTGGAGGCTCAGCAACGAGCCCAGCAGCAATCTGAGGCCCGCTTCATAGACCTGTTGCAGAAGCAAGAGCAGAGACTACAACAACAGATGGAAGCAGTAATGCAGCAACGTCCGCAGACCAGTGAGGAAAGCCGTCCCACTAATACCGCGTCCTTTGGGGTGAGTCGTTTATTGACAAAAATGACTGGAGAGGATGATCCAGAGGTATTTTTGACCACATTTGAAAGGACCGCTGAAAGAGAAAAGTGGCCTGAGGAGCAGTGGGCTGGACTGGTGGCTCCTCTGTTAACTGGTGAATCGCAGAAAGCTTACTATGACCTAGAGCCTAACCAAGCAAAAGACTATGTGATGCTAAAAGCTGAAATATTGGCAAGGCTGGGTGTCACCCAGGCTGTCCGGGCTCAGCGTGTGCATAACTGGACTTTCCAGCTTGGAAAACCCCCCAGGTCTCAAATGTATGATCTCATTCACCTGAGCAGAAAGTGGCTACAGCCAGAGACTTTGTCCGCACCAAAGATTGTGGAACGTGTTGTAATGGATCGGTTTTTGAGAGCTCTTCCTACTGCCATCCAAAAGTGGGTAAGCCATGGAGACCCAGAGACGGCCGATGGTCTTGTGGATCGTGTGGAGAAATACTTGGCTACAGAGAACCTGACGGCCTCTTCCAGAGACACTCGGACTTTCCACCCTAAGACCAGACCATCCCCAGGGGCGGATAAGAGGATTCCAAGGGGTGAGGGTGGAGAGAGTGAGAGGGTGGGAGCTCTACCCCAAGTTTGGCGAGAACAGCCTGGGAAATCAGCGGCTCAAGAGGCGGCAAGAAGGATCGTTTGCTACCGCTGCCGGCAAGCGGGACATATTGCAGCCAATTGCCCGGTTGTGGAGGAACCCATGCAGTGTGACTTTCTGACGGGCAGACGTCAGTCGCTGTGTGCGACAGTCGCATGCACTGCCATTCGAGGAACTGAGAAACATTTATGCAAAATGTGTGTTAATGGTAGAAATGTTGTGGTATTGCTGGATTCAGGTAGCCTTGTGACCCTGATAAAGGCTGAGTTAGTTAAAACAGAGGTCTCTGGGAATAGCAAGGTAGCTGTTATTTGTGTGCATGGGGACACCCGAGAGTATCCAGTGACTACAGTGTGTTTCGAGACCCCCAAAGGTACCCTCTCTCATCCAGTGGGCTTAGTATCTCAGTTACCGCATGACGCCATTGTGGGAAGGGATTTTCCGAAGTTCTGGGAACTGTGGGATGATCCTGAGCCCCTCACTGGTGCCCCTATGTACCAGGAATGTGATAGCCAGAACTCCCCTGAGAGTGGTGAGGACTCTCCGGAATTTCCCTTATCAGTATTGGCAGGGGAGACTCAAGAAACTGGAGAGGAGCCCACCTCCTCAGACGAAAACCTACCGTCTGTGGAGTTTTCTGATCTTGAGGTTCACAGGGAAAACTTTGCCACAGAACAGTTGAAAGACCCCGCCCTAATAAAGGCACGGGAAAACGTAGTGAAAATAGATGGTGAGTTAGTGAACCCAGATAATACCTGCACTTACCCATACTTCAGCGTAGAGAAGGACCTACTGTATCGGGTGGCAAAAAGGGCAGAAGAAACCGTTGAGCAGCTTGTGGTGCCCAAACCTTACAGGAAGTTGGTGTTGGAGTTGGCCCATGGGCACATTCTTGGAGGTCATCTGGGGACAGAGAAAACCCGAGAGAGGGTATTACAGAGATTCTATTGGCCGGGGGTGATGAAGGACGTAGAAAATTATTGTTCCTCCTGCCCTGTGTGTCAGAGGTTGGCCCCGATGCCACATTTCCGTAGCCCGCTGGTCCCTCTACCCATCATTGAGGTCCCGTTTGAGAGGATCGCCATGGATTTGGTAGGTCCTATAATCAAGTCCGCTAGGGGGCACCAGTACATATTAGTTATAATGGACTATGCCACCCGTTATCCAGAAGCGATCCCTCTCCGAAATACCTCGGCCAAAACCATAGCCAAAGAGCTATCTCTTGTTTTTAGCCGGGTGGGTATTTGTAAAGAACTGCTTACGGACCAAGGTACACCCTTTATGTCCCGGGTTATGAAAGAGCTGTGTAAATTGTTCAAAGTGACGCAATTGCGTACGTCTGTGTATCACCCCCAAACCGATGGGCTGGTTGAAAGATTCAACAAAACCCTAAAACAAATGTTGAAGAAAGTGGTGGATAGAGATGGAAAGGATTGGGACTGTTTACTTCCTTATTTGATGTTTGCTATTAGGGAGGTGCCCCAATCCTCTACGGGATTCTCCCCCTTTGAGTTACTGTATGGGAGACACCCAAGAGGGCTGTTGGATATTGCCAAGGAAACTTGGGAAAGTGAGAGTTCTCCCCACAGGAGTGTGATTGAGCATGTCGCCCTGATGCAAGATCGAATTGCACAGGTAATGCCCATCGTGAAGGAACATTTGGCCCAAGCGCAGTTGGCACAGCAGAGAGTGTACAACCGTGGAGCCAAGACCCGTACCTTTTCCCCGGGGGATAGGATATTGGTACTTGTCCCTACGGTTGAAAGTAAATTCCTTGCCAAATGGCAAGGCCCCTACGAGATAATGGAAAAAGTGAGCGAAGTGAATTACAAGGTCAGACAACCAGGAAGGCGAAAGCCCGAACAGATCTATCACGTTAATCTGTTGAAAGCCTGGAGGGATAGAGAGTCCCTAGTCGCAGACACTTGGTCACCAGCTCAAACTGGTTGCGTGATTCCTGAGGTTGGAATAGCAGCCACCTTGTCACAACCCCAACAACAGGAGGTTAAGGAGTTTGTGCTTCGCAACAAGGAGGTATTCTCTGAGCTGCCGGGACAAACATCTGGGGTAGAGCATGACATCATTACCCCGCCCGGTGAAAGGGTGAAGTTAAAACCCTATCGGATCCCAGAGGCTCGACGGGAGGCAATACGGGAGGAAGTACAGAAAATGCTGAACTTAGGGGTGATAGAGGAGTCCCAAAGTGATTGGTCTAGTCCCATCGTGTTGGTGCCTAAACCGGATGGGAGCTGGCGATTTTGTAACGATTTTCGTCAGTTGAACAAAGTTACAAAATTTGACACCTACCCCATGCCACGTATAGATGAGTTGATCGACCGGCTGGGAACAGCCCGATACATGACGACTCTTGACCTCACAAAAGGGTATTGGCAAATCCCCCTGGCCAAGTCGGCCAAAGAGAAAACCGCATTTGTAACCCCAGACGGGGCGTTCCAATATAAAAGAATGCCGTTCGGGTTACAGAATGCGCCGGCCACATTCCAGCGGAAAATGGACCAGATGCTGAGGCCCCATCGGAAGTATGCTGCGGCTTACCTGGATGACGTAATTGTCCATAGCACAGATTGGGCCTCACATCTGCCAAAAGTGCAAGCAGTCCTGGACTCTGTTCGGGAAGCGGGGTTTACGGCTAACCCCAAGAAGTGTACCATTGGGCAGGAGGAGGCCAAATATCTTGGGTACACCATTGGGAGGGGAGTAATAAAACCCCAACTCAACAAAGTCGAGGCCATCCAGAGTTGGCCACGTCCCAACAGCAAGAAGCAGGTACGAGCCTTTCTGGGAATCGCTGGGTATTATCGGCGATTCATTCCCCACTTTGCTTCTAAGGCTGTGCCCCTAACCAACCTGACGAAGGGGAAAGGGTCGGTCATGATTAAATGGACCCCCGAGGCTGAGGCAGCATTCCAATTCTTGAAACAAGCCTTATGTAGCCAGCCAGTGTTGTACTCACCCGACTTCTCTAAAGACTTTGTCGTACAAAGTGATGCGTCAGATGTGGGGTTAGGAGCAGTATTGTCCCAGGTCTGGAACGGGGAAGAGCACCCAGTCATTTACCTCAGCAGGAAGTTGAAGTCCCATGAGGTAAATTACGCCACCGTTGAAAAGGAGTGTTTAGCGGTGAAGTGGGCTCTAGATTCCCTTCGGTACTACCTGCTAGGTAGGCACTTTGACATGGTTACGGATCACGCTCCGTTAAAGTGGATGGCTCAAAACAAGGAAACAAATAGAAGAGTGAATAGGTGGTTCCTGGCCCTCCAGGAATTCAACTTCACAGTAAAGCATCGCCCTGGCGTTCAAATGGGGAATGTGGATGCTTTGTCTCGAGTACATGAATGCCTGATTGCTGGTGTTCCAACCCCGAGGTTAAAACAAGAGGGGGGGGTATGTGACAGCAGGAAGGTAAAGTCACCTGGTTGCATCCAGGGGGGTAGATATATTTCGCCCAGATTCAGGCTTTACGCCGACTTATACAACTAGGTGGAGAGTTGTATAAGGCTAGTGGGCTCATGGATGACTCATACCTCTAGGGAGAGTGTGGGGCGTCGTGCAGACAGAGATGAGGAGACCAGCTGAACCTTGTCAGCTCATTTAGGCCTCTATAAGAACTCCCAGCTTCATTAGATGTTAGCTCATGCCTGGAACCAAACCTGTGTGGACTGTCTAGGGAGAGTGAACCCCTGTGCGGTGAGGCAAAGCCTGTGTGGCTATTTGTTTGGACTTTTACTAAACCAGGGACTTAGGGACTAGGACAGCACTAGGCTGATCCCAGTTGTTAGTTAGGAAACCTGTATGTTTAGTCAGAGGTCAACTTGACCAGGATTTATTTTGGTTATGTTTCTTTTGCTTTGCTGTGTTTTGTCACTGTAAATAGAAAATAAACCGCACCTTTTTTGATTTTGAAAACCACAACCTCCATTTGCTGGGCCTGTTTTGTGTGGGGAGCCCATCCCGGGGGTCACACACACCCGCTGCCGAGCTAACCCCCTCACAATATATATAATGTATTTGTGTGTGTGTGTGTGTAAGATAATTGGTCATGGGGGGGCGCAGCTTGGCATGTTCGCCCTGGGTGCTGGTTGACTTTGTCCCGGCACTGCCCCCTGCACTGTGAGGCAAATTGCCCGCTCCACTCCCCGCTGCACTTCAAGCATTTTTATTATTAACTTTTTTACTAGTAATGGCAGTGATCTACGACATTGCGGTGGACAGGTTCGGACACTTTTGACACATTATTGGGATCATTGACATCTATACAGCGATCTGTGCTATAAAACTGCACTGATTACTGTGTAAATGTCACTGTCTGGAAAGGGGTTAAATGGGGAGGTGTTTCTAACTGGGGGGGATGGGACTGACTGGAGGAGGAGAGAGATCTCTGTTCCTAATCACTAGGAACAGCAGATCTGTCTCTCCTCCCCTGTCAGAATGGGGATCTGTCTGTTTACATTGACAGATCCCCGTTCTGGCTCTCTGTGGAGCGATCGTGGGTGGCATCGCGGCCGCCGGCCAAGCACAGGTCCTTTTATACTCCAATATACATGTATAGAGCCATGACAGGTCCTCTTTATACTTCTATATACCTGTATAGAGCCATGACAGGTCCTCTTTATACTCCTACATACATGTATAGAGCCATGACAGGTCCTCTTTATACTCCTACATACATGTATAGAGCCATGACAGGTCCTCTTTATACTCCTACATACATGTATAGAGCCATGACAGGTCCTCTTTATACTCCTACATACATGTATAGAGCCATGTAAGGTCCTTATTATACTTCTATATACACGTATAATGCCATGACTGGTCCTCTTTACACTCCTATACATGTATAGAGCCATGACAGGTCTACTTTATACTCTTATATACATGTATAGAGCCATAACAGGTCCTCTTTACACTCTTATATACATGTATAGAGCCATGACAGGTCCACTTTAGTTATCATAATATAAAATAATGGATGTGGGGGCATTTTGGTGGGCGTGATTTTTTTTTGGGGGGGGGGGGGCAGCATTTCATTTTTGGTACCAGGCAGCACAATGTCTTGGGCCGACACTGGGGACAGGCATAAATGTACTTTTGAGATTCCAAATGGCATCGCATGTTTCCTTCACAATGTTGCTTATGGTCGCTATACCAATTCTAAATTCATATTGCAGTGATGTGTATGTATTTCCAGTGGCAAGATATCTGCAAAATAAAAAAATTTTATTCAATTTCAGTCAAACTAATAAAAAAGCGATGGAAGACGCTTTGCGACAACTTCAAGCGAGAATTAATAAAACAAAATCAAGTCTGAAGTGGATCTGGATCAAGAAAAGGCAGAATCTACTGCCATTTCCAAGAACTAGACTTTCTGAGACCGGTGATGCAAGAGAGACAGTACGTATTAAAATGTTCTATGTGTTTTTTTTTTTTATAAATGTATATAAATAAGAGCATTACTAATTTTGAACTGTCTAATCATTTTTATTGTATAGAGAACTGAAAATAATTTCAGCAGTACTGAGGAGGACAGTCAACCGGCAGGACCTCCAGCAAATGAAGAACCAACAGAACAGCAGCAGGAGGAGGACATTTGTGCTCAAGAGCCTCCAAGACGAATTGCAAGAACGCCAAAAACAACGCCAAAGGAAAGTCAACAATTTATAGATGTGGTGAAACAGTTAATGGATTCCCAAAGAAGTGCCCACCCCGAAATTGAGGCCTTTACGAAGAGTTTAATTCCGCAGATCGCAGAAATCCCCAAAGAGCATCAGTGCGATCTGCATATAGATCTTCTAAAAGTTATAAAATCATACCAAATTAAATATCATCCCCCCCCCTTTCCCGTGCCCAACCCTCTGAACTCAACACCCAAACAACAAATACAAGTTATAGACACCAGTGGGAAGATGCTAATCCAACACCATTTTACAATCCCTATGGCCCAAATCCCCATATCAGTCCCAGATTTCCATCCCAATACGGTATGGGCCAAAATTATTTCCCTCGCTATCAAACTCCTCATCCTCCTCCGCCTACTCCTCCTCCTGCTCCTACTCCTACTCCTCAGGGAAACACTAGAGATGATTTACACCCTCACCCCCAATTTTACCATGATTTTTAAATAAAAAAAATTCAGAGTAAATTCGTTTTTAAAAAAAATAAAAGTTCAAGTAATTGTTTTGATAAGATTTACATTATATATATTTTTTTGTGTTTTATAAAAAAAAAATTATTACGATTAAGAACTGACTGTTCAAAATAAACATATTTCTAGTTAGAAATTTAATATTTCTGAATGTTTTTTTTTACAAAAAAAGTTATATTTTTACACATGTTGTGTAAATTGAGCAATAAAATATATTTTTTTCCAAAAAACTTTGTAAGATGTTTTTTTATTCAGATTGATAAAAAAAAATGTAATTCTAAAATTACTCACCTCAGCGTTACAAGTAAGCGCAGGGCCGGTACAAGGGGGGGGCGGAAGGGGCGGATGCCCTGGGCGGGACCATTTACTGGAGGAAGGGGGGCGCAGTAGAAGTGCTGGTGTACTGGCCGCGCTACATAGATGATAACAGCATGTGCCGAGTGCGCTCCTGCACCCGGCACAAGCCTGAGACCAGTCCCGCCCTGCCCCTCACTTCTCTATCGGGCAGAGTAATCTCACAAGAGAGAACACCTGTCAGCTCCTGCAGTGATTTCTTCCCCCCTCCCTCTCCTCGCTGACTCCAATGTTAATGCGAGTAGCGCTCGCACAGCCAGGCCGCCCATCTGCTCCCAATTGAAGCATAGACTGGGTCTCCTGCTTGTCATAATGACTGCAGCAGACCCAGTTAATGAAGCGAGCATCGCTCCCGCCCCCCAGCCCGCCCCTGTCTGTATGCTCAGAAAGCTATGCTGGCAAAACTCACAGCACAGCACGGAGATGCAGGATGATGTCATACCAGTGACCATAGGGAGGGATCTGTGCAGTCACATGCCAGTTCTTATCCAATCATGCTACTCCAGCCCCTCCCCTTTCTCCAGCCGCCAGATTTGGACAACTTTAAGCAGCAGTTCCAGAGGAGGAGGAAGTGGCTAAAATGACCCCTCTGCTCCACAGTGAGTTTTTTTCCTTTGCTTCAGGAATAGAAAGCAGCAGCATGGATAGTCTGTGATAGGGAGAGGGGCAGCAGAGAGAGAGAGAGGGGAACAGGATCCGAGGAAGACCTGCTCTTACAGTCTGTTCATGTTCATCCTGACACCAGGCTGTGAAAGATCTTCATCATCAGAGGGACAGAACACAGACTTACATTCCTTTAAACCAGCAGAAATCATGTTTCTTAACCACTTAAGCCCCGGACCATTTCGGACCATTAGGACCAAGCCTGTTTTTGGGATTCGGCACTGCGCTGCTTTAACTGTAAATTGTGCGGACATGCAATGTTGTACCCAAACGAGATTTGCGTCCTTTTCTTCCCACAAATAGAGCTTTCTTTTAATGGTATTTGATTGCCTCTGCGATTTTTATTTTTTGCGATATAAATGGAAAAAGAACGAAAATTTTGAAAAAAAAAGATATTTTCTACTTTTTGTTATAAGAAAAATCGAATAAACTCAATTTTAGTCATACATTTAGGCCAAAATGTATTCAGCCACATGTCTTTAGTAAAAAAAATGTCAATAAGTGTATATTTATTGGTTTGCGCAAAAGTTATAGCGTTTACAAACTAGGGTACACTTTCTGAAATTTACACAGCTTTAAATTTATGACTGCCTATCTCATTTCTTGAGGTGCTAAAATGGCAGGGCAGTACAAAACCCCCCCAAATGACCCCATTTTGGAAAGTAGACACCCCAAGGAAATTGCTGAGAGGCATGTTGAGCCCATTGAATATTTTTTTTTTTGTCCCAAGTGATTGAATAATGACAAAAAAAAAAAATTACAAAAAGTTGTCACTAAATGATATATTGCTCACACATGCCATGGTTATATGTGGAATTGCACCCCAAAATACATTCTGCTGCTTCTCCTGAGTACGGGGATACCACATGTGTGGGACTTTTTAGGAGCCTAGCCACGTACGGGACCCCGGAAACCAAGCACCGCCTTCAGGATTTCTAAGGGCGCAAATTTTTGATTTCACTCCTCACTACCTATCACAGTTTCGAAGGCCATAAAATGCCAAAATAGCACAAAACCCCCCCAAATGACCCCATTTTGGAAAGTAGACACCCCAAGCTATTTACTGAGAGGTATGTTCAGTCCATGGAATATTTTAATTTTTGCCACAAGTTGCGGGAATATGACAAACTTTTTTTTTTTTGCACAAAGTTGTCACTAAATGATATATTGCTCACACATGCCATGGGCATATGTGAAATTACACCCCAAAATACATTTTGCTGCTTCTCCTGAGTACGGGGATACCACATGTGTGGGACTTTTTGGGAGCCTAGCCGCGTACGGGACCCCAAAAACCAAGCACCGCCTTCAAGGTTTCTAAGGGCATAAATTTTTGATTTCACTCCTCACTACCTATCACAGTTTTGAAGGCCATAAAATGCCAAGATGGCACAAAACCCCCCCAAATGACCCCATTTTGGAAAGTAGACACCCCAAGCTATTTGCTGAGAGGCATGTTGACCCCATTGAATATTTTTTTTTTTTGTCCCAAATGATTGAATAATGACAAAAAGAAAAAAAAATGTACAAAAAGTTGTCACTAAATGATATATTGCTCACACATGCCATGGTTATATGTGGAATTGCACCCCAAAATACATTCTGCTGCTTTTCCTGAGTACGGGGATACCACATGTGTGGGACTTTTTGGGAGCCTAGCCGCGTACAGGGCCCCAAAAACCAAGCACTGCGAACGCTGCAGTTATGTGTGTTGTGTTTGGTAAGTGACAGTGATCGATCGATACTGCACTTGGGTGGGCTGGGCTGGGCTGGGCGGAGGGGCTAAACGCAGGCGCTAGCAGGTATCTGGGCTGATCCCGCTAACACTGCGTTTTTGGGAACCCTAAACCGCTGGGGATGCTAGTATAGATCTGATCAGATCTGATCAGATACTATACCACTAAGGGGGGTGTATGCTTTGCGCGTGGGTGTTAGCGTTACTGTCACTAACCTAACACTGCCTGGGGCGACGCAGACCCTCTCTGGCGCTAAAACCTAATTGATCTCACCCGCCGGGCAATCAGGGGGGTTAAACCTTTATTGGGTTATATACGGCGGGTGCCCTGATGCTATAAAAAGCAAACTAATCAACCAGCGTCACCCGTAACCTTTATATGGTGATCACTGGTGAAAGGGTTAACTAGGGGCAATCAGGGGGTTAAAACCTTTATTAGGTTAAATATGGGGGTACCTGACACTATATAAAAACCTGACGGGTAACCTAAATAACTAAATAACTTACTGGCTAACCAGTGACACCAGTGACGCTTATACGGCGATCACTGGTGAAAGGGTTAACTCTAGGGGCAATCAGGGGGTTAAAATAATATATGGGGGTACCTGACACTAATAAAAACCTGCGGCGAACCTAAAAAAAAATAACTGCCTATCTAAAACACCAGCGACACGAATACAGCGATCGGAAAAACAATCGCTTAGTGACGCTGAAGTTAGGGGGTGAAAGGGTTACCTGGGGGGTGATCAAGGGGTTAAACCTTTATTAGGGGGGGTTAGGGGGCTACCCTGGACCTAAAGGGGCCTAATCCTAACTGCCCTGCAACTTTTTACAATCACAGATGACACTAAATGCAGTGATCAGTAAAATAAATGATCACTGCAATCGGTGACACTGTGATTGGGGGCTTTGGGGTGACCTGGGGGGTGATCTGGGGGTGACTGGGGGGTGATTTGTGTGCCTATGTGTACCTACGTGTCAGTGGACTGTTGGTGCACTAACCTGCTTCTTCTCTGCTCGGCGCCGGGAACGGAAAGACCGCGGCGAGGGAGATGACATCACTTCCTCCAGCCTTGTTTACATCACATGGCGGAGGAAGCATTTTCATTGGCCGGGAGCGATCGCGAGGGGGGGGCGGAATCGAGCGGCCGCCCCCTCATGCCTGATCGCTCCCGAACACTTAACGGCCGCTCACTGCAGTGAAGGGGGCTCCGGATGGACCCCCCAACTGCACAAAGGCGATCACGTAGATCTACGTGATTCTGCCTGTCCGTGCCATTCTGCCGACGTAAATCGGCGGTGGGCGGTCGTTAAGTGGTTAAATTAGATCTCTACCTGGGAAAAAATAATGCAAGGTCTGTGTGTTCTGTCTCTCTGCTTCACCTTAAAGCCTTAGGGCTTATTTACACTTATTTTGCTTTCTGAAGAGCAATCCACATGCAGATCACTCTTTAGAAAGTATTAGACAGGCAGTGAGGAGGTGTTGTATCACTGCCTCACCACCTGCTTCAACCTCTTTATCCCCCACACTTGTGTATTGCACACACTCGTGAGGCTGTTGCAGAGCATCCTCATTCAGTTGAAGGGGTTGTACACAGTGGGTGGAAGCACCTGCCAAAAGCACTAAACATGGCTGCAATATGTGTACACCCCCAGCCACTGCCTGTATGCAGCTAACGGGAGTAGCAGGGGGGGGGGATAAAAACTTGGCTCAACTGCAGCGTTTAACAGCCCCCCTCACCACTTGTGTTAATGAGTTCTAACATTGCTGGTGTGGTTCCACAATAAGACAATAAAAATATCACATTACTCTCGACTTTTGTGTGTGTGTGTGTGTATATATATATATATATGTATATGTGTGTGTATGTATGTATGTATGTATGTATGTGTGGTGTATATATATATATATATATATATATATATATATATATATATGTATGTGTGTGTGTGTATATGTATGTATATATATATACACCACACATACACAGGGCCGCCATCAGGGGGGTACAGGCAGTACACCTGTAAGGGGCCCGGATGGCCCCTTTTTTTTTTATTTATTTATTTTTATTTATTTTTTGTAAGGGGCCCAGAGGTCCCCAGGGGCCCGGAGTTCCCCAGGGCCCCGAATGTCAACCCCCCTTTTTTTTATTTTTTTTAATAATTTTTTTTATTATTAATTTTTTTATTATTTTTTTTTTATTTATATATTTTATTTTATTTTATTTATTTTTTTGTAAGGGGCCCAGAGGTCCCCAGAGGCCCGGAGGTCCCCAGGGCCCCGGATGGAAACCTCCCTTTTTTTATTTATTTTTTATAAAAATAAATTATTATATATTTTTTTAGTAATTTTTTATTTATTTTTTTAAAAAAAAAAAATATTTTTTTTGTAAGGTCCCCAGAGGCCCGGAGGTCCCCATTGCCCCGGATGGAAACCTCCCTCTTTTTTTTTTTTTTTTATAAAAATTATTATTATTTTTTTTTTTATAATTATTTTTTTTTTGTAAGGGGCCCAGGAGGTCCCCAGGGCCCTGGATGGCAACCCCCCTTTTTATTGTGTTCGTCAGCACCCAAACCCCCTGCTTCTCAATTCGTGGCACCCCCCCCCCCCCCCTGCTTCTCAATTTGCTCCAGGGGGGGCCCCCATGTCTGAAGCTGTGTAAGGGGCCCCAAAATTCCTGATAGCGGCCCTGCACATACATACACACTCTTATTTAGTTTATTTTCAGTGGTATGATTTACTGGTAAAAATTATTAGTGCCCCCAAGTTTTGACTGTGACATCTTATGTGCCCCCACTATATATTGTTCCTAGAGTCACCTCTGCGCCCGACAGGTGATTCCTAGTCCCGGCCGGCGGAACTTCACCGAGAGACCGGCCAGGAGGTGGGATCGGAAACCGCCACCAACACTGACTCGTTCTTTACACCGGGGGGGGGGGGGGCGCAGTTTGCCATCTTCGCGCTGGGCACCGAATGACCTTGTCCCAGCACTAAGTAAGCGTTCACATGGCGGTATTGCTTCCCTACAATTAGTATCTTGTCTCAACAACGCAGGTGTCAGCAGGTCAAGAAGAAAGTCAAATCTATGGAAATAAATAGATTTGTAGTTAAAGAGAAGATAAAAGTAAGGTAAGGGTAGGGGAAAGATTATGGTTTAGAGTTTCAATCATAGAGGTGTGGGTTTATGGTTTGGATTTTAGGAGTGGGAGTGGAGGGATTAGGGTTGGGAGTGTGGGATGGAAGGGATTAAGGATTTTGGGACTAGGAGTGGAGGGATTAGGGTTGGGAGTAGTGATGAGCCGAACACCCCCGGGTTCGGTTCGCACCAGAACCCGCGAACGGACCGAAAGTTTGCACGAACATTAGAACCCTATTAAATACAATGGATGCGAACGTTCGGATTCTAAAGTGCTAATTATAACAACTATTATGCATGTTATTGTCCTAAAAAGGGTTTGGGAACCCGGGTTCTGCACCAGGGGACATGTATCAATGCAAAAAGAAGTTTTAAAAACGGTCGTTTTTCGGGAGCAGTCATTTTAATGATGCATAAAGTGAAAAAAAAAAGTCAAATATTCCTTTAAATATCGTACCTGGGGGGTGTCTAAAGTATGCCTGTGAAGTGCCACGTGTTTCCCGTGTTTAGAACTGTCCCTGCACAAAATGACACTTCTAAAGGAAAAAAAAGCCATTTAAAACTGCTTGCGGCTTTAATGTAATGTCTGGTCCCGGTAATATGGATGAAAATCTTTAAGAAAAATGGCATAGCTACCCCATCACCCCCCCCCCCCTACCCCAGCCCATTATCAGCCCCTTTGGGTCTTCTTTGGATATTAAGGGGAACCCCGCAACACAAAATGAAAAAGGCCCTATATACTCTGAACAGCAGTATACAGGCGGTGTAAACAAGACCGGTGTAAACAAGACAGGGACTGTAGGTTTGTTCTTAAGTAGAATCTGTTTGTAATTTTGAACAGGTACATTGTTGAAGTGTAGCTCCAGACCAAAAATCTATTTTTAAACTTTTTGGAAAACATAGGGAAGGGTTATCACCCCTGTAACATTTGTTTTGCTGTCTGTGCCCCTGTTCAGAACATTTCACCTCACTTTCCGTCCCAATGACAACTGTTTTTGAAATGTGGTGTTTTTATTGAAACAAGGATTGGTGATAAAGCATCAGTAGAGAGGAGACACCTTTCTCCCATATTAATTCTTACAGGAGAGAATTTTCCTTCCTAGGGGTAGATTTCCTCTCACTTCCTGTTGTCTTCTTCCGTTTGCAAGTAGGAGTCGTTTGTAAGTTGGATGTTTGAAAGTAGGGACCTGCCGTATATACTCTGCAGAAATTGGCCCCTTAGGTGTTGGTGTTGGCACAACACTGTAAGCACTCACAGTTATTCTTGGTTGGTGCTGGAACGCCCTGCTGTCAACTATTATATCAGGAATTGTAATAACATATAATTGTTGAACAGTGGTAGTAAAAATTGGGCCTTTGATGGTGGTGCTGGTGCCACAACACTGTAAGGCCTGACAGTTACTCTTGGTGGGTGCAGCAATGGGCCCTGCTGTGAATTATTAGATCAAGAATTGTAATTGCATGCCCCTGTTGAACAGGGGCTGAAAAATTGGGCCTTTGGTGGTGGTGGTGGTGGTGGTGGTGGTGGTGTTGACACAACACTGTAAGGCCTGACAGTTACTCTTGGTGGGCGCAGCATTTAGCCCTGCTGTGAATTATTAGATCAATAATTATAATTGCATGCCCCTGTTGAACAGGGGCTGAAAAATTGGGCCTTAGGCACTAGTGGCACAACACTGCAACCCCTCCCAGATACTGTACTTGGAGCACAGCAATGAGCCCTGTTGCAAAGTATTGCATCAAAAATTGTAATTACACGCCCCTGTTAAACAGGGGCTGAAAAATTGGGCCTTAGCCACTGGTGGCACAACACTGCAACCCCTCACAGATACTGTACTTGGAGCACAGCAATGAGCCCTGTTGCAAAGTATTGCATCAAAAATTGTAATTACACGCCCCTGTTAAACAGGGGCTGAAAAATTGGGCCTTAGCCACTGGTGGCACAACACTGCAACCCCTCACAGATACTGTACTTGGAGCACAGCAATGAGCCCTGTTGCAAAGTATTGCATCAAAAATTGTAATTACACGCCCCTGTTAAACAGGGGCTGAAAAATTGGGCCTTAGCCACTGGTGGCACAACACTGCAACCCCTCACAGATACTGTACTTGGAGCACAGCAATGAGCCCTGTTGCAAAGTATTGCATCAAAAATTGTAATTACACGCCCCTGTTAACCACTTAACGACCGCCCACCGCCGATTTACGTCGGCAGAATGGCACCGACAGGCAGAATCACGTAGATCTACGTGATCGCCTTTGTGCAGTTGGGGGGTCCATCCGGACCCCCCTTCACTGCAGTGAGCGGCCGTTAAGTGTTCGGGAGCGATCAGGCATGAGGGGGCGGCCGCTCGATTCCGCCCCCCCCCTCGCGATCGCTCCCGGCGAATGAAATTGCTTCCTCCTGCCTGAAATGTAAACACAGGCTGGAGGAAGTGATGTCATCTCCCTCGCCGCGGTCTTTTCGTTCCCGGCGCCGAGGAGAGAAGAAGCAGGTTAGTGCACCAACAGTCCACTGACACGTAGGTACACATAGGCACACAAATCACCCCCCAGTCACCCCCAGATCACCCCCCAGGTCACCCCAAAGCCCCCAATCACAGTGTCACTGATTGCAGTGATCATATATTTTACTGATCACTGCATTTAGTGTCATCTGTGATTGTAAAAAGTTGCAGGGCAGTTAGGATTAGGCCCCTTTAGGTCCAGGGTAGCCCCCTAACCCCCCCTAATAAAGGTTTAACCCCTTGATCACCCCCCAGGTAACCCTTTCACCCCCTAACTTCAGCGTCACTAAGCGATTGTTTTTCCGATCGCTGTATTCGTGTCGCTGGTGTTTTAGATAGGCAGTTATTTTTTTTTAGGTTCGCCGCATGTTTTTATTAGTGTCAGGTACCCCCATATATTATTTTAACCCCCTGATTGCCCCTAGAGTTAACCCTTTCACCAGTGATCGCCGTATAAGCGTCACTGGTGTCACTGGTTAGCCAGTAAGTTATTTAGTTATTTAGGTTACCCGTCAGGTTTTTATATAGTGTCAGGTACCCCCATATTTAACCTAATAAAGGTTTTAACCCCCTGATTGCCCCTAGTTAACCCTTTCACCAGTGATCACCATATAAAGGTTACGGGTGACGCTGGTTGATTAGTTTGCTTTTTATAGCATCAGGGCACCCGCCGTATATAACCCAATAAAGGTTTAACCCCCCTGATCGCCCGGCGGGTGAGATCAATTAGGTTTTAGCGCCAGAGAGGGTCTGCGTCGCCCCAGGCAGTGTTAGGTTAGTGCCAGTAACGCTAACACCCACGCGCAAAGCATACACCCCCCTTAGTGGTATAGTATCTGATCAGATCTATACTAGCATCCCCAGCGGTTTAGGGTTCCCAAAAACGCAGTGTTAGCGGGATCAGCCTTGATACCTGCTAGCGCCTGCGTTTAGCCCCTCCGCCCAGCCCAGCTCAGCCCAGCCCACCCAAGTGCAGTATCGATCGATCACTGTCACTTACCAAACACAACACACATAACTGCAGCGTTCGCAGAGACAGGCCTGATCCCTGCGATCGCTAACAGTTTTTTTGTAGCGTTTGATATATTTGCTGACGACAGTCAGGTGCTTTTTTTCCTGTGAATCTTACTAGTGTACCCCTAAATTTAGAGCCCAAAATGGCAAGACGAAGGTACACTAGTAAAGAGGCCTACGAGATTCTGAGCATGACAGATAGTGAAGAGGAGGTCACGTATCTGTCAGATTCAGGCTCAGAATATCTTCCCGTAGAAGACAGTGACGTCAGCGGCCCCACGTCAGATAGCTCTGACGACGAAGTTGAGGTCCCTGCTAAGGTCAGGTGTACCCGATCCCGATCTTCTGAGGTTGTTGAGGAGCAAGAACCGCAGGTCTCTCGTATCATGGAGCAGAGTAGTACTAGCGCCGCTATTCCTTCTGGTGAACTGGCAAGCACCAGCGGCCTAGTACAGCCTGGACGTACATCCAGCACTGCAGTAACACTTGGTGACGTGGCGAGTCCCATAAGTGCAGTTCAAGCTGGCGAGGTGGCAAGCACAAGTAGTGTCCCGCTGCCACCAAGAAGACAAAGGCAGGCCCGTCGTGCCCATACTGCCCTTCCTGCAGAATTCGCCTATCCTGATTGGGTCCCCACCACTTCTGCAGAACCCGTACTTCCCCCATTCACTGCCCAACCCGGTATTCAGGTGGAAACAGCTGATTTTATTCCAATTGATTTTTATTCGCTGTTTTTCACGGAAGATCTCTATAGATCTATTGTGGACCAGAGTAATTTATATGCTGGTCAATTTATCGCCGCTAACCCCCAGTTGCCTAAAATTGCCAGAAATTGGAAACCAATTACGGTTTCCGAATTTAAGACCTTTCTGGGCCTTTCCCTCAACATGGGCACACATAAATTTCCGTCATTGCGTGCTTATTGGTCCACGCACCCAATTGACCACATGCCCGTGTTCTCTGCCTCCATGTCCAGGGCACGATACGAGCATATTTTGCGGTTCATGCACTTCAACGACAATGAACTTTGTCGTCCACGTGGGGACACTGAATACGACCGGCTGTATAAAATTCGGCCCCTCATAAACCACTTCAACGAACGTTTTGCAGCCTTGTTTACTCCCGATCAAGTTGTCTGCGTTGATGAGTCCCTGATTAAATTTTCTGGCCGCTTGTCTTTCAAGCAGTACCTTCCCAGCAAGCGTGCCAGATACGGGGTCAAGCTCTACAAGTTCTGTGACAGGGCAACAGGCTATGTAGTGAACTTTACGGTTTATGAGGGAAAAGATAGTCAGATTGAGTCGGTCAACTGCCCGGATTACATAGGGAGCGCTGGCAAGATAGTGTGGAACTTGGTGTCACCCTTATTCGGAAAGGGGTACCACTTGTATGTGGACAATTATTACACGAGCGTGCCACTGTTTAGTCACTTGTTTGATCATCAGATTGGAGCATGTGGCACCGTGCGACCTAATCGCCGGGGCTTTCCCCAGTGGCTTGTAGATGCCCGTCTTAGGCTGGGGGAGAGAGCCTGCTTGAAGTGTAATAACTTGCTCGCTATGAAGTGGAGGGACAATAAGAATGTTTTCCTTCTTACCTCCCTTCATGCAGACACGACAGTCCAAATTCGTACGGCGACTGGTGTTGTGGAGAAACCCCTCTGTGTCCACGAATATAACCAAAATATGGGAGGGGTGGACCTCAACGACCAGTTGATGGCGCCGTATCTAATTGACCGTAAGGCGAGACGCTGGTACAAAAAAGTGTCTCTATCATTATTCCAATTGGCTTTGCTGAACGCTCATGTGCTATACAGAGCTTCAGGCGGGACGTTATCTCTTCTAAAATTCCAGAATGAGATAGTCACAGAACTCCTGTATCCAGGCGGTTCTGCACCTCACCATCCCCTACCAAATGCAGTAAGCCGGCTGCATGAGAGGCATTATTCGTATGTCCTCCCGAGTACCCCTACCCAAAGCCACCCCCAAAAAAGATGTTGTGTCTGTAGCAAGCGCGGATTTAGGCGTGACACCCGTAGTTTTTGTCCACTCTGTCCTGACAAGCCTGGTCTTTGCCAAGGTGAATGTTTTGAACGCTACCACTCAAAAGTGAAGTTTTAGCGTAGGGTACAGCATTTCACAGACAAGGACACACTTACACAGGGTCTCCCAAGATGCCATTACATTTTGAGAGACCCGAACCATTACAGTTGTAAAGTTACAAAAAAAAGTGTAAAAAAGAAAAAAAAAACGTAAAAAACAAAACACAAAAAAATATAAAATAAAAAAACCAAAAATAGTTGTCGTTTTATTGTTCTCTCTCTCTCTATTTTCTCTCTATTGTTCTGCTCTTTTTTACTGTATTCTATTCTGCAATGTTTTATCATGCTTGCTTTTCAGGTATGTAATTTTTTGTTTTCAGGTGCGCCATTCAACTGCAGCGCGGAATTATTTATCTTGACAGCAACAGCGTTTGCTCCCACGATACATAAAGCCGTGACTCCAGTGCTGTAGGAGGTGATTTCACCACCACAGTTAAAAAAAAGAGCATATATGCCGAAGCATGGGGGCAGCAGGGGCGGAGGAGCGATTTTGCTCCTAATGCCGCGTACATACGGTCGAAATTCCGACGGAGGCCTGCCCGTGGAAAATTCTGACCGTGTGTACGCGGCATAACTTTTTTGCGGGAGGATGCCCCCATGCTTCGGCATATATATATTTTAGGCACAGGTTGCGTTAAAACATTTTTTTATTTTTTACTAGGTTTTGTTTTGGTATTTGCTTTGCAGGTATGGCATGGTAAGGTCTTACTGTTGTACTGTAATGTTACTTTGTTTTAATGTTAACCACCATTTGCTTAGCAGGTACGCCATTCAGTTGCAGCGCGGATCTATTTATCTTGACAGCAACAGCGTTTGCTCCCACGATACATAAAGCCGTGACTCCAACGCTGTAGGAGGTGATTTCACCACCACAGTTAAAAAAAAGAGCATATATGCCGAAGCATGGGGGCAGCAGGGGCGGAGGAGCGATTTTGCTCCTAATGCCGCGTATATACGGTCGAAATTCCAACGGAGGCTTGCCCGTGGAAAAGTCCGACCGTGTGTACGCGGCATAACCTTTTATGCCGCGTACATACGGTCGAAATTCCGACGAAGGCTTGACCGTGTGTACGCGGCATAACTTTTTTGCGGGAGGATGCCCCCATGCTTTGGCATATATGCCCATCATTAGAAGTGGGTGGATGAAGGGAGGTATTCTAATGGTGGGCATACCCACCAATCAATCTCTTTTTTTCGTTCAGCCAATAGGCTGTATGAAAAAAAAGATTACAATACATGTCCAACAAGGACCAGCAACGTACTGGTATGTTGCTGGATTTTGAATGTTTATACCAGAATGATGCCTGCGGGTTTAGGTATCATCTTGGTATCATTCTTTTCAGCCAGCAGCCGGCTTTCATGTAAAAGCAATTCTAGCAGATAATTAGTCTCTAGACTGCTTTTACAAGCAGTGGGAGGGAATGTCCCCCCCGGATATAAAAAGCGCCATTGGGAAATTGGGAAAGCATTTTATCACACCGATCTTGGTGTGGTCAGAAGATGCTTTGAGGGCAGAGGAAAGATCTAGGGTCTAACCCCCCAATTTTTTTCAAAAAAAGAGTACCTGTCACTACTTATTGCTATCATAGGGGATATTTACATTCCCTGAGATAACGATAAAAATGGTAAAAAAATAAAATATGGAAGGCACAGTTTAAAAATAAAATAAAAAAGCCAAATAAATAATAAAAAAAAAAAAAAAAAAAAAAAAAAAGCACCGCTGTCCCCCCCTGCTCTTGCGCAAAGGCGAACGCAAGCGTCGGTCTAGCGTCATATGTAAACAGCAATTGCATCATGCATGTGAGGTATCACCGCGAAGGTCAGATCGAGGGCAGTCATTTTAGCAGTAGACCTCCTCTGTAAATCTAACGTGGTAACCTGTAAAGGCTTTTAAATGCTTTTAAAAATGAATGTAGTTTGTCGCCGCTGCGCGTTTGTGCGCAATTTTAAAGCATGTCGTGTTTGGTATCCATGTACTCGGCCTATGATCATCTTTTTTATTTCATCAAACATTTGGGCAATATAGTGTTTTTTAGTGCATTAAAAATAAAAAAAGTGTGTTTTTCCCCCAAAAAATGCGTTTGAAAAATCGCTGCGCAAATACTGTGTGGAAAAAAAAAATGCAACACCCACTATTTTAATCTGTAGGGCCTTTGCTTTAAAAAAATATATAATGTTTGGGGGTTCAACATAATTTTCTTGCAAAAAAAAAATTTTTTTCATGTAAACAAAAAGTGTCAGAAAGGGCTTTGTCTTCAAGTGGTTAGAAGAGTGGATGATGTGTGACATAAGCTTCCTAATGTTGTGCATAAAATGCCAGGACAGTTCAAAAACCCCCCAAATGACCCCATTTTGTAAAGTAGACATCTCAAGCTATTTGCTGAGAGGCATGTTGAGCCCATTGAATTTTTTTTTTTTTGTCCCAAGTGATTGAATAATGACCAAAAAAAAAAAAAATGTACAAAAAGATGTCACTAAATTATATATTGCTCAAACATGCCATGGGCATATGTGGAATTACACCCCAAAATACATTCTGTTGCTTCTCCTGAGTACGGGGATACCACATGTGTGGGACTTTTTGGGAGCCTAGTCGCGTACGGGACCCCAAAAACCAAGCACCGCCTTCAGGATTTCTATGGGTGTAAATTTTTGATTTCACTCCTCACTGCCTATCACAGTTTCGGAGGCCATGGAATGCCCAGATGGCACAAAACCCCCCCAAATGACCCCATTTTGGAAAGTAGACACCCCAAGCTATTTGCTGAGAGGTATGTTGAGTATTTTGCAGATCTCGCTTTTTGTCACAAAGTTTTGAAAATGTAAAAAAAGAAAAAAAAATGTCTTTCTTAATTTTCAAAAACAAATGAGAGCTGTAAAATACTCACCATGCCTCTCAGCAAATAGCTTGGGGTGTCTACTTTCCAAAATGGGGTCATTTGTGGGGGTTTTGGGCTATTTTGACATTTTATGGCCTTCAAAACTGTGATAGGTAGTGAGGAGTGAAATCAAAAATTTATGCCCTTAGAAACCTTGAAGGCGGTGCTTGGTTTTTGGGGTCCCGTACGCGGCTAGGCTCCCAAAAAGTCCCACACATGTGGTATCCCCGTACTCAGGAGAAGCAGCAGAATGTATTTTGGGGTGTAATTTCACATATAACCATGGCATGTGTGAGCAATATATCATTTAGTGACAACTTTGTGCAAAAAAAAAAAAACGTTTGTCATATTCCCGCAACCTGTGGCAAAATATAAAATATTCCATGGACTCAACATGCCTCTCAGCAAATAGCTTGGGGTGTCTACTTTCCAAAATGGGGTAATTTGGGGGGGTTTTGTGCTATTTTGGCATTTTATGGCCTTCGAAACTGTGATAGGTAGTGAGGAGTGAAATCAAAAATTTACGCCCTTAGAAATCCTGAAGGTGGTGCTTGGTTTTTGGGGCCCTGTACGCGGCTAGGCTCCCAAAAAGTCCCACACATGTGGTATCCCCGTACTCAGGAAAAGCAGCAGAATGTATTTTGGGGTGCAATTCCACATATAACCATGGCATGTGTGAGCAATATATCATTTAGTGACAACTTTTTGTACATTTTTTTTTTCTTTTTGTCATTATTCAATCATTTGGGACAAAAAAAAAATATTCAATGGGGTCAACATGCCTCTCAGCAAATAGCTTGGGGTGTCTACTTTCCAAAATGGGGTCATTTGGGGGGGTTTTGTGCCATCTTGGCATTTTATGGCCTTCAAAACTGTGATAGGTAGTGAGGAGTGAAATCAAAAATGTATGCCCTTAGAAACCTTGAAGGCGGTGCTTGGTTTTTGGGGTCCCGTACGCGGCTAGGCTCCCAAAAAGTCCCACACATGTGGTATCCCCGTACTCAGGAGAAGCAGCAAAATGTATTTTGGGGTGTAATTTCACATATGCCCATGGCATGTGTGAGCAATATATCATTTAGTGACAACTTTGTGCAAAAAAAAAAAAGTTTGTCATATTCCCGCAACTTGTGGCAAAATATAAAATATTCCATGGACTGAACATGCCTCTCAGTAAATAGCTTGGGGTGTCTACTTTCCAAAATGGGGTCATTTGGGGGGTTTTGTGCTATTTTGGCATTTTATGGCCTTCGAAACTGTGATAGGTAGTGAGGAGTGAAATCAAAAATTTGCGCCCTTAGAAATCCTGAAGGCGGTGCTTGGTTTCCGGGGTCCCGTACGTGGCTAGGCTCCTAAAAGGTCCCACACATGTGGTATCCCTGTACTCAGGAGAAGCAGCAGAATGTATTTTGGGGTGCAATTCCACATATAACCATGGCATGTGTGAGCAATATATCATTTAGTGACAACTTTTTGTAATTTTTTTTTTTTTTTTGTCATTATTCAATCACTTGGGACAAAAAAAAAAAAATTCAATGGGCTCAACATGCCTCTCAGCAATTTCCTTGGGGTGTCTACTTTCCAAAATGGGGTCATTTGGGGGGGGCTTTTGTACTGCCCTGCCATTTTAGCACCTCAAGAAATGAGATAGGCAGTCATAAATTTAAAGCTCTGTAAATTTCAGAAAATGTACCCTAGTTTGTAAACGCTATAACTTTTGCGCAAACCAATAAATATACGCTTATTGACATTTTTTTTACTAAAGACATGTGGCTGAATACATTTTGGCCTAAATGTATGACTAAAATTGAGTTTATTCGATTTTTCTTATAACAAAAAGTAGAAAATATCATTTTTTTTCAAAATTTTCGGTCTTTTTCTGTTTATATCGCAAAAAATAAAAATCGCAGAGGCAATCAAATACCATTAAAAGAAAGCTCTATTTGTGGGAAGAAAAGGACGCAAATTTCATTTGGGTACAACATTGCATGTCCGCACAATATACAGTTAAAGCAGCGCAGTGCCGAATCCCAAAAACAGGCCTGGTCCTAATGGCCCGAAATGGTCCGGGGCTTAAGTGGTTAAACAGGGGCTGAGAAATTGGGCCTTAGCCACTGGTGGCGGCACACATAAACCAAAATGATCTTCCAAGCTATCATCATTAATCGGATCATTGAGGAGGAGGAGGAGGATAGCCAGTCAACATAACAGCACAGGCACTCAGCATCAGCATAAGTCTTGAAGGGATGTGACATTTTAAAATCAATTAGTCTGTTATATCAGCATCAGGTGTGTGGTAGCTGGTGGTGATCCAAGACTGATTCATCTTGATGAAAGTCAGTCGATCAACCGAGTCAGTGGACAGGCGCACCCTGTGATCCGTGACAAATCCTCCAGCAGCACTGAATGTGCGTTCTGAAAGAACGCTGGATGCAGGACAGGCCAGTAGCTCAATTGCATACTGTGCAAGCTCTGGCCAGTGATCCATCCTCAAGACCCAGTAAGCCAGAGGATTTTCGGTGGGGAAGGTGTCCAAGTCTGACCTTGCCCCTAGGTATTCCTGCACCATGTATATCAGACGCTGGCGATGGTTGCTGGAACCGATCATACTTTGGGACTGCGGACTAAAGAATTGTCTGAACGCATCGGTCAGATGGCCACCTTCCCCACCGCTCCTTCTTTGACTGCCCGAAGCCTCAGCAACTCGTTGTCCAGGACCAGGAGTTTGTAACCTCCCAGTCTCTGGGAACGCGTTGCACAGACCTTTCTGCAAGGCCTCCCGGAGTTGTCTCATCCTCTGCTCCCTCTGCGACGGTAACATAAGGTCCGCAACCTTACCCTTGTACCGTGGATCAAGGAGAGTGACCAGCCAGTAATGGTCCCTCTCCTTGATCCGAAGAATACGAGGATCCTTCTGCAGACTTTGCAGGATCAGGGAGGCCATGCAGCGTAGGTTAGCTGAGGCATTCAGTCCGGAGTCCTCTGGGTCACTAAGGACAACATGATCCGCAGCCACCTCCTCCCAGCCACGTACAAGTCCACTGGTTTCTTGGGACTGTAAATCATCCCTAAAAGACTGCTGCTGATGATGCTGAGTGCCAGCCTCCACCTCCATGCTGACACAATCCTCCTCCTCCTCCTCCTCCTCCTCCTCTTCCTGTGCGATGGGTGGGACAGAAGGAACACTGTCTGGGTAAAGGGGGCCTTGAGAGGCAAGGAAGTCCTCCTCTTCCTGCCTCTGTTCTGCCTCAAGTGCCCTGTCCATTATTCCACACAGCGTGTGCTCCAACAGGTGGACAAGAGGTACAGTGTCACTGATGCATGCACTGTCACTGCTCACCATCCTCGTGGCCTCCTCAAATGGTGCCAGGACAGTGCATGCATCCCTGATCATGCCCCACTGGCGTGGTGAAAAAAACCCGAGCTCCCCTGACCCTGTCCTGGTGCCGTAGTCGCACAGGTACTCATTGATGGCCCTCTGCTGCGTGTGCAGCCGCTGCAGCATGGCCAACGTTGAGTCCCACCTGGTGGGCATGTCACATATAAGGCGGTTCTTGGGCAGGTTCAACTCCTTTTGCAGCTCAGCCAGGCGAGCACTGGCATTATAAGATCTGCGGAAATGCACACAGACTTTCCTGGCCTGCCTCAGGACATCCTGTAAGCCCGGGTACCTGCCCAAGAACCGCTGCACCACCAGGTTAAGGACGTGAGCCATACAGGGCACATGGGTCAGTTGTCCCTGTCGGAGGGCGGAGAGGAGGTTGGTGCCATTGTCGCAAACCACCATTCCTGGCTTAAGCTGGCGTGGCGTCAACCACCTCTCGGCCTGCCCCTGCAGAGCAGACAGGACCTCTGCCCCAGTGTGGCTCCTGTCCCCCAAACACACCAGCGCAAGCACAGCATGGCATCTTTTTGCCTGCGTACTTGCGTAGCCCCTTGAACGCCTACGGAGCACCGCTGGTTCCGAGGACAAATCACAGGAAGAGGCCATGGAGGAAGAAGAAGAGGAGGGGGTGGAGGAGAGAGGTGTGTCACAACCAGTAGTAGCATTTTGGAGGCGTGGCGGTGGAACAACCTCCAACACTACTGCACCTTGTCCTGCATCCTTCCCAGCTGCCAAAAGAGTGACCCAATGGGCCGTGAAAGAAAGGTAACGTCCCTGTCCATGCCTGCTGGACCATGAGTCAGCGGTAATATGCACCTTACCGCTGACCGCCCTGTCCAGCGAGGCCAAGACATTGCCTTCCACATGCCTGTAGAGAGCCGGAATCGCCTTCCGTGAGAAAAAGTGGCGTTTGGGAACCTGCCACTGAGGAACCGCACATTGCACAAACTCACGGAAGGGGGCCGAGTCTACCAACTGAAAAGGCAGCAGTTGAAGCGCTAGCAATTTAGCCAAGCTAGCATTCAACCGCTGGGCATGTGGATGGCTGGGAGTGAACTTCTTTCGACGGTCCAGCAGCTGGGGCAGGGAAATTTGCCTGCTAGAATCGGACGTCGGTGTACTGCTAGCAGAGTGGCCGCAAGTACTTGGCTGTGACACACCTAATTCTACACCTTCATTCCTCTCAGTGCAGGTTTCAGAGAGGACTGAAGGTATAGTGGGGTTGGAGATCCCAGATGATGCGGTGCAAGGAGAGGTCCGCTTTGTTCTTTGGTGTGGGTCTTTAAGGTAGGCTTGCCAATGAGCTGCATGGCAGGTCAACATATGTCTGATCAAGCATGTGGTGCCCAAGCGGCTGATGTTTTGGCCACGCGATATACGCTTGAGACATATGTTGCAAACAGCAGCTGTGTGATCTGATGCACTCGCCTCAAAAAAGGCCCACACCAAAGAACTTTTTGAATGACGGGCAGAGGCAGCGCCCTGCACAGGCGGAGCTTTGCGGTGTGATTCCGTCGGTGTGCTGCCCATACGCTGGCCACCCAAGGGCATCCTGCCTCGTTGGAGATGTGCCTCCTCCTCATCCTCCTCCTCCTCCTCTCTCCTATTAGGCACCCACGTGGAGTCAGTGACCTCATCATCCCCAACCTCCTCATCACTGGAGCCAATCTGGCAGTATGCTGCAGCTGCTGGAGCATGACTGCCAGATTGGTGTCCTTCTTGAGCATCCCCTCTCTCTGCTCTCATGCTACTGCCTTCCTCTAGCTGGGTATCATCATCAGATCCTTCGAAACGCTGGGCATCCTCCTGGAGCATGTACCCAACACTGTGCTCAAACAGTTCGGGGGACTCCTCAGGAGGAGGACATGGTGGGTCTAGGGAAGGAGTGACTAATGATGACATTGATACCAGAGAAGAGGACGCTTTGGCAGCTGCTTTGCCAGTACCCTGAGCCTGGGTGAGAGAGGATGAGGAGGATGAGGTGGGCTTGGTCATCCATTCTACCAAGTCTTCGGCATGATGTGGCTCAACATGTCCAGCTGCCGAAAAGAAGGACAAGCGTGCCCCATGGCCATGTGCTGATGACAATGCACCGCGTCCACGACCAGCACTGTTGCCCCCAGACACAGAGCCTGCTTGCCCTCTTTTTTTGCCTCCTGACTGTCTGCCTCTCCTTGTTTGCCTTCCAGACATTTTAATGGATGGCCTGCAGGGAGATGGGAAAAACAGCAATAAGGGCTACCTTCAGGTGTATACTGTGCAGGAGGCTTAGCAACAATGACACTGACACTGTCCCCTGCCTATCCTTCTCTGTCCCTAAACACAAGGATTTGCAATATGCTTCAGCAAGATTGGTTTAGCACAGAATAGCACACTGACAGTTTCCCTCACTGTCCTTCTCTGTCCCTAAATTCAAGGATTTCAAATATGGTTCAGCAAGATTGGTTTAGCACAGAATAGCACACTGACAGTTTCCCCGAGTGTCCTTCTCTGTCCCTAAACTCAAGGATTTCAAATATGGTTCAGCAAGATTGGTTTAGCACAGAATAGCACACTGATAGTTTCCCTCACTGTCCTTCTCTGTCCCTACAAACAAGATTTAGCACAGAATAGCACACTGATAGTTTCCCCGAGTGTCCTTCTCTGTCCCTAAACTCAAGGATTTCAAATATGGTTCAGCAAGATTGGTTTAGCACAGAATAGCACACTGATAGTTTCCCTCACTGTCCTTCTCTGTCCCTACAAACAAGATTTAGCACAGAATAGCACACTGATAGTTTCCCCAGAGTGTCCTTCTCTGTCCCTAAACTCAAGGATTTCAAATATGGTTCAGCAAGATTGGTTTAGCCCAGAATAGCACACTGATAGTTTCCCTCACTGTCCTTCTCTGTCCCTACAAACAAGATTTAGCACAGAATAGCACACTGATAGTTTCCACGAGTGTCCTTCTCTGTCCCTAAACTCAAGGATTTCAAATATGGTTCAGCAAGATTGGTTTAGCACAGAATAGCACACTGATAGTTTCCCTCACTGTCCTTCTCTGTCCCTACAAACAAGATTTAGCACAGAATAGCACACTGATAGTTTCCACGAGTGTCCTTCTCTGTCCCTAAACTCAAGGATTTCAAATATGGTTCAGCAAGATTGGTTTAGCACAGAATAGCACACTGATAGTTTCCCTCACTGTCCTTCTCTGTCCCTTCAAACAAGATTTAGCACAGAATAGCACACTGATAGTTTCCCCGAGTGTCCTTCTCTGTCCCTAAACTCAAGGATTTCAAATATGGTTCAGCAAGATTGGTTTAGCACAGAATAGCACACTGATAGTTTCCCTCACTGTCCTTCTCTGTCCCTACAATCAAGATTTAGCACAGAATAGCACACTGATAGTTTCCACGAGTGTCCTTCTCTGTCCCTAAACTCAAGGATTTCAAATATGGTTCAGCAAGATTGGTTTAGCACAGAATAGCACACTGTCAGTTTCACTCACTGTCCTACTCTGTCCCTACAAACAAGATTTAGCACAGAATAGCACACTGATAGTTTCCACGAGTGTTCTTCTCTGTCCCTAAACTCAAGGATTTCAAATACGGTTCAGCAAGATTGGTTTAGAACAGAATAGCACACTGACAGTTTCCCTCACTGTCCTTCTCTGTCCCTACAAACAAGATTTAGCACAGAATAGCACACTGATAGTTTCCCCAGAGTGTCCTTCTCTGTCCCTAAACTCAAGGATTTCAAATATGGTTCAGCAAGATTGGTTTAGCACAGAATAGCACACTGATAGTTTCCCTTACTGTCCTTCTCTGTCCCTACAAACAAGATTTAGCACAGAATAGCACACTGATAGTTTCCACGAGTGTCCTTCTCTGTCCCGAAACTCAAGGATTTCAAATACGGTTCAGCAAGATTGGTTTAGAACAGAATATCACACTGACAGTTTCCCTCACTGTCCTTCTCTGTCCCTACAAACAAGATTTAGCACAGAATAGCACACTGATAGTTTCCCCAGAGTGTCCTTCTCTGTCCCTAAACTCAAGGATTTCAAATATGGTTCAGCAAGATTGGTTTAGCACAGAATAGCACACTGATAGTTTCCCTCACTGTCCTTCTCTGTCCCTACAAACAAGATTTAGCACAGAATAGCACACTGATAGTTTCCACGAGTGTCCTTCTCTGTCCCTAAACTCAAGGATTTCAAATACGGTTCAGCAAGATTGGTTTAGAACAGAATAGCACACTGACAGTTTCCCTCACTGTCCTTCTCTGTCCCTACAAACAAGATTTAGCACAGAATAGCACACTGATAGTTTCCCCAAAGTGTCCTTCTCTGTCCCTAAACTCAAGGATTTCAAATATGGTTCAGCAAGATTGGTTTAGCACAGAATAGCACACTGATAGTTTCCCTCACTGTCCTTCTCTGTCCCTACAAACAAGATTTAGCACAGAATAGCACACTGATAGTTTCCACGAGTGTCCTTCTCTGTCCCTAAACTCAAGGATTTCAAATATGGTTCAGCAAGATTGGTTTAGCACAGAATAGCACACTGATAGTTTCCCTCACTGTCCTTCTCTGTCCCTACTGTGACAGCAGGAAGGTAAAGTCACCTGGTTGCATCCAGGGGGGTAGATATATTTCGCCCAGATTCAGGCTTTACGCCGACTTATACAACTAGGTGGAGAGTTGTATAAGGCTAGTGGGCTCATGGATGACTCATACCTCTAGGGAGAGTGTGGGGCGTCGTGCAGACAGAGATGAGGAGACCAGCTGAACCTTGTCAGCTCATTTAGGCCTCTATAAGAACTCCCAGCTTCATTAGATGTTAGCTCATGCCTGGAACCAGACCTGTGTGGACTGTCTAGGGAGAGTGAACCCCTGTGCGGTGAGAAAAAGCCTGTGTGGCTATTTGCTTGGACATTTAAAACCAGGGACTTAGGGACTAGGACAGCACTAGGCTGATCCCAGTTGTTAGTTAGGAAACCTGTATGTTTAGTCAGAGGTCAACTTGACCAGGATTTATTTTGGTTATGTTTCTTTTGCTTTGCTGTGTTTTGTCACTGTAAATAGAAAATAAACCGCACCTTTTTGATTTTGAAAACCACAACCTCCGTTTGCTGGGCCTGTTTTGTGTGGGGAGCCCATCCCGGGGGTCACACACACCCGCTGCCGAGCTAACCCCCTCACAGTTGGTGGAGAATGCGGGTAGTTTTTTTAAGCCAGCATGGAGGAGATACTGAAACAGCTGGCTCTAGCAAATGCCAATCAACAGCAGACAAATGCAGGTTTGCAAAGGAGCCTTGCAGCCCAGCAGCAAGCTCATCAACAAGCCCAGCAGCAATCTGAGGCCCACTTCATAGACCTGTTACAGAAGCAAGAGCAGAGACTACAACAAATGGAAGCAGTAATGCAGCAACGTCCGCAGACCAGTGAGGAAAGCCGTCCCACTAATACCGCGTCCTTTGGGGTGAGTCGTTTATTGACAAAAATGACTGGAGAGGATGATCCAGAGGTATTTTTGACCACATTTGAAAGGACTGCTGAAAGAGAAAAGTGGCCTGAGGAGCAGTGGGCTGGACTGGTGGCTCCTCTGTTAACTGGTGAATCGCAGAAAGCTTACTATGACCTAGAGCCTAACCAAGCAAAAGACTATGTGATGCTAAAAGCTGAAATATTGGCAAGGCTGGGTGTCACCCAGGCTGTCCGGGCTCAGCGTGTGCATAACTGGACTTTCCAGCTTGGAAAACCCCCCAGGTCTCAAATGTATGATCTCATTCACCTGAGCAGGAAGTGGCTACAGCCAGAGACTTTGTCCGCACCAGAGATTGTGGAACGTGTTGTAATGGATCGGTTTTTGAGAGCTCTTCCTACTGCCATCCAAAAGTGGGTAAGCCATGGAGACCCAGAGACGGCCGGTGGTCTTGTGGATCGTGTAGAGAAATACTTGGCTACAGAGAACCTGACGGCCTCTTCCAGAGACTCTCGGACTTTCCACCCTAAGACCAGACCATCCCCAGGGGCGGATAAGAGGATTCCAAGGGGTGAGGGTGGAGAGAGTGAGAGGGTGGGAGCTCTACCCAAAGTTTGGCGAGAACAGCCTGGGAAGTCAGCGGCTCAAGAGGCGGCAAGAAGGATCGTTTGCTACCGCTGCCGGCAAGCGGGACATATTGCAGCCAATTGCCCGGTTGTGGAGGAACCCATGCAGTGTGACTTTCTGACGGGCAGACGTCAGTCGCTGTGTGCGACAGTCGCATGCACTGCCATTCGAGGAACTGAGAAACATTTATGCAAAATGTGTGTTAATGGTAGAAACGTTGTGGTATTGCTGGATTCAGGTAGCCTTGTGACCCTGATAAAGGCTGAGTTAGTTAAAACAGAGGTCTCTGGGAATAGCAAGGTAGCTGTTATTTGTGTGCATGGGGACACCCGAGAGTATCCAGTGACTACAGTGTGTTTCGAGACCCCCAAAGGTACCCTCTCTCATCCAGTGGGCTTAGTATCTCAGTTACCGCATGACGCCATTGTGGGAAGGGATTTTCCGAAGTTCTGGGAACTGTGGGATGATCCTGAGCCCCTCACTGGTGCCCCTATGTACCAGGAATGTGATAGCCAGAACTCCCCGGAGAGTGGTGAGGACTCTCCGGAATTTCCCTTATCAGTATTGGCAGGGGAGACTCAAGAAACTGGAGAGGAGCCCACCTCCTCAGACGAAAACCTACCGTCTGTGGAGTTTTCTGATCTTGAGGTTCACAGGGAAAACTTTGCCACAGAACAGTTGAAAGACCCCGCCCTAATAAAGGCACGGGAAAACGTAGTGAAAATAGATGGCGAGTTAGTGAACCCAGATAATACCTGCACTTACCCATACTTCAGCGTAGAGAAGGACCTACTGTATCGGGTGGCAAAAAGGGCAGAAGAAACCGTTGAGCAGCTTGTGGTGCCCAAACCTTACAGGAAGTTGGTGTTGGAGTTGGCCCATGGGCACATTCTTGGAGGTCATCTGGGGACAGAGAAAACCCGAGAGAGGGTATTACAGAGATTCTATTGGCCGGGGGTGATGAAGGACGTAGAAAATTATTGTTCCTCCTGCCCTGTGTGTCAGAGGTTGGCCCCGATGCCACATTTCCGTAGCCCGCTGGTCCCTCTACCCATCATTGAGGTCCCGTTTGAGAGGATCGCCATGGATTTGGTAGGTCCTATAATCAAGTCCGCTAGGGGGCACCAGTACATATTAGTTATAATGGACTATGCCACCCGTTATCCAGAAGCGATCCCTCTCCGAAATACCTCGGCCAAAACCATAGCCAAAGAGCTATCTCTTGTTTTTAGCCGGGTGGGTATTTGTAAAGAACTGCTTACGGACCAAGGTACACCCTTTATGTCCCGGGTTATGAAAGAGCTGTGTAAATTGTTCAAAGTGACGCAATTGCGTACGTCTGTGTATCACCCCCAAACCGATGGGCTGGTTGAAAGATTCAACAAAACCCTAAAACAAATGTTGAAGAAAGTGGTGGATAGAGATGGAAAGGATTGGGACTGTTTACTTCCTTATTTGATGTTTGCTATTAGGGAGGTGCCCCAATCCTCTACGGGATTCTCCCCCTTTGAGTTACTGTATGGGAGACACCCAAGTGGGCTGTTGGATATTGCCAAGGAAACTTGGGAAAGTGAGAGTTCTCCCCACAGGAGTGTGATTGAGCATGTCGCCCTGATGCAAGATCGAATTGCACAGGTAATGCCCATCGTGAAGGAACATTTGGCCCAAGCGCAGTTGGCACAGCAGAGAGTGTACAACCGTGGAGCCAAGACCCGTACCTTTTCCCCGGGGGATAGGATATTGGTACTTGTCCCTACGGTTGAAAGTAAATTCCTTGCCAAATGGCAAGGCCCCTACGAGATAATGGAAAAAGTGAGCGAAGTGAATTACAAGGTCAGACAACCAGGAAGGCGAAAGCCCGAACAGATCTATCACGTTAATCTGTTGAAAGCCTGGAGGGATAGAGAGTCCCTAGTCGCAGACACTTGGTCACCAGCTCAAACTGGTTGCGTGATTCCTGAGGTTGGAATAGCAGCCACCTTGTCACAACCCCAACAACAGGAGGTTAAGGAGTTTGTGCTTCGCAACAAGGAGGTATTCTCTGAGCTGCCGGGACAAACATCTGGGGTAGAGCATGACATCATTACCCCGCCCGGTGAAAGGGTGAAGTTAAAACCCTATCGGATCCCAGAGGCTCGACGGGAGGCAATACGGGAGGAAGTACAGAAAATGCTGAACTTAGGGGTGATAGAGGAGTCCCAAAGTGATTGGTCTAGTCCCATCGTGTTGGTGCCTAAACCGGATGGGAGCTGGCGATTTTGTAACGATTTTCGTCAGTTGAACAAAGTTACAAAATTTGACACCTACCCCATGCCACGTATAGATGAGTTGATCGACCGGCTGGGAACAGCCCGATACATGACGACTCTTGACCTCACAAAAGGGTATTGGCAAATCCCCCTGGCCAAGTCGGCCAAAGAGAAAACCGCATTTGTAACCCCAGACGGGGCGTTCCAATATAAAAGAATGCCGTTCGGGTTACAGAATGCGCCGGCCACATTCCAGCGGAAAATGGACCAGATGCTGAGGCCCCATCGGAAGTATGCTGCGGCTTACCTGGATGACGTAATTGTCCATAGCACAGATTGGGCCTCACATCTGCCAAAAGTGCAAGCAGTCCTGGACTCTGTTCGGGAAGCGGGGTTTACGGCTAACCCCAAGAAGTGTACCATTGGGCAGGAGGAGGCCAAATATCTTGGGTACACCATTGGGAGGGGAGTAATAAAACCCCAACTCAACAAAGTCGAGGCCATCCAGAGTTGGCCACGTCCCAACAGCAAGAAGCAGGTACGAGCCTTTCTGGGAATCGCTGGGTATTATCGGCGATTCATTCCCCACTTTGCTTCTAAGGCTGTGCCCCTAACCAACCTGACGAAGGGGAAAGGGTCGGTCATGATTAAATGGACCCCCGAGGCTGAGGCAGCATTCCAATTCTTGAAACAAGCCTTATGTAGCCAGCCAGTGTTGTACTCACCCGACTTCTCTAAAGACTTTGTCGTACAAAGTGATGCGTCAGATGTGGGGTTAGGAGCAGTATTGTCCCAGGTCTGGAACGGGGAAGAGCACCCAGTCATTTACCTCAGCAGGAAGTTGAAGTCCCATGAGGTAAATTACGCCACCGTTGAAAAGGAGTGTTTAGCGGTGAAGTGGGCTCTAGATTCCCTTCGGTACTACCTGCTAGGTAGGCACTTTGACATGGTTACGGATCACGCTCCGTTAAAGTGGATGGCTCAAAACAAGGAAACAAATAGAAGAGTGAATAGGTGGTTCCTGGCCCTCCAGGAATTCAACTTCACAGTAAAGCATCGCCCTGGCGTTCAAATGGGGAATGTGGATGCTTTGTCTCGAGTACATGAATGCCTGATTGCTGGTGTTCCAACCCCGAGGTTAAAACAAGAGGGGGGGTATGTGACAGCAGGAAGGTAAAGTCACCTGGTTGCATCCAGGGGGGTAGATATATTTCGCCCAGATTCAGGCTTTACGCCGACTTATACAACTAGGTGGAGAGTTGTATAAGGCTAGTGGGCTCATGGATGACTCATACCTCTAGGGAGAGTGTGGGGCGTCGTGCAGACAGAGATGAGGAGACCAGCTGAACCTTGTCAGCTCATTTAGGCCTCTATAAGAACTCCCAGCTTCATTAGATGTTAGCTCATGCCTGGAACCAGACCTGTGTGGACTGTCTAGGGAGAGTGAACCCCTGTGCGGTGAGAAAAAGCCTGTGTGGCTATTTGCTTGGACATTTAAAACCAGGGACTTAGGGACTAGGACAGCACTAGGCTGATCCCAGTTGTTAGTTAGGAAACCTGTATGTTTAGTCAGAGGTCAACTTGACCAGGATTTATTTTGGTTATGTTTCTTTTGCTTTGCTGTGTTTTGTCACTGTAAATAGAAAATAAACCGCACCTTTTTGATTTTGAAAACCACAACCTCCGTTTGCTGGGCCTGTTTTGTGTGGGGAGCCCATCCCGGGGGTCACACACACCCGCTGCCGAGCTAACCCCCTCACACTACAAACAAGATTTAGCACAGAATAGCACACTGATAGTTTCCACGAGTGTCCTTCTCTGTCCCTAAACTCAAGGATTTCAAATATGGTTCAGTAAGATTGGTTTAGCACAGAATAGCACACTGATAGTTTCCCTCACTGTCCTTCTCTGTCCCTACAAACAAGATTTAGCACAGAATAGCACACTGATAGTTTCCCCGAGTGTTCTTCTCTGTCCCTAAACTCAAGGATTTCAAATATGGTTCAGCAAGATTGGTTTAGGACAGAATAGCACACTGACACTTTCCCTCACTGTCCTTCTCTGTCCCTACAAACAAGATTTAGCACAGAATAGCACACTGATAGTTTCCACGAGTGTCCTTCTCTGTCCCTAAACTCATGGATTTCAAATATGGTTCAGCAACATTGGTTAAGCACAGAATAGCACACTGATAGTTTCCCTCACTGTCATTCTCTGTCCTTACAAACAAGATTTAGCACAGAATAGCACACTGATAGTTTCCACGAGTGTCCTTCTCTGTCCCTAAACTCAAGGATTTCAAATATGGTTCAGCAAGATTGGTTTAGCACAGAATAGCACACTGATAGTTTCCCTCACTGTCCTTCTCTGTCCCTACAAACAAGATTTAGCACAGAATAGCACACTGATAGTTTCCACGAGTGTCCTTCTCTGTCCCTAAACTCAAGGATTTCAAATACGGTTCAGCAAGATTGGTTTAGAACAGAATAGCACACTGACAGTTTTCCTCACTGTCCTTCTCTGTCCCTACAAACAAGGTTTAGCACAGAATAGCACACTGACACTTTCCCTCACTGTCCTTCTCTGTCCCTACAAACAAGATTTAGCACAGAATAGCACACTGACACTTTCCCTCACTGTCCTTCTCTGTCCCTACAAACAAGGTTTAGCACAGAATGACACACTGACACTCTCCCTACCTATCCTTCTCTGTCCCTAAACACAAGGAATCCAGGATTAGTAAAGGAAAAAAATGACACTGTCCCTGCCTTCTCTTTCCCTGCTCCGGAACACACTACTCAAGGCCGCCGCGCTGGCGGCCTTTTATAGTGTGGGGCGTGTACTAAACCCCCTCAGAAATAATTGGCCACAGGCATCCTGCCTGTGGCCAATCATTGCTCCCCTCGCTGCCGGCGCTGTGATTGGCCAAGCATGCGGGGTCACAGTGCATGCTTGGCCAATCACAGCGCCTGAATGACACTGCGATGGCGTAGTGCATTGTGGGCCGTTCGCGTCACTCTAATTTGGCGCGAACGGCCCAAATCGTTCGATCTTCGTCGAACGATCGAACAGCCGATGTTCGAGTCGAACGTATGTTCGACTCGAACACGAAGCTCATCCCTAGTTGGGAGTGTGGGATGGGATGGGTGTAGTTTAGGGACTGCCGAGACTGGCATTAGGGGTTTAGGGACTACTAGGTGTGGGTTTAGAGAACTGGCATATACTTACGTTGCAATGCTCATCCGAGTGTAATTTCGGAACTTGTCAGGGTGCTCTCTCAGATCATGATAGAGAATGGCAAATTGTCCTCTGTCAGAGTGCCTTTGTTGGATTGGATGCACCCAAAATCGACGTTGTGATCTCTGCTGTTGCAGAAAATGTTCCCAAACATGGAGCACAAACAACAACAGTGGCTCATTAAACTCCATCTTCTCCACGTTCTGTAAAAAAACAGGAAGTACACAGGATATGATGCAAGGGTGTAGGGTTTATTAACAGACGCTAACGCGGTAAAAACGCGGTAAAAACGCATATGCGTTAGCGCTATTTTTACCGCGAACGCGGTAAAAACGCGGTAAAATAAGTCATATTTTTGACGCTTTTTTTCAACGCCTCAGTGTGAAAGGGGCCTAAATTAGGATATTAAACTGAAATGTCCATACAGCATTCAGGATTCTGAAGCTTCAAGCAAGTCAGTCCATATCAGTAATAAATAAGACAAGTATAAATGAATGACTCCTGCGCTGTCTAAGGGAATGCTAACAAGCTAAAGGGAGGGGGGTACTACTGCAAACACCTGTGGATCTGTTCTTAAGCAGACAAAGAAATAATAAAGTAAATGGTGGTATTTGCGCTGTGTATAACAAAGAGAATGCTAGGGGATAACAGGTGATAGCAGATAAATTAGGAACATACATGAACTACATCAAATATTGCGATGAATACTGAGAAAAAGCAATAAAAATGAAAATAAAAATTGATCCAGTAGAAAAGTCAGTTTCACAATACAATATGTGACAATTATCCAATAAAAATCAGTGAGTGAAGAAAATAAAGCAATTGAGTTAAATTGAACTAGTAGAAAAGTCTATGTCAAAATATGTGACAATAAGGCCCCTTTCACACTGGGGCGGGCAGGAGCGGTGGCGGTATAGCAGCGCGATTTTCAGCGCTGCTATACCGTCGTTATTACCGCGGTATGCGGTCGCTAGGGGGGTTAATTTAACCCCCGCTAGTGGCCGAAAAAGGGTTAATACCGCCGGCAAACCGCGGCTATTGCCGCGGTTTGCGGGCGGTATTACCGCGCTGTCCCATTGATTTCAATGGGAGACCGCGGTAAAGGAGCGGTGAACACACTGTAAAGAAGCGGCTAGCAGGACTTTTGGAGCGGTCCTGCTAGCGCACCGCTTCAGTGTGAAAGCCTTCGGGCTTTCACATTGAAGGCACAGGGCAGGATTTTTTCATGCGGTATAACAGCGCTATTATTAGCTCTAAACCGCATGAAAAACGCCCCAGTGTGAAAGGGGCCTTATCCAACAAAAATCGGGGGGAAATTGAAATGATCTTGTAGAAAAGTCTGTGTCAAAATGGGAATAAGTGACAGAAATCCAACAAAACTCTGTGCTCAAGTATATAAAATATGTGACAATTATCCAACAAAAATCGGGGGAAAAAAATAAATAAATTGAAATGATCTAGTAGAAAAGTCTGTGTCAAAATGGGAATGTCTGTCACTTAATCCAACAAAAGTCTGTGCTCAAGTATATAAAACGGATCCCATCACAGGAAATTTTGATAAGGTAGGTGCTAAGTAGAGATGTAAACTGCAGAAAAATTCGTTCATTTGAGTTTTTTAGCTTTTTTCGAAAATTCGCAAAATTCAAAAATTAGAAAATTCAGAAATTCGGAAAATTAGAAAATTAGAAAATTCTGAACTTCGAAATTCGAATATTCTGAAATTTGAAAATTCAGAAATTTTCGAATTCTGAATTTTCGAATTTCAGATTTTCGAATTTCAGATTTTCGAATTTACGATTTTACGAAATTTTTAATTTTCACATTTCCGAATTTCTGAATTTTGAAATTTCGGAAATTCGTAATTTCGAAAATTCGTAATTTCGGAAATTCATAATTTCGGACATTCGGAAGTTCGAAAATTCGAAAATCCGAAAATTTTAAAATTCGGAAATTTCGGAATTAACGAATTTGTAAAATTTTGTTTAAAAACTAATTCGGAACTAAACGAATTGCACATGTCTAGTGCTAAGAGAGCATAAATCTACAGTGGTCACACCAGTGTATCTGCAGGCTATTTGCACTGTGTATAACAAAGAGAGTATGCTAGGGGAATGTAGTAATAGGTGGTAGCAGATAAATAGGAACAATGAACAATGAATAATGAACTACATCAAATAATGTGATAAATACAAAATGCTGAGTGAAAGCAATAAAAATGAAAATAAAAATCAGGCTGAGCAGCAGACAGAAGATCATCAGGCTGGGCAGCAGACAGAAGCTCATCAGGCAAGGCAGCAGACAGAAGCTCACCATGCTTGGCAGAAGCTCACCATGCTTGGCAGCAGACAGAAGCTCACCAGGCTGGGCAGCAGACAGAAGCTCACCAGGCTGGGCAGCAGACAGAAGCTCACCAGGCTGGGCAGCAGACAGAAGCTCACCATGCTTGGCAGCAGACAGAAGCTCACCAGGCTGGGCAGCAGACAGAAGCTCACCAGGCTGGGCAGCAGACAGAAGCTCACCAGGCTGGGCAGCAGACAGAAGCTCACCAGGCTGGGCAGCAGACAGAAGCTCATCAGACTGGGCAGCAGACAGAAGCTCATCAGACTGGGCAGCAGACAGAAGCTCACCAGGCTGGGCAGCAGACAGAAGCTCACCAGGCTGGACAGCAGACAGAAGCTCATCAGGCTGGGCAGCAGACAGAAGCTCATCAGGCTGGGCAGCAGACAGAAGCTCATCAGACTGGGCAGCAGACAGAAGCTCATCGGGCTGGGCAGCGGACAGGAACACATCAGGCTGGGCAGCGGACAGGAACACATCAGACTGGGCAGCAGGCTCCTCAGGCCGGGAAACAGGCACCACAACCTCAGGCCGGGAAACGGGCACCACAACCTCAGGCCAGGAAACAGGCACCACAACCTCACAACCGCAGCACAGGCTGAACAAAAGCTGGTTCACACACACCCTGTCTAATCAGAGACTGCACTGAACTAATACAATCAGATAACATCTGCTGGGAACAAGAGAAATAATGTTCATCGAAAGAAGCCGGATCATCCTCTAATAGTGATGAGCCGAACACCCCCGGGTTCGGTTCGCACCAGAACCCGCGAACGGACCGAAAGTTCGAACGAACATTAGAACCCTATTAAATACAATGGATGCGAACGTTCGAATTCTAAAGTGCTAATTATAACAACTATTATGCATGTTATTGTCATAAATAGGGTTTGGGAACCCGGGTTGTGCACCAGGGGACATGTATCAATGCAAAAAGAAGTTTTAAAAATGGTCGTTTTTCGGGAGCAGTCATTTTAATGATGCATAAAGTGAAAAAAAAAAAGTCAAATATTCCTTTAAATATCGTACCTGGGGGGTGTCTAAAGTATGCCTGTGAAGTGCCACGTGTTTCCCGTGTTTAGAACTGTCCCTGCACAAAATGACACTTCTAAAGGAAAAAAAAGCCATTTAAAACTGCTTGCGGCTTTAATGTAATGTCTGGTCCCGGTAATATGGATGAAATTCTTTAAGAAAAATGGCATAGCTACCCCATGACCCCCCCCCCCCTACCCCAGCCCATTACCAGCCCCTTTGGGTCTTGTATGGATATTAAGGGGAACCCCGCACATAAAATAAAAAAGGCCCTATATACTCTGAACAGCCGTATACAGGCGGTGCATACAAGACAGGGACTGTAGGTTTGTTCTTATGTAGAATCTGTTTGTAATTTTGAACAGGTACATTGTTGAAGTGTAGCTCCAGCCCAAAAATCTATTTTTAAACTTTTTGGGAAACATAGGTAAGGGTTATCACCCCTGTAACATTTGTTTTGCTGTCTGTGCCCCTGTTCAGAACATTTCACCTCACTTTCCGTCCCAATGACAACTGTTTTTGAAATGTGGTGTTTTTCTTGAAACAAGGATTGCTGATAAAGCATCAGTACAGATGAGACCCCTTTCTCCCATATTTATTCTTACAGGAGAGAATTTTCCTTTCTAGGGGTAGATTTCCTCTCACTTCCTGTTGTCTTCTTTCGTTTGCAAGTAGGAGTCGTTTGTAAGTTGGATGTTTGAAAGTAGGGACCTGCCGTATATACTCTGCAGAAATAGGCCCCTTAGTTGTTGGTGTTGGCACAACACTGTAAGCACTCAGTTACTCTTGGTTGGTGCTGGAACGCCCTGCTGTCAACTATTATATCAGGAATTTTAATTACATATAATTGTTGAACAGTGGTAGTAAAAATTGGGGCTTTGATGGTGGTGCTGGTGCCACAACACTGTAAGCCCTGACAGTTACTCTTGGTGGGTGCAGCAATGGGCCCTGCTGTGAATTATTAGATCAAGAATTGTAATTACATGCCCCTTTTGAACAGGGGCTGAAAAATTGGGCCTTTCGTGGTGGTGGTGGTGGTGGCGTTGCCACAACACTGTAAGCCCTCAGAGTTACTCTTGGTGGGTGCAGCAATGGACCCTGCTGTGAATTATTAGATCAAGAATTGTAATTGCATGCCCCTGTTGAACAGGGGCTGAAAAATTGGGCCTTAGGCACTGGTGGCACAACACTACAACCCCTCACAGATACTGTACTTGGAGCACAGCAATGAGCCCTGTTGCAAAGTATTGCTTCAAAAATTGTAATGACACGCCCCTGTTAAACAGGGGCTGAAAAATTGGGCCTTAGGCACTGGTGCCACAACACTCCAACCCCTCACAGATACTGTACTTGGAGCACAGCAATGAGCCCTATGGCAAATTATTGCTAAAAAAATTGTAATTACACGCCCCTGTAAAACAGGGGCTGAAAAATTGGGCCTTAGCCACTGGTGGCGGCACCCATAAACAAAAATGATCTTCCAAGCTATCATCATCAATCGTATCATTGAGGACTCGGAGGAGGAGGATAGCCAGTCAACATAACAGCACAGGCACTCAGCATCAGCATCAGTCTTGAAGGGATGTGACATGTTAAAATCAATTAGTCTGTTATATCAGCATCAGGTGTGTGGTAGCTGGTGGTGATCCAAGACTGGTTCATCTTGATGAAAGTCAGTCGATCAACCGAGTCGGTGGACAGGCGCACCCTGTGATCCGTGACAAATCCTCCAGCAGCACTGAATGTGCGTTCCGAAAGAACGCTGGATGCAGGACAGGCCAGTAGCTCAATTGCATACTGTGCAAGCTCTGGCCAGTGATCCATCCTCAAGACCCAGTAAGCCAGAGGATTTTCGGTGGGGAAGGTGTCCAAGTCTGACCTTGCCCCTAGATATTCCTGCACCATGTTTATCAGAGGCTGGCGATGGTTGCTGGAACCGATCATACTTTGGGGCTGCGGACTAAAGAATTGTCTGAACGCATCGGTCAGACGGCCACCTTCCCCACCGCTCCTTCTTTGACTGGCCGAAGCCTCAGCAACTCGTTGTCCAGGACCAGGAGTTTGTAACCTCCCAGTCTCTGGGAACGCGTTGCACAGACCTTTCTGCAAGGCCTCCCGGAGTTGTCTCATCCTCTGCTCCCTCTGCGACGGTAACATAAGGTCCGCAACCTTACCCTTGTACCGTGGATCAAGGAGAGTGGCCAGCCAGTAATGGTCCCTCTCCTTGATCCGAAGAATACGAGGATCCTTCCGCAGACTTTGCAGGATCAGGGAGGCCATGCAGCGTAGGTTTGCTGAGGCATTCGCTCCGGAGTCCTCTGGCTCACTAAGGACGACATGATCCGCAGTCACCTCCTCCCAGCCACGTACAAGTCCACTGGTTTCTTGGGACTGTAAATCATCCCTAAAAGACTGCTGCTGATGATGCTGAGTGCCAGCCTCCACCTCCATGCTGACACAATCCTCCTCCTCCTCCTCCTCCTCCTCCTCTTCCTGTGCGATGGGTGGGACAGAAGGAACACTGTCTGGGTAAAGGGGGCCTTGAGAGGCAAGGAAGTCCTCCTCTTCCTGCCTCTGTTCTGCCTCAAGTGCCCTGTCCATTATTCCACGCAGCGTGTGCTCCAACAGGTGGACAAGAGGTACAGTGTCACTGATGCATGCACTGTCACTGCTCACCATCCTCGTGGCCTCCTCAAATGGTGCCAGGACAGTGCATGCATCCCTGATCATGCCCCACTGGCGTGGAGAAAAAAAACCAAGCTCCCCTGACCCTGTCCTGGTGCCGTAGTCGCACAGGTACTCATTGATGGCCCTCTGCTGCGTGTGCAGCCGCTGCAGCATGGCCAACGTTGAGTTCCACCTGGTGGGCATGTCACATATAAGGCGGTTCTTGGGCAGGTTCAACTCCTTTTGCAGCTCAGCCAGGCGAGCACTGGCATTATAAGATCTGCGGAAATGCACACAGACTTTCCTGGCCTGCCTCAGGACATCCTGTAAGCCCGGGTACCTGCCCAAGAACCGCTGCACCACCAGGTTAAGGACGTGAGCCACACAGGGCACATGGGTCAGTTGTCCCTGTCGGAGGGCGGAGAGGAGGTTGGTGCCATTGTCGCAAACCACCATTCCTGGCTTAAGCTGGCGTGGCGTCAACCACCTCTCGGCCTGGCCCTGCAGAGCAGACAGGACCTCTGCCCCAGTGTGGCTTCTGTCCCCCAAACACACCAGCGCAAGCACGGCATGGCATCTTTTTGCCTGCGTACTTGCGTAGCCCCGTGAACGGCTACGGAGCACCGCTGGTTCATAGGACAAACCACAGGAAGAGGCCATGGAGGAAGAAGAGGAGGGGGTGGAGGAGAGAGGTGTGTCACAACCAGTAGTAGCATTTTGGAGGCGTGGCGGTGGGACAACCTCCAACACTACTGCACCTTGTCCTGCATCCTTCCCAGCTGCCAAAAGAGTGACCCAATGGGCCGTGAAAGAAAGGTAACGTCCCTGTCCATGCCTGCTGGACCATGAGTCAGCGGTAATATGCACCTTACCGCTCACCGCCCTGTCCAGCGAGGCCAAGACATTGCCTTCCACATGCCGGTAGAGAGCCGGAATAGCCTTCCGTGAGAAAAAGTGGCGTTTGGGAACCTGCCACTGAGGAACCGCACATTGCACAAACTCACGGAAGGGGGCCGAGTCTACCAACTGAAAAGGCAGCAGTTGAAGCGCTAGCAATTTAGCCAAGCTAGCATTTAACCGCTGGGCATGTGGATGGCTGGGAGTGAACTTCTTTCGACGGTCCAGCAGCTGGGGCAGGGAAATTTGCCTGCTAGAATCGGACGTCGGTGTACTGCTAGCAGAGTGGCCGCAAGTACTTGGCTGTGACACACCTAATTCTACACCTTCATTCCTCTCAGTGCATGTTTCAGAGAGGACTGAAGTTATAGTGGGGTTGGGGATCCCAGCTGATGCGGTGCAAGGAGAGGTCCGCTTTGTTCTTTGGTGTGGGTCTTTGAGGTAGGCTTGCCAACGAGCTGCATGGCAGGTCAACATATGTCTGGTCAGGCATGTGGTACCCAAGCGGCTGATGTTTTGGCCACGCGATATACGCTTGAGACATATGTTGCAAACAGCAGCTGTGCGATCTGATGCACTAGCCTCAAAAAAGGCCCACACCAAAGAACTTTTTGAATGACGGGCAGAGGCAGCGCCCTGCACAGGCGGAGCTCTGCGGTGTGATTCCGTCGGTGTACTGCCCTTACGCTGGCCACCAAAGGGCATCCTGCCTCGTTGGAGATGTGCCTCCTCCTCATCCTCCTCCTCCTCCTCTCTCCTATTAGGCACCCACGTGGAGTCAGTGACCTCATCATCACCTCCCTCCTCATCACTGGAGGCAATCTGGCAGTATGCTGCAGCTGCTGGAACATGACTGCCAGATTGGTGTCCTTCTTGAGCATCCCCTCTGTCTGCTCTCACGCTACTGCCTTCCTCTAGCTGGGTTTCATCATCAGACCCTTCGAAACGCTGGGCATCCTCCTGGAGCATGTACCCAACACTGTGCTGAAACAGTTCGGGGGACTCCTCAGGAGGAGGACATGGTGGGTCTAGGGAAGGAGTGACTGATGATGAGTCTGACATTGATACCAGGGAAGAGGACGCTTTGGCAGCTGCTTTTCCAGTACCCTGAGCCTGGGTGAGAGAGGAGGAGGAGGAGGAGGAGGGCTTGGTCATCCACTCTACCAAGTCTTCGGCATGATGTGGCTCAACATGTCCAGCTGCCGAAAAGAAGGACAAGCGTGTCCCATGGCCATGTGCTGATGACAATGCACCGCGTCCACGACCAGCACTGTTGCCCCCAGACACAGAGCCTGCTTGCCCTCTTTTATTGCCTCCTGACTGTCTGCCTCTCCTTGTTTGCCTTCCAGACATTCTAATAGATGGCCTGCAGGGAGATGGGAAAAAAGCAATAAGGGCTACCTTCAGGTGTCCTTCTCTGTCCCTTGAAACAAGGACTTTGACAGTGAAAGAAACTGACACACTCTCCCTACCTACAGTTTTCTGTCCCTAGAATTTTTTTTTTTTTTAAGCACAATTTAGCACAAGGAGAATTCACTCACTGTCCTTCCAGGTCCCTGGAAACAAGGACTTTGACAGTGAAAGAAACTGACACACTCTCCCTACCTACAGTTTTCTGTCCCTAGAAAAAATGTTTTTTTTAAGCACAATATAGCACAAGGAGAATTCACTCACTGTCCTTCCAGGTCCCTGGAAACAAGGACTTTGACAGTGAAAGAAACTGACACACTCTCCCTACCTACAGTTTTCTGTCCCTAGAAAAAATGTTTTTTTTAAGCACAATTTAGCACAAGGAGAATTACCTCACTGTCCTTCCAGGTCCCTGGAAACAAGGACTTTGACAGTGAAAGAAACTGACACACTCTCCCTACCTACAGTTTTCTGTCCCTAGAAAAAATGTTTTTTTTAAGCACAATTTAGCACAAGGAGAATTACCTCACTGTCCTTCCAGGTCCCTGGAAACAAGGACTTTGACAGTGAAAGAAACTGACACACTCTCCCTACCTACAGTTTTCTGTCCCTAGAAAAAATGTTTTTTTTAAGCACAATATAGCACAAGGAGAATTCACTCACTGTCCTTCCAGGTCCCTGGAAACAAGGACTTTGACAGTGAAAGAAACTGACACACTCTCCCTACCTACAGTTTTCTGTCCCTAGAAAAAATGTTTTTTTTAAGCACAATATAGCACAAGGAGAATTACCTCACTGTCCTTCCAGGTCCCTGGAAACAAGGACTTTGACAGTGAAAGAAACTGACACACTCTCCCTACCTACAGTTTTCTGTCCCTAGAAAAAATGTTTTTTTTAAGCACAATATAGCACAAGGAGAATTCACTCACTGTCCTTCCAGGTCCCTGGAAACAAGGACTTTGACAGTGAAAGAAACTGACACACTCTCCCTACCTACAGTTTTCTGTCCCTAGAAAAAATGTTTTTTTTAAGCACAATTTAGCACAAGGAGAATTACCTCACTGTCCTTCCAGGTCCCTGGAAACAAGGACTTTGACAGTGAAAGAAACTGACACACTCTCCCTACCTACAGTTTTCTGTCCCTAGAAAAAATGTTTTTTTTAAGCACAATTTAGCACAAGGAGAATTACCTCACTGTCCTTCCAGGTCCCTGGAAACAAGGACTTTGACAGTGAAAGAAACTGACACACTCTCCCTACCTACAGTTTTCTGTCCCTAGAAAAAATGTTTTTTTTAAGCACAATTTAGCACAAGGAGAATTACCTCACTGTCCTTCCAGGTCCCTGGAAACAAGGACTTTGACAGTGAAAGAAACTGACACACTCTCCCTACCTACAGTTTTCTGTCCCTAGAAAAAATGTTTTTTTTAAGCACAATTTAGCACAAGGAGAATTACCTCACTGTCCTTCCAGGTCCCTGGAAACAAGGACTTTGACAGTGAAAGAAACTGACACACTCTCCCTACCTACAGTTTTCTGTCCCTAGAAAAAATGTTTTTTTTAAGCACAATTTAGCACAAGGAGAATTACCTCACTGTCCTTCCAGGTCCCTGGAAACAAGGACTTTGACAGTGAAAGAAACTGACACACTCTCCCTACCTACAGTTTTCTGTCCCTAGAAAAAATGTTTTTTTTAAGCACAATATAGCACAAGGAGAATTCACTCACTGTCCTTCCAGGTCCCTGGAAACAAGGACTTTGACAGTGAAAGAAACTGACACACTCTCCCTACCTACAGTTTTCTGTCCCTAGAAAAAATGTTTTTTTTAAGCACAATTTAGCACAAGGAGAATTACCTCACTGTCCTTCCAGGTCCCTGGAAACAAGGACTTTGACAGTGAAAGAAACTGACACACTCTCCCTACCTACAGTTTTCTGTCCCTAGAAAAAATGTTTTTTTTAAGCACAATTTAGCACAAGGAGAATTACCTCACTGTCCTTCCAGGTCCCTGGAAACAAGGACTTTGACAGTGAAAGAAACTGACACACTCTCCCTACCTACAGTTTTCTGTCCCTAGAAAAAATGTTTTTTTTAAGCACAATTTAGCACAAGGAGAATTACCTCACTGTCCTTCCAGGTCCCTGGAAACAAGGACTTTGACAGTGAAAGAAACTGACACACTCTCCCTACCTACAGTTTTCTGTCCCTAGAAAAAATGTTTTTTTTAAGCACAATTTAGCACAAGGAGAATTACCTCACTGTCCTTCCAGGTCCCTGGAAACAAGGACTTTGACAGTGAAAGAAACTGACACACTCTCCCTACCTACAGTTTTCTGTCCCTAGAAAAAATGTTTTTTTTAAGCACAATATAGCACAAGGAGAATTCACTCACTGTCCTTCCAGGTCCCTGGAAACAAGGACTTTGACAGTGAAAGAAACTGACACACTCTCCCTACCTACAGTTTTCTGTCCCTAGAAAAAATGTTTTTTTTAAGCACAATTTAGCACAAGGAGAATTACCTCACTGTCCTTCCAGGTCCCTGGAAACAAGGACTTTGACAGTGAAAGAAACTGACACACTCTCCCTACCTACAGTTTTCTGTCCCTAGAAAAAATGTTTTTTTTAAGCACAATTTAGCACAAGGAGAATTACCTCACTGTCCTTCCAGGTCCCTGGAAACAAGGACTTTGACAGTGAAAGAAACTGACACACTCTCCCTACCTACAGTTTTCTGTCCCTAGAAAAAATGTTTTTTTTAAGCACAATTTAGCACAAGGAGAATTACCTCACTGTCCTTCCAGGTCCCTGGAAACAAGGACTTTGACAGTGAAAGAAACTGACACACTCTCCCTACCTACAGTTTTCTGTCCCTAGAAAAAATGTTTTTTTTAAGCACAATATAGCACAAGGAGAATTCACTCACTGTCCTTCCAGGTCCCTGGAAACAAGGACTTTGACAGTGAAAGAAACTGACACACTCTCCCTACCTACAGTTTTCTGTCCCTAGAAAAAATGTTTTTTTTAAGCACAATTTAGCACAAGGAGAATTACCTCACTGTCCTTCCAGGTCCCTGGAAACAAGGACTTTGACAGTGAAAGAAACTGACACACTCTCCCTACCTACAGTTTTCTGTCCCTAGAAAAAATGTTTTTTTTAAGCACAATTTAGCACAAGGAGAATTACCTCACTGTCCTTCCAGGTCCCTGGAAACAAGGACTTTGGCAGTGAAAGAAACTGACACACTCTCCCTACCTACAGTTTTCTGTCCCTAGAAAAAATGTTTTTTTTAAGCACAATTTAGCACAAGGAGAATTACCTCACTGTCCTTCCAGGTCCCTGGAAACAAGGACTTTGACAGTGAAAGAAACTGACACACTCTCCCTACCTACAGTTTTCTGTCCCTAGAAAAAATGTTTTTTTTAAGCACAATTTAGCACAAGGAGAATTACCTCACTGTCCTTCCAGGTCCCTGGAAACAAGGACTTTGACAGTGAAAGAAACTGACACACTCTCCCTACCTACAGTTTTCTGTCCCTAGAAAAAATGTTTTTTTTAAGCACAATTTAGCACAAGGAGAATTACCTCACTGTCCTTCCAGGTCCCTGGAAACAAGGACTTTGACAGTGAAAGAAACTGACACACTCTCCCTACCTACAGTTTTCTGTCCCTAGAAAAAATGTTTTTTTTAAGCACAATATAGCACAAGGAGAATTCACTCACTGTCCTTCCAGGTCCCTGGAAACAAGGACTTTGACAGTGAAAGAAACTGACACACTCTCCCTACCTACAGTTTTCTGTCCCTAGAAAAAATGTTTTTTTTAAGCACAATTTAGCACAAGGAGAATTACCTCACTGTCCTTCCAGGTCCCTGGAAACAAGGACTTTGACAGTGAAAGAAACTGACACACTCTCCCTACCTACAGTTTTCTGTCCCTAGAAAAAATGTTTTTTTTAAGCACAATTTAGCACAAGGAGAATTACCTCACTGTCCTTCCAGGTCCCTGGAAACAAGGACTTTGACAGTGAAAGAAACTGACACACTCTCCCTACCTACAGTTTTCTGTCCCTAGAAAAAATGTTTTTTTAAAGCACAATATAGCACAAGGAGAATTCACTCACTGTCCTTCCAGGTCCCTGGAAACAAGGACTTTGACAGTGAAAGAAACTGACACACTCTCCCTACCTACAGTTTTCTGTCCCTAGAAAAAATGTTTTTTTTAAGCACAATTTAGCACAAGGAGAATTACCTCACTGTCCTTCCAGGTCCCTGGAAACAAGGACTTTGACAGTGAAAGAAACTGACACACTCTCCCTACCTACAGTTTTCTGTCCCTAGAAAAAATGTTTTTTTTAAGCACAATTTAGCACAAGGAGAATTACCTCACTGTCCTTCCAGGTCCCTGGAAACAAGGACTTTGACAGTGAAAGAAACTGACACACTCTCCCTACCTACAGTTTTCTGTCCCTAGAAAAAATGTTTTTTTTAAGCACAATATAGCACAAGGAGAATTCACTCACTGTCCTTCCAGGTCCCTGGAAACAAGGACTTTGACAGTGAAAGAAACTGACACACTCTCCCTACCTACAGTTTTCTGTCCCTAGAAAAAATGTTTTTTTTAAGCACAATTTAGCACAAGGAGAATTACCTCACTGTCCTTCCAGGTCCCTGGAAACAAGGACTTTGACAGTGAAAGAAACTGACACACTCTCCCTACCTACAGTTTTCTGTCCCTAGAAAAAATGTTTTTTTTAAGCACAATATAGCACAAGCACAAAACACACTGACACTCTCCCTACCTATCCTTCTCTTTCCCTAAACTAAAGGAATCCAGGTTAAGCAAGAAAGAAATAAAAGTCACTTTCCCTGCCTATGCTGCTCTATCCCTGCTCCGGAACACACTACACTAGGCCGCCGTGCTGGCGGCCTTTTATAGTGTGGGGCGTGTACTAAACACCCTCAGCAATAATTGGCCACAGGCATCCTGCCTGTGGCCAATCATTGCTCTCCTCGCTGCCGGCGCTGTGATTGGCCAAGCATGCGGGGTCACAGTGCATGCTTGGCCAATCACAGCGCCTGGATGACACTGCGATGGCGTAGTGCATTGTGGGCCGTTCGCGTCACTCGAATTTGGCGCGAACGGCCCAAATCGTTCGATCTTCGTCGAACGATCGAACAGCCGATGTTCGAGTCGAACGTATGTTCGACTCGAACACGAAGCTCATCCCTATCCTCTAATAACCATACCAGGGATTCGACAAGGTCACCATTGAAGGGAGGAGAGAAATCGTCACTTCCTTCGGGAATGCATGACAGGGCTGGCTTTACACATAACCGGATTAACGGCTGAACATCCTCAAACTGCATATAACCCTGATCCACCAAGGATTTCCATCAGCTGGTCACTAGTCCACCCTTTTAAAATCTGGCGACAATATTCACCATCCTCTGCTGCCAGCAGAGAATAGTAAGGCCCCTTTCACACTGGGGCGGGCAGGAGCGGTGGCGGTATAGCAGCGCGATTTGCAGCGCTGCTATACCGTCGTTCTTACCGCGGTATGCGGTCGCTAGGGGGGTGAATTTAACCCCTGCTAGCGGCCGAAAAAGGGTTAATACCGCCCGCAAACCGCGGTTTGCGTGCGGTATTACCGCGCTGTCCCATTGATTATAATGGGCAGCCGCGGTAAAGGAGCGGTGAACACACCGCTCCTTTACCACTGTAAAGAAGCGGCTAGCAGGACTTTTGGAGCGGTCCTGCTAGCGCACCGCTTCAGTGTGAAAGCCTTCGGGCTTTCACATTGAAGGCTACAGGGCAGGATTTTTTCATGCGGTATAATAGCGCTAAACCGCATGAAAAACGCCCCAGTGTGAAAGGGGCCTAAATGATTTCATCGAAATCCATATCAACAGAACGCACAACACCAGGATGGTTCCTCAATGCAGCCACGTCTGGTCAAGGATGGCCTTGGTATACTGTCAGGGAATCTTAGTAGACCAGACTGTGTGACTACACAGAGGAGACCAAAAACGCATTTAAGTGAAAAAAGGTGTTTATTTAAAAGGCGACAAACAAGTGAAAACAACCAGTGCACAACTATCAACAAATAGTATATACAAATAAAGGGGAGATACCGGAATCGTAAACAAGCCAGGCCGAAGGTCATACACAAGGGGATATCAGCAGATATGTAAGGACGGGGAAACAACAGGACAGAGAGAGGATGGATGGACAGGCTGCAGGGCAGGGATCCAAGGTAATCAGGTAACAGGAGGGACAGGTCCAGGATGGGCTAGGGATAGGGATCAGATCGGATCAGGTCAGGTAAGATGCAGGCTCAAAGTCAGGATAGCAGGCTCAAGGTCAGGGAGAGAGATACCAAGGTGAGCATGTGAGGGCTCGCCGGGTATTTATAGGACTGCAGTGATTGTCCTCATGTAACAGCTGAGCGGAGGAAGTGCTGCCTGCCCCACACTGCTGGAATACACCTGCTGGTGGACGCCGGTACTACGTCCCATGAATCAGACAGTACCACCAGCAGGGGAGATCCTCCACCATAGATACTGGCTGCAAGAGGACATCTGCTGGTGGACACTAGTACTGCAATCCATAGGACCAACAGCGCCACCAGCGGGTGAACCCTTTCCTGACAACACCAGGCCTCCAGTATTCTATAGGGTTTTAGTTTTACCCTTTCTCCTGGCGGGGTGGTAACGTCATGCTCTACGCTAAATGTTTGTTCCTGGCGGCTGAGAGAAAACCTCTTTGTTGCGGAGCACAAACTCTTTAACCTCCTGTTGTTGGGGTTTCGATAAGGTGACTGCTATTCCAACCTCAGGAACCAAGCAATCAGACTGAGCTGGTGACAAAAGTTTCTGTGACTATGGATTCCCTATCCCTAAAGGCTTTCAACAGATTAATGTGATAGATCTGTTCTGGCTTTCGCCTTCCTGGTTGTCTGACCTTGTAATTCACCTAACTCACTTTTTTCGATTACCTCGTATGAGCCTTGCCATTTGGCCAGAAATTTGCTTCCCACCGTAGGGATTAGTACAAAAGGTACGGGTCTTGGTCCCACGATTGTACACCCTCTGCTGTGCTAACTGTGCTTGGGTCAAATGCTCCTTTACGATTGGCATTACCTGTGTAATTCTATCTTGCATCAGGGCGACATGCTCAATCACACTCCTGTGGGGAGAACTCTAATTTTCCCAAGTTTCCTTGGCGATGTTCAACAGCCCTCTTGGGTGTCTCCCATAGAGTAACTCGAAGGGTGAGAAACCCGTAGAGGATTGGGGTACCTCCCTAATGGCAAACATCAACTAGGGTATTAGACAGTCCCAATCCTTTCTATCTCTATCCACCACCTTCTTTAACAATTGCTTTAGGGTTTTGTTGAACCTTTCAACCAACCCATCTGTTTGGGGGTGATGCACGGATGTACGCAATTGTGTCACTTTGAACAACTTGCATAGTTCTTTCATAACCCGGGACATAAAGGGTGTGCCTTGGTCCGTAAGCAGTTCCTTACAAACACCCACGCGGCTAAAAACAAGAGATAGCTCTTTGGCTATTGTCTTGGCCGAGGTATTTCGAAAAGGAATCGCTTCCGGATAACAGGTGGCATAGTCCAATATAACCAAAGTGTACTGATGCCCCCTAGTGGGTTTCCGTCTCTCCCACCCGGTGCACGTAGGCCACCTCCGTATGGACGTGGCCTGTTTTTGACCTGGTGGGTCCCTTTTCGGGGGTCACCCCTGGATGGGTACCTGGGTCTTGTCTGCGCCGTGGGCACAGGCTGCGGGGCCCCCTCATTACCATGTCCTCCTTTTGGGTGGGCTATGTGCGGGGGGCGCCCTCGCAACCCGCGCTCGGGATCCTTCAGCGCTGTCTGGGCATGGATCACAATATGCTGCCACGTATTTGTCCTCATATGCAGTTCGTTACCCCTTCCTCCCTATGAAACTGATATTATGGCCAGCTGTGCCATTCTAGCACTGTTGGCTATTGTGCCCGTTGCTATGCAACGAGACACACATGCTGGCTTAGTATTGAAATGGGCGCACGCACGGGGCGGAGCTAAATACAATTGGTCCCCCCCCTTTGTTTACACCGTATCGTTGCGGCAAGATCCTATTACTAATGATCTGGTAGGTCATGTGATGTCGGACGTTTAGTTTGCGCAAGCACGGTTTTGGGTAGTACAGACACTGTCTGTCCCCATTGCCTACATCTGATGATAGTATGATAGTAGCCAGGCCAAGCTGTGTAGGACCTTGGATCACGTGACGCTGGACGTCAATATGTCACGACCTCACGTGTTCCCTCTCCTCCCCCTTCCTTCACTTCAAAAACTGGCGTCTCACATGGCTGATCCGTCATTGTGTTGGACTGCGGAGACGCATCACGCCAGTATTAGGCTTATTTGGTTACTTCCAAGGTAGGTTGGCATGAAGAGGCAGGGAAGGGGGGGTTTGTCCCTTTCTGTTTTATCCCCCCACCTATATCACTGTAATGTCCACTTTGTATGTGGTACATGACTAGATATCTTGTGGGTGATCCATACTTGCCTGGATTATTTATATCTATATATAGATTACAAGACAACCATACCTGGAGGAACTGGGGGATTTGTTTGCTAAGCTTTGGGCTCCTTTGTGCAATCCTAAGGGTCAGATGGATGCTATAGTAATTAGGTATGTTGCATTTCTGTTACTTCGCCCCGGTTTTTAAAGGGATATATACTTGGAATCAGGTATGTTTCATACAATCTTAGTTCATACATTATTGTTCTTTAATCAGAACTTGAAGGACCGTATTACCGTGGCTGCTGTGTCCATGCTCTGGTGGTGCATTTGGATCTGTTGAAAGTGTTGGGGATCCGCCTCGCTCGTGTGTCCTTTGGACGCAGGAGGTATATCCGTGCTACCCCTGGGGGCTCGCCGGTCCGACCATGAATTTCCACAATGATATGATTGGGTGGGTATGATTCTTGCGCTATGCGATTACTATGCTTCTGCTGCCCATTTTGTACAGACAATTAATGTTGAAATGTATGTTTTGCTAAAAACTATTTTATTTGTAGTGTACAGTGTGATCTCGTCCTGATACTAGCCCCTGACAGTGTCCCGAAACGCGTCAGGTTTCTGGACCTATTCTTGGGAACCCACGTATTATCCTATCATCCATGTTTTTAATGTTGTAATTTTGTATATTTAGTATAATTTGTTAATAAAACCATTATTTATATATACTCTGTTGTTGCCCTTAAAGTCCCAATTGGGGGGTTCTTCCTCTTTCGATTTACTCCAGAGATGTTGGCAACATATATAGGTCCAATTTGATGTTCTATCCATGTTTTCTGATACCCCTAGTGGACTTCATTATCGGACCTACCAAATCCATTGCGATCCTCTAAAAGGGGACCTCAATGATGGGAAGAGGTACCAGCGGGTTACGGAAATGTGGCATAGGTGCCGACTTCTGACACACAGGGCAGGAGGAACAATAATTTTCTGTTTCCTTCATGACCCCAGGCCAATAGAATCTCCTCAATACTCTCTCTCTGATTTTCTCTGCCCCCATATGACCTCCAAGAATGTGCCCATGGGCTAACTCCAACACCAACTTCCTGTAAGGTTTGGCCACCACAAGTTGCTAAATGGTTTCTTCTGCCCTTTGAGCCACTCGATACAGCAGACCCCTTTTCACAATAAAGTACAGGTAAGTGCAAGTCTTATCTGGGTTCACTAGCTCACCATCTATTTTCACCACATTTTCCTGTGCCTTTATTAGGGTGGGGTCTTTTAATTGTTTTGTGGCACCTGTGAACCTCGAGATCCGAAAACTCCACAGAAGGCATGTTTTCATCTGAGGATGTTGGTTCCTTCCCAGTTTCTTGAATCTCCCCTGCCAAAACCGACAAGGGAAATTCTGGAGAGTCCACACTACTCTCAGAGGATTTCTGGGATTCACCTTCCTGGTCAAATAGGGGCATCAGTGGGGGGGCTCAGAACTTTGGAAAATCCCTTCCCACAATGGCATCTTGTGGTAAGTGAGAGACTAACCCCACCTGATTTGGGGTCTCATAAAATACTGTAGCCGCAGGATACTCTTGGGTGTCACCATGCACACAAATAACAGCCGCCTTGTTATTCCCAGAGATCTCTGTAGTAACTAATTCAGCTTTTAGCAATGTCACCAGGCTACCTGAATCCAGCAACAGAACAACATTTCTACCATTAATATACATTTTGCATAAATGTTTCTCAGTTCCCTGAATGGCAGTGCATGCAACTGTTGCAAACAGCGACTGACGTCTGTCCCTTATAAAGTCACATTGCATAGGTTCATCCGCAACTGGGCAATTGGCTGCAATATGTCCCTCTTGCCGGCAGCGGTAGCAAATATTGTTTCCTGGTGCCTCCATGGCAGCATACCTGTGATAGAGCTCCGCCTCGACTCCTCCTTCAGGACTAGTGAATAGCATAAATTAAAGGCATAGTCCCTCCCCCAACATTCTCCTTTTTTTCCTCATACCTTCTTGTGCTGGTGAAGAGTAGCAGTACGTCCATACCTCTGCAGTCGGCAGCGTCCGCCGGGTTTAGCCTTTCCCGTGCGCAGTCCCTGTTCTTGGGCCGCTCACAGCGCTGATAAGACTGGGAACCCCTCTGTGGATCTGTTGGGGTCATTTCGCAGAGTTTCCTCACAGGAACGCAGTCTGCTATCACATCCATGATGAATGCAGTGGAAGTCGCAAAAGGATCAGCTCCATCTTCCCAGGCTGGTGGTTTCCATTTTTTATTACAGGCATTTGTGTTTTTCCCCTTTCTTTTCCTCTCTTCCCCCCCCCCTCCCCTTTCCTTTGCTTGTTAGGCGCCTTTAAAATGATTATTGTCTTACTTTTTTGTTCCTTTAAAACTGTGCAACTGGATAGGGCAGGTGTCTCTCTGTGCAACAACATTGTGGTGCTTATTTTCGGGTTCAGGGGGGGTTACAGGTGCTCTGTACGTCCCACCAGGTAGGAGAGTGTCACGGTTTGGTGTCCTTGCCGCCCTCTGCGCATGCGCGATTCGGGAGTGATACAGAGCCGTAGTTTCTCGGCTCTCTGTACTGGGCGACGCTGGATCTTCTGCGCGTGCGCATGCATGGTCGCTTGGTTCAGTGTCGGCCATCTTGGATTCTGGAAAGAAGGCTAGATTTGCCCTTTTTTTTTTCAATCCATTCCAAATAGTGGTTTATGGGATTAGCCCACGCACCTTGAGCCTATTTAGGTTCAGATTCAGGGATTGCTGTCAGTCTCCTCAGCTGTGCCCTGCTAGGTCTCTCTGATGCTGCTTTGTGGTAGGTACTTTTTATTTTCTCCAAAAAAAAAAAAATGTTGCCGATCAAAAATGTTTATGTTTAAAAAAAAAAAATAAAAAAAAAAAAGATGACGATATAAAAATGTTGTTTAAAAAAAAAAAAGATGACGATATAAAAATGTTTGTTTAAAAAAAAAAAAAAAAAAAAAAGGGACGCCAAAACTCCTGATTCTTTTCCCTTTCTTACTATATTTCCGGAGCTGATCCTTGTGCCCAACTCCGCAATGAGTCATTCATCTCACAGAAAAGATCCTCACACGTCTATTAGGTATGTGACCAACTATACGTGAGTATAAAAAAAAAAAAAAAAAGTGCACTCACTGGTCTAGCGTGAGTTCCTTACATCGTAGCCCTACCCACTCCAAGGGGTCCCGCTCATCAGGGCGTAGGTCCCATTCTTCACATCGTAGATCAGAGAGGTCAAGATCCAGAGGACATGATCGGTCCCCCTCTCCTAGGACCTATAGCAAGAGAAATGCTGGACATGTGGGGCTACACCGCTACCAGACAGAGTGGTCTGTAAGGACTGTTTTACGGACTATGCGTCCAACCGCGAGCTAGAAAATCAGCACGCTGTAGATCTGCTCAAGCGAACAATGAAGGACTCCTTCTCTGAGCTTTTGACTTTGGTCCCCGCTCAACCACTTCAGCAGATATCCCAGGTTCAGGATATAGAACCTAATCTCCCTGGTCTGTCAGCAGTCAGTACACCTCTGCCACCGTCAGGCCGACCAGCTAGAGATTCACCACCTGAAGACTCTTCAGGGGACTCTTGAGAAGAGTCAGAAACTTCTGGCTTCAGTCTCTCCTTGGTAAAGCCATTCATCCAGGCAGTCAAAGCCGCAATCGCCTGGAAAGACGCAGATTAGCCTCCCCAAGAGTCTACAAGCTACTTCCCATTCCTCAAAAGAAAGCAGGTTCTTTTCCCGTTGATGGGCAAGATTAGTCAAGTTATTCAGAAGGAATGGTCAAAGACTGATAAATAAAAAAATAAAAAATAATTTATTTTTTTGGGTCGGTTCAATAAACTATATACCCCTTACCAGAGTCGGGAACGCAGTCACTAAACTCCATGCCAGTGGTAGACGCGTTGGTGGTGCGACTCGCAAAAATATAACTTTGCCAATGGAGGATTCCGCTTCCTTCAAAGACCCTCTAGACAGGCGAATCGACCTGGAGCTGAAGAGGAGCTACTTGGCCGCGGGAGCAGCGTGTAAGCCAGCTATTGCCCTCACATCAGTATCAATTGTGGAGGTTGAGAGGCGAAGGTTCGAATCCCTAGGGTGTTCCCCAGGAGTCATAACAACCCTTCTAAAAACCAGGAAGCCTGCAACTAATGCCATATATTCAAAAATCTGGGACAAGTTCTTGTCATTTGCTTCCGGAAATGGATTTGATCCAATCCTTCCCTCTACTTCCCATGTTCTAGGATTCCTTCAGACAGGACTTGATCTGGGACTTGGTCTGAGCTCCCTCAGAGTGCAGGTAGCAGCAATCTCTGCCGCAACAAATAAGAGATGGGACGGAGGATCCTTTAGTAGTCACTTACCTCAGAGGTGTATTGAAGATTCACCCTCCTGTCAGACGATCATTTCCTAAGTGGGATCTGTCCCTAGTCCTGGAAGTTCTATCTGACCATCCCTTTGCTCCAGTGGAACAAGTAACAATATGGAACCTGACACTAAAGACGGCTTTCCTGCTAGCCATTACATCTGGCAAAAGGATCTTGGAACTTCACTCTTTAGGGATAGGTGACGACCACATCTCCTTCTTCACCGACAGAGTGGAACTTCGCCCCCTTCGGGGGTTCACACCAAAGGTCACTACTCCAAGCCACCTGTTGGAACCCTGGGCACTACCAGTGTTTACAGATACGGATTCAGAGTCTTGTCACGAACTGGATGTATCCAGAGTGCTCAGGGCCTACCTAGAAGCCACCGGCCCCTTCAGAAATTCTGAGAGACTTTTCATCGTACCGTTCGGTAAATACAGGGGCAAAGAATCTTCCATCAGAACTCTGGCATCTTGGGCTGTAAAGTTAATCCAGAAGGCCTACAGGGTGAAGAATATGGAGCCTCCATCCCGAGTGAATGCTCATTCTACAAGGGCAGTCTCAGCTTCCTGGGCAGCAAGGGCTAATGTTTCGTTGGAGACGGTGTGCAGGGCTGCCACCATACATTCCTCAGACACTACCATATTGATCCAGGAGCGCTCACGACTGTTGAGTTTGGAAGGAGGGCAGTTCAGGCTGCTATGTCCTCTTCTAATTAAACATTTATTGTTAAGCAATTATCCCACCCATGTCAGCTAGTTATTTATCACAGGTATGCTGCCATGGAGGCACCAGGAAAACGGAAAATCGTATCATACTTACCGGTAATTTTCCTTTCCTGGTGCCTATCCATGGCAGCATATGCTCCCACCCTCGGTATTCTATATTACAGAGAATGTTGGGGGAGGGACTATGCCTTTAATTTATGCTATTCACTAGTCCTGAAGGAGGAGTCGAGGCGGAGCTCTATCACAGGTATGCTGCCATGGATAGGCACCAGGAAAGGAAAATTACTGGTAAGTATGATACAATTTTCCGTTTTTTCGCTGCCTCTTGCGGCCTTGACTTCCTGGGCTGCTCGCGTCAGACATTTGGTAGAACCCCCACCCTCTCACTCTCTCTACCCTCACCCCTTGGAGTCATCTTACCCATCACTGGGGATGGTCTGGTCTTAGGGTGGAAAATCTGTGAGTCCCTGGAAGAGGCGGTCAGGTTCTCTGTAGCTGAGTACCTCTCAACCAGATCCACAAGCTTGTCGGCAGTTTCTGGGTCTCCATGGCTTACCCACTTTTGGATGGCAGTAGGAAGAGATCTCAGGAACCGATCCATAACAACACGCTCCACAATCTTTGGAGCGGTCAAAGTCTCTGGCTGCAGCCACTTCCTGCTCAGGTGAATGAGATCATACATTTGAGACCTGGGGGGTTTTCCCAAGCCGGAAAGACCAGTTATGCACACGCTGAGCCTGGACGGCCAGGGTGACACCAAGCCATGTCAATATTTCACATAGTCTTTTGCTTGGTCAGGCTCTATGTCATACTAAGCTTTCTGTGATTCCCCAGTTAACAGAGGGGCCACCAGTCCAGCCCACTGCTCCTTAGGCCACTTTTCCCTTTCAGCAGTCCTTTCAAACGTGGTCAGAAACACCTCAGGATCATTCTCTCTAGTCATTTTTGGCAGTAAACTGCTCACACAGAATGCTGCGGTATTACTGGAACCACTTGCCTCACTGGTCTGCGGGCGTTGCTGCATTGATGTTTCCACTTGTTGTTGGAGTCTCTGCTCCTGCAACAGCTCTATGAAGTGAGCCTCAGATTGTTGCTGGACTTGTTGCTGAGCCTCCAGACTCTGCAGGTGAGCTTGCTGCTGAGCAGCAAGGCTCTTTTGCAAAGTTGTATTTGTCTGCTGTTGATTTGCATTTGCTAGAGTCAGCTGTCTTAGGATCTCCTCCATGCAGGCCATAAAAAAAACTGCTGGCTTCTCCACCAACTGTGAGGGAGTTAGCTCGGCAGAAACATGAAAATAAAGCCTTGCAAACTTGGCCACAAACTACTCACAGGTTTCCCTGGCTATCAGCTGGGTGCAGCCTTGTGCTGTCCCCAGCACCTATCTCCCTGTTACAGAGGCTTGCCACACAGGCGTTGTCTCACCGCACAGACAGGCATCACACTCCCCAGTCTAAACAGCCACAGAACTGGTTCCAGGATGGAGCAACTCCCTTTGCATGCTGGGAGTTTTTGTAGAGGCCTTAATGAGCCCACTTAATTCAGCTGGGCTTATTACCTCTACCCCTGCAGGACTCTCAGCACTGCCCCCGAGTGGTACAAATCGGCATAGAGCCTGAATCTGGGACACACATATTTGCCATCCTGGATGCAACCAGGCGATTTTACCTGCCTGCTGTCACAATACACAAAAAAATTTAATTAAAATTAGGGTTGTCCTGATACCGATACTAATATCGGTACCGAAACCGAGCATTTGCCCGAGTACTTGTACTCGGGCAAATGTTCCCGATGCTTCACCCGATACTTGTACAGTCAGCGGTGATCAGTGCGGTGGGGGAGTTACAAGCACCGATCACCGCTGTATAGATTTAAATGTCTGACAGCCGTTTCTCTGCTTCTCCCCCCCCCCGCGCGGTGGTGATCGGTGCTTGTAACTCCCCCACACACGATCACCGCTGATTGTCCTTGTATACTCCTCCAGCCCCCCTCCGTTCTGCTGCTGTCTCCCTCCCTCTGTGTCCCCCTCCGTGCTGCTCTCTCCCTCCGTGTCCCCCTCCATGTTGCTGTCTCCCACCGTGTCCCCCTCCATGTTGCTGTCTCCCACCGTGTCCCCCTCCATGCTGCTGTCTCTCACCGTGTCCCCCTCCATGCTGCTGTCTCCCTCCGTGTCCCCCTCCATGCTGCGGTCTCCCTCCGTGTCCCCCTCCATGCAGCTCTCTCCCTCCGTTTCCCCCTTATGCTGCTCTCTCCCTCCGTGTCCCCCTCTATGTTGCAGTCTTCCTCCGTGTCCCCCTCCATGCTGCTCTCTCCCTCCGTGTCCCCCTCTATAATGCTCTCTCCCTCCGTGCTGCCATCCCCCTCCGTTCTCCTCCTCCACCCCCTCGATCTGTCAGGATGGAGAGCGGAGGTAGGAGCCGGTAAATCCGGCTCCTTACTGTTCGGAATGTACAGAGTCAGTGATCACTGACTCTGTCCATTCACATAACTGAAACATCGTAAACTGTGTTTACAATGTTTCAGTTTATGAATGAAGAGGAGCCGCTGTCTTCTCTCCATTCATTTTCAGCACAGCTGAGGCTGCTGAGAAAGGGACTGGGATATCTGTGTCCCTAGCCCCTTTCCCTGTCTCAAAGGGGAGATGTCAGTGGTCTGTTAAGACCCCTGATATCTCACCAAAGCCCCCCAACAGGGCTGATAAAAAAAATTAATAATAATAAACAAATTATTTGTAAAAAATAATTAAAAAAAAAAGAAAAAACACACTGACACTGTCCATTCCCCACCCCCCTTAAAAAAAGAAAGCATTATAAAAAAAAAAAAAAAATTAACAAATTGTAAAAAAAAAAAAAAACTAATTGTAAAAAAAAAAAAAGAAAAAAAAAAAACTACTGACATGTGCCACTGTCACATGAGATTAAAAAAAAGTATCGGTAATCGGTATCGGAGAGTACTTGAAAAAAAGTATCGGTACTTGTACTCGGTCTTAAAAAAGTGGTATCGGGACAACCCTAATTAAAATGCACACAGTTTGGGCTATCAGGGAGAAACTCCCCCAGTCATCAAATACTAATAATGTAAAAAGGACTATTAACCTGTTCACGACTGCCCCACGCAGATTTACCCTGATGTACTAGGTACGTGATCTGGCATTTCTGGGTCTGGAGCGTGCATGCCTGCCCCTGACAACCCGCTACCGCTGTGACGGGACACAGTGGGAGCCAGAGGGTCTGGCAGACTTGATGTCCACAGGGATCCGCCAATCGTTCAGGGGAGATAGGCAGAACGGCGGTCTACCTATGTAAACAAGGCAGACCGCCGTTCTGTGACAAGGGAAGGCAGAGATCATGTGTTTCTGCTAAGCAGAAACACAAATCTCTGCCTTTCCACAGTGCAATCACCTCCCACACAGTTAAAAAGCAGCCTGCCAGTGTCATTAGTACAGTTACAGTGCATATTGTTTAGCATTGATCGCTGTATTAGTTGTCACTGGTCCCCAAAAAAGTGCCAAAAGTGTCAGGTGTCTGATTTGTCTGCCGCAATATCTCAGTCCCGCTATTAGTCGCTGATCGCCGCCTTTACGAGTATAAAAAAAAGAAAACTTTTGCCCAACCGAATAACATACGCTTATTGGGATTTTTTACCAGCAATATGTAGCAAAATACATATTGGCCTAAATTGCTGAAGAAATTCATTTTTTACCAGTTTTTTTATTGTGTATGTTTTATAGCAGAAAATAAAAAATATTGTCAGTCTTTTTTGTTTTATAGCGCAAAAAATAAGAACCGCAGAGGTGATCAAATACCAAAGCTCTATTTGTGGGGGAAAAAGGACAAAGGGCAGGGTGTTCCGGCTGCGCAAAACAACGTACCTGGACTTTGCTCGTGCCCGCGGGTAGGGAGCGCGCGAGCAAGCCCGCTATCCCTGTGGCGATTGGATTCGCTCCAGAACTGATCGATGTACAGGTCCAGGCCAATGATTTATGGCCTTGACCTGCTGTTCGGTTCTGACGAATCACGGAATGCCCCGTGTCTGTGTAATGTAAACACAGACACAGGAAATGGTGCAATCTCCTCCCCTGGCGCCCTTTTCGGTTCCAGTATGAGTGGAGATTAGGGATGAGCTTCGTGTTCGAGTCGAACATACGTTCGACTCGAACATCGGCTGTTCGATCGTTCGACGAAGATCGAACGATTTGGGCCGTTCGCGCCAAATTCGAGTGACGCGAACGGCCCACAATGCACTACGCCATCGCAGTGTCATCCAGGCGCTGTGATTGGCCAAGCATGCACTGTGACCCCGCATGCTTGGCCAATCACAGCGCCGGCAGCGAGGAGAGCAATGATTGGCCACAGGCAGGATGCCTGTGGCCAATTATTGCTGAGGGTGTTTAGTACACGCCCCACACTATAAAAGGCCGCCAGCACGGCGGCCTAGTGTAGTGTGTTCCGGAGCAGGGATAGAGCAGCATAGGCAGGGAAAGTGACTTTTATTTCTTTCTTGCTTAACCTGGATTCCTTTAGTTTAGGGAAAGAGAAGGATAGGTAGGGAGAGTGTCAGTGTGTTTTGTGCTTGTGCTATAGTGTGCTTAAAAAAAACATTTTTTCTAGGGACAGAAAACTGTAGGTAGGGAGAGTGTCAGTTTCTTTCACTGTGCAAGTCCTTGTTTCTAGGGACCTGGAAGGACAGTGAGTGAATTCTCCTTGTGCTATATTGTGCTTAAAAAAAACATTTTTTCTAGGGACAGAAAACTGTAGGTAGGGAGAGTGTCAGTTTCTTTCACTGTGCAAGTCCTTGTTTCCAGGGACCTGGAAGGACAGTGAGTGAATTCTCCTTGTGCTATATTGTGCTTAAAAAAAAACATTTTTTCTAGGGACAGAAAACTGTAGGTAGGGAGAGTGTCAGTTTCTTTCACTGTGCAAGTCCTTGTTTCCAGGGACCTGGAAGGACAGTGAGTGAATTCTCCTTGTGCTATATTGTGCTTAAAAAAAACATTTTTTCTAGGGACAGAAAACTGTAGGTAGGGAGAGTGTCAGTTTCTTTCACTGTGCAAGTCCTTGTTTCTAGGGACCTGGAAGGACAGTGAGTGAATTCTCCTTGTGCTATATTGTGCTTAAAAAAAACATTTTTTCTAGGGACAGAAAACTGTAGGTAGGGAGAGTGTCAGTTTCTTTCACTGTGCAAGTCCTTGTTTCCAGGGACCTGGAAGGACAGTGAGTGAATTCTCCTTGTGCTATATTGTGCTTAAAAAAAACATTTTTTCTAGGGACAGAAAACTGTAGGTAGGGAGAGTGTCAGTTTCTTTCACTGTGCAAGTCCTTGTTTCTAGGGACCTGGAAGGACAGTGAGTGAATTCTCCTTGTGCTATATTGTGCTTAAAAAAACATTTTTTCTAGGGACAGAAAACTGTAGGTAGGGAGAGTGTCAGTTTCTTTCACTGTGCAAGTCCTTGTTTCCAGGGACCTGGAAGGACAGTGAGTGAATTCTCCTTGTGCTATATTGTGCTTAAAAAAAACATTTTTTCTAGGGACAGAAAACTGTAGGTAGGGAGAGTGTCAGTTTCTTTCACTGTGCAAGTCCTTGTTTCCAGGGACCTGGAAGGACAGTGAGTGAATTCTCCTTGTGCTATATTGTGCTTAAAAAAAACATTTTTTCTAGGGACAGAAAACTGTAGGTAGGGAGAGTGTCAGTTTCTTTCACTGTGCAAGTCCTTGTTTCTAGGGACCTGGAAGGACAGTGAGTGAATTCTCCTTGTGCTATATTGTGCTTAAAAAAAACATTTTTTCTAGGGACAGAAAACTGTAGGTAGGGAGAGTGTCAGTTTCTTTCACTGTGCAAGTCCTTGTTTCCAGGGACCTGGAAGGACAGTGAGTGAATTCTCCTTGTGCTATATTGTGCTTAAAAAAAACATTTTTTCTAGGGACAGAAAACTGTAGGTAGGGAGAGTGTCAGTTTCTTTCACTGTGCAAGTCCTTGTTTCCAGGGACCTGGAAGGACAGTGAGTGAATTCTCCTTGTGCTATATTGTGCTTAAAAAAAACATTTTTTCTAGGGACAGAAAACTGTAGGTAGGGAGAGTGTCAGTTTCTTTCACTGTGCAAGTCCTTGTTTCTAGGGACTGGGAAGGACAGTGAGTGAATTCTCCTTGTGCTATAGTGTGCTTAAAAAAAACATTTTTTCTAGGGACAGAAAACTGTAGGTAGGGAGAGTGTCAGTTTCTTTCACTGTGCAAGTCCTTGTTTCTAGGGACTGGGAAGGACAGTGAGTGAATTCTCCTTGTGCTATAGTGTGCTTAAAAAAAACATTTTTTCTAGGGACAGAAAACTGTAGGTAGGGAGAGTGTCAGTTTCTTTCACTGTGCAAGTCCTTGTTTCTAGGGACTGGGAAGGACAGTGAGTGAATTCTCCTTGTGCTATAGTGTGCTTAAAAAAAACATTTTTTCTAGGGACAGAAAACTGTAGGTAGGGAGAGTGTCAGTTTCTTTCACTGTGCAAGTCCTTGTTTCTAGGGACCTGGAAGGACAGTGAGTGAATTCTCCTTGTGCTATATTGTGCTTAAAAAAAACATTTTTTCTAGGGACAGAAAACTGTAGGTAGGGGGAGTGTCAGTTTCTTTCACTGTGCAAGTCCTTGTTTCCAGGGACCTGGAAGGACAGTGAGTGAATTCTCCTTGTGCTATATTGTGCTTAAAAAAAACATTTTTTCTAGGGACAGAAAACTGTAGGTAGGGAGAGTGTCAGTTTCTTTCACTGTGCAAGTCCTTGTTTATAGGGACTGGGAAGGACAGTGAGTGAATTCTCCTTGTGCTATAGTGTGCTTAAAAAAAACATTTTTTCTAGGGACAGAAAACTGTAGGTAGGGAGAGTGTCAGTTTCTTTCACTGTGCAAGTCCTTGTTTCTAGGGACTGGGAAGGACAGTGAGTGAATTCTCCTTGTGCTATAGTGTGCTTAAAAAAAACATTTTTTCTAGGGACAGAAAACTGTAGGTAGAGAGAGTGTCAGTTTCTTTCACTGTGCAAGTCCTTGTTTCTAGGGACCTGGAAGGACAGTGAGTGAATTCTCCTTGTGCTATATTGTGCTTAAAAAAAACATTTTTTCTAGGGACAGAAAACTGTAGGTAGGGAGAGTGTCAGTTTCTTTCACTGTGCAAGTCCTTGTTTCCAGGGACCTGGAAGGACAGTGAGTGAATTCTCCTTGTGCTATATTGTGCTTAAAAAAAACATTTTTTCTAGGGACAGAAAACTGTAGGTAGGGAGAGTGTCAGTTTCTTTCACTGTGCAAGTCCTTGTTTCTAGGGACCTGGAAGGACAGTGAGTGAATTCTCCTTGTGCTATATTGTGCTTAAAAAAAACATTTTTTCTAGGGACAGAAAACTGTAGGTAGGGAGAGTGTCAGTTTCTTTCACTGTGCAAGTCCTTGTTTCTAGGGACCTGGAAGGACAGTGAGTGAATTCTCCTTGTGCTATATTGTGCTTAAAAAAAACATTTTTTCTAGGGACAGAAAACTGTAGGTAGGGAGAGTGTCAGTTTCTTTCACTGTGCAAGTCCTTGTTTCTAGGGACCTGGAAGGACAGTGAGTGAATTCTCCTTGTGCTATATTGTGCTTAAAAAAAACATTTTTTCTAGGGACAGAAAACTGTAGGTAGGGAGAGTGTCAGTTTCTTTCACTGTGCAAGTCCTTGTTTCAAGGGACAGAGAAGGACACCTGAAGGTAGCCCTTATTGCTTTTTTCCCATCTCCCTGCAGGCCATCTATTAGAATGTCTGGAAGGCAAACAAGGAGAGGCAGACAGTCAGGAGGCAATAAAAGAGGGCAAGCAGGCTCTGTGTCTGGGGGCAACAGTGCTGGTCGTGGACGCGGTGCATTGTCATCAGCACATGGCCATGGGACACGCTTGTCCTTCTTTTCCGCAGCTGGACATGTTGAGCCACATCATGCCGAAGACTTGGTAGAGTGGATGACCAAGCCCTCCTCCTCCTCCTCATCCTCTCTCACCCAGGCTCAGGGTACTGGCAAAGCAGCTGCCAAAGCGTCCTCTTCCCTGGTATCAATGTCAGACTCATCATCAGTCACTCCTTCCCTAGACCCACCATGTCCTCCTCCTGAGGAGTCCCCCGAACTGTTTGAGCACAGTGTTGGGTACATGCTCCAGGAGGATGCCCAGCGTTTCGAAGGGTCTGATGATGAAACCCAGCTACAGGAAGGCAGTAGGGTGAGAGCAGACAGAGGGGATGCTCAAGAAGGACACCAATCTGGCAGTCATGTTCCAGCAGCTGCAGCATACTGCCAGATTGGCTCCAGTGATGAGGAGGGAGGGGATGATGAGGTCACTGACTCCACGTGGGTGCCTAATAGGAGAGAGGAGGAGGAGGATGAGGAGGAGGCACATCTCCAACGAGACAGGATGCCCTTTGGTGGCCAGCGTAAGGGCAGTACACCGACGGAATCACACCGCAGAGCTCCGCCTGTGCAGGGCGCTGCCTCTGCCCGTCATTCAAAAAGTTCCTTGGTGTGGGCCTTTTTTGAGGCTAGTGCATCAGATCGCACAGCTGCTGTTTGCAACATATGTCTCAAGCGTATATCGCGTGGCCAAAACATCAGCCGCTTGGGTACCACATGCCTGACCAGACATATGTTGACCTGCCATGCAGCTCGTTGGCAAGCCTACCTCAAAGACCCACACCAAAGAACAAAGCGGACCTCTCCTTGCACCGCATCAGCTGGGATCTCCAACCCCACTATAACTTCAGTCCTCTCTGAAACATGCACTGAGAGGAATGAAGGTGTAGAATTAGGTGTGTCACAGCCAAGTACTTGCGGCCACTCTGCTAGCAGTACACCGACGTCCGATTCTAGCAGGCAAATTTCCCTGCCCCAGCTGCTGGACCGTCAAAAGAAGTTCACTCCCAGCCATCCACATGCCCAGCGGTTGAATGCTAGCTTGGCTAAATTGCTAGCGCTTCAACTGCTGCCTTTTCAGTTGGTAGACTCGGCCCCCTTCCGTGAGTTTGTGCAATGTGCGGTTCCTCAGTGGCAGGTTCCCAAACGCCACTTTTTCTCACGGAAGGCTATTCCGGCTCTCTACCGGCATGTGGAAGGCAATGTCTTGGCCTCGCTGGACAGGGCGGTCAGCGGTAAGGTGCATATTACCGCTGACTCATGGTCCAGCAGGCATGGACAGGGACGTTACCTTTCTTTCACGGCCCATTGGGTCACTCTTTTGGCAGCTGGGAAGGATGCAGGACAAGGTGCAGTAGTGTTGGAGGTTGTCCCACCGCCACGCCTCCAAAATGCTACTACTGGTTGTGACACACCTCTCTCCTCCACCCCCTCCTCTTCTTCTTCCTCCATGGCCTCTTCCTGTGGTTTGTCCTATGAACCAGCGGTGCTCCGTAGCCGTTCACGGGGCTACGCAAGTACGCAGGCAAAAAGATGCCATGCCGTGCTTGCGCTGGTGTGTTTGGGGGACAGAAGCCACACTGGGGCAGAGGTCCTGTCTGCTCTGCAGGGCCAGGCCGAGAGGTGGTTGACACCACGCCAGCTTAAGCCAGGAATGGTGGTTTGCGACAATGGCACCAACCTCCTCTCCGCCCTCCGACAGGGACAACTGACCCATGTGCCCTGTGTGGCTCACGTCCTTAACCTGGTGGTGCAGCGGTTCTTGGGCAGGTACCCGGGCTTACAGGATGTCCTGAGGCAGGCCAGGAAAGTCTGTGTGCATTTCCGCAGATCTTATAATGCCAGTGCTCGCCTGGCTGAGCTGCAAAAGGAGTTGAACCTGCCCAAGAACCGCCTTATATGTGACATGCCCACCAGGTGGAACTCAACGTTGGCCATGCTGCAGCGGCTGCACACGCAGCAGAGGGCCATCAATGAGTACCTGTGCGACTACGGCACCAGGACAGGGTCAGGGGAGCTTGGTTTTTTTTCTCCACGCCAGTGGGGCATGATCAGGGATGCATGCACTGTCCTGGCACCATTTGAGGAGGCCACGAGGATGGTGAGCAGTGACAGTGCATGCATCAGTGACACTGTACCTCTTGTCCACCTGTTGGAGCACACGCTGCGTGGAATAATGGACAGGGCACTTGAGGCAGAACAGAGGCAGGAAGAGGAGGACTTCCTTGCCTCTCAAGGCCCCCTTTACCCAGACAGTGTTCCTTCTGTCCCACCCATCGCACAGGAAGAGGAAGAGGAGGAGGAGGAGGAGGAGGATTGTGTCAGCATGGAGGTGGAGGCTGGCACTCAGCATCATCAGCAGCAGTCTTTTAGGGATGATTTACAGTCCCAAGAAACCAGTGGACTTGTACGTGGCTGGGAGGAGGTGACTGCGGATCATGTCGTCCTTAGTGACCCAGAGGACTCCGGAGCGAATGCCTCAGCAAACCTACGCTGCATGGCCTCCCTGATCCTGCAAAGTCTGCGGAAGGATCCTCGTATTCTTCGGATCAAGGAGAGGGACCATTACTGGCTGGCCACTCTCCTTGATCCACGGTACAAGGGTAAGGTTGCGGACCTTATGTTACCGTCGCAGAGGGAGCAGAGGATGAGACAACTCCGGGAGGCCTTGCAGAAAGGTCTGTGCAACGCGTTCCCAGAGACTGGGAGGTTACAAACTCCTGGTCCAGGACAACGAGTTGCTGAGGCTTCGGCCAGTCAAAGAAGGAGCGGTGGGGAAGGTGGCCGTCTGACCGATGCGTTCAGACAATTCTTTAGTCCGCAGCCCCAAAGTATGATTGGTTCCAGCAACCATCGCCAGCGTCTGATAAACATGGTGCAGGAATATCTAGGGGCAAGGTCAGACTTGGACACCTTCCCCACCGAAAATCCTCTGGCTTACTGGGTCTTGAGGATGGATCACTGGCCAGAGCTTGCACAGTATGCAATTGAGCTACTGGCCTGTCCTGCATCCAGCGTTCTTTCGGAACGCACATTCAGTGCTGCTGGAGGATTTGTCACGGATCACAGGGTGCGCCTGTCCACCGACTCGGTTGATCGACTGACTTTCATCAAGATGAACCAGTCTTGGATCACCACCAGCTACCACACACCTGATGCTGATATAACAGACTAATTGATTTTAACATGTCACGTCCCTTCAAGACTGATGCTGATGCTGAGTGCCTGTGCTGTTATGTTGACTGGCTATCCTCCTCCTCCGAGTCCTCAATGATACGATTGATGATGATAGCTTGGAAGATCATTTTTGTTTATGGGTGCCGCCACCAGTGGCTAAGGCCCAATTTTTCAGCCCCTGTTTTACAGGGGCGTGTACTTACAATTTTTTTAGCAATAATTTGCCATAGGGCTCATTGCTGTGCTCCAAGTACAGTATCTGTGAGGGGTTGTAGTGTTGTGCCACCAGTGCCTAAGGCCCAATTTTTCAGCCCCTGTTTAACAGGGGCGTGTCATTACAATTTTTGAAGCAATACTTTGCAACAGGGCTCATTGCTGTGCTCCAAGTACAGTATCTGTGAGGGGTTGTAGTGTTGTGCCACCAGTGCCTAAGGCCCAATTTTTCAGCCCCTGTTCAACAGGGGCATGCAATTACAATTCTTGATGTAATAATTCACAGCAGGGCCCATTCCTGCACCCACCAAGAGTAAGTCTGAGGGCTTACAGTGTTGTGGCAACGCCACCACCACCACCACCACGAAAGGCCCAATTTTTCAGCCACTGTTCAAAAGGGGCATGTAATTACAATTCTTGATCTAATAATTCACAGCAGGGCCCATTCCTGCACCCACCAAGAGTAACTCTGAGGGCTTACAGTGTTGTGGCAACACCACCACCACCACCACCACCACGAAAAGCCCAATTTTTCAGCCCCTGTTCAACAGGGGCATGCAATTACAATTCTTGATCTAATAATTCACAGCAGGGCCCATTGCTGCACCCACCAAGAGTAACTGTCAGGGCTTACAGTGTTGTGGCACCAGCACCACCATCAAAGCCCCAATTTTTACTACCACTGTTCAACAATTATATGTAATTAAAATTCCTGATATAATAGTTGACAGCAGGGCGTTCCAGCACCAACCAAGAGTAACTGTGAGTGCTTACAGTGTTGTGCCAACACCAACAACTAAGGGGCCTATTTCTGCAGAGTATATACGGCAGGTCCCTACTTTCAAACATCCAACTTACAAACGACTCCTACTTGCAAACGAAAGAAGACAACAGGAAGTGAGAGGAAATCTACCCCTAGGAAGGAAAATTCTCTCCTGTAAGAATAAATATGGGAGAAAGGTGTCTCCTCTGTACTGATGCTTTATCAGCAATCCTTGTTTCAAGAAAAACACCACATTTCAAAAACAGTTGTCATTGGGACGGAAAGTGAGGTGAAATGTTCTGAACAGGGGCACAGACAGCAAAACAAATGTTACAGGGGTGATAACCCTTACCTATGTTTCCCAAAAAGTTTAAAAATAGATTTTTGGGCTGGAGCTACACTTCAACAATGTACCTGTTCAAAATTACAAACACATTCTACATAAGAACAAACCTACAGTCCCTGTCTTGTATGCACCGCCTGTATACGGCTGTTCAGAGTATATAGGGCCTTTTTTATTTTATGTGCGGGGTTCCCCTTAATATCCATACAAGACCCAAAGGGGCTGGTAATGGGCTGGGGTAGGGGGGGGGGGGTCATGGGGTAGCTATGCCATTTTTCTTAAAGATTTTCATCCATATTACCGGGACCAGACATTACATTAAAGCCGCAAGAAGTTTTAAATGGCTTTTTTTTCCTTTAGAAGTGTCATTTTGTGCAGGGACAGTTCTAAACACGGGAAACACGTGGCACTTCACAGGCATACTTTAGACACCCCCCAGGTACGATATTTAAAGGAATATTTGACTTTTTTTTTCACTTTATGCATCATTAAAATGACTGCTCCCGAAAAACGACCGTTTTTAAAACTTCTTTTTGCATTGATACATGTCCCCTGGTGCAGAACCCGGGTTCCCAAACCCTTTTTAGGACAATAACATGCATAATAGTTGTTATAATTAGCACTTTAGAATTCGAACATTCGCATCCATTGTATTTAATAGGGTTCTAATGTTCGTACGAACTTTCGGTCCGTTCGCGGGTTCTGGTGCGAACCGAACCCGGGGGTGTTCGGCTCATCACTAGTGGAGATAGCATCAATTATGAATAAAAGCACTACACTGACACTAGTACACATAGTTAGGCACATTTAACCCCTTGATTGCCCCCAGTTAACCCTTTCATTCCCTGTCACAGTGCCACTAAGTACAGTGTACATATTTTTTACTGATCACTATATTGGTGTCACTTGTGATGCTAAATAGGATTAGAGGCAGTTAGCGTCACTCCCAAATAGGTTTAGGGTACCCCCCATATATTCCCTAATAAAGTTTTAACCCCCGATCATCCCCCAGTTAACCCTTCACTCCCTGTCACAGTGTCATTAGTACAGTGTACAGATTTTTTTCTGATCACTGTATTAGTGTCACGAGTGACGCTAGTTAGCGTCAGCATCAGTCTTATATAGGTTCAGGGTCCCGCCACATATTCCCTAATAAAGTTTAACCCCCTGGTTACCCCCAAGTTAAACCTTTTTACTCCCTGTCACAGTGTGATTAGTACAGTGTACAGATCTTTTTTCTGATCACTGTATTAGTGTCAGGGGTGACGCCAGTTAGCATCAGCACCAGTAGTTAGCATCAGCGTTAGTTAGCATCAATCCCAGACAGCGTCAGATTCAGATTTTAACCTTGATTGCCAGCAACACTAACACATACACACACACTATACACCTCCGTTATTAGTAAAGTGTCTGAATGGATGAATATCTTTGATCAGATCAGAACTACTGTATACTAGCCTCCCCAATAGTATAATGTTCCCAAAAATGCAGCGTTAGCAGGATAAGCCCCGACATCTGCCAGCACCTGCGTTTAGCCCCCCCCCCCTTCAAACAAGTGCAATATCAGTAGATCACTGTCACTTCCAACAAACAGCACACAAAACCGTAGCATTAGCAGTCAGGCCTGGTATCTGCTAGCGCTAGCCTAGCAGTTACATTTTTTGTAGCGGTTCAAGCAGTCCTTGACAACAGGTGCTTTTTAAACTGTGAGTCACACTAGGTCCCTTTAAATTTAGTGCCAAAAATGTCAAATGAAAGGTACACTATCAAAGAGGCTTACAGGATACTGAGCATGACAGATGAAAGCGCAGGGGAAGCCTCACTGTCAGAATCAGAATCAGATTCAGGCTCAGTATACGAACCTGTACAGAGCAGCGACACCCTGACAGATAGCTCTGACGACGGAGTAGAGGTTCCCTGCTAAGGTCAGGCGTACTTGACCCCGTTCCCTTGTTGCAGAGGTGCAGCAATCGCATGGTTCTTGTATGCAGAAGAGTGCTGGGACTAGTGCTGCTCTACCTTCTGGTGAACTGGCAAGCACCAGCAGGCTAGTACATCCTGGTTGTAGACAAACCAGCATTGCAGCAACACTTGGTGACGTGGCGAGTTATATATGTGCCGTTCAAGCTGGGGCAGTGGCTAGCACAAGTAGTGTCCTGCAGCCACCAAGAATTCAAACACAGAGCCCAAAGTGCCCTTCCTGATGTGCTTGCAAATCTTGATTGGCAGCCCACCACTTCTGCAGGTGAAAACAGCAAATTTAACTGCCCTTGGTTTTTATGAGCTGTTTTTCACGGAAGATCTGTACAGATCTATTGTGGACCAAAGCAATTTATTGCCGCAAACCCAAATTTGACCCTTGCCGGACAATTTGCATGGAAACCTATCACTGTTTCCGAATTTAGAACCTTTCTGGGCCTATCCCTCATCATGGGCATTACTAAAAAGTGTGAGTTGCAGTGATATTGGTCCACTGACCCAGTTCACCATAAGCCCGTGTTCTTTGCTGCCATGGCCAGGACTAGATATGAGCAAATCTTGCGGTTTATGCACTTTAACGACAATGTCGTCCTCGGGGGGGGCCCTGGATATGATCAACTCTACAAAATTCGGCCCCTCATAAACCACTTCAAACTAAAATTTGCAGCCTTGTATATCCCCGGATTCCCCGAACATGATGTCTGCAATAATGAGTTCCTGATTAAGTTTTCTGGCTGCCTTGTTTTCAAACAGTTTCTCCCCAGCAAGTGTGCCAGATATGGGGACAAAATGTATAAGCTCTGTGACAGGGCAACAGGCTATACATGTAGTTTCCTAGTTTACGAGGGAAAAAATAGCAGTGTGAAGCCCCCCCGACTGCCCAGACTACATAGGGAGCTGCGGCAAGATTGTTTGGGTCTTGGCATCGCCCTTATTCCGAAATTGGTACCATTTATACGTGGGCAATTTTTGCATAAGATGCCACTTTTTAAACACCTCTTTCAATTAGGAATTGGCGCATGTGGCACCGTGCGATCTAATTGCCGAGGGGCTTCCCCCAATGGCTTGTAAATACCCAACTTAGATGGGGGGAGAGAGCCTGCTTGAGGTCCAATGAATTGCTTGCAGTGAGGTGGAAGGACAACCGGAACGTTTTCGTTCTGTCTTCCATTCAAGCAGGTACGACTGTCCAAACTGTAACAGCAACTGGTGTTGCTGAGAAGCCTCTCTGTGTCCAGGAATACAACCTTAAAGTGGGAGCGGTGGCCTTCAACAGCCTGTATACTTATTCCAATTTGCACTGTTCAATGCTTATGTACTATACAAAGTGTCAGGAAGAAGTGGATCCTTTCTTAACCACTTGAGCACTGGGCACTTAAACCCCCTTAATAACCAGACCAATTTTCAGCTTTCGGTGCTCTCACATTTTGAATGACAATTACTCAGTCATACAACACTGTACCCATATGAAATTTTTGTCCTTTTTTTCACACAAATAGAGCTATCTTTTGGTGGTATTTAATCACCGTTGGGTTTTTTTTTTTTTGCGCTATAAGAGAAAAAAAGACTCAAAATTCTGTAAAAAAAAATAAAAAATTTGTTTCTGTTATAAAATTTAGCAAATTAGTATTTTTTCTTCATAAATTTTGGCCAAAATTTATACTGCTACATATATTTGGTAAAAATAAGTACAAATTGGTGCATATTATTCGGTCTTTGTGAAAGTTATAGAGTCCACAAGCTATGGTGCCAATATCTGAAAATTTATCACACCTGAAGTACTGATGGCCTATCTCATTTCTTGAGACCCTAACAGAAAAGTACAAATACCCCCCAAATTACCCCTTTTTGGAAAGAAGACTTCCAAGGTATTTAGAAAGCGGAATGGTGAGTTTTTTGAAGTTGTAATTTTTTCTCACAATTCTTTGCAAAATGAAGATTTTTTTTTCTTTTTTTTTTTGCACACAATTGTCATATTAGCAGGTTATTTCTCACACACAGCATATGCATACCACAAATTACAACCCAAAATACATTCTGCTATTATTCCCGGGTATTGCGATACCACACGTGTGAGACTTTTACACAGCGTGGCCACATACAGAGGCCCAACATGCAGGGAGCACCATCAGGCGTTCTGGAGCACCCAGGCCAATTCTGACATTTCTCTCCTACATGTAAAAACCATAATTTGTTTGCTAGAAAATTACATAGAACCCCAAAACATTATATATGTTTTTTTAGCAAAGACCTTAGAGAATATAATGGTGGTCATTGCAACTTTTTATCTTGCACGGTATTTGCGCAGCAATTTTTTTAACGCGTTTTTTACGGAAAAAAACAGTTTTGTGCTTAAAAAAAAAAAAAAAACAGTAAAGTTAGCCCAATGTTTTTGCATAATGTGAAGGATGAAGTTATGCCGAGTAAATAGATACCTAACATGTCACCCTTCAAAATTGCACACGCTCGTGGAATGGCGCCAAACTTCGCTACTTAAAAATTCCCATAGGCGACACTTTAAATATTTTTACTGGTTACATGTTTTGAGTTACAGAGGAGGTCTAGGGCCAAAATTATTGCTCTCGCTCTAACGTTCGCTGCGATACCTCACATGTGTGGTTTGAACACCGTGTTCATATGTGGGCGGGACTTATGCATGCGTTCGCTTCTGTATGCTAGCTCACGGGGACAGGGGCGCTCTAAAAAATATATATATTTTTTATTGTTCATTTTACTTTATTTATTTTAGTTTGACATGTTTTACCACCTCAAATTTTTTTTCGATCACTTTTATTCCTATTACAAGGAACGTAAACATCCCTTGTAATAGGAATAAGCATGACAGGTCCTCTTTACAGTGATATATGGGGTCAATAAGACCCCACATCCCACCTCTAGGCTGGGAAGCCTGAAAAAAAACGAAAAAAAAAAACTATCTTGGCTTTGATCATAGCGGTGAGTCGGTAGAAGCACCAGAGGGCGGCGGGGGGGGCATGCCCTCTCGTCTCCCGTAAGAATGATCAAGCGGCGGAACAGCCGCTATGATTGTTCTTATGGTGTAGGGAATCGCCGGCTGAAAAAGCTAATATCTGAATGATGCCTGTAGCGGCAGGCATCATTCAGATATCCCCGCACAAAGTCAAGGACGTCATATGACGGCCGGCGGGCGGGAAGTGGTTATTGCAGAGTATTGCAGGATATTGCGGAGTATTGCCGGGTATTGCGGAGTATTGCCGGGTATTGCAGGGTATTGTGGAGTATTGCAGGGTATTGTGGAGTATTGCAGTGTATTGCGGAGTATTGCAGTGTATTGCGGAGTATTGCAGGGTATTGCAGGGTATTGCGGAGTATTGCAGGGCATTGCGGAGTATTGAGGAGTATGGCAGGGTATTGCGGAGTATGGCACAGTATTGGCAGGGTATTGTAGAGTATTGCAGGGTATTGGCAGGGTATTGCAGAGTATTGGCAGGGTATAGCATAGTATTGGCAGGGTATTGCAGAGTATTGCACAGGGTATTGCACAGTATTGCACAGGGTATTGCAGACTATTGCACAGGGTATTGCAGAGTATTGGGCAGGGTATTGCAGAGTATTGCACAGGGTATTGCAGAGTATTGCACAGGGTATTGCAGAGTATTGGCAGGGTAGTGCAGAGTATTGGCAGGGTATTGCACAGGGTATTGCATGCAGAGTATTGCACAGGGATGGCTGAGCAGGGATGGATGGATGGCTGGATCTGTGACTGCAATTGTCACAGATCCACCCCACAGCGCTGCTGCCATGATCTGCTCCCTCCCCTCTCCTCTCACACTGTACCGATCGGTACAGAGAGGGGAGAGAGGAACCGGCGTCATCACATGACGCCGGTCTGTTTACAAGTGATCGCTCCGTCATTTGACGGAGCGATCACGGGGTAAACGGCCGCTATCAGCGGCGATTTACCGTGATCTGTGATGCGCCGGGTCCTCAGGACCCGGCGGTCACGGAGACTCCCGTGTGCGCACACCAGGGGGCGCGCGGGAGCGCGATTCTGGGAGGACGTTATGTAACGTCCTCCCAGAGTTAAGCAACCACCCTGTCAACGTTATTTGTCGACAGGCAGTTGTTAAGTGGTTAAATTCCAGGAAGAGATCATCACAGCCCTTTTGTGTCCAGAAGGTGCTGTGGCCCAATTTCCCAATCCAGATACAGTGAGCCGGTTGCATGAGAGGCATTTTACGGATGTCCTCCCTGGTATCCCTACCCATAGAGAAGCCCAAAAAATATGTTGTGTCTGGGGAAAACGTGGACATAGGCGTGATACCCGCTATTTTTGTCTCTCCTGTCCTAGCCAACCTGGTCTCTACATCGGGGACTGTTTCCATCGCTACCACACACTAGTGGAGTATTAGTTTAGGGTACAGCATGGCACAGCCTGGGGAACACTTTCATATGGGGTTTCGAAAGATGTTAGATGGCTATCGCATTTTGGGAGACCCTTTCCTGGAACGTTGAAAGTCTTTTTTACAGTTACAAGAAAAGTGTAAAAAAAAAACTTAAAACGTAAAAAATAATATATTTAAAAAAAAAAAGCCAAATATAGTTGCCGTTTTATTGAGTTATTGTTCTCTTCTTACTGTTTTACTGTACTTTATACTATACTTTAATGTTTTATTGTTACTGTGTTTTTTTATTGCTAACCATTATTTGCTTTGCAGATATGCCATTCCACTGTTTTACTGTACTGTACACTATTATATTGTAATGTTTTATTGTTACTGTGTTTTATTGTTAACCATTGTTTGCTATGCAGGTATGCCTTTCAGCTGCAGCACTGATTTGTTTATTTTCACAGCAACAGGGTTTGCTCTCACAATACATAAATCAGCGACTCCAGCACTGTAGGAGGTGATTTCACCACCACAGTTAAAAAAAAAGAGCATATATGGCAAAGTATAGGGGCTCGGGTGCCCCTATGCTTAATCATATATTTTTTACTAAAAAGTTGTTTTACTGAGCTAATGTTTAATTGATACTGTGTTTTATTGTGAGCCGTTGTTTGCTATGCAGGTAAGCCATTCAGCTGCAGCACTGATTTGTTTATTTTCACAACAACAGGGTTTGCTCTCACAATACATAAATCAGTGACTCTAGCGCTATAGGAGGTGATTTCACCACCACAGTTAAAAAATAAAAAAGAAGCATATATGCCGAAGCATAGGGGCTGGGGTGGACAGAGGGCGGAACACCCCTATGCTTCAGCATATATTTTTTTCACTTTTCTTGGCAAAGATTTCTTCATCCACATCGGCTGAACGAAAAAAAAAGAATAGTGCATGTATGCCAATCATTAGAAGTGGGAGGATGCAGGGCAGTATTCTAATGGTGGGCAAACCACACACTTTTTCGATTTCACATCGATCGATGTGAATGGAGGAATCTGATAGGTTCTCTTTTTTCGTTCAGTCCACAGGCAGCATAAAAAAAAAAAAATACAATATATGCCCAACAAGGACCAGCAACGTACAGGTATGTTGCTGGACTTTGAGTGGTTATACCGGAATGATGTCTGCAGGTTTAGGCATCATCTTGGTATCGTTTTTTTCAGCTGGCGGTTGGCTTTCATGTAAAAGCAATCCTAGCGGCTAATTAGCCGCTATACTGCTTTTACAAGCAGTGAGAGGTAACGTCCCCCCTCCCGCCGCCATCCATGGTTTTCTCTGGCTTTCCTGTCCCACCAGGGAACCCGAGAATGCAGTCGGTGGTTCCGCCAGCTGACCATAGAGCTAATCGGAGACCAGAAGGGCTCCAATCATCTCTATGGCCTAAGAAACCGGAAGCTATGAGCATTTTATCACTTGGGTTTCGTCAGATATAAACAGTGCCATTGGGAAATTAGGAAAGCATCTGATCACACCAATCTTGGTGTAGTCAGATGCTTTAAGGACTCTTGGAGGAGAAATCTAGAGTCTAATAGACGCCAATTTTTTTTTAAAAGACTACCTGTTACTACCTATTGCTATCATAGGGGGTATTTACATTCCCTGTGATAACAATAAAAGTGATTAAAAAATGTTTTTTTAAATGAAAGGGACAATGTAAAAATAAAATAAAAAAGAAAAATAAATAATAAAAAAATAAAAAAATGAAAGCACCCCTGTCCCCCGTGCTCGTGGGCAAAGGCGAATGCAAGCATCGGACTCGTATAGTATGTAAACAGCAAATGCGCCATGCATTTGAGGTATCAACCTGAACTTCAGATCAAGGGCAGTAATTCAAGCAGTAGACCTCCTCTGTAAATCTAAATCAGTAACCTGGAAAGGCTTTTAAAAATGTATGTAGTTTGTCGCCGCTGCACGGGCAATGCACAATTTTAAAGCATATCGTGTTTGGTATCTATGTACTCAGCATTAGATCATCTTTTATATTTTACCAAACATTTGGGCAAGTGTGTTTTCATGCATTAAAATGTAAAAAAAAATGCAACACCCACCATTTTATTCTGTAGGGCCTCTGCTTTAAAAAAATATATATACTGTTTGGGGGTTCAAAGTAATTTTATAGCAAAAATTATTTTATTTCTTCATGTAAACAAAAAGTTTCAGAAAAGGCTTGGTCTTCAAGTGGTTAGAAGAGTGGGTGATGTGTGACATAAGCTTCTAAAGTTGGCCATAAAATGGCAGGACAGTTAAACACCCCCCACCCCTTTTTGGAAAGTAGGCACCTTTTTGGAAAGTAGAGGCATGTTGAGTCCATGAAATATTTTATGTTTTGCCACAAGTTTTTTTTTTTACACTAAGTTGTCACTTAAATTATATATTGCTCAAACATGCCATGGGTAAATGTGAAATTACACCCCAAAATACATTCTGCTGCTTCTCCTGAGTACGGGGATACCACATGTGTGAGACTTTTTGGCAGTCTAGCCGCGTACAGGACCCCAAAAAACAATTAGCGCCTTCAGGCTTTCTAAGGGTGTAAATTGCTAATTTCACTTCCTCACTACCTATCACAGTTTCGGAGGCCATGAAATGCCAATATAGCAAAAAAACTAAAAAAAATACCTTTTTCGGGAAAGTAGACACCCCAAGCTATTGCTTGTAGGGATGAGGCGAACACCCCGTGGTTCGGTTCGCAGCAGGACATGCGAACGGACCGAAAGTTTGCGCAAACTTTCGAACACCGTTAAAGTCTATGGGACTCGGACGTCAAAAATCTAAAGTGCAAATTTTAAAGGCTAATATGCAAGTTATTGTCCTAAAAAGTTTTTGGGTACCTGGGTCATGCCCCAGGGGACATGTATCAATACAAATTTTTTTTCAAAAACTGCAGTTTTTTTCGGGAGCAGTGATTTTAATAATGCTTAAAGCGATAAAAGTGAAATATTCCTTTAAATATAGTACCTGGGGGTGTCTATAGTATGCCTGTAAAGTGGCACGTGTTTCCCGTGTTTAGAACAGTCCCTGCACAAAATGACATTTCTAAAGGAATAAAAGTCATTTAAAGTGGTTGTAAACCCTTTACAACCACTTTAATCTACAGGTAAGCCTAGATTAAGGCTTACCTGTAGGTTCTTGAAATATCTCCTATACCTCCACAGTTAAGGAGATATTTAGTAAAAAACACGGGCGCCGCTGTCTACGGTGCATACGCTGTAGACAGCGGCGCAGGCGCACTGTAGCGTGCCGTTTCTGAGTGAGGCCATGTCGTCACTGGTGGCTCCCGCGCGCATGCGCGGGAGTGACGTCGTCGGGGCTCCGGCCAATCACAGCTCCGGAGCTGCTAAGCCCGGAAGTAACCCCCGGGCAAGATGTCGGCTGCCCAAGTGTTGGAAGAGGACAGCTGCAGGGGCTTCGATCGGAGGTGAGTGTTACATAATGAGCTAGTATGCTATGCATACTAGCTCATTATGCCTTTGTCTTGCAGGTGGTGTTTTGTTTTTTGTTTTTTTAACTGGGTTTACTTCCTCTTTAAAACTGCTTTCGGCTTTAATGTAATGTTGGGTCCCGGCAATATAGATGAAAATTATTGAGAAAAACGGCATGGGTACCCCCCTCCCCCCCAGCCCATTATCAGGCCCTTTGAGTCTTGTATGGATATTAAGCAGAACCCCGCACCCAAATTACAAAAAGAAAAGGCGTGGGGCCCCCAGGCCCTATATATATACTCTGAAAAGCAGTAGACAGGCGGTCCAAACAAGACAGGGACTGTAGGTTTGTTCTTAAGTTAAATCTGTTTGTAATTTGGAACAGGTACATTTTGTAAGTATAGCTCCAGCCAAAAAATCTATTTTTAAGCTTTTTGAATAACATAGGGAAGGGTTATCATAACCCCTGTAACATTTGTTTTGCTGTCTGTGCCCCTGTTCAGAAGATTTCACCTCACTTTCTGTTCCAATGACAATTGGATTTTGAAAATTTGAGTTTTTTAGGGAAACATGGATTGGTGGTAAAGCCTTTTTCCCATATTAACTCTTACAGGAGAGAATTTCCCTTCCATGGGGTAGATTTCCCCTCACTTCCTGTACTCATTGTACAGGTACTCATTGATGGCCCTCTGCTGCATGTGCAGCCGCTGCAGCATTGCCAACGTTGAGTACCACCTGGTGGGCATGTCACAGATGAGGTGGTTCTTGGGCAGGTTGCATTCGTTTTGAAGGTCAGCCAGCCGAGCACTGGCATTATATGACCGGCGGAAATGCCCACAGACTTTCCTGGCCTGTCTCAGGAGATCCTGTAAGCCTGGGTACCTGCACAAGAACTGCTGCACCACCAAATTAAGGACGTGAGCCAAACAGGGCGCATGGGTCAAGTGTCCCTGTCGGAGGGCAGAGAGGAGGTTGGTGCCATTGTCGCAAACCACCATTCCTGGCTGAAGCTGGTGTGGCGTCAACAACCTCTGAGCCTGCCCCTGCAGAGCGGACAGAATCTCTGACTCAGTGCGGCTCCTATCCCCTAAGCAGACCAACTCACTGCATGGCATATTTTTGCCTGAGTGCTTAGGTAAGCCCCTAGAATGCCTACGGAGCACCGCTGGTTCCGAGGACAAATCTGCACAGGAACAGGCCATAGAGGAAGAAGAGGAGGGGGTAGAGAAGAGAGGTGTGGCAGAATCACCACTACCAGCATGTGGGAGGCGTGGTGGCGGAACAAGCTCCAACATTACTGCACCCTGTCCTGCATCCTTCCCAGCTGCCAGCAGAGTTACCCAGTGCGCCGTGAAAGAAGGGAACGTCCCTGTCCATGCCTGCTAGTCCATGCACCTTACCCCTGACCGCCCTGTCCAACGAGGCCAAGACATTGCCTTCCACATGCCGGTAGAGAGCCAAAATGGCCTTCCGGAGAAAAAAATGGCGTTTGGAAACCTGCCACTGAGGTACCGCACATTCCACAAATTCTCGAAAGGGGGCAGAGTTTACCAGCTGAAAAGGCAGCAGTTGGAGTGCTAGCAATTTAGCCAAACTAGCATTCAGCCGCTGAGCATGTGGATGGTTGGGACCGAATTTCTTTTGACGGTTTAGTAGGGAAATTTGCCTGCTACAATCAGATTTAAGTGTACCGCTAGCAGATTGCCCGCAAGTACTTGGGACAGCGAATTCTACACCTTCATTCCTCTCAGTGCAGTTCTCTGAGAGGACTGAAGGTATAGTGGGGTTGGATATCCCAGCTGATGAGAAGCAAGGAGAGGTCCGCCTTGTTCTTGTTTGGTGTGGGTCTTTTAAGTACTGTTGCCAACGGACTGCATGGGAGCTCGACATATGTCTGGTCAAGCATGTGGTGCCCAAGCGGCTGCTGTTTTGGCCACGCTTGACACGCTTCAGACATATGTTGCAAACAGCAACAGTGTGATCTGCTGCACACGTCTCAAAAAAGGCCCACACCAAAGAACTTTTGAAAAAACGCACGGAATCAGCAGCACCCTGCACATGCAGGGCTCTGCGGTGTGATGCAGTTGGTTGGCTGCCCTTAAGCTGGCCCCTGGAGGGCATCCTGCCTCGTTGGAGATGTGCCTCCTCCTCTCTTCTATCAGGCACCCACGTAGAGTCAGTGACCTCATCATCCCCTCCCTCCTCATCACTGGAGCAAACCTGGCAGTATGCTGCAGCTGAGGGAACATGACTGACAGTTTCTTGTCCTTCTTGGGCACCCCCTCTCTCTGGGCTCACGTTGCTCCCCTCATCCTCAACCTCTGTATCATCATCAGAGCCTTCAAAACGCTGCGCATCCTCCTGCAGCATGTACCTGACACTGTGGTCGAACAGTTCGGGGGACTCTTCAGGACATGATGGTGGGGAAGGAGTGACTGATGCTATTGAGCTGATGGAATAGGCCGCTTTGGCAGCTGCATTGGCAGCCAAAGTACTCTGAGCCTGGGTGACAGAGGATGAGGACGGCTTTGTGATCCGCTCTACCAACTCTTCTGCATGTTGTGGCTTAACACGGCCAACTGTCGAAAAAAGGACAAGCGGCCACATGCTGAGAATGCACCGTGTCCATGACCAGCACTGTTGGCTGTAGACACAGAGCCTGCTTGCCCTCTTTTAGTGGCCTGTGAGCGTCTGCCTTTCCTTGGTGGCCTACTAGACATGCTGTAAAATTGGATTAGCAAAACACTGCCTATAGTTAATAGAAAAATTACACCAGGAATGGCCTGCAGTCAGCTATAGGCTTGGCTAGACTAGAATGCAGTGGATATATATGTAGGAGACTGTATATATATCTTTATGCACGGCAGATCACTGAATCACCTGCCTGGCCTGCCTGCCTGAAAGTGTCTTTGAATACGTACACCAGGAATGGCCTATAGTCAGGTATAGGCTTGGCTAGACTAGAATGCAGTGGATATATATGTAGGAGACAGTATATATATCTTTATGCACTGCAGATCACTGAATCGCCTGCCTGAAAGTGTAGTTGAAAATGTACACCAGGAATGGCCTGTAGTCAGGTATAGGCTTGGCTAGACTAGAATGCAGTGGATATATATGTAGGACAGTGTTTCTCAACTCCAGTCCTCAAGGCGCCCCAACAGGTCATGTTTTCAGGCTCTCCATTGTTTTGCACAGGTTCTTTGATCAGTTTTACTGCTTTAGTAATTCCCACAGCTGTTTCATCTGAGGGAAATCCTGAAACATGACCTGTTGGGGCGCCTTGAGGAGTGGAGTTGAGAAACACTGATGTAGGAGACAGTATATATATTTTATGCACTGCAGATCACTGAATCACCTGCCTGGCCTGCCTGCCTGAAAGTGTCTTTGAATATGTACACCAGGAATACGCTTGGCTAGATTAGAATGCAGTGGATATACATGTAGGAGACAGTATATATTTCTTTATGCACTGCAGATCACTGAATCACCTGCCTGGCCTACCTGCCTGAAAGTGTCTTTGAATACGTACACCAGGAATGGCCTATAGTCAGGTATAGGCTTGGCTAGATTAAAATGCAGTGGATATATATGTATGAGACAGTATATATATCTTTATGTGCTGCAGATCACTGAATCACCTGCCTGCCTGCCTTAAAGTGTAGTTGAAAACATACACCAGGAATGGCCTGCAGTCAGATCTAGCTACACAGGATACAGTGTATACATATATATATATATATATATATATATATATATATATATACAAACCGGGATCTATATATATATATACTAAATACACTGCAGCTGCAGCTAACTGAATGACCTGCCTGAAGTATATTAGAAACAGTACACCAGGAATGGTCTGCAGTGAGATCTAGCTAAACTGGATACAGTATATATATATATATATATATATATATATATATATATATATATATATATATATATATATATACAAGCCGGGATGTATATATATACTAAATACACTACAGCTGCAGCTAACTGAATCACCTACCTGAAGTATATCAGAAACAGTACACCAGGAACGGTCTGCAGTGAGATCTAGCTAAACTGGATACAGTGTGTATATATATATATATATATATATATATATATATATATATATATATACAAAGCCTGGATGTATAAATATATATATATATATATATATATATATATATACACTAAATACACTGCAGCTGAGCTAACTGAATCGCCGGCCTGCTCAAACTAAATAAAATGACACTCTCTCTCTCTCTCAACAACACCACCAACACACTACACACGGCCGACGTGCAGGCGGCCTTATATAGTGTGGGGCGTGGACTTAACCCCCCGAGCCATAATTGACCACAGGCACCCTGCCTGCGGCCAATTATGGCTCTCTTTCCTGACAGCGCTGTGATTGGCCAAAAATTGGTCATAGTGCATGCTTGGCCAATCATCAGATAGCAATGCACTGCGATGTCGCAGTGCATTATGGGCCGTGACGCGCCACTCGAATTTGGCGCGAACGGTCCATAATTTTCAAATTTCGACGAACAAGCAATGTTCGAGTTGAACTCATGTTCGACCCGAACAGAAAGCTCATCCCTAATTGCTTGTACTGCAACCAATAGTGACATCAGACGCAATACCAGAAGTGACGTTCCGGCGGTGACGATTCTGGTGTGGGTGAAATACTACTACACACTGAGTTCGCTGTGACCATGTTTTGCCAGTCTCATGCTGCTGCAGTGGATCTATCACATGCGTAATTTATGTAATAGAAGTTGAGTGCAATGTTTGAAGCTTTTTAACTTTAATACATTTTGATCAAACGGCACTGCACATCGGAGCACATTGTTTCTTTATATGTGGATCTTTCCACTGGATCAACAATATAGATGGGAGATCGATGGATGATTTAACCCTGTGTTGGTTGATGCTTATTTGCCGAGCATGAGAGTGCAAGGCAACTTAATTTGGTGAGTGGACACCCAGAGGGGAGTTGAGTCACCACTTGCACGTAGTAAATCTGCTTTCGACTCATTTTGAATCTTCATTGATTATTCACTGCTACATTTGAAGGACTTATTTAGTCAATGGACTTTGTATTTGTTATTTATCACTTGTCACTGGGTGATTTATTTTCTATCAGTTATTGTTAATTAATTTATTGGTTTATTTACAGTGCCGCTATTTACTTTAGTATTTTATATGGTAGAATTATAAAAAAATATATAAAATGAAAGGTATAAAAGATTAAATAAATGGGGAAATAATAGCTCTAGGGGGCGATGTGTCAGGTGTTACTCCCCCACATTATGGTTTTCAATTCAGTTGCTCGAAACTTGTTCCAGGGAGGGGACTGGAAGTACTACAGCCATGGTATCAGCTTACTAGCCAAGGGACCAACTTTTCCAGAAGGAGGACAACAATTTCCTTATCTCCCTCATGTTAGTTTCCCTTTATCCCTCGGGAAGTGATACTATTCGGTGACCCTGGAAATCACAACAGTCCCCCCACTCCCTCAGCTCCAGCACGCCACAGAACACCGCAATTGACAGCAGCCCACCACGTGACGCTCGTACGTCGCGACGCAGAGACACCACTCCGCCACCAAGATGGCCGCCGCCGCCCCTTCACCTGCGGGTCATGCGCTGAGTTTTGTCTAGCCGGGGCAGCTCGCGCTCTATGACCGCCGGGAGGAAGGCGGAACGTCTGTGTGCTATCGCTCGCCTCGCCCACCACGTCTGGCCGATGAGATGGCGGCGGTGCGGGGACTCCGGGTGTTGGTGAAGTCGGCGGCGGCTGGAGTTGTGAACGAGCCGGAGCCCATGGAGGTAGAAGAGGGAGAAGTGGGAGAAGTAGAGGCCGCGCCGGACGCCGCGCCGGACGTGCAGGAAGGCAGTTCCCCCCGGGAGGTGGTGTCGGTGTGTGAGGTGAGGGGGGGATGGGGTTCCTGTCTGTCACCTGTCTGTCACCTGTCTGTGGCCACCTCCTGCATAGGCCATTCATTGCAGTGTGAGCCCCATGACTGGACATAGGCAGAGCTGTGCCTGGCCTAAGGGGGGCATCTCTCCTCAGGGGGGTGGCAGCTCCTCTAGTCTGCCCCCTAGGGGAGAGCAGCTGTATGCACCGACCTCCCTCATATGTCTGGACTCGGCTCTCCTCCATACATCACATCCACCTATATCCAGTTCTGGGTTACAGCCCCTGGCAGGTCTTATCATGGGCTGTGTCCCTGGTGAGATGGGGGCCTCATTCACAGACATGTGTCTATAGGACACTTCTGAATCAAAATGTATGGCGTGATTTATAAAGTCAAACCTTCCCTTTTTGTTTTTATTTTTCATTTTAGATATTGTAAGGGAGGGGGGGTCATTCACTTCCTGTCTGATAGCCAAAACAGGAAGTGAGAGGAAATCCGACCAAATTGAGGTACTGCCAAGTCATCAGAACTTGTCGTCCCCCCCCCCCCCTCCCCCAATTGACATTTCTCCCTCCTATTACTGTTGTGGGGACAATCCAGAATTTGGGATTTTTCCTTGCTTTCAGTTTTAAGCTTTGTTCATATTAGCGGGCCTTCAGACATGAGTTGAGTCACAGAATCGCAAGACAATGGCAAGCATGTTGTTTTCAATGGTGTCTGTTCACATCAATGCAACTCGGCAGAGTTGATTTTGGGAAAGGATCCTGTGCTACTTTGATGCAATTTTTGCTCCATAGAATATTCAAACCTCTTTAAAGTTGCACTACATGATCGCACAAAGTGGGATCACAATCTGATCGCAGCAGTGTGCATCTAGCCCTAAAGTGTTACAAAATCAACAACAGTAAAATCAGTCTCTATGTAGCACACAAACCCCTTACTGCCATCCTCCATTCGCAGTTGGGCACACATGCTACTTGCCCGGTATCCCCCCTTGTATAGAGAGGCGAGCAGTGTTATTGTTGGGTCTTGCAGCAATTGCCTCTCTCGAATAGATCCCCCTTTCTCTGTTGTCTAGGTAGAAGTTCTTCAGAATAAGGCCAATGCCCACACAGGAGTAAAACCTAAGCAGCAAGGTTTTATTCTTTATCTTGCAGTAAACTTGAATAAAGAGTAGGAAAACGAGAGAAGTAGGGAGGGAAGAAGGTTCAGGCACGCAACGCTTAAGATTCAGTGTAACTCTTTCGTTGCCACTCAAGCCTGAGTGGGTATTGCTCACCCGGATAGTCCCTCTGTGAGCGGTACTAGCAGCCATGATGGAGCAAGGATTAATAGTTCGATTTGAAAGGATGCGATCTGGAAATCCTCTGCCACAGGATTGTCAATAGTCCCGGACCTCCCAGCCAAGCAATAATGTGAGAAACATTTATACCAGATTGGTGTATTGCAGGGCTTGTAATAAAGATGATGGCTCCCTCTAAGTGAGTTTCCAGGCCTCTTCCAGAGAAAGCAGTACCGTCGCTAGTCTCCTCTGGGACTGATCCTCCCCTGGTCTCCCTTCCTAAAGGTGGGCTTCCCTACAGGTGGGCAGCCTGGGATCCTTCTCTGAGGTGTAGGCCCCAGCCAGCAAAGCTGGGCCTATGAAACAGCGACACGGCCTCGGGCTGAAGGTGCCCAAACACACGCACACCTTGTGCCATACGGGCCACGAGGCGCACACACAGGACCAAGGCTCCCCTGGAACGAACCCCAATGGCGTCTGCCCCTTATGTACCCTCTCCCAGAATGCACAGCGGGTAGACCACGCCCACTGTATGGCTGCCGTGAGAGGACACCCAAGGTGTTGTGATACCCCCTTGTAGTTCAACCTGAGCCGGTGGTGACAGTGCCACCTACAGGCACCAGGGAACACTACTGCCAGGCAGCATCACACCCAGAGCAGAAGCAATTTGGAACAATCGATCGGTCTGAGCCCAACTACTGGCTCAGACCACCCCTAAATTTACACATAGCGCCCCCAAATATTGGGGGGGGGCGCTACATCTATATGCAGTAGATCTGCACGATTAATCGTATGATCTCGATTCACCCCCCCCCCCCGGTGATCTCCAGCCCAGATTACCGCGATTCTCCCGGGATGTAGCCTGGACCGGAGGAGAAGCTGTCGGAACCATCGTGGAACGCAGATGGTGCCGATACCGCTGTTCTGTCAGAGAACGTCAATGTGATTCACGTCGTATTCCTATCAGTCTCCAACTTCACAGTGCGCCTGCGCGGTCGTTCATTAACACGCTAATCCCCTGAATAAATTAAATACATTTCCACCACTCGCCGCTGCACTGCTCCTGTCACGTACGGAATTTAAAATACATAGAAAGCACATTAACATGCTAATCCCCTGAATACATTAAATATAGTAACACCACTAATCCCCTGACTATATTAAATACTTTAACACCACTCGCCGCTGCACTGCTCCTGCACGCCTGTCACCTATGAAATTCAAAAGCACTGATCAAAAGCACTGCACGCTACACTAAAATAAATACATTAACAAATTCAAAAGCAAAAAAAAATAATTTCGTTGGTGACCGGCGCTGTATTTAATTTTAGTGTAGCGTGCAGTGCTTTTGATCAGTGCTTTTGAATTTCATAGGTGACAGGCGTGCAGGAGCAGTGCAGCGGCGAGTGGTGTTAAAGTATTTAATATAGTCAGGGGATTAGTGGTGTTACTATATTTAATGTATTCAGGGGATTAGCATGTTAATGTGCTTTCTATGTATTGTTTTGAATTTCGTACGTGACAGGAGCAGTGAGTTGTAGATCTGTGGGTGGTGCATGGTGACATAGGGAGGACCGAGAGAATCGTGATCTTTAATGTAAGCAAAAGAATCGTGATTCTCATTTTTCCTAGAATCGTGCAGCTCTAATATGCAGTAAAGCATGCTTGTTTTACTCACTGTGGAACCTAAGGGGTTAATCTTTGCATTGTGTAAAAAGGCTTTTTTGATTCTGTCTTCTCTGATCCTCCCTGTCTTCCACTATTCCCAATCCATCTGCTGGTTAAACGGAGCCTTCGGAGTCACTCTGCACATGCTCAGTTTGGTGTGTATTGCTAGAGTGTTTTTTTTTCTTGTGAGTGTGCATGTGAGATGAGAATGCAGGGTGCTGGGGGTTAGGAACATTTTAAAGTGATTGTAAACGATCACCTTGTAAAACAACCTATTCAGTATAGATGTAATTATACAGTTTTTCTCTTTTTTATACGCGATCGCATTTCCTCTTTATTTAAGCTGCATAAGAGCTGGGGGGAGGAGAAGCAGCAATATACTGAGCTTCCCAGTGAATGGCTGTGCAGCAGGTGCGTGTCAGGACAAGTCTTATCATTGGAGGAGAGCAGGCTGAGTTTTCCAGCGGAGCTAGAGAACTGACCATGGTGTGCTCTCCTGCATAGTTTGGTCAGTTTTTTTTTTTTTTGATGAAACGAAAATCGTACAATTTGCTATCGTACAAGAATTGTCACTTAAGATAATTTTGGATGAACTGTCCAGATCGCCTCTCAAAATCTGTGTACTAATGATCAGATTTGAAGGCGGTATTTATTTGTCCCATTTTCTGATCTTGTGTACAAGGCTTAAAGGAGAATTACAGTCAAAGCTTGTTTGGCTGTACTTCTCCTGTGGATCACAGGAGTCCAGTTTGTTCTGCACTCCTGTGGATCACAGGAGTCCAGTTTGTTCTGCACTCCTGTGACCCGTTTTCAGCAGACAGCGCGATGGAGCCCCCTGACGTCACAGAGCTGGTCCAGGCTCAGGAAAGATCGTGACTATATGGTTGGGATCCAACCACATGCCTGGACTGGAACACAACTCAGCCTCTGAGAGCCTGAGCCGGCCGCTCCAGTGATCGTGGGGGGAGGGCAGAGCAGAGAGTTGGTGACTAACAGTCATCTGCTCATGGAGCAGTAAGAACTGAGGGACCAGCAGTGTTTGATCGCTCGGTTCTCAGCCTAGAGCAGGCGGGGGACAGGTGCAGCATCGGACAGATGCTGCATCCACCTAGGTAAGTATAAATAAAATAAAAAAACTATTCCCTTCTCTTAAGTAATATAAATATTGTTTACATAGATAATACAAACCCTATCAAATGTTTAAACTGAGAAAATGTACCATTTTAAGAAAATATAAGGCAATTTTGAAATTAATGGCAGCAACATGTCTTAAAAAAAGTTGGGACAGGGCCATGTTTACCACAGTGTAGTATCTCTCCTTTTAACAACACTCTGTATTTGTCTGGGAATGGAGACCAGTCGATAGTTTTGGGAGAGGATTGTTGTCCCATTCTTGCCTGATAAAGGATTCTAACTGCTCAACAGTCCTGGATCTTTGTTGTATTTTTCATTTCAAGATGTGCCAAATATTTTTCATTTTTGAAAGGGCTGGACTGCAGTAGGGGTATTGAATATAATTACAGCATCGATGCATTGCGATTCAGACGTTCACAATGCTGTGCGGTTGCTGCGAGTCGGCCAAATCGATGTCTGGTGACGTCCTCTATCAACCTGTGCGGTGCTCTGCCTCTCCGGGTGAAACTGAGGCAGAGCCTGCATGGAGGATAAAGCCCCTTAACTCATGATGACAGCCAGTACAGTGCATGGTGGAGGAGCTCAAGAAGAGCAGACATAAGGAGAGGCTTCATTGGAGGCACTAGAAGGGGGAAGACACAATGAGCAGCATGGAGGAGGGGGGAATTGACTGACACAGCAAGTGAGTGCCAGTGTCAAGGATCCCAGCCATCCCCTCTGCCGCTGGAGAAAAATTGAGTTTTCCTGACTGCTTGATTTTTTGGATTAATCGATATCAACCTTGCGCAGTAGTTGTGATGCATTGCAGAATCGAACCGTGGACAGGATAATCAAATTGTGAGACCAGTAAAGATGCGCACGCCTGGACTGCAGGCAGGCCAGTTAAGCACCAGTATACGAAAAATGTGCCACTGCCCTCACCTATAACTGGCATTTGGAGCATTGGAAGGCAACACATATCAAACAAAAGCCAAGGAAAAATCCTTGGAAAGATTCCAAGCTTCTACTTGCCAACCAGCCTGCGACCAACCAAATTAACCTGTCTAAAGGCCTGTACACACGATTGGATTTTACGACAGGAATTGTGTGATGACAGGCTTTTGTTGGAAAACCCGACCGTTTGAATGCTCCATCAGACAATTGTCCGATTTTCCGCCAACAAATGTTGGATAGCATGCTTTTAAAATTTTCCGATGGTGTGTACAGAAGTCCTTTGGAAAAAAAATCCAAAGTACAAACACGCATGCTCGGAAGCAATGCTAACCATAACACATTAGCAGAAGTTGCCCAAAGGGTGGCGCTAAAGAGCTGAAAAAACACGTAGTTTCGTGTTTTTTGGCCGACAAATTCATGGCCAACGCCCTTCGGACAAAAGTCCTACGCTTTGTCTGTGGAAAATCCAATCGTGTGTACCAGGCTTGACATTATGCGTTTTTAAAAACAGGGGTTTAGTTGCACAAATTGCAAATACATGCGTAAGCTACAGGCCCCGGCAAGGCACCCTGTTTCTATAGACCCTACCTCTAACTTATAAGAGGCTCCACAGTGGAAGCACATGCATTCTGGTGAGATAGATGAAGGCAGATGGACTGGAGGGAGCCCACCTCTTCTTAAAGGTACAGGGCACATTGAACACCCAGCATGTAGCACAATGGCTACAAGGTGTGAATACCTTGCCTGACCTTAAATCAAGCATACAAAAAATGTGCCACTACCCTCACCTATAACTGGCCCTTGCAGCAAGGAGGATCATTGGAAGGCAACACATAGGACTCTTTTACTATAAAGCCATGCTGTTGTCATAGATGTAGTTTGCTGTTTAGCATTGTCCAGCTGAAGTATGCAAGGCCTTCCCTGAAAAAGTTGTCTGAATGGGAGCATACGATGCTCTAAAACCTGGATATATCTTTCAGCATTATGGTGCCCCTGCCAGATGTGCAAGCTGCCCATTCCATACGCACTAACTCACCCCCACCCATACCATCAGAGATGCAGGCTTTTGAACTGAGCACTAATGAGCCAGCAGATCCTTCCTTCTCTTTAGGAGGATGCAACTCCCATGGTTGCCAAAAAGAATGTAAAATTTTGATTCGTCTGACCACAGAACAGTTTTCCACTTTGCAACAGACAATTTTAAATGAGCTTTGGCCCAGAGAAGACAGTGGTGTTTCTGGATCGTGTTCAGATGTAACTACTTCTTTGCATGATAGAGCTTTAGCTTGCATTTTTGGATGGCAAGGCGAACTGTGTTAACAGACAGTGATGTCCATCACATAATCATGCTATTTTTAATGTAGTGCCACCTGGGGGGCGAAGATCGTGGGCATTCGATATTGCATTTTGGCGTTGTCCTTTTTGCTCCCGGAGATTTCTCCAGATTCATAATATCAAAAGATTCCAAGAACTGTAGATGATGATATAGTTAGTCTTTGCAATTTTACGTTGAGCATTATTTTGAAATTGTTCTAGAATCTTTAGATGCAGCTTTTCACAGATTGGTGAACCTCTGTCAATGTTTACTTCTGAGACACTCTGATTCTCTAAGACCCCATACACACTATTAGATTTTCTGCAGATTTTTGTCTTCAGATTTACCCACCATGTAATATGAGGTCAAACCTTAAAGTGGTTGTAAACCCAATCTAAAAAAAAAACCCCTGCAAGACAAAGGCATAATGAGCTAATATGCATAGCATACTAGCTAATTTTGAATTGCTTACCTTAGATCGAAGCCCCCGCAGCGGTCCCCCCCCCCCCCCCCCCCCCCCCCCGGCGGCTACATCTCTCCCGGGGGGTTACTTTCGGGTATCGCGGCTCCGGCGCTGTGATTAGCTGGAGCCGCGGTGACGGCACACGAACTGAAGCAACGGCACATAGGTGCCATTGCTTCAGTTTGCTTTAGTGCACATGTGCCAGTGACATTGGCACATGCAGGGGATATCTCCTAAACTGTGCAGATTTAGGAGATATCCTGGGTAGCTACAGGTAAGCCTTATTATAGGCTTACCTGTAGCATAAAGTGGTTGTAAAGGGTTTACAACCACTTTAAGAGTTTACATTTTTGTTTACAATCAGGCAGGCCCTTGCACTACATGATTTTGGTAAATCTGAAGACAGAAATCTGCAGAAAATCTAATGGTGTGTATGGGGCTTTAGATGCTCTTTTTTTTTATACCCAATGTTACTGACCTTTTATCAAATAACCGAAGTAGTAGCTAAATTTTCTTCTAGTTCTTCCTTGTTAGTACTACTTACTTTGTCGGCTTTTTGTTGCCCTGTCTCAACTTTTTTGAGATGTGTTGCTGCCATCAATTTTAACAATATCGTATTTTTTTTCTTAACCACCTCAAAACAGGGCACTTTCACCCCCTTCCTGCCCAAGCCAGCTTTCAGCGCTGTCACACTTTGACAATTGTGCTGTCATGCAACACTGTACCCAAATTAAATGTTTATCCCTTTTTCCCCCACAAATAGAGCTTTCTTTTGGTGGTATTTGATCACCTCTGCGGTTTTTATTTATTGCGCTTTAAACAAAAGAGGGACAATTTTGAAAAAAAACACAATTTTTAACTTTTTTGCTATAAATAAATATCCAAATTTTTTTATTTTTTTTCAAACAAATTTTTTTCCTCAGTTTAGGCCGATACGTATTCTACATATTTTTGGTAAAAAAAATCGCAATAAGCGTATATTGATTGGTTTGCGCGAAAGTTATAGCATCTACAAAATAGGGGATAGATTTATAGCTTTTTTTTTTTTTTTTAGATATCGTGACTGCGATATTGCGGTGGACACATCGGATACTCTTGACACATTTTTGGGACCATTCACATCTATACAGCGATCCGTGCTTTAAAAATGCATTGATTACTGTATAAATATGACTGGCAGGGAAGGGGTTAACACTAGGGGGCGATCGAGGGGTTAATGTGTTCCCTAGGGAGTGATTCTTACTGTGGGGGGAGGGGACTGACTGGGGGAGATGACCGATCGGTGCCCCTATGTACAAGGTACACAGACATGGGAGTAAGTCACGAATGTACAAGTCACAAGCAAGTCTCAAGTCTTAACCTTCAAGCAAGTCCCAAGTTACTGTGACGAAAAGCAAGCAAGTCAAGTCGAGTCCCTGCTAGAAGTCAAGCAAGTCAAGTCAAGTCAAGTCATTTACTTTGGTCAAGTCAAAATACCGATCTACCCCATACTGTATAAAAATAATAGGAGGGATAACAATAAATAATATTGGTTATGTGCCCAGTGTCTCACTGTGCCCAGTGTCTCACTGTGCCCAGTGTCCTGATCGGCGGCATCCCGGCGGCCATTCCAGTATTCAAAAGCCGTGCCTCCTCCTCGTCTGTGATAGGCGGAACACTCAATTTCCCAGCATTCAGTGTTCCGCCTATCACGGACATCCGCTCATCCTCATAACACAGACGAGGTTAAGAGAATGTCCGTGATAGGCTAAACACTGCCTGCTGTGAAATTGAGTGTTCCGCCTATCACAGACGAGAAGGCACGGCTTTTGAACACTGCAAAGGCCGCCGTCTGTCTGCATGACACGCTGATCAGGTAGGCAGACAGCGGCTTGCGGTTAGTGTTAGTGGTGCCAAGTCATTGCAAGTCATATAGTCAAAGTCAAGTCGAGTCATTTATTGATTTCTGTCAAGCAAGTCGCAAGTCCTCAAACAGGTGACTCAAGTCCCCCACCTCTGGTACACACCATCAGTCTCCTCTCCCTGACAGGATGTGGATCTGTGTGTTTACACACACAGATCCACGGTCCTGCTCAGTTAATGGGCAATCGCGGGTGCCCGGCAGACATTGCGGCCGCCGGGCACGCTCATTGGGTTCCCAGTGACGCGGCGCGCGCGCCCCCCCCCCCCCTAGTGGCTCGGGAAGGCGAGACTTCATATGACGTCTGCCCAGAACGAGAGGCTCATCGTCCCGTCGTCATGGCGGTGGGCTAGTGGTTAAAGAGGTAAATTTTCTCAGTTTAAATATTTAATGTTTTCTATTGTGAATAAAATATGGGCTTGAGTTTTGCAAATCATTGCATTCTGTTTTTGTGTAAATTTTACACAGTATCCCAACTATTTTGGAACTGGGTTTGTACGTTAACCACTTAACGACCGCCCACTGTAAATATACGTCGGCAGAATGGCACCGACAGGCAGAATCACGTATATGTACGTGATTGCCTTTGTATAGTTGGGGGGTCCGATCGGACCCCCCTTCTTTACAGTGAGCGGTCGTTTTACCTTCGGGAGCGATCCGGCATGAGGGGACGGCCGTTCGATTCCGGCCACCCCCTCTCGATCGCTCCCGGCGAATGAGAGCTTCCCCTGCCTGTGTACTTGTTTACACAGGCTGGAGGAAGTGATGTCATCTCTCCTGCGGCGCTCACATATACCGAGCGCCGTACAGGAGAAGATGCAGGTTAGTACACACAACACTACACTGACACCAGGACACATAGGTACATAAATCGCCCCCCCCAGACACCCCCAGATCACCCCTCAGCCCCCAGTCACAGTGTCACTGATTGCAGTGACCATTGATCACGGCAATCAGTGACATTTGTGACTGTAAAAGTGTCAGTACATTTAGTTTTAGGTCCAGTGTAGCCCCCTAATAAAGGTTTAACCCCCTGATCACCCCCCAGATAACCCTTTCACCCCCTAGTACCGCCGTCGCTAAGCGATCATTTTTCTGATCGATGTCTTAGCGTCGGTGATGCTGATCGGTAGCCAGTATTTTTTTTTAGGTTCGCCGCAGGTTTTTATAGCGTCGGGTACCCCCATAAATTATCTAATAAAGGTTTAACCCCCTTGATCGCCCCCCAGGTAACCCTTTCACCCCCTATCACCACTGTCGCTAAGCGATCATTTTTCTGATCGCTGTCTTAGCGTCGGTGATGCAGATCGGTAGCCAGTATTTTTTTTAGGTTCGCCGCAGGTTTTTATAGCTTCAGGTACCCCCATATATTACCTAATAAAGGTTTTAACCCCCTAATTGCCCCTAGTTAACCCTTTCACCAGTGATCATCATATAAGTGTTACGGGTGACGCTGGTTAGTTAGTTTGCTTTTTATAGTGTCAGGGCACCCACCGTATATAACCCAATAAAGGTTTAACCCCCTGATCGCCCGGCGGGTGATATCAATTAGGTTTTAGCGTCAGAGAGGGTCTGCGTCACACCCCAGGCAGCGTCCGGTTAGTGCCAGTAACGCTAACACCCACGCGTGAAGCATACACCCCCCTTAGTGGTATAGTATCTGAACAGATCAATATCTGATCTGATCAGATCTATACTAGCGTCCCCAGCAGTTTAGGGTTCCCAAAAACGCAGTGTTAGCGGGATCAGCCCAGATACCTGCTAGCACCTGCGTTTTGCCCCTCCGTCCAGCCCAGGCCACCCAAGTGCAGTATCGATCGATCACTGTCACTTACAAAACACAACACACATAACTGCAGCGTTCGCAGAGACAGGCCTGATCCCTGCGACTCCAGTGCTGTAGGAGGTGATTTCGCCACCACAGTTAAAACAAAAAAAAGCATATATGCCGAAGCATTGGGGCAGCAGGGGCGGAGGAGCGATTTTGCTCCTAATGCCGCGTACATACAGTCGAAATTCCGACGGAGGCTTGCCCGTGGAAAAGTCTGACCATGTGTACGCGGCATAACTTTTGCGGGAAGATGCCCCCATGCTTCGGCATATATAAATGGTGCATGTATGCCCATCATTAGAAGTGGGTGGATGAAGGGCGGTATTCTAATGGTGGGCATACCCACCGATCAATCCTTTTTTTTTTTCGTTCAGCCAACAGGCTGCATGAAAAAAAAGATTACAATACATGTCCAACAAGGACCAGCAACGTACTGGTATGTTGCTGGACTTTGAATGTTTATACCAGAATGATGCCTGCGGGTTTAGGTATCATCTTGGTATCATTCTTTTCAGCCAGCGGCCGGCTTTCATGTAAAAGCAATCCTAGTGGCTAATTAGCCTCTGGACTGCTTTTACAAGCAGTGGGAGGGAATGAACCCCCCCCCCCCCCCCCGGATATAAAAAGCGCCATTGGGAAATTGGGAAAGCATTTTATCACACCGATCTTGGTGTGGTCAGATGCTTTTGAGGGCAGAGGAAAGATCTAGGGTCCAATAGACCCCAGTTTTTTCAAAAAAGAGTACCTGTCATTACCTATAGCTATCATAGGGGATATTTACATTCCCTGAGATAACAATAAAAATGATAAAAAAATAAATAAATATGGAAGCAACAGTTTAAAAATAAAATAAAAAAGCAAAATTAATAATAAAAAAAAAAAAAAAGCACCCCTGTCCTGCCCTGCTCTTGCCCAATGGCGAACGCAAGCGTCGGTCTGGCGTCATATGTAAACAGCAATTGCACCATGCATGTGAGGTATCACCGCGAAGGTCAGATCGAGGGCAGTAATTTTAGCAGTAGACCTCCTGTAAATCTAACGGGGTAACCTGTAAAGGCTTTTAAAGGCTTTTAAAAATGTATGTAGTTTGTCGCCAATGCGCGTTTGTGCGAAATTTTAAAGCATGTCGTGTTTGGTATCTATGTACTCGGCCTAAGATCATCTTTTTTATTTCATCAAACATTTGGGCAATATAGTGTGTTTTAGTGCATTAAAATTAAAAAAGTGTATTTTTTCCCCACAAAATGCGTTTGAAAAATCGCTGCGCAAATACTGTGTAGAAAAAAAAAATGCAACACCCACCATTTTATTCTGTAGGGCCTTTGCTTTAAAAATATATATAATGTTTGGGGGTTCAACATCATTTTCTTGCAAAAAAAAATATGTTTTCATGTAAACAAAAAGTGTCAAAAAGGGCTTTGTCTTCAAGTGGTTAGAAGAGTGGATGTAAGCTTCCTAATGTTGTGTATAAAATGCCAGAACAGTTCAAAACCCCCCCAAATGACCCCATTTTGGAAAGTAGACACCCCAAGCTATATACTGAGAGGCATGTCGAGTCCATGGAATATTTTATATGTTGACACAAGTTGCGGAAAATATACAATTTTTTTTTTTTTTTTTTTGCACAAAGTTGTCACTAAATGATATATTGCTCAAACATGCCATGGGCATATGTGGAATTACACCCCAAAATACATTCTGTTGCTTCTCCTGAGTACGGGGATACCACATGTGTGAGACTTTTTGGGAGCCTAGCCGCGTACGGGACCCCAAAAACCAAGCACTGCCTTCAGGCTTTCTAAGGGTGTAAATTTTTGATTTCACTTCTCACTGCCTATCACAGTTTCGGAGGCCATGGAATGCCCAGATGGCACAAAACCCCCCCAAATGACCCCATTTTGGAAAGTAGACACCCCAAGCTATTTGCTGAGAGGTATTGTGAGTATTTTGCAGATCTCGCTTTTTGTCACAAAGTTTTGAAAATTGAAAAAAAAAAAAGAAAAAAAAATGTTCTTTCTTCATTTTCAAAAACAAATGAGAGCTGTAAAATACTCACCATGCCTCTCAGCAAACAGCTTGGGGTGTCTACTTTCCAAAATGTGGTCATTTGGGGGGGGTTTTGTGCTATTTTGGCATTTTATGGCCTTCAAAACTGTGATAGGTAGTGAGGAGTGAAATCAAAAATTTACACCCTTAGAAATCCTGAAGGCGGTGCTTGGTTTCCGGGGTCCCGTACGTGGCTAGGCTCCTAAAAAGTCCCACACATGTGGTATCCCCGTACTCAGGAGAAGCAGCAGAATGTATTTTGGGGTGCAATTCCACATATAACCATGGCATGTGTGAGCAATATATCATTTAGTGACAACTTTTTGTAATTTTTCTTTTTTTTTTTTGTCATTCAATCACTTGGGACAAAAAAAAAATATTCAATGGGCTCAACATGCCTCTCAGCAATTTCCTTGGGGTGTCTACTTTCTAAAATGGGGTCATTTGGGGGGGTTTTGTACTGCCCTGCCATTTTAGCACCTCAAGAAATGAGATAGGCAGTCATAAATTTAAAGCTGTGTAAATTCCAGAAAATGTACCCTAGTTTGTAAACGCTATAACTTTTGCGCAAACCAATAAATATACGCTTATTGACATTTTTTTTACTAAAGACATGTGGCTGAATACATTTTGGCCTAAATGTATGACTAAAATTGAGTTTATTCGATTTTTCTTATAACAAAAAGTAGAAAATATCATTTTTTTTTTTCAAAATTTTCGGTCTTTTTCCGTTTATATCGCAAAAAATAAAAATCGCAGAGGCAATCAAATACCATTTAAAGAAAGCTCTATTTGTGGGAAGAAAAGGACGCAAATTTCGTTTGGGTACAACATTGCATGTCCGCACAATTTACAGTTAAAGCAGCGCAGTGCAAAATTCTGAATTCACCTCTGGTCCTTTAGCTACCAAATGGTCCGGGGCTTAAGTGGTTAAGGGCCAGTTCACACCCAAAACGTGGTGTGAGAAAGCACATTCTGTGCACAGGTGCCAATGTATTCTTAATGGCATCCCAAATGCAGTGTGTTTTAAAATTGTGCAAAATTTAACATCTAAACAGTCCGTCGGATTTACAAATACTGTATTTAAGCATATAAGCTCCGTTTTGTGTTGAAAATAACTGAAATCTAAAACTCCGGTGGGGGTAAAGATTTGTCTTTTTTTTTTTTTTTTTTTTTTTTTTTTTTTTTTTTTTTGCTGATCCGAAAAATGATTCGATCCGGGGGTCGATCAGATCCGTGAGTTTTTTGATCTGTTGTACCCCTAGTGTGTTTGCAGGCACCAAATTGCATGGTGCCTTAGTACTATGTGGCTTGATATAGCTTGCTTTAAAAAAAAAAAAAGTAGTGCTTGCATTACTTATTTCACGGTCCAGTGCATTTTTTTCAGCCCATTTAAACAAATAGGCTGTGAAGACGCATCGGAAAGCATGGAAAGTAATTTGCACAAATCCTCCCATCAACACAGACAGCGCTGACGGGAATCAGCAATTGTCTTCTCCTGGTCCTATCATCTGTAAACAAATTATTTCTATTGTGGTGTATAAATATGGTGAATTATATAGGATTTTGATCTATAGTAATCTGACTAAATGTTTTTATTTTACTTCTGTGCTTCCTGATTGGTGCAGGTGATGCTCAAGTCATTTGCTTTTTATGGGAAGATGAGGTTGTGTATTTTCTGCAGCAGGCAGGTGGCTTTGGTGGATAACTAGTAATTGATCCAATGTCAATTGCTCGGCACTAATTTTGTTGTGAATAACAAACGTTAAGTTGTGTTTTTTATAGTATGACAGAATAGCACAGTATGGGCTCTTTCACACGGGGCGGATCCGTGCAGATCCGCCCTGTGAAGCTCCGCTCGCTCAGCGGGGATCGCTCCGTTGATCCCCGCTGAGCCGACGGATGACTGGGCGGTCCCCGCACACTGTGCAGGGACCGCCCTGTCAGAGCGCCGCTCTCCCCTATGGGGAATCGGATGATGACGGACCGTAGAGTCCGTTGTCGTCCGATCCGCTCCGCCGACGGAAGGAAAAATAGGGTTTTCCTCCGTCACACTTTGGCGGAGCGGATGTCAGCGGACATGTCTCCGCTGACATCCGTGGCTCCATAGGGCTACATGGAGGATCCGTTTTAGGTCCGCCTAAAAAACTGACAGGCGGACCTGAACGGACCTCCGTGTGAAAGGGGCCTATGGAGTTGTGTAAAATTTACATGGAACGTATATTTTTATTATTTCCTCCTCTATTTCATGTTTTCTTTACTTACAGTTGTGTTCAAAAGTTTTCATACCATGGCAGAAATCATAAAATTTTAGCTTTGATGTTGAAAATATGACCATGCCAAAAGTGGTACTTCCACCTCCTCCCTGGCTCCTGTTTGTGAATTGTGAAACGGGGCTTTTGGGGAGGAGGGGGGGGGAGCAGGTATCCAAATTTGACAGGTACATGCTCCCGCTTCTGTTTCTGTCACCTAGGCGATCGGAAGCAGAAGCTTTCCCTCCTGAAGTCTTCTGGGACATATGACAGGTCCTAGACTTTGGGGCCAGTCACAGACCGCAGCGCCGCTCGAGCATGCACAGTAGGCACCTGGCTGTGAAGCCGCAAGCTGTCACAGCTGGGTGCCCGTAGTAGAGATGCTGGCGCCGCTGAGGGGGAGCACGGCTGCGGCAAGTACATCACTGGATGGTGGGACAGGTGAGTGTCTGTTTATTAAAAGACAGCAGCTACACTTTTTGTAGCTGCTGACTTTTTTAATAAACAAATGACGAACTCCGATTTAACCACTTCCTTACTGGGCACATAAACACCCTTCCTGCCCAGGCGAAATTTCAGCTTTCGGCACTGTCACGCTTTGAATGACAATTGCGCGGTCGTGCGATGTGGCTCCCAAAAAAAGTTGACCTTTTTTTCCTACAAATAGAGCTTTCTTTTGGTGGTGTTTGATCACCTCTGCGGTTTTTATTTTTTGCGCTACAAACAAAGAAATAGCGACAATTTTGAAAAAAACTAAATTTTTTTGATTTTTGCTATAATAAATATCCCAATTTTTTTTTAAAAAAAATATTTTTTTCCTCAATTTAGGCCGATACGTATTCTTTTACATATTTTTCGTAAAAAAAAACGCAATCGGCGTTTATTGACTGGTTTGCGCAAAAGTTATAGCGTTTACAAAATAGGGGATAGATTTATGGCATTTTTATAAAAAAAAATTTTATTAGTAATGGCGGCGATCAGTTATTTTTTTCGTGACTGCGACATTATGGCGGACGCATCGGACACTTGACACATTTTTGGGACCATTCACATTTATACAGCGAACAGTGCTATAAATATGCACGGATTACTGTATAAATGTGACTGGCAGGGAAGGGGTTAACACTAGGGGACGAGGAAGGGGTTAAATGTATTCCCTATTGGTGATTCTTACTGTGGGGGGAGGGGACCGACTGGGGGAGGAGACCGATCTGTGTCCCTATGTACAAGGGACACAGCATCGGTCTCCTCTCCCTGACAGGACATGGATCTGTGTGTTTACACCTACAGATCCATGTCCTTGTCTTTGTAACCGCCGATCGCGGGTGCCTGGCGGACATCGCGGCCACCAGGCACGCGCATCGGCATCACAGTGACGTGCCGGCGCGAGGTGGTTAAGGATGGTGATCCTATAAAGCCATTTATCTTCACATAGTTGTTTGGCTCCTTTGATAACAGAAATCGCCCAAATGGTCCTGATCAAAAGTTTATGTACTCTGGAATGTTTTGCCTTAGTACAGACACACAAGGTGATACATGGCAATTAACCACTTGCTGACCGCCACCAGAATGGCGCGGACAGGCAAATGGGCGTATATATACACGTCCCCTTTAATTTGCCGCTGTGAGCTCGGTGTCCCGCGGACTTTGTGTCCGCCGGTGTCCCGCGGACTTTGTGTCCGCCGGTGTCCCGCGGACTTTGTGTCCGCCGGTGTCCCGCGGACTTTGTGTCCGCCGGTGTCCCGCGATCGTGTCACAGAGCTGAAGAACGGGGAGACGTTAGTGTAAACACAACATCTCCCCATTCTGCCTAGGTCACACTTAACCCCTTCAGCGCCCCCTGCAGGTTAACCCCTTCACTGCTGGTGTAATTTTTACAGTAATCAATGCATTTTATAGCACTGATCGCTGTAAAAATTACAATGGTCCCAAAATGGTGTCAAAAGTGTCCGATGTGTCCGCCATAATGTCAGTCACAATAAAAATCGCTGATCGCCGCCATTACTAGTAAAAATAAAAATGATTAATAAAAATGCCATAAAACTTGTAGTTGCTATAACTTTTGCGCAAACCAATCAAACGCTTATTGCGATATTTTTGGTAAAAAAATAAAAAAATGTAGAAGAATACGTTTCGGCCTAAACTGAGGAAATTTGTGTTTTTATCTATTTTTCGGGGATATTATAGAAAGAAAAAAATATTGCATTTTTTTAAAAAAAATTGTCGATCTATTTTTGTTTATAGCGCAAAAAATACCACCAAACGAAAACTATTTGTGGGAAAAAAAGGACGCCAATTTTATTTGAGCCACGTCGCACGACCGCGCAATTGTCAGTTAAAGCGACGCAGTGCCGAATCGCAAAAAGATTGTAAACCCTTGTGTTTTTGCACCTTAATGCATCCTGTGCATTAAGGTGAAAAAACACCTTGCAGTGTCCGGCCCCCCAGCCCCCCGTTTTTACTTACCTAAGCCCCGAATTTCCATGGGCACGATCCCGCGTCGCTCTCAACGGCTTCTCAGCGCTTCATTGAATAGATTGATAGCAGCGCAGCCATTGGCGGGGCCGAGTCATACACTCAGCGTCTATGGACGTTGAGTGTATGACACAGGAGCGCGCCCACAAGGTAACCCCCTCGGGAGATAGCTTCCCAGAGGGGATTATCTAATACGGGGAGGAGCAGCGAGAGCTGCCATGGGACCCCAGAGGAGGACGATCGGGGCCACTCTGTGCAAAACAATCTGCACAGTAGAGGCAAGTATGATACGTTTGTTTAAAAAAAAAAAAAAACCTCGAAGCTTTAATATTGCTTTTAAGTCCCGGTTCACATATGTGATGCGGGAACCAGCGTGACTGCAGTGTGGGTTCCTGCATCGCATGTCACCTGCCGGCGGTTCACACTGACATCTGTGAACCACTGCAGGTGTCAATGCAAAGTTAATGACTCCCCAGATCGGACACTGCCAAATGGTGCAGGAATGGGATCGCATAGATGTGAACATCTATGCGATCTGATTCCAGTGCAGACCAAAAAAAGTGTCCTTCACCATTTTGGTGCGAGTACGATGCAAATTCAGCCATACAATCTGTAGCGCTGTATTGGCATCGCACAGACAAGGCATGTGATCTGCACAGCAGTGCGGTGCGAAAAACATGCAATGTCTAACAATACACCAGTGTGAACCCAGCCTAAATGTTAATTTCCCACATCTTTGGCTTTTTAAATTGCAATTAGTGTTGGCCCTCACATGGATGCATTGATCAGGCTAAGCTATGGGGAGCAGAATATCTGCGTAACGAGATCTATACCTAACCTACGCTTGGTATCGAGATCCCCAAAGTTTCCACTTCTTAATAAGTGAACAGTACTGACTGGCATATTCAAGGCTTTGTGGATCTTTTTATATCCTTTTGCATTTTTAAGAAAAGTTCCATTTCCCTTGTCATGCAGGTCTTTTGACAAACTCACTGACTATTTGGCTGGGTTCACACTGATACGACATGACTGTTGTAAGACTATCCTACGTTGCCTGCTAAATTTGTCCTACATCGGTCCTACTTCCATCGACTTGAATGAACAAGATAACATTTTGCTCCTACTTTGGACAAAGGACAAGTCGTACTATTTCAATCAAAGCAATCACAGAGTGACATAACTTCCTTTTACTGCTGCTGTAATCACCATGTCGGATGTCACAAGTCAGATTGTTAGGACAAGGATTCTACTTTGATCCGACTTCGATGATTTTCAATGGGCTGAAGTAGGATCAAAGTCGGACCGACGCGTCGGACCAGTTAAGACGGCTGTCATAGGGAAACATTGATTTGCACACGTCATGCAACATGAGCTACCAATGTCGGAGCGCTTGTTGTACCAGTGTGAACCCGGCCTTTAGGCTAGGTTCACACTGCTGCGAATTCGAGATCTTGCGATTTTACCGCGATTTTTGCGGCCGTGAATTTACCGCGATTCGCGGCTGCGATTTCAGGGAATGCCAGTCTATAGAGCTGAATTTGCATCGCACACAGATCAAACTCGCACAGGACCCTTTTTTCCCCGCAGCTTATATTCGCAACGCATTGATGTGAACGGCACTAATGTTAAACTATGTAATTTAAATTACTTAAAATTTTAGAAATCGGAACGGCTCATATTCGCAATAGAATTCGCAGCAGTGTGAACCAGGCCTAATACAAACACTAATTTTGGAATTAAAAAAGCCACAGAAGTGAGAAATTAACATTTAGTTGCCATTTTAAACTTTGTCACCTTGTGTGTCTATACCAAGGCAAACATTCCAGGATATGTAAACGTTTGATCAGGGCCATTTGGGTGATTTTCTGTTATCGTTCTGATTTAAAAAGGAGCCGAACAACTATGCGATAATGGGTTAAAATGATCACTATCCTTAAAGCGTTAACCTTAAAAATAAATAAAAAAATCACCTGAAACACCTGGTTGATCCTGCCAGTTTCTGCCCTCCCCTTTGTAAACTGACCACGGTATATCATGGCTGCTGAGCCCTGACACCGTGGTCAGTTTACATGCCTCATTCATCAGCAGCTCTGCCTCTCCTGTGTCGTCCTCCCCTTCCTGCCTGTCGGCTCTGTCATGTCCTGCCCCACCTTCTGCTGCTAAAATAACTATTAATGTGTTTATATAATCTACTTTGTTTCCTAAGCCTGTGTGCCTGTCTGTGTTTGTTTTATAAAAACTATGCTGTATATACTTGATTTCAGTGTGCTGCTTGTGATTGTGTGACTGGCCGTCGCGCTCACTCTCTCCCCCCCTCCTCCTGACTGACGTCAGCGGGGGATTTTGGGCCCCTCCCGCTAGAGAGCTGTCAGACAGGGAGGGGAGAGAGCCGGCCAGGCACGTTATCACCGAGCAGCGCACTGAAATCGGGTATATACATTTATTTTTTTATTTATTTTTATAAAACGCATAGGCCGAGGCACATGGGCTTAGAAAACAGGATTATACAAAGTCATGGAAGTGGCTTAACCACTTCAGCCCTGGAAGATTTGGCTGCTCAAAGACCAGGCCATTTTTTGCGATACGGCACTGCGTCGGTTTAACTGACAATTGCGCGGTCGTGCGACGCTGTACCCAAACAAAATTTAAGTCCTCTTCCCCCCCCCCCCCCCCCCCACACAAATAGCTTTATTTTGGTGGTATTTGATCCCCTCTGCGGTTTTTATTCTTTGTGCTATAAACAAGTGACAATTTTGAAAAAAAACACTATCTTTTACTTTTTGCTGTAATATCCCAATATCTTTTCAGTTTAAGTCGACATGTATTCTTCATATTTTTGGTAAAGAAAATCGCAATAAGTGTATATTGATTGGTTTGCGCAAAAGTTATAGCGTCTACAAAATGGGGTATAGATTTATGTTTTTTTTTTTTACTAACAATGGCGGTGATCAGCGATTTTTGCGGCGGACAGATCGGACACTTTTGACACATTTTTGGGACCAGTGACAATTATACAGCGATCAGTGCTTTAAAGATTCACTGATTATTGTATAAATGTCACTGGCAGAAAGGGGTTAACACTAGGGGGCGGTCAAGGGGTTAATTGTGTTCCCTGGATGTGTTCTAACTGTGGGGGGATGGGACTTACAAGGAGGAGAGAGATATCTGTGTTTATACTTGGTATGAACACACGATCAGTCTCCTCTTCTCAGAGAGAACCAGGATCTGTGTGTTTACACACACAGATCACGGTTCTCACTGTAACGAGCAATCGAAGGTGCCCGGCGGTCATCGCGCCTACCTGGCACTCACTGGGGCGAGCGTGTGCCCCCTAGTGGCCCAAAGGTGAAGTGACGTAAGGTAACGTTTTCGCCCAGGTGAGAAAACCTGCCGCAGTAAGATTATGGCGGCCGGTCCGGAAGAGGTTAACAACCACTTTAAAGAGTAACTCCACTTTTCTGACAACATTCTGTGTATAGCATGCCTCCCGGTAGCCATATTGCATTTTACCGAAAATTAGAGCTGCAGATTGAAAAGGAAGGTTAATTTTGAATGACCTTCAATTACAATATGACTTGTGTCAATGTTGTAAATGCTATATCATTGTTTCTTTCTTTGCAATTTTTTCCCGACAAAAGTAGAGTTGCCCTTTAAATGAGTTTTTAGGCATGATCAGTCGTATTTGCAGTATCGATGGCAAAATTTTACGATTTTTGTCAGGGTATGCAAACTTTTAAGCACAATTGTACTTATTTAGTAATGTTTTTAAATCCAATTTGGCCAAGTCTGCATTTCCCATAAGGGTGTGGGACACGTAATGACGGCCCACTCTGTATGTCAGGGCTTGACCAATTTGCTTGGAATCTAGGAGCCAGCTAAAAAAGTTAGGAGCCAGTTTTTTTTTTTTTTTTTTTAACGACCAATGCGTGCAGAAGTGAACGCATACGTGAGTAGCGCCCACATATGAAAGCAGTGTTTAAACCACACATGTGAGGTATCGCCACGATCGGTAGAGCGAGAGCAATAATTCTAGCCCTTGACATCCTCTGTAACTCAAAACATGCAACCTGTAGAATTTTTTTAAATGTCGCCTATGGAGATTTTAAAGGGTAAAAGTTTGTCGCCATTCCACGAGCGGACGCAATTTTGAAGCGTGACATTTGGGTATCAAATTTACTCAGCGTAACATTTTCTTTCACAATATAAAAAAAAAATCGACAAAGTATTGCAACGACCGCCATTTTATTCTCTAGGGTGTTAGAATAAAAAATATATATATATAATGTTTGGGGGTTAACTTCTAAGTAAAGGGAAGGAGATGGGCGGGCAGTGAAATAGGCAAGCATTGCTGGTTGTCTTGTCATACCAACGGCCACCACAAGATGGCGCCAGATTACAGAATGAAGCCTAGGCCCGCAGAAGGCCGCAAAGCCGCGGCCTGACGAGATCACGCGATCGCAGAGGGCCCACGGAGATGCAGGAAACCTCAGCTGTGCTGCCCCAGGTCGCTAATTCTAGTCGCATTTGCGACCTGGCCCCCGGGAATTGTCGAGCCCTACTGTATGTAATGAGATTACCCTTTTTACCTAAATTAATGTAATGATAAAACTGAAAGTTCTCTTGTTTTTTTTTGTTTTTTTATATAATGCATATCCCAAGATCTTTTAACTTCTCTTTATGGAACATCCTAAGATCTTTACATAGTTTTTCACAACACCAGGCTTGCCTTTTGTTTTTGAGAACATTGAGGAGTAGCATGATAATTTTTGTCTGGCTTGTTTTTTATGGTTGTTTGCTCAGCAGCAGTCATCTACCAATTTTGAACTGCTGACTGTTTACTCAATTATGATTATTTACAGATTTAGGCTTCATGTACACAGAAGCTGATAAACTGCAGTTTATTGGCGTTTTGGCATTTTTTTTAAAAAAGGCCATTAACTGCACTCTATGTTAGCCTATGTGTTCATGTACACATAACGTTTTTTAGCTTTAATGAGCAGTGGAGTTAATGGGCTTTTTTCTGAACGCAAGAAATTTGCGTTCAAAGTGCCGTTTTTCGGCAGAAAAAAAACGCAAAACGCTGGCCACGAGCGTTTTTTAGCCTTTTTTTTTTTTTGGTTCATTGAAAAAAAAAAAAATATATATATATATATTTTAAAGCTACACTGAAAAACGCTAATAAAAGCTAGTAAAAAAACGCTGATAAAAGCTAGCTTTTTCTGCTGCTTTAAAAACGACCGTTTTTGAGCTTCTGTATACATGGAGCCTTATCTGTTTGACTTCTTTCAGCTCTGTTTATCATCGCTAATGAGGAATATAGCAAGTTTCTGTTTACCAGTTAAAAGAAAATTTGTAGCAGCATCTTCAAAAATACTTGATTAGGGACATAGCTCTCCTCTCATCAGTCATTCGTACATTTGTTGTCTTTAAGGCCTCATGCCCACTGGCGTTTTTACAGCTGCGTTTTTTGCAGCTTAAAAACGCCTGTCCATGTTATTGTAAATATTTTTTTTTTTTTTTTTTTTTTGAAAAAAAAAACAAAAAAAAAAAAACGTCGGAGCTAAAAACGCGACCGCGCGTTAGTGCGCGTTTTTTGCGCGTTAGTGCGCGTTTTTGCGCGTTTTTTGACGCTCGCGTTTTTTCCTGCCAAATTCTGACGCTGAGGAACGCACTGGCCCTGGGTTTTTTTTACAGCTTACAAACGCCTATGCTCTTTACAGCTCAAAAACGCCTAGGTGGGCATGAAGCTATAGACTAACATGGACAGGCGTTTTTAAGCTGTAAACGCTCAAAAACGCGGCTGAAAAAACGCCCGTGGGCATGAGGCCTAAAGTGTACTAAATCCACAACAGTAAAATCAGTCTGTATATGCAGTAAAGCATGCTCGTTTTACTCACTGTGGAACCTAAGGGGTTAATCTTACGCATTATGTAAAAGGCTGTTTGATCCTGTATTCTCTGATCCTCCCATTTTACTGTCCCCAGTCCATCGCCTGATAAAACACAGCATTGGGGGTACTCTGCACATGCTCAGTTTAGTGTGTAATGCTAGAGAGTTTTTTTTCTTTTTCTTGGGAGGGTGCATGTGATCGGCACAGAGCCAATCCGCACTGTCCAGACAGCAGGTCAGGAGTCCTGTATCCTTATAGAACAATCGGAGTAGAATGAAAACTCCTACAAGCTTTAACCAGACGCTGATAGAAGTCACAAGACGGATATACCTAAGAAAAAGAGCCGCTGCTCCAGGTGTATGATGATTACCTGAGGTGCAATGTCTCGTAGAGTGCCAGCCCCGGCCCGCCTCCATGGGAAACTTGAAAGAAAATGGCTGCACATCAAGGAATTCCAATTGCCTTTTATTGTTCAAAGTGATAATACCAAAGACACCAACACAAGGTCACATAGACGCATTTCACACAAACATCTTGTGCTTAATCATTACAATGACTAAAAAAACTGATAGATCTTAAATAGACCGCCCCAGTAACTGCAGGTGTTCCGGGGGTGGTGATAATCAGAAATAGTACACAGCTTGATCAATCACAAAACTTCAGCCCCAAAGAGCATCTAAGTAAAGATTCAAATACAAAATCAAACTGAAGGTCCAAGTTCCCGTGCATATCGAGAAATCTCCCGTACACACAGACATGGACCAACAATCGCATAGAAACATTGTATATAAAATATATACATTCTTTGTTTCATATAAAATACATGAACACCAGTAAATGTGGAAAAATTGATATAAATACATATAGTGTAAAGAGAATAAAAACCATAGTGAATATAAAAACATTTTGTCTAATATGAGCATATATGTGAATGCAGGTGCTCACACATGTAAAATCATTTTTCTTTTATCGTCCATGGACTGACACAGCTGTCATACTGATAACGTGTGGGTGTATGTCCCTGCTTGCAGGAGAAGACCTAGGCAGAATGTTAGATGTTAAAACATTCTAGAACAAACCAGAGCTGAACAGCCCTGCCCAGGGGGGCGGTCCCTCCGGACATTACCCTCCCACCTGCAGCTAGCAGCCTCAGTTTTTTTCTGCCTAGCAGAAGAAGACGTGGCTCTCTCAGGAGCCAGTCTCCTGGAAGATTTTACTTTTACATTTTATTCCTTTGGGAATTTTATTTTATTTTTGAAAAACTTCAATCAACTGTCGGCTGGGCAACAGGTTTGGGTGCACTGGTATCCTCGTAGTCTTCCCTGTCCGACCATCGAGCGTGCTGATCCTCGCCTTGTGTGCGTGAGTCTCCGTTCACGACATACCCCATTACTCCAGGGGTGGCCGGGTTGCTTTTAACTCCGGCGGTCCTCTCAAGATTGAACAGTACCTGACTGACTATCTCTTGCGGTGGACCGGGTCGACAGTTACGCAGTACTACTCTGTGATAGGTCTGTCTGAAACAAGCCAGTGGGTCCCTGAAAGGGACGGGTAAGTAGTCTCTCCTACTGCAGGTGAGTACATGCTGGCTGTCTCCCCCCCCCCCCTGTTATGCTGCTCCCTGTACTGGTGCTGTGCTGTGTGGGGGTGCTTGGGGTCACTCTGGCCTGACTGGGGGCGCTCATCTCTGTTTTAATGGCCCTGGGAGAGGTGCAGTGTTCTGGTGTGAGTACTGTGGTGGAGTAGTGTTTTACATACATGCTTAGCAAAGCTAAGCTTCTCAGGTTCAGTGTCTGAGTTGGCCGTCACAGGAGAGGCTGTTTGTGTTCAAACAGCTGCCCCAGCGCTTGCCGTGCCACAAGACATGTGCGGCATGCGCGCGGTGAGGTATTTTAAAAAGACCGCCCTCGGCGGCCATTTTGTCGTGGATCGATGGCGCAGTAATGTATGCTTGCCGGCGGCCATTTTCTTGAAGCCGCAGCGTTTTTGCTTTCGGTTTCGGCCTCTAGCGGCCGCTGCTGCGGCGCGATTCTCACAATCTCCTCACAGTTCAGTCTCCTCACTCTCCCCAGGCTTCACCCGCGCGGCAGCGCGGTTACAAACAGCGGAATGAGCGGTCCTTACAGGGGTTGGTGAGTACTCTGGGTATCCCCTCCTCAGCTTCAGCATAGCCAGTGGGTGGACTGTGTTACTCACTATGAGTGTTTAAAAGTCTCAGAGGGTGGCAGTATGGAGTCTAGTTCACCTGCTTCTCCACACTTGTCTGAGGCAACAGGCAGTGCTCCTGCACCTGCGGTCCCTAGCGACTAGTTGTTGGCAGTCCTGGAATCATCCTTGTCAGGATGGAAGCGGTGTGCAAGCCCAAGGGAGCTGTAAAGCGCCCCCTCCCCACACATCCTCCTGTAGGGGAGTGCTCTGTTTTAGATATAGGCCTAGCTATTGCGTCTCAGGACCCTAGCTCTGAGGATTTTCAGGTTTCAAGCTGAATGTTGAGGCTGAGGAAACTCAGGTAGAAGCTGTCTCCTTTTGGTTCCTTTAAAGGAGTAGTAAAGGTACATGTTTTTTCACCTTAATGCATCCTATGCATTAAGGTGAAAAAACATCCGACAATACCGCGCCCCCCCAGCCCCCGTTTTACTTACCTGGCCCCTCGAAAGTCCCGCGCTCGTCCCCGTCATCCTCTTCGGTTCTCAGCCTGGCCACCGATTGGCTAGCTACACTGGATGGATTGAAAGCAGCGCAGCCATTGGCTGGCGCTGCTGTCAATCACATCCAATGACGTGGAGTGATACAGTTGGCGGCTATGGCCGCCGCTGTATCACGGGAGCACGCCCGCAATAACTCCACACCATGCTCGCTCGCTCGCATTATGGTGTGGAGTCCTTGCGGGGAGGAGCCAAGACAGCCGCCGAGGGACCCCAGAAGACCAGGATCGGGGCCACTGTGTGCAAAACGAGCTGCACAGTGGAGGTAAGTATAAACTGTTTGTTATTTTTTTTTGCAAAAAAAAGGGAAGCTTTAGTGTCCCTTTTTAAAGCCGTTTATTCAAAAAGGTTTTTTCCATATGTGCCCTTTTTTGATACATTCATTAAGTCTGGGATAAGCCGCAGAAGACTTTGACTGTCCTGCGGTGCCTAGCCATGAGGTACCCCTTTTAAGGAGGACCTGGTTAAGAAGGGGCTCTCCCCCCAGTGGTCAACCCCCCGGTCGCCCGTTTTGAATAAGACTACCACGCTCCCAAAGGAAGGGACTCCTGCATTTAAGGATCCCACTGACAGGAGGTCAGAAGTGGTGAGTAGAACTATGTTTACCTTATTGGGGTCTGCCTTACGCCCTATAGGGGCGGCGACACTTGTGTCTTAAGACACTCACAGGATGGGCAAAAATTTTGCACCATACGGTTCAGGAGCAGAATCTCCCTCCTGAGACTATTACCCTGGCTCACCAACTGGTTTAGTCTCTGTGTGCGATGCCACTTTGGATGCATCCCCTTTAATTTCTGGGGCCTCTATCTGCTGTGGTGCTGCGTCGCCTTATCTGGCTGAAATGCTGGTCGGCCGACCTAGCTTCCAAATAGCTCCTGGCTGACTTGCCCTTTAAGGGCGGTAGACTGTTTGGGGCCGCCCTGGATGCCATTATTATGGATGTCAAAAGGGGTAAGAGCACCTTCCTTCCTCAGTCTGGTACGGAAAAAGGAGCCCCACCGTAGGCCGGGCCCTTCCTTTCCAGCAAAGAATGAGTTTCTTCTCGTCAGTCAAAATCCACGGGTAAGCCCTCCCAGACTGGAAAAAGTGCGTCTGGGGGACATAAGCGCCCCTGGGTGCGTAAGCCTACCAAGCAAGCTCCCAAGCCCACCGCCGCATGGAGTCTTGCCCCTGCCCGACTCTGGGGTGGGGGTACGTCCTTGCAGGTTCATGGTTCGGTGGACCTCCCGGATCTCCAACCGGTGGGTGTGCGAGGTGGTCACCTCAGGATACAGGATAGATTTCCGTTCCTGGCCCCCAGACAGATTCTTTCCCTCAATTATCCCTCTATTTCCTGCCCGTCGGGCAGCCCTCTTAAGGGCCGTACAGGATTGATCAGGTCCAGAGTGATTGTGCAGGTTCCGTCACAGGAGAGGTTGTTCGGGGTTTCTACTCAAATCTGTTTGTAGTCCCAAAAGGTGAACCGGGTTCAGCCAATCCTGGGCCTCAAGGCCTGAATGCCTTTGTGATGGTGCAAAAGTTCCGCATGGAATCCATTCGGGCGGTGTTCGCTACACTCCAAGGAGATTTTCTGGCATCCTTAGACATCAAGGCCGCCTACTTGCATGTTCCGATCTGCGCACGTCAAAAGTAGTTTCTGCGCCTGCGATCGGCGAAGACCACTATCAATTGTGGCTCTTCCCTTGGCTTACCCTCGGCACCAAAGTTTTTTTTACCAAGGTGCTTGCTCCGGTTCTAGCCTTGCTGAGACAGCGAGGCATTGCTATTATGGGCTATCTGGACTATCTTCTTCTAAGAGCAGTCAGTCAGACCCATAGGGACTTCGGGTGGCTCCCGAACATTCAGAAGTCGGTCCTGGTCCCGGCTCAGCATTTGGAGTATCTCGGTCTGATCCTGGACTCCATGGAGGCATAGGTATTCCTAACCCTGGAGAAGTTACTGACTTTTCAGTCTGTAGTGCGGGTCCTGACATCTCGGAAATGGTCGTCAACCTGTTTTTTGCATGAGAGTCCTGGGACTCATGAGGGCCTCGTTCGAGGCTGTTCCGTATGCCCAATCTCACACACGGGCATTACAGTAAGAGATCCTGTCCACTTGGGACAAATCCCCGTTGTCCTTGGATCTTCAGATCCAGATGAGTCGCCCACTCAGGGCGTCCCTGGCGTGGTGGTTGGGGTCCCCGACTCTTCGGTCCGGGCAGTCGTCCCTCCCCATCCAGTGGACAGTGTTCATGACGGACACCAGCCTGACGGGCTGGAGTGGAGTCTGGGGAGTCCTGTCAGCCCCAGGGCTTGGACTCCGGACGAAGCCGTTTACCGATCAATGTTCTGGAAATACGGGCAATCAGAATATCCCTTCCCACGTGGTCTCTATCGGCCGTCTACGTTCAAGCGTAGACAATTGACAGGCGGACTATCGGAGTCGCCAGACGCTGGACCAGGAGAGTGGTCCTTACACCTGGACATGCCGGTTGTAGACCCGAGGGCCTCTCGACTCAATCGTAAGGTGTCAAGGGATTCCGGTGAACTTCTTGTGCAGGGTGGGTCCCGGCGTCTTTGGTACGCTAATCTGGTACGTCTCATCGCGGACGTTCCTTGGCGGTTGCCAATAAGGGAGGACCTTCTGTTTCAAGGTCCTAATTTTTAATCCTGTTTTGCAGTCTCTGACTTAACGGCATAGCTATTGGAAACCAGGTGCTGAGAGTCCGAGGTCTCTCGGATTCGGTCATTTCGACCATGTTGAGGGCACGGAAGTCTTCCGCTTGAAAGATATATCACCGTACCTGGGAAGCTTACATCACTATGTGCAATGAGCTGGAATGGCGTCTACGGCCGTATTCCGTCCCCAGTATCCTGCGGTCCTTACAGCGTGATGTGACCCACATGCTTGCTTTGAGTACCATTAGGGGTCAGTTTTCGGCCTTGGCCATCTTCCTTCAGCAACCGTTGGCGGGTCATTCCTTGGTAGCGCCTTTGTGCAGGGGGTTGGCCATGTGCTCCCTCCTGTTGAAACCTTCTCCTCCCTCCTCGGGATTTGAATTTGGTGCTCTCGGTTCTCCAGGAACCTCACTTTGAAAATATCAGAGATATTCCCCTCTTGACCTTGTCTCAGGAGGTGGCCTTCTTAGTGGCCATTACTTCTGTTAGACGGGTGACTGAGTTGGCGGCCTTGTCCTGCAAGTCGCCCTATTTGGTCATCCATAAGGGTAAGGTGGTGTTGCGTCCGCGACCTTCCTTTTGCAAAAGGTGGTCTCGGCTTTTCACCTACATGTGGACGTTGTCCTCCTGTCCTTGTGTCCTCACACATCGCATTCCAGAGGGTTTGCGCTTCACACATTTTATGTGGTACGCGATATGACTCGCTAGTTGTGTCTGTGTCGTCTGCCACCTTTTCTAGATAGATCAGACAGACTGTTATACAGGCCTATGCCATTAAGGGGGTGGCCCCTCCCTTCCCGGTTACGGCGCATGCCACCAGGGCAATTGGTGCTTCCTGGGCTTTCCGACATCAAGCGTCGGTTGCACAAGTGTGCAAGGCGGCGACCTGGTCGTCCATTCATGCCTTTTCAAAATTCTATAAGGTTGATGTGGCTGCATCTTCGGATGCTTCCTTCTGCCGCAAAGTGTTGCAGGCCGCTGTTTAATGTTGCAACTCCTCCGTTGAGGAGCTCTTCTGGGTTGGAGTGAAGTTTTGGTTGTTCCTTTACTATTTTGCTCCCACCCTTTTCTTATACTGCTTTGGGACGTCCCACACGTAATCAGTATGACAGCTGTGTTAGTCCATGGACGATAAAAGAAAATAGGATTTTTGTACTCACCGTAAAATCCGTTTCTCTGACGTCCATGGACCGACACAGCACCCACCCTTCCTTTTTAAGTTTGTACTGCTTTGTTACGAACTGAGGCTGCTAGCTGCAGGTGGGAGGGTAATGTCCGGAGGGACCACCCCCCTGGGCGGGGCCGTTCAGCTCTGGTTTGGTCTAGAATGTTTTAACATCTAACATTCTGCCTAGGTCTTCTCCTGCAAGCAGGGACATACCCACACATAATCAGTATGACAGCTGTGTCAGTCCATGGACGTCTGAGAAACGGATTTTACGGTGAGTACAAAAATCCTATTATTCCTCCATGCAAAAGACTACTCCAACACTATGAATGCATAAACCAATGCACCCATGTATACATCATAGAAGAACTACGTTCATTTTGACGCCTGCAAGGATGCATATGTCCCAATACGATTGTAAATACCGAATGGTAATTTGCTGCAGACCCAATATACAGGTACCATACATGCGATAATGTCCACTTTGGTCCAATGCGTCCACACAGAAGTACAAGGAGATAGTAGGAATTACTTTAGGCTATATATCATAAAAAATCATTTAACCACTTAACAACCACCTGCCGACAAATAACGTCGACAAGGTGGTTGCTTAACTCTGGGAGGACGTTATATAACGTCCTCCCAGAATCGCGCGCCCCCTGGGGCGCGCACACGGGAAACTCCGTGACTCTGGACCCGGCGGATCACGAATCGCGGTAAATCGCCGCCGATAGCGGCCGTTTACCACGTGATCGCTCTGTCAAATGACGGAGCAATCACTTGTAAACAGACCGGCGTCATTTGATGACGCCGGTTCCTCCCTCCCCTCTCTGTACCGATCGGTACAGTGTGAGAGGAGAGGGGAGGGAGCGGATGGCAGCAGCAGCTCTGTGGGCTGGATCTGTGACAATTGCAGTCACAGATCCAGCCAGCCATCCATCCATCCCTGCTCAGGCATCCCTGGTGCAATACCCTGCGCAATACCCTGCGCAATACCCTGCAATACCCTGCCATAGTCCGCAATGCCCGGCAATACTCCGCAATGCCCGGCAATACTCCGCAATGCCCACTTCCCGCCCGCCGGCCGTCATATGACGTCCTTGACTTTGTGCGGGGATATCTGAATGATGGGTGCAGCTACAGGCATCATTCAGATATTAGCTTTTTCAGCCGGCGATTCCCTACACCATAAGAACAATCATAGCGGCTGTTCCGCTGCTTGATCATTCTTACGGGAGGCGAGAGGGGATGTCTCCCCCCCCCCCCCCGCCGCCCTCCGGTGCTTCTACCGACTCACCGCTACGATCAAAGCCAGGATTGTTTTTTTTTTGTTTTTCAGGCTTCCCAGCCTAGAGGTGAGATGTGGGGTCCTATTGACCCCATATCTCACTGTAAAGAGGACCTGTCATGCCATATTCCTATTACAAGGGATGTTTACGTTCCTTGTAATAGGTATAAAAGTGATCAAAAAAATTTTTGGCGCGGAAAAACATGTCAAACTAAAATAAATAAAGTAAAATGAACAATAAAAAATATATATTTTTTTTAAAGCGCCCCTGTCCCCGTGAGCTCGCATACAGAAGCGAACGCATACGTAAGCACAAAACATTTTTTTTCCGTAAAAAACGCGTTAAAAAAATTGCTGCGCAAATATCGTGCGAGATAAAAAGTTGCAACAACCACCATTATATGGCCTGGGTGCTCCAGAACGCCTGAAGGTGCTCCCTGCATGTTGGGCCTCTGTATGTGGCCGCGCTGTGTAAAAGTCTCACACATGTGGTATCGCCATACTCGGGAGTAATAGCAGAATGTGTTTTGGGGTGTAATTTGTGGAATGCATATGCTGTGTGTGAGAAATAACCTGCTAATATGACAATTTTGTGGAAAAAAAAAGAGAAAAAAAAAATCTTGATTTTGCAAAGAATTGTGGGAAAAAATGACAACTTCAAAAAACTCACAATGCCTCTTTCTGAATACCTTGGAATGTCTTCTTTCCAAAAAGGGGTCATTTGGGGGGTATTTGTACTTTTCTGGCATGTTGGGGTCTCAAGAAATGAGATAGGCCGTCAGTACTTCAGGTGTGATCAATTTTCAGATATTGGCACCATAGCTTGTGGACTCTATAACTTTCACAAAGACCAAATAATATCCACCAATTTGTACTTATTTTTACCAAAGATATGTAGCAGTATAAATTTTAGCCAAAATTTATGAAGAAAAAATAGTAATTTGCAAAATTTTATAACAGAAACGAAAAAAAAATCATTTTTTTACAAAATTTTCAGTCTTTTTTTCTCTTATAGCGCAAAAAATAAAAAACCCAACAGTGATTAAATACCACCAAAAGAAAGCTCTATTTGTGTGAAAAAAAGGACAAAAAATTCATATGGGTACAGTGTTGTATGACTGAGTAATTGTCATTCAAAATGTGAGAGCACCGAAAGCTGAAAATTGGTCTGGTTATTAAGGGGGTTTAAGTGCCCAGTGGTCAAGTGGTTAATGAATACCGTCTCCATAAGTATATCCATAACCCAAACAAGGAACCAACCATGTTCACCGGACTCTATACAATAATGTGGAGATGTAAAGATACAAGTACTGTCCAATGGGGTCCATATATAGACCAATACAAGTGGCATAATGATTGCACAGCGATCTGTCTGACAGCCCATACATAAACCAATGTGGATTGTGCAATGATCCACAGCAGAGGAAGGACCAATGCGGCAAATGGTCAAAATATATATTATCAGCGTGCGTAGAGATGGGGCATATTTATTAAAATAAAAATAAAAAAACATTTAATGAATACTGTCTCATAAATATATCCATAAACCAGACAAGGAACCAACCATGATCACCAGAATCTATATAATAACATGGAGACGTAAAGATACAAGTACTGTCCAATGGGGTTCATATATAGACCAATATAAGTCGCATAATGATTGCACAGTGATCTGTCCGACAGAGCCCATACATGAACCAATGTGGACCGTGCAATGATCCACAGCAGAGGAAGGACCAATGTGGCAAATGGTCAAATTTTTTTTTTTTTTTATATTTTAGCATGCGTAGAGATGGGGCATATATATGGCACCCATCCCAGTGTACGGAGGGGGTCACAGTGGGACTCATTCATAAAAATGACTGACATCCCACTCAAAGTTGAGCCAGAGCGGAATGCGAGTCTGGAGATGGAAAATCCAGAATACTTCCCTCCGACACAAGGATCGGAACGCATCACCCCCGCCTTGGCACCCTGACCTTTTCAATAACCTGGACCCGCATAGCTGTTTTGTCCCCATTGTGGCACCCGTTAAAATGCTTGGCCACATTGGTGGACAAATTCTTCTCTACACTGTAGACATGTTGCTGAAACCGATCCCTAAGGCGTCTCGTGGTGGTTCTTCCTATATACTGCATTTCACAAATAGCACATGTGATTAAATAGATTATATAGCTAGTGTTGCAGTTGAAGGACCCGATGTCATACACTTTGTGGTTGGCAGTGGAACTAAATGTACCAGACTGATATAACTGCTGTTGAGAAAAGGTATTTAGTAGAGATTCACCGAAATTTCAGCCACCAAAACATAGCGGCTCAAAATTATCGGCATTTTGCTTTTAGTGACGCCGAAAAAACCCCCACGATTTTGCTGCGATTTTTTTACTGTGCTTGTGGTGTATTTTTTATAGCTCAGGTGACTCAAAAAACATAACACAGGTGCGTTATTGATGCGTTATTGCTGCGTTTTCATTGCCTTTCAACAGGGAGGTGTGTTTTTGACCAAATGCAGCAAGCAAGTATTTTAACACCACAATGGAAGCTCAACAGACCAGTTTGAAGACATACATAGAATTTAAAGGGATACATTTTTCTTTCGCTGAAAGTGCCAATAATGGCAGACAATAAATTCATTTTCATTGAGTTCATGATATTTTAAGGTTGAATCTAATAGTTATATATAAAAATATATATATTTTATAAAAATAAAAAAATAATGGTTTTGGGCCAAGTGCATCCTGCATTTTTGGTTTCAGCACCAAAATTTCCATTCGTTACACCTCTAGTATTTAGCAGTTTATATTTTACTAAACTAATTGCATTTCCATGTTCTGTTTACTGTGGGAGATCAGATATAGTGAATCCTGGGTTTAGTAACCCTTTAAGTGGTCTACACCCTTATGCAAACGATGACTATCATCCAATTTGGGCAGGCCCAACAACATTCTGACATCTCTGGCCAAATCCTAGATGCTCCTGGCTGATCTCAGAAAGAAGACTGAATTGCAGAAGTTTGATCTCTTCCCAAGATTAAGTTTTTTGCTGGGTGTGTCTGGGTGTTTTTTGTCTCTGTGTTCCACAGTTGTAAACGTGTAACCCCAGCAAGCCAAGAGAGGAACCTCAGGGGAATTGGATCGCAAGGAAATGACCAAACGCTTCTGTAATTTTTAGCCATCTTTGAGTCGGTCAAGGCGTTTAAAAAAGATTGTTGCATGATCCATCCAGTTTGAAACCGAACAGTGAAAAAGAAAATCTGAAGATTTTCAAAAGAAATCTTTAGTGTGCACACTAAAGCTAATCATACATGGCTAGATTTCTCTCATTCAGCCATGTGTATAGAGAAGTCGGCACTGCTGGTTATTGTATTCAAGAAGCCTCTATAGCTGCTTGAATACCTAAACAGTCCCTTCCTCGGTGGATGTAGTGAGCATTCAGCTGTCGCTTTTTCCATCCAGCTGTGTCAATTTTTATAATATCTTCCTTTAGAACTTTTAGCAAAATACAATCTGCTGTAAAAAGGAAATGAAAGAAAAAAAAATGCCACCACATTATAGGGGAAGGCCGAAACATATAGTCCTAGGCAAACAAAACATAATGAGAGAGAAATGCCGACATATACAAATGAGCAGATATAGTGCATATATAAAAGGTACACATTTCCAAGGGTTCACCTTGTTATCGAGACCGCATTGCGCAGTTCAAGTCGGAATTGAGAAAAACAGAAACAAAGTATGATGGGAAAGGAACGGGGAACACAATCTGGTTTATCTGCCAAATCCAAAACGGGCAGCCCCTAAAGCAAAAAAAATCTTCCAAGTGGGGAAACGTTCTGTTCTACACTGATTTTGAAATCAAGTTTTGTAAAGGCTGTTAGCTTTTCAGTAAATGTACTCTGATTGGAAATTTAAGATTGTGAGGTTCTTCCACACCACCTCCAATCGCGGAGTGCCTTGCATTCAGTGAAATTTTTTTTTCAAATGGAGGATTCACACCTCAGTAGTGATTTTTATGCATGTTTACCCAAGTTACAACCTGGTGTCTGTGCAGCTTTTCAAGAAATGCCTATTCAAGTAAAGATTTCCGACATACAGTGCCTTGAAAAAAAGTGTCAACACCCCTTGAAATTTTCGAAATTTCATGTTATAACCAAAAACATAAATGTATTTTATTGGGATTTTATGTGATAGATCAACACAAAGTGGCGCACATAATTGTGAAGGAAAACGATAAATGTTTTTCAATTTTTATTTTCTCTTATCGTCCATGGACCGACGCAGCTCTCATACTGATTACATGTGGGTATATGTCCCTGCTCGCAGGAGAAGACCTAGGCAGAATGTTAGAGGTTAAAACATTCTAGAACAAGCCAGAGCTGAACAGCCCCGCCCAGGGGGGGCGGTCCCTCCGGACATTACCCTTCCACCTGCAGCTAATCAGCCCCAGTTTTTTTCTGCCTAGCAGAAGGAGAAGACGTGGCTCTCAGGAGCCAGTCTCCTGGAAGATTTTACTTTTGATTTTTATTCCTTTGGGAATTTTATTTTATTTTTGAGACCTTCAATCAACTGTCGGCTGGGCAACAGGTTGGGTACACTAGTATCCTCGTAGTCTTCCCTGTCTGACCATCGAGCGTGCTGATCCCTCGCCTTGCGTGCGTGAGACTCAGTTCACGACATGCCCCATGACTCCAGGGGTGGCCGGGTTGCTTTTATGCTCCCGAGGTCCTCTCAAGATTAAACAGTACTTGACTGACTGTATCTCTCGCGGTGGACCGGGCCGACAGCTACGCAGTACGACTCTGTGATAGGTCTGTCTGAAACAAGCCAGTGGGTCCCTGAAAGGGACGGGTAAGTAGTCTCTCCTACTGCAGGTGAGTACATGCTGGCTGTGTTTCTGTGTGTGGGGGTTTCTCCCTGTCTCCCCCCTGTTATGCTGCTCTCTGCACCCTGTACTGATGCTGTGCTGTGGGGTGCTTGGGGGTCACTCTGGCCTGGCTGGGCGCTCATGTCTGCAGTTTTTTCTGGTGTGTGAGGTGATTATTGCGTGCGCCATTGGCGCTGTTTGAGGTGGTTATTGCGTGCTCCATTGGCGCGCATTAGAGCTTTGAATTTTGCGCTCGGCGGCAATCTTGGCGTTCAGTGGCACAGTTATAGCTGCGGACGGCGGCCATTTTCTTGTGGCCGCCGCGCATTTATTTCTGGCGGCGGCGCGAATCTCCTCACAGACTGAGCTGTCCTTAAGGGTTGGTGGGTCCTCCCGGGTATCCCCTCCTCAGCGTAGCCAGTGGGTGGACTGTATATTCACTGTATAGTGTATAAGGTCTCAGAGGGTGGCGTTTATGGAGTCTGATACACCTGCTCTCCACATTGCCTGGGGCAACTGGTAGTGCTGCACAGTTAAACATGTTCATATGTTTCCTGCACCTGCGGTCCTTATGGACCAGTTGTCAGCAGTCCTGGAATCATTCCTGTCAGAATGGAAGCGGTGTGCGAGCAAAAGGAGCTATAAGCCCCCTCCCCCCACAAAAAGCTTTAGTGAAGGAGTGCTCCGAGTCAGATATGGGCCTAGCTATTGGGCTCAGGACCCTACCTCTGAATATTTAATGTTTATGAACAGGACATTCCCTTGTGAGGAAGACTCCAGTTCTGTGTCAGTGAATGACAGGGCGCTTGTAAGTGATCTCATTGATGTGAGAATCACACTCAGGCTGAAATTGCTGTGACAAGCTTTTCTTTTACACAGTTTCCTCACAGTTTTCCTCACACGCTGCCTCAAGAGCAGCATGGATGAGGGAGGACTTTATTCATTTATGTCTCTAATCCCTGTGAGCCTTGTGTGTGATACCTGAGGTAACATTTCCCGCCATTTCCTGGGGAATGATTTGAGCTCTGACAGACACACGGTCTGAGGATCAGAGGTTACCTGTTACCTGCATGCTGCTTCAGCAGCACTGTCAAGCAGGTTAGAATGATACAGAGAAGATTATGCGCCTCTGCGCCATAATTTAAACTCGTCCTATACCTCTACACTGCATACATTCACAGTGTATGTATGTGTTATTGGTCTCTGTCTGCGTGGCTGTCCCCACGTTCCAATGCTGTGTTTCAGTGCCATACATGATATAAACGTACAAAATATGTTTATGCACGACTCCAGATACATTCACAGTATATGTATGTATCATACTCTCTGGGCTGCCGGGGGCTCCGGTGTCCTCCCGCACTCTCATGGTATGTGCGCTTCGGCTCTCTGCACAGTATAGACATGTTCAATATGTTTATTGCACATATTATACATGTTTACAGTATGGGTATACTGTTTGCGTGGGGTTCCTCCGGCTACTCCGGTTTCCCCCCACGCTCCAATGGAAATGCACAGCATAAACATGTGCAATATTATGTTGATTCACATGCTATCATTCCTACACGGTATCTGTGTGCTGTCTGCGTGGAGTTCTTCCGAGTGGGTGCTTCGGGGCTATGCACAGTCTAAATTTGTGCGATTGGACCTACCCGGTATGTCTTTGCAGTCTGCGTGGTTTTCCGCCCACGCTACATGACATGCATGCCTTTGGTGCAATACACGGTGTAAACATACACATTATGTCTATACACTACACTAAATACATTTACAGTAGCTGTAGGTATTGCATTCTCTGAGTATGCGTGGGGTACTTCGGTTCCTCCCACGCGCCAACAGTGTGCGCGCCTTCGGTGCTATGCACACATGGGCTTGTGCAAAATGTTTAGCACACATACTATAATACCATACACGGTAGGCGTATGCAGTCTGCATGGGTTTCATCCGGGTGCTCAGGTTTCTCCCCTGCGTTCCAATGGTGTGCGCATTCTCAGCGCTATGCACAGTATAAACATGTGCAATTTGTTTATTCGCAGGCTAACATACCTACACGGTTGTGTACGCAATCTGTGTGGCTGGTTTACGTCCAGGCCCCCATGATGTGCACGCCTTCGTCGCTGGCACAGTATATACGCGTTTAATAGGTTTATCCACAAATACTAAACTACATACGCCGTATGTGGTGGTATTATGCTCTTTGTGGCTGGGTGGGTTTCCTCCCACACTCTCCATTTGTGCGTTTGACGCAATACATAGTATAAACTATGTGTTTGCACAATCAGCACCTATCCATGGGTAGCTGCTGGATGGAGCATTGTCACAAGGATCCCTGGTTTCAGGGGTATCACTTTCCACCTGCTTTCAGTGGTGATCAGAAGCGCTGGCTTGGACTGTGTTCGCCAGGCTGGGGTTGGCGTTGCGCCCGTTAGTGGCTGCGTCTCTGGCATTTTTTGTAGCTCAATGACTGGGCAAAAGCCTCTGCTTCATTCATCAGTCGTCTAGCAGGTGCACTACAACTGCTTTAGCCTTTAGGGTCTCTGTGCCCGGGGTGGGTTTGCTCCACCTGTGGAGGCTGAGGTACTAGTCCTCTGACCGAGTTTCTAGGGAAGTTCCGTCAAGTTGCCTTTATTGGCCAACATTTGAGGCACCCTGTACACTGGGGCCTCCCTTCTCCGATACATTGCGGAGTCTCTTTGGGATTTTCATACGTCTCGCTGCAAGACGGTCCTGTTGGCCGTGTGCATTGCAGGCGAAGGGTCCTTGCATCCGGAGGTGTTTCCACCTTCTTTACCGGAGGTGGGGCACCGGAAGTGGACCTTGTGGCCTCTCGACTCACTCGCAAGGTGGCAAGATCGTGGTCAGGTCCAGGGACCCCTGGGCGGATGCGTTAGACGCGTTGGAAGCCCATGGGGGCAGTATCGCCTGATATATGCTTACCCTCTGCTACCGTTGTTGCCTCGCCGGCTTCGCAGAGCATACTTCATCCTGCTTTACAGTCCTTGGCTTTAATGGCATGGCTGTTTAAAGCCAGGTGCTAAAGGACCGAGTTCTCTCGTATTCGGTCATCTCTTCTATGTTGTTGACACGGGAATCTTCCTCCAGAAAGATATCTCACCGTACCTGGAAGGCTTACATCGCTATGTGCGAGGAACTTGAGTGGCATCCTCGGATGTTTTCCGTTCCCAGGATTTTGCTGTTCTTACAGCGTGGTGTGACCCAAAAGCTGGCCTTGCATACCTTTTTTTTTGAGGGTCGGATTTCGGCCCGGACTGTCTTTTTTCAACGACCGCTGCCGGGCCATTCCTTGATTAGCACCTTTTGGGCAGGGGGTTCGCCATGTGGTCCCCCCTGTCAAGCCTCCTCTCCCTACTTGGGATCTGATTTTGATGCATCTCGGTTCTCCAAGAACATCCCTTTGAGAATATCAGAGAGATTCCTCTCTTGACCTTGTCCCGGAAGTTGGCCTTATTGGCCATTGCTTCGGTTAGACGGGTGTCTGAGTTGGCAGCCTTGTCTGGCAAGTCGCCTTACTTGGTCCTCCATAAGGATATGTTGGTGTTGCGCCCACGACCATCCTTCTTCTTTTCTAAGGATGGTCTTGGCCTTTCACCTTAAGAAGGACATTGTTCTTCCGTCCTTGTGTCCTCACCCATCGCTTCCCTGAGAGTTTGCGCTTCCTGCATTAGGATGGGTACAAGCCTTACGAGTGTACCGGTCTGCTACTGTTTCCATTCGGAAATCTGTGTCTGGTCCAAAACAGGGCCGAGCGGTGTCGTCTGCCACCGTCTTTAGGTGGATCAGGCAGACCGTCATACAGGCCTATGCCCTTAAGGGGCGGGCGCCTCCCTTTCCGGTTGCGGCGCATTCCACCAAGGCAATTGGTGCTTCCCGGGCCTTCCGACATCAAGCGTCAGTTGCACAAGTGTGCAAGGCGACGACCTGGTCGTCCGTTCATACCTTTTCAAAGTTCTACAAGGTTGATGTGGCTGCATCTTCGGATGCTTCCTTCGGCCGCAAAGTGTTGCAGGCCGCTGTCTAATGTTGCAACTCCTCCGTTGAGGGGCTCTGCTGGTTTGTAGTGAAGTTTTGGTTGTTCCTTACTTTTTTTTTTGAATACAAATGCACGCCACACTTTTCACATTTATTTGTAAATGTTGAAAAACATTTATAATTTTCCTTCACAATTATGTGCCACTTTGTGTTGGTCTATCACATAAAATTCCAATAAAATACATTTACGTTTTTGGTTGTAACATGACAAAATGTGGAAAATTTCAAGGGGTATTTGAATACTTCAAGGCACTGTAAGGGTCGGTTAACATGGGGGCATCTTGTCAGGCGACTAAGTTGCACTCCATTCAGTGCAATGGAACCGTTCTAATCGGAGTGACTCAAGAAAAGAGTTACTGTAGTACTTGGGGGCGGCTTGCATTGACTTCTATTGAAGTCGTTTGGCAGCTGCGCTGAAGTCGCGATGTGCGTGGCGGTTTCAGAGTCGGGCAACTTTGAAGCCGCTCCAGTGTGAAACGAGACTAAAATGCCCATGTAAACTACACATGTAACAGTTCGCAAGTGTGAAAAAGGCCACATCCTGTAGTATTTGTGATTTTTATATTTTAAAGCACTTGTTCAATGTGCTAAAATCTCATCTGTGGAAGAATTAAGTAAATACTTCCCTTTCCCAATGCCTGCACTGCTGAATGCTACTCTGCTGTGAGTCTTCCTCCTGAAGTGTATTTCAAAACGGGTGCTTTCTGGAATGTTGATTTCCTGTGTCTCCTGGAAAAAAAAAAATAATCACTTTAAAGAGGTCTGTCCCCCCTCCCCAAACACCTATGCTGACTAACCTGTGTAAAAAAGATGTGTATGCTTACCTATTTGTAGCCCACTCTGGTCAGAAATCACTGGCTGACACGGGAGTCAGATCATGTGACTGGTCTGGAGAGTAAAAAAGTATAGGCGGCTTTTTTACACAGGTTAGTCTGCATTTTTTAATGCTAGTTAGGTTTAGGCTGGAATTCCACTTTTTAATGTTTCTTTCAGCTGACCCTCATGCCACTTTAGAATACAGGAGGTTGATAGTACTTCTCATTCATTGTCCAAGCTGAGGCTGGTCCTAGGCTTTGCTTCTGAAATATAGTGCGGTCTGCCTAGAAGTCTAAGGAGAGCTGTGTGGCAGGGGTGCCTAGATCACAAGTCAAACCGCCCAAACATATGTAATTGTCTTGTTCAGCTTAAATGACTATCTACCTAAAAGTGAATGCTTCAATATTGCCAAATCATTTTTTTTTTCAGTAATCTTGCAGAGGCAGAATGCAGAGTGATTAGTGTGGTTTTATTTATGTATGTAGTACAAGGAGAGGTTTTATCAGGAAGTGGTTCAACTTCCCATAAGACTGATGTCCTGTCATCTTTATAACTGTATGAGTCATCAAAGTGATCTGAGTTTTATATTTATTTTTCATATAGGATAACATCAGGAGATATGAAAATAAAGCTGGGACCTTTATCACTGGCATTGATGTCACTTCCAAGGTAAACTTTTTACTGTGCATGTTTGAAGTTGTTCTACAAAAAGTATTGGCCGACTGAAACGGTTCATGTGCTGTATGTGCTGTATGTGCTGACAGACTTCAGTATAAAAGTCATAATTCATAAGAAAATTACTTTTTGGGGCCTTGCAATCTGTCACCTTGAAGGGATACTACGAGGCCCTTTAAATGTTGGTCTTTTATGATGAATATGTCATTGTCTTTACACTAAATATGTTCTGCAGGGATCGGCAGTGATTGGAACCATGTATGGGCAGGCTGATTGCATGCAAGTTGATCGATCAACCGAGGTATCCTGTTGTATCTTTCATGCAATTATTGCCAGTGGCTATAGCCACTAGCAATAATCATTGTGTGTTCTCCCGGCAGAGGCGGCTCTCTGTGCCAACACCCACCCCGTCCAGGAAAACACAATTTCCCCATCAACACTGACACTGTTGATGGGGGGAATTGAGCATTTTTGTCTTTTTTTCTCTTTACTGCAATTCAGGGTGTATTTGATTTTATTCACTCGTGAAAAGGCTTGATTTAAATCATAATTTTCTCTTATCGTCCATGGACCGACACAGCTCTCATACTGATTACATGTGGGTATATGTCCCTGCTTGCAGGAGAAGACCTAGGTAGAATGTTAGATGTTAAAACATTCTACAACAAGCCAGAGCCGAACAGCCCCGCCCAGGGGGGCGTTCCCTCCGGACATTACCCTCCCACCTTCAGCTAGCAGCCTCAGTTTTTTTCTGCTTAGCAGAAGAAGACGTGGCTCTCTCAGGAGCCAGTCTCCTGGAAGATTTTTGCTTTTAAATTTTATTCCTTTGGGAATTTTATTATTTTATTTTTGAGACCTTCAACTGTCGGGCAACAGGTTGGGTACACTAGTATCCTCGTAGTCTTCCCTGTCCAACCATCGAGCGTGCTGATCCTCGCCTTGTGTGCGTGAGACTCAGTTCACGACATACCTCATGGCTCCAGGGGTGGCTGGGTTGCTTTCATGCTCCCGCGGTCCTCTCAAGACTGAACAGTACCTACTGTATCTTTCGCGGTGGACCGGGCCGAAAGCTACGCAGTACGACTCTTTGATAGGTCTGTCTGAAACAAGCCAGTGGGTCCCTCTAGGGACGGGTAAGTAGTCTCTCCTGCTGCAAGGTGAGTACATACTGGCTGTGTTTCTGTGTGTGGGGGGTTCTCCCTGTCCCTCCCCCTGTTATGCTGCTCTCTGCATCCTGCTCTGGTGCTGTGCTGTGTGGGGATACTTGGGGGGGGGGGGGGGGTCGCTATGCCCTGGGGAGGGCGCTCCATGGCTGTTAGTCAACTTGGGAAGTGTTCTGGGGGAGTGTGTGAGGTTTGTTGCATGCGCCATTGGCACAGTGTTTTAAATTTTAAAAGTGCACCATCGGCGGCCATTTTGCCGCGGCTCAAAGCACAGTTATACAGGCGCCCGGCTGCCATTTTCTTGTAGCCGCAGCGCTTTCAGTTTCGTTTTTGGCCTCTAGCGGCGCTGCTGAACGGGACAAAATACCTCATCTCCTCACAGATTCTTCATTCTCCTCAGGCTTGACTCGTGCTACAGCGCGGCTCATACAGCGGAACCGAGCGGTCCCTAAGGCTGGTGAGTCCTCCGGGTATCCCCTCCCCAGCCTCAGCACAGCTAGTGGGTGGACTGTATTATTCACTGTAATACTGAATAAGGTCTCAGAGGGTGGCAATATGGAGTCTGGTTCACCTGCTTCTCCACACTTGTCAGAGGCAACTGGCAGTGCTCCTGCATCTGCGGTCCCTATGGACCAGTTGTCGGCAGTCCTGGAATCATTCCTTGTCAAGCTGGAAGCGGTGTGCGAATGCACGGGGGCTGTAAAGCGCCTCCTCCCCACACAATCTTCACATGGGGAGTGCTCTGACTCAGATATGGGCCAGCTACTGCTGCTGAGGACCCTAGTTCTGAGGATTTTGATGTGTTTGGACAGGAAATTCCTTGTGAGGAAGACCCCTGTCTTGAACCACCAACTGACAGGGTGCATGTGAGGGACACTCTCAAGCTGAATGTTGAGGCTGAGGAACTTCAGGTGGAAGCCATGTCCTTTTTGGTTCCTTTAAAGCCGTGTCTTCAAAAAAGGTTTTTCCATATGTGCCTTTTTTTAAATAAATTCATTGACCAAGTCTGGGACAAGCCGCAGAAGACTTTGACGGTCCCGCGGTGCATAGCCTTAAGGGTACCCCTTTTGAAGAGGACCTGGTTAAGAAGTGGGCTCACCCCCCAGTGGTCGACCCCCCGGTCGCCCGTTGGAATAAGGCTACCACGCTCCCAATGGTAGGAACTCCTGTGTTTAAGGATCCCGCTGACAGGAGGTCAGAAGTGGCGTGTAGAACTATGTTCACCTTATTGGGGGCCGCCTTATGCCCTATAGTGGCAGCGACACTTGTGTCTCAGACACTCACAGGCTGGGCAAGGATATTGCACCAGACAGTGCAGGAGCATAATCTCCCTCCTGAAACCATTGCCCTGGCTCACCAACTTGCGCAGGGTTTAGTCTTCGTGTGCGATGCCACTGTGGATGCGACCCCTTTAATAACGGGGGCCTCCATTTCTGCTGTGGTGATGCGTCGCCTTATCTGGTTGACATGCTGGTCGGCCGATCTAGCTTCCAAAAAGCTCCTGGCTGACTTGCCCTTTAAGGGCGGTAGACTGTTTTGGGGCTGCTCTGGATGACATTAATAAAAACGTCACAGGAGGTAATAGCACCTTCCTTCCCCAGTCTATTAAGGGTAAGGAGCCCCACCGCAGGCCGGGCCCTTCCTTTCCGGCGAAGACGTTTTTCGTCAGTCAGATTCCACGGGTAAGCCCGCCCCGACTGAAAAGAATGCAGCTGGGGGACAAAGACGTCCATGGGTGCGTAAGCCTACCAAGCAAGCTCCCAAGTCCACCACCGCATGAAGTCTTGCCCCTGCCCGACTCTGGGGTGTGGGGACGTCTTCGCAGGTTCTCGGTGCGGTGGACCTCCCGGATCTCCGACCGGTGGGTGTGCGAGGTGGTCACCTCGGGATACAGGATAGAGTTCCGCTCGTGGCCCCCAGACAGGTTTTTTCCCTCGAACCTCCCTCTCCTTCCGGCCCGCCGGGCGGCCCTCTTGGGGGCCGTACAGGATTTGCTCGGGTGCGGAGTAATTGTGCCGGTTCCGTCACAAGAGAGGTTTCAGGGGTTTTACTCAAACCTGTTTGTTCCGAAAAAGGACGGGGTTCGGCCAATCCTGGACCTCAATGCCCTGAATGCCTATGTGAAGGTATTAAAATTCCGGATGGAATCCATTCGCACGGTGATCGACACTCCACCAAGGGGATTTTTTGGCGTCTTTGGATATCAAGGACGCTTACTTGCACATCCCAATCTGCGCAAGCCACCAGAGGTTTCTGCGCTTTGCCATAGGCGAAGTCCACTATCAGTTCATGGCTCTTCCCTTCAGCCTAGCATCGGCACCACGGGTTTTCACCAAAGTGCTTGCCCCGGTTCTGGCTTTGCTGAGACAGCGAGGAATTTTTTATCGTGGGCTATCTAGACGATCTCCTTCTCAGAGCAGAAAATGGCTCAGAATTGGAGGAAAATGTGACAATAGTCAGACCCTCCGGGACTTCGGATGGGTTCTGAACACGCAGAAGTCGGCTCTAGTCCCGACTCAGCGCTTGGAGTATCTGGGTCTGATCCTGGACACTTCGGCAGCAAAGGTGTTTCTACCCTCAGAGAAGTTACTGACACTTCAGTCGGCAGTACCTGTTCTGACGTCCCGAAAATGGTCGTCAATTCGCTTCTGCATGAGAGTCCTGGGACTAATGGTGGCCTCCTTCGAGGCGGTTCCGTATGCTCAGTCACACACTCGGGCATTACAGAAGGGAATTTTGTCTGTTTGGGACAAGTCCCCGTTGTCTTTGGATCTTCAGATCCAGGTGAGTCACTCTGTCAAGGTGTCCCTGACGTGGTGGCTGAGATCCCCGTCTCTTTGGGCCGGGAAGTCGTTCCTCCCCATCCACTGCACGGTGATCACAACGGACGACGGGTTGGGGAGGAGTGTGGGGAGTCCTGTCAGCTCAAGGGCTCTGGACTCCAGCTGAATCTCGTCTCCCAATCAACGTCCTGGAATTGCGGGCGATCAGACTGTGTCTCTCCGCATGGTCGAAGAGGCTACCGGGCCGCTCGGTCAGAATCCAATCGGACAATGCCACGGCCGTGGCGTATGTCAACCATCATGGGGGCACTCGGAGCTCGGCTGCGGCGTCCGAGGTCGCTCACATCCTAAGGTGGGCGGAAAAAAGCGTGTCGGCCATCTACATTCCGGGCGTAGAAAACTGCCAGGCGGACTATCTGAACCCGCCAGTCCCTGGACCAGGGGGAGTGGTCCTTGCATCCTGAAGTGTTTCAACTCCTTTGTCGGCGGTGGGGCACTCCGGATGTGGACCTGATGGCGTCTCGACTCAATCGCAAGGTGTCGAGGTTTGTGGCCCGGTCCAGGGACCCCTGGGCGGATGCCTCGGACGCGTTGGTGGCCCGTGGGGTCAGTATCGCTTGAGGTATGTCTACCCTCCGCTGCAGTTGCTTCCTCGTCTGCTGTGCAGGGTAGCGGCCGAGGGCATTCTGGTGATCCTCATTGCTCCGGACTGGCCTTGGCGTCAATGGTACACCGACCTGGTACGTCTCATCGCGGACGTCCCTTGGCGCCTGCCCTTGAGGGAGGACCTTCTATCTCAAGGTCCTATCTTTCATCCTGCTTTACAGTCTCTGGCTTTAACGGCATGGCTATTGAGAGTCAGGTGCTGAAAGACCGAGGCCTGTCGGATTCGGTAATTTCAACCATGCTTAGGGCACGGAAGTCTTCTAGGAAGATCTATCGCCGTACCTGGAGAGCTTACATCGCTATGTGCGAAGAACTAGACTGGCGTCCACGGACGTACTCTGTCCCCAGAATCCTGAGGTTCTTACAGCGTGGTGTTGCTCAAAGGCTGGCTTTGAGCACTATTAAGGGTCAGATTTCGGCTTTGGCCGTTTTCTTTCAAAGACCCCTAGCTGGTCATTCCTTGGTTAGCACTTTTGTGCAGGGGGTACGCCATGTGGTTCCTCCTGCCAAGCCCCCGCTCCCTCCTTGGGATCTGAACTTGGTGCTTTCGGTTCTTCAGGAATCTCCTTTTGAGAATATAAGAGATATTCCTCTTTCAACTTTGTCCCAGAAGGTGGCTTTTTTAGTGGCCATCACTTCTGTTAGACGCGTGTCTGAGTTGGCGGCTCTGTCATGCAAGTCGCCTTACCTGGTCCTCCATAAGGATAAGGCGGTATTGCAACCGTCTTTCCTTCCTAAGGTGGTTTCGGCTTTTCACCTTTAATGAGGACATTGTCCTTCCGTCCTTGTGCCCTCATCCATCGCATCCTAGAGAGGTTGCGCTTCACAATTTGGATGTGGTGCGTGCCTTACGGGTATACCTGGCGGCTACTGCTTCTATTCGGAAGTCTGACTCGCTGTTTGTATCTGTCTTTGGTCCCAAACAGGGCCAAGCGGTGTCGTCTGCCACCATTTCTAGGTGGATCAGACAGACTGTTATACAGGCCTATGCCATTAGGGGACGGGCGCCTCCCTTCCCGGTCACGGCGCATTCCACCAGGGCAATCGGTGCTTCCTGGGCTTTCCGACATCAAGCGTCAGTTGCACAAGTGTGCAAGGCGGCGACCTGGTCGTCCGTTCATACCTTTTCAAAGTTCTACAAGGTTGATATGGCTGCATCTTCGGATGCTTCCTTCAGCCGCAAAGTGTTGCAGGCCGCTGTTTAATGTTGCAACTCCTCCGTTGGTTTGGAGTGAAGTTTTGGCTGTACCTTACTTTTTTGCTCCCACCCTTTTCTTATACTGCTTTGGGACATCCCACAGGTAATCAGTATGAGAGCTGTGTCGGTCCATGGACGATAAGAGAAAATAGGATTTTTGTACTCACCGTAAAATCCGTTTCTCTGACGTCCATGGACTGACGCAGCACCCACCCTTCCTTTTAAGGTTTGTACTGCTTTTGTTACGAACTGAGGCTGCTAGCTGCAGGTGGGAGGGTAATGTCCGGAGGGACCGCCTCCCTGGGCGGGGCTGTTCGGCTCTGGCTTGTTCTAGAATGTTTTAACATCTAACATTCTGCCTAGGTCTTCTCCTGCAAGCAGGGACATATACCCACACGTAATCAGTATGAGAGCTGTGTCGGTCCATGGACGTCAGAGAAACGGATTTTACGGTGAGTACAAAAATCCTATTTTTAAAGCGCAACTGTCATCTCTGGCCCACAGCGGCTCCTCCTCTGACCCGCTGTTGACTCACCGACAGTCCCATTCAATTTATTGGGACGGTTGGCGATGCGGTAGTGACACAACAAGTTGAGGGACGTGGCGGCTGCAGGTGAGTGTATGCCCACTAACAGACACTGCCATGATAGATCTGAAATGACAGGTGCTTTTTAAATGTAAGGACTCATTCTTGCTGGTAGTTAGAATCTTGAATATTTGCAAACAAAATGAAGGTTTCCTATTTAGAATAATAAGCTGTCAGGTTAGTATATCCGAAACCATTCAATCATACAGTTTGTAGTGTATATAGATTTGCAAAACCATGGGATAAAGCAATATTCCTGAAGGTTTATCTCTTGGTTACTGTGAAATTGTGTGAATGTATCAGCATGTTATCTCAGCTTGCAGAGCTTGAATGAGTTTACCAAAAATTTAAATATTGCAGAATATACAGACCTATGCTACATAACTAAGCTCTATTTCATGCTGAATAAACGAAATTATTAATGTCTCTTAAACTATCTTTGGATAGATTTTTACTCCTAAAAGCGTTTTAATAAAATAAATTTGATAATTTTTTTTTGGGGGGGGGGGGAGATTTTTAAAAATAAATTTATTTATATCCACCCTGCTGCAACCACAGGTATGTATACTGATATGTTGCTGGATGATTCAGATTATTTTCTGCTAAATTTGGTACTGCTTTTGAAAAAAAATTAAGAGCATGTGCAAAATTGGTGTATATTCTTTCTTTATCAGTGGCAGGTAAAACAAACCCGCTAAAAATGAGGATGACACAGCTGCTGTACTTCTTGAATAAACCCGTCATCTATTGCCTGCTTAATGCTTGTATCGCTAAGCAGAGTAGTAATGGAGAGGGGAGGGCAGCACTGCAGGGTGCGCTAGAGTAAGGAATTCATTCACTCTAACAAATGCCTGAGCAAGCGTGTACCTTAACCCCATCAATGTACAACAAAAAACAGGCTTAAGCTGGGTATGCACATGCTGAAATCTGGCCAGTTCAGCAGGAACTAGACAAATTTTGGCATGTGTTCTGCTGTCTGTTGGACAGAAGATGGTCGTATGACAGGCTTCTGTCAAAGGGTCCTGCTGGAAAACTAGCATTCAATCGAGGGCTTTCAACCAATGACTGCAGCGCTGATCTCTGTATTTTGATGGGGGGTCGGTCGCTTGGGTGGAATGCGAAGATCTGAGTTTTTTTTTTTTTTTTTTTTTTTTTCGTTTTCTAACCAAAAAAACAACGCCCTGTGTATTCCCTGCTTTACGTATAGTTTGTACTATGTTTAATAGAATCCCTGTCGGTATTATGATTTGGCAAACGCACATCACAATAATTCTGTTTACAGTATTTTAGCATCATATAATGTAATGTATTGTGCCTCTTTCTAAAGCTTTTCAATGATTTGAGCATCTTCAGTAGTCTAGAACATTACCTTGTTTTTAGATGTGTGTTTTTTTTTTTTTTTTTTGTATGCTCTTCTGCTATGACTTGTCATATAAATTTGTCTCTGAAAATGACACGGCACATTAAGCAGTGGAAGCGTCTGGTTCATAAGCAGTCTTCATTTTAAATGGCTTTTCCTTTCTACAGGAAGCCATTGAGAAAAAAGAACAGAGAGCAAAGAGGTTTCATTTTCGTGCAGAAGTCAGTGACAATCAGAGGAATGTCGTACTGGATAGAGACATGATGAGAAAAGGTAAATAATTTCCTTCACACTTTTATGTGAATGTACACTTTGCATTCAGCACTCCATGTTAATTCTGCATGTGTATGTATCCAGCGTGATGTTTCCATGTAGAGCTGTGGTGTCATCAAAACTTGATTATAGTGCTGCTTTCCACCAGCATCCCCAATTGACTACTTTAAAGTTAACCTGTACTCCATATTAAGTTCTGCCTAGGAGCAGACTTCCAACAACTTTATGGATTAGCTACCATTCCATTGTTTGACAATTTGTCAATCTCCTTGGATTGGGATGGCAGCTAGTAAAGGGTAGCCATGACATAGAAGGATATTCCTGGCTAATAAAGGTAATAGCAAGCATGCTCTGGTATCTGCTTTTAGATAGGGTAATCAGATGTTAGGTGTGGGGTGGGGCAGAAAGAGATGGAAAGGGGGGAAGAAAGAAGATAGACGGAAAGTAGTAAGAAGAGATCGGAGAAGTGTGAGAGCCGCTGAGGAGACATTCAGAGAAGGGTAATTAAGGGACTGTGTGGGGGGGGGGGAGAACCCATAGGTACATGCCCTGCCCATCCCATTGTCATGTTACATGCGAGGATGACATGTCGAGGTTGACAACATGCTTGCGAGAGTATCGGAGGAAGAGAAGCATTGTATATTTATCAAAGGGGTCGTTGTCAAGGGCTAGCATCTCCTCCATTCTCTTAGTGTCGTTCATCATCGAGACCCATTGTGATAAGGGAGGAGTGGTGGTTGATTTCCAATAGGATGGAATGAGCTGTCTAGCTGAAGACATAAAGAAACGGAGGAGGTTCCATTTCTGTTAGGTAATTGATCCCGGGAGTATAGAGAGAAGGGCAATGTTAGGGGAGGGAGTCAGCGTTTCATCATAAAGTTTATTATAGCATTCAAATACCTGAATCCAGAAGGGGCGGATCCTCTCGCATTCCCACCAGACATGTAGGTAGGTCCCTGTAGAGGTAGAACATCGCCAGCAGGATGCCGAGGTGGATGGAAAAATTTGGTGTAATGTGGAGGGGTCCCTGTACCATCTTGACAGAATCTTGTAGTTTTGTTCGTGCAAATAGCAGGATATCGTGGATTTATGGGTAAAATGGAACGAAGTCTGCCAATCTGGTCGTGGGATGGCCTCACCCAAGTCTGCAGACCACATCCTGGTGTAAGAAGGTAGAGCATTATGTGTAAGAGCTTGTAAGAGACAATATATGGTCGAGAGGAGGTGTCTCGGAGAGGGAGCATAGCTGTTCAAACTCAGTACTAGAACGGTGTATTTGGGAGGAAGAATGTAAGTGTTTTGCAAATGTAGATAAGTGTAGGGTGGTGAGCCAACCGTAGGATCCTGTCGATGTTGCAGGCGTCCCTTGTGTTGGGTGAACAAAGGGGTATCTGCTTTTAGACAGAGTATGCTACACGTGAACCCTAATCTCATGACTTGCGAATTTGTTTTGGTTCAGTAACATAGAAGGGTACTAAAAGTAAATATGTTGTGCTGCTTAAACTATTAAGCAGGCAGGAGTTGAATTTATCCACCTATGAGTATTGACAAAATATCTTATGGATATATGCTTAAAGTGGAAGTAAACTTCCATCACTGAGTTTTACCTATAGGTAAGCCTATAATAAGGTTTACCTATAGGTAGTGTAAATATCTCCCAAACATGCACCGTTTAAGAGATGTCACTGGCTGAATGCAGAGTAAATATCACTGGTGCATGCGCTCTGAAGGGGTTTCTTCAAAGCCCTGTACTGTGAACGGTGGCTCCCGCTCGCATGCGTGGGAGTGATGTCATTGCGGCACCAGCCAGTCACAGAGCCGAAGTCCGCAAACCCGGAAGCAAGACGGGTAAAGATGGAAGTGCCTGCAGCTCTGACATCTTACCGCTGAAAGGGCGTCGTTTTCAGGTAAGTTTAACATAATGTGCCAGTATGCGATGCATACTAGCACTATTAAACTTTACCTTGCAGGGTACATTTTAAAAACAAGTCCAGCGGTTTACAACCGCTTTAAAGTTGAAGTCTATGCTACAACTAAGCTTAAAACAGCTCCCATCCACCTTCTAATGCCTATACTGACTACCCTGTAAAAGGAAGATGCGTATACTGCTTAGCTTCTCAGAGCGGTCCGGTCACATGATCTCCCCACCAGCAGGCTTCAGGGGAGAGGAGAGCGTGGCAACAACGGATGTTATGCCTGGGTGGTAAGGTTTTTTTTTTTTCCTAACAGGTTCTTGGTAATGAGACATCTGGGGTCTAAAAGACCCCACATGTTCCTCCTGCCCTTCAGTGAATCTAATGGAGTGCATTCTGCACTCCATTCGATTTTCCCCTGGCCAGTATGGCCGGAGAAAATGAAAGGGGGACCCAGAAGTGATGTTTTACATATCTCTTCCGGGTCAGCAGGAGGAAGGGGAGCAGAGTGGACGTATATCCACCTGGCTCCCTCCCCTCTATCAAGCGCCGCCTGCCATGCCGGGCCCGCAGATGTGCAAGCGGAGCCTGAGATGCATGGCAGGGGTAAAAAAGTCTGTTATTGGGTGCTTTGAAACCAATCATGTGGTTGGATTGATTTCATCTGCGATCTAGAAGTTGGCTTGACAGATGCGCAGCACACACGGTGACTGCAGTCACCAGGAGTGTGTGTGTGTGTGTGTGTGTGTGTGTAACCCCGTTGCTGTCAGGTCCATAACACATGTATGGACCTGGCAGCCAAAGGGTTAAAGTAGAGCTGCACGATTTTGGATAAAATGAGAATCTGTTTTTTTTTTTTTTTTTTTTTGCTTAGAATAAATAAACATCACTATTCTGAAGAACTTTATTTTTAAGATTTACAGCATAAGGTTATAAAAGGAGATGGCAATAACATAAGACATAATACTCATTGCTTCAATCAAATTTAACCCTTTCCCGCCGAGCGTACGCAGATATGTGGCCTCGGCTTTCGGGGGTTATACCGGGATATTGCCCGCAGCTGCAGGTATTATCCCGGTATAATTTTTTAGAGCCTGTGATTGGCTTTCCAGGGATAACAACCGATGCGGCTAAAAGCCACTCGGTTTTTATCCCGGAGGAGCGGGAGGGGACATCCCGCTGCTCTTACCGGGCCTCCCGTCCCACCGGGAGACCCGATCCACGATGCGCCACCTCCAACCGCCTAGAGAGAGACTGAAACGAAGCCGCGAACGGCTTTGATTCAGTCTCCAATGTAACCACCGAAGCGATGTCGTGACGTCACGTCTGGGTTACTCAGCTGCCAATGGCGCCGGATTTTAAAAAAATACAGAGTATTCAGAATCGCAGTTTTTGGCGATCTGAATACTTTGAAGTGCAAAGGAGGGTGTGGGGGTATTTTAGACCCCCGATCCCTCCATAAAGAGTACCTGTCACCACTTATTATTGTCACAAGGGATGTTTACATTCCTTGTGACAGCAATAAAAGTGATCAAAAAATTTTTTTTCGCCGTGTGACAAAATATTGCAACAATCGCCATTTTATTCTCTAGATTCTCTGCTATATAATGTTTGGGGGTTCTAAGTAATTTTCTAGCAAAAAATACGGATTTTAACTTGTAAACACCAAATGTCAGAAATAGGCTTGGTCATGAAAGGGTTAAAGAAATTTTGTTATTGGGGTCTTTTTTTTATTTGTACTCGCAGGTATCAATTACCGATACCTACTGCAACTTTTTTGTTTATACTACTGCTGTCAGTAATGGTGCAAATCATTGAAAATGTATTTTGCTAATTTTTTCATTTTGCGCTTTTTTCAATGTGAAACGTGTAAGTAAAAGTGTAAAAATATTCATGAACAAAGTAATCAAAAGTTTTAATTATTAATAGTTTATAAAATAAAAAAATCGTCAGAAAAAGTATTGGAGGAGAATAAGCAGTTAATAAGACTGATTAGAGTAAATTAAGGGTTAATAAGGGGTTAAACAGAGAAACCATTAAATAAAAGACAAAAAAATATAAAAAATTTACTTGACAAGTTTGCTTTAGACCCCTTTCACACTGAGGCGCTTTTTGGATGCTTTTACGCAAAAAAAAAAGCACCTGAAAAGCTCCTGAAAACTGCTTCCCATTAATATCAATGGTTACTTTCACACTGGGTCGTGCGCTCAAAAAGGCGCCTCAAAAATGCCCCTGTCCCTTGAAATGAATGGGAATCGCTTCAAAGGTGCCGCAAAATGGTTCTTTTGAGAACCAAAAGTGCTTGCTTGAAAAGCGCTGCAAAAACGCCTGACGTTTTATGGGCAGTTTTCGTTCACCTCAGTGTGAAAGGGGTCTTCAACTGACTTCATTTGCAGACCAAAGTTCATTCCCTTGATCTGTAAGGCTCCGTTCATATCTTGGCGTATTGGTTCGACAATCGCGGTAAAATCGCGCAGATAGAATAGCGGGACGCCCATTGCCCAAAAGAAGCTCATGTATTTTTGGGCAACAGGCGTCCTGCGATCCTGTTCATGCGTTTTTACCGCGATTGTCGCCCTGGGAAAATCGCACCGCATTTGGGGTGCTATTGAAATTTGCCGCTATTGCGAAACGTGGCGATTCCGCCCACGAGTCGGAACACGGAGATGTGAATGCAGCCTAATTGAATAAACGGAAGGACAGATGAGAAGATACAATGTTTCTTTTTATCTGTCTCTTTCAGGGGCTGAGCAATGTTGTTAAAATTGCCTGCCGCTTTTTTTTTTGACAGCTGTGAGCAGGGAAACTCTTCCCGCTGACAGATGAAAAACTGAGCCTAAAAGTAACGGTTTCAGGTATCGAAGCATTTTCACAAATATCAATGCAACCCTACTTTTACATGAATCAAAGAAATGCTGGATTAAGATCGTGTGGGGGGGTCGAACCAAGATCGCTATCTTTTACCAATTTAATCGTGCAGCTTTAGGTTCAAGTATATCTAAAATACTTTTTTGTTTTGGATTAAGTAGAGAATTATTAAACCCATGTCATTTATGTTGGGTCTTCTGTGTCCGATTATGAAAAAACCCTTTTGGCGGACACTGGAAAAAGCCGTCCCAATTGGAAGTTTACTTCACTATGGATGGCAACTCAAAATTTAGGGTTTTCCCTCACTTTCAGGCCCAGTGATATTAGTGACCAGGAGTGAATCTCCCCAGTGGACACTCAGACGACAACAAAAAAATAACACATTTTCTATCTCTTCCCTACTATGGACTAAGGCTATGGACATTTAAATATTTGCATGGTGTTAAAAAGCAGTACATTATCTAAAACAAACCCCCGCTGATCTCTGTAGCTGCAGGCATTGTGGAGTATTTAATTCTCAATTCACAGCAGAAGCACTTGAAGTCCTGATCATGGTAATACTCCCCTACTCAGAAATGACTTGCCAGCTCCCTAATCTCCAATGTAAACACGGAGCAGGAACTCCAGGAATGAGCTGAGCTTCCAAGAGTGCCAGCTTGAAGAATTTCTGTTCCTAAAAAGAATGCTTTTTAGAATTGGGTAATTCCAGTATAGGTCTACTTTAAGAAATCTAGGTGTTTAAACAGATGGCTAAAGATACTTAAAGTACAACTATAGGCAAAGCTTAAACTTTAGGAAATTAACTAAGCCTACCTAAATAGTAAGAAAAAACTTGGAAAAATATAATAAATTTAATGTCACTGTAAAAACAAACTTGGCATACCTTAAAGAGGAAGTAAACCCTGATGGGTTTTACTTCCTCTTTAGTCTGCTGTACAGCCTGCAGATGAAAAGCATAATGGGCTAGAATGCATCGCATACTATCTCATTATGTGCCACTTACCTGCAAAAGAATCCAGCGATGTCCCCATAGTAGGCAGCGTCCATCTTCTGCCTCCTCTTCCTTCCAGGGCGCTGTGATTCACCAGAGCCGCGTGATGTCACTCCCGCGCATGCGCACAGGAGCCGCGATTCACGGCACTGCCTGGGGAACAATTGGCACTTAGTTTTGTTTCTTCCCCGCGCATGAGCAGTGAAGATTAGCGGTCGACTACAAGTGAAATATTTCCTAAACGGCGCACGTTTAGGAGATATTTCCACTACCTATAGGTCAGCCTTATTCTAGGCTTACCTATAGGTAGTAGTCCAACAAGTGGGTCTACAACCACTTTAAAAGTGGATGGTGTTGGTATTTTTTTTTTTCTTAGTAGACCCGTGGCTTTGGTGAAATATCAGGGATTTAAACAGATCCTTGATGTGTCACTTTTGAGATCGAGAAAAGGACTGAGAACAAAGATTCCCCAGGCCCCTTCTCTGCAGCCTCAGCTGCACTGGGCTGTGAGTGAATGGGAAGTGCTCTGTGCTGAGGAGCTTCCTGTTCACTGACAAACTGAAACCTAGTGAACACAGTTTATATGGGGAGCACACGAGGCATCGGGCAGCCAAAAAAGGAGGAACAGGGATAGAAGGGGAGGTGGGGGCAGCATTTACTTGAACCAATCCCCTTTCCTCCTGTACCCGGTAATGCTGGTGAGAGGGAGAGGTGGCTTTAAGCAGCTGCGGGAGTAACCAGTAAATGTTCAAGTTCCAGGGGTCGGCAAGGAAGAATCATGGTCTACCTGTCACCTACCTGTGATCAATAGTTTGCCGACCTCCACTTTAGAGGGATTGTCTACCCCTTCCTGTTTTGGCTAAGGGATAGGATATGAAGGGAAATCTGTATAATTTTTCTCCTAGGATTCATAATCAAATATTCAGAGGGATATTTTCTTGATCAATATGAGAGATCTAGATAGGAAATACAGCTTGAAACAAGGAAAGTCCCAAAGATCATAGATAAAACTGTAGCAGCGCTAGCAATCAAAATATTCATATGAAAGTCCTCTATCTCAGTGCCTAGATAGGAAATACAGCTTGAAACAGATGCTGATGGTGATAATTGATGAGCCAATCTGTGGGATAGTGCTCCTTTCACCAAAACTGTGTTCACCTCGTGGGGGATCTCAAACCCCTTTAGGGGATGCACTCACCAGATAGTGGACAATAATGGGCCTTAAATAAATCACTGCAGCTGTTGTTAGATCTGTTCTCTCCACCGATGTCATCGGGTCCCCAATGGCATGTTAAGCAAGTAAAGGCCACATAGAGTAGTACTGCTTTTAATAGATTTATTGAAACCCCCTTTACAAATGCATGAGTACCCCCTTATGAAGATATGCGTACCAAAATTCAATTGAAACAAGCATTGGATATGTGCGCGTGTACTGCAGGGTGTAGTACCGCGGTTTACCAGTGTCCTGGTGACTTCCTGGTCCTGCGGAGCGCACGCGTTACTTCCGGTTAGTTGCTGAGGAGTCACGTCCTGACGCGTTTCGTCACTTCCAGACTTCGTCTGAGGGCGTGACTCCTCATAGCAACACCGGCCATAAATACTCTTCCCTTCTGCCCATCACACCACGTCAGACGCCGCTGCGTGCGTTCCAGCATCTAGCAAACTGCTCCCCATTGGAGCTGAGTGGTGCGCAACGCGGAAGTGATAGAAGAGATTGTACAACAATATAACAGCGCAAGTGCTCACACCCCCTTCACACTGATTGGGTAGTGGAGGGTGCGGTGAATCCCCAACGCTGGGTATAACATTGACAGCCATACATCATTTAAATGCACACCACGGAATTATGTGACACGTAAATAAACCTGACTGCCGGTCAGAAAAAAAATGTATGTATGTATGTGTGTGTATATATATATATATATATATATATATATAAATATAAAAATGGAGCTGCTTAATATAAGCCAATCTGTGCCGATGAATTAAAGCGACATGATGATGCACTACACCACAAAGATTACCCATTTACACATACTTTTAGATATGTTTATATCTGTAGATAAGTAACCTCATGTATGATGACCTTTCAAACTACTGCACAGATGTCGGGTCCAATGTGAGATCTACATCTGTTAGTGAAATTTTGATTATTATTGGATTTATTGGACTGTTTGACCCAAAAGCTATACTGACATTCTGAAAAACATCTACTGTTGGTGTTAAATACGTCCAGTATAAATATCTATCCCATACTATACTTATAGACACTATATCCCCTTTTCCCGGGGAAAAGGAGAGAGTGAAAAAATGGGTCAATGTGAGATATACATAGGCTGGCTGGGAATTGAAATCAGGTAGGCTGGGAACTTTCAAAAATCCACTGGAGTCTAAAACAATTCTTGTGAAATCTAATAACCTATCATGTGAAGGCCAGCAGATAAAAGGTGGAGGTGTAGTGATACTCTCCAAGGATGCTTACCATGAGCAGATTTTAAATATCCTTTCAGATGGATCCACCTATAAACTATTGGATCAGGATCCTACACAATCTTATAGGAACCAACTAGAAATTTTGGTAAATTTGGGCACAAATTTAGGGGTACTAACAACCAAGGAAAGTAATTTCCTGGTCCCTACCAGTAGTAAGATACCGACTATATACACGTTGCCCAAAATACATAAGGATCCTATAAACACACCAGCAAGGCCCATTGTCAACAGCATAGACTCTATCTCATCAAGATTGGGCCAATACCTCGATAAATTCCTGCAGAAAAGGGTAGTGAGGACACGTTCATATCTAAGGGACACCAAAGACTTTTTGAATCATCTACAGACCGTCACTCTAGAAGGACAACAAGCTTTTCTGGTCACAGCAGATGTATCCTCACTGTATTCGATTATACAGCATGACGACGCTCTTCTGGCCTTGAATTGGGCCTTAAGTCAAAGGGATGATCTGCCACATAATCAAAGTCTTCATTGGACATGCCATGAATTTTTGTTTATCCCACAACTATTTTTGGTACTGCAAGAAATTTTACTCACAGCAGAGATGTGTTGCAATGGGAGCAAAATTTGCTCCAAGCATCGCTAATCTGTTTTTCTTTATCGTACACCACGGGACACAGAGCTAGTCATTACATAATGGGTTAAGGGTCACCAGCGGTGATTGGACACTGGCACAACCAATGGAAGACCGTTCCCCTCCATATAACCCCTCCCATCAGGGAAGTACCTCAGTTTTTTCGCCAGTGTCGAAAGGTGTTGGACGCGTTAGGAGGTGCTAAAGGAAAGCTCTACCAAAGAGACCCTCTGGGGGTAAAAGAGCTATGCTTTCGGATCCATCCAAGACGCCTACAAATGAGCTGAATCTGGATGGGATCCGGGCCTCATCCATGAGGCGTTGCCTGTAATGTCTCTCTTTGGAGGACTGGGCTCTAAGATCCAGCACTTTCGCTATTTCGCTATAAAGTCCTGGTAAGAGTCTTGTACAAGGCCCAGGGGAGAGGTATCCTTTAAATAGGAACCCATATCCCTGAAGGTTGGCACACATAGCCCACCGTGAAGGGTGAAGTTTGGTATCTGTCTGAAATCTTTCAGCAGAAAAACCTGCGGCGTGGATAAGGTGAGATTAGAAGGTCCATAACTAGGTTGGGACCTTTTTTCAAAAAGTGGATGTCTTCTTTTTTTCCACCACTGGGGGGAGTAAAGAGCTGAATATACTCACCTCACTCTGTTCAGTGTCGGCTTCGGCGAAGTACACTGCTCGTCACCTCCGCTGCTGAGCTTGCTGGGGCACCCCGCTCCTCCTTTCGGTGGCCGACCAGACACCTGCAGATGCAGGTAAGTGGGAACAAGGGCTGATGAGAGTCCTCTCTCACTATGGCCACCGCCATAGCGCTAAGGGCCGCGCGCGCGCTTTATCGGAGGGGGGGGCGAAGGCGTGCGCGGGCACGTGGCGCGCGCAGGCACAGAAACGGCGCCAAATTTAAAAGACTGTCAGTGTGAGAAGCACTGCAGCAGCAAGCAAGCTCGTTAGTTCTCTTGTTCCTGGCAGAGAAACACAGCAGCTATACAGGGACGTAAGACTCCATGTGGTTGGATTGGGTACTTCCTAGAAGACATCCATGTTATGCATAGTTATGTGTTAAAAGTTGCATACTTAATGTATTTGCTAAACTGAACACGGTAGTATATGCATTTAGGTACCTTGTATTTTGTCTAAACAGTAAGCCTTCTAGGAGAAGTAATGCGGACAAAAAGAGATAAGAAAGCACCGCCGCCTGAGAGGAGGCTCTAGCTGTGCTGACTCGGTACCTTTCTCTCCTGTGTTGCTAAATGCACCTGTACAGGATGAGCCATTACCTCTGTCAGGTATGGCGGCTTCCCCAGTGAAGCCTGGGCCTGTATATGTCACTGAGGACATTTTATCAGCTGCCCTAAATAATCTGGAGGAAAAAAATTGCTACCTTAATCGCTAAGTCCTCTAAAAAGGACAATAAGCGAAGCAGGTCTCTTCCAGTATTGGACCTCCCTTCAGAAGTACCTGAGGGAGGAGGATGAGGAGGAGGAGGCTACATCAGCAGAGGATGAGGAGCCAGATTTTAAGGTCACAGGTACAATGCTATAGCAGTGCATTTAAGTTAACCTCTGCGGAGGTAACGGAATTACCTGTCTCCTCCCTAGGGTCATTAAGATCCCTGCAAGGTGCATGCTCCTTCCCGGTTCATCCGTTACTAGAGGATCTAATATACGCAAACTGGCAACATCCAGATAAGCGTTTCTCACCTCCAAAAAGGTTTAACATTCTTTATCCTATGGGGGAAACATTTTTAAAGAAATGGAGCCTGCCTGCGGTAGATGCGGCTATTTCTTGTGTAGAAAAATATATACAGAAGATATCAAGTGGTAAAACGACTTTTACCTGAGAGAAAGAAAAACAAGAGACCTTGTTTTAAACGCTCTCTCTCCCCAGCTCCCGGGAAATCTGACTCCAACCAGTGGCGACGGCCTTTTTCAGCCGCCCACAAAAGCCAAGGGGCAAGCTCAGAAGAACAAGAAGCCGTGGGGTGCAAGAGCTAATAAGCAAGCCCCCAAAACCTCTCAGTGAAGGGGCGCCCCCGCTCGGCCGAGTGGGAGGAAGGCTTTGTCAGTTCTCAGCGACTTGGCGGTCAGAAATCCAGGACAATTGGGTGGTATCCACAATATCCTCAGGGTACAAACTGGAATTTCGAGAGATCCCATCTTCTCAATTCCGAGGTTCAAGACTCTCCAAGGATCCACAAAAAAGAGAATCCTTCTTCAAAGGTTTGAATCACTTAATGGCTCAAGGGGTAGTTACAGACGTACCCCAAAAAGAGCGAGGTTCAGGTTTTTACTCAAACCTCTTTGTGATTCCAAAGCCAAATGGAGATGTCAGACCCATCCTGGATCTAAAATCCCTAAATCGGTTCCTGAACGTTCGCCATTTTCGAATGGAAACGATCCGATCCGTGGTCGCCACTTTAAAGGGCAGAGAATTCATGGCGCCCATAGATATCAAGGACGCATATTTACACATACCCATCCTCCCCGCTCACCAAAGATTCCTAAGGTTTGCGGTAGAAGATCGCCACTTTCAATTTGTGGCTCTGCCGTTTGGTGTAGCCACCGCGCCCAGAGTATTCACAAAGGTGCTAGCTCCTCTGTTAGCAAACCTAAGAACACGGGGCATTGCGGTAACAGCCTATCTAGACGATCTACTAGTAATAGATCAGTCAAAGGAGGGATTGGGTCACGCTGTACACACTACAGTAGGATACCTGGAGCATTTAGGATGGATTATAAATTTACAAAAATCCTCTCTCCAGGCCCAAAGAAGGATAGTGTACCTGGGCATGATCATAGATACAGCCCAAAACAGGGTATACCTGCCAGAACCGAAGATAGTCTCTGAAAGACCTGATCCACAAGGTCAAAGCAAACAAGAGGCCGTCTATTCGCCTTTGCATGAGACTATTGGGAAAGATGGTAGCCTCCTTCGAGGCGGTCCCTTACGCCCAGTTTCATTCGAGACTACTTCAAGGCAATATTTTAGCTTCCTGGAACAGGAAGAGCCAAGCTCTGGATATACCCATGCGCCTGTCCTCACAAGTACGCCACAGCTTCGATTGGTGGCTAGAAGCCAAGAATTTACGGAAGGGAAAGTCCTTCCTCCCAGTGGCCTGGAAGGTGGTATCTACGGATGCCAGCCTATCGGGCTGGGGTGCAGTATTCGAGGAGGCTTCTACCCAGGGAACCTGGGCCAAGACTCAGGGGATCCTGCCCATCAAGGTGCTAGAGATCCGGGCGGTATATCTAGCCCTCAAAACCTGGACATACAGGTTACAGGGCTACCCAGTTCGGGTTCAATCCGACAATGCTACTGCAGTAGCTTACATCAATCACCAAGGAGGCACCCGCAGTCGGGCAGCCCAAAGAGAGGTGAACCGGATCTTGGCATGGGCAGAAGAGCATGTACCTTGCCTTTCTGCAATCTTCATTCCAGGGATAGAAAATTGGCAAGCAGACTACCTGAGTCGTCAGCAGCTGCTACCAGGAGAGTGGTCTCTTCACCCCGAGATCTTTCAGGCCATATGTCTGAGATGGGGAAACCCAGATGTAGACCTGCTAGCTGCCAGGTTCAACAAGAAATTGGACAACTTTGTGTCCAGAACGAGAGATCCTCTAGCCTACGGGACAGACGCTCTAATAACTCCATGGAATCAGTTCTCACTGATCTATGCATTCCCTCCGATCCCTCTTCTACAAAGACTGCTTCGCAGGATCAAGGAGGAGGGAATACCAGTAATCCTAGTGGCCCCAAACTGGCCCAGGAGGCCTTGGTACGCCGAGATTGTAAAAATGGCGATAGGAAGGCCCTGGAAGTTTCCACTTCGACACGACCTGCTGTCACAGGGTCCAGTATTCCACCCTTCCTTACAAAGGCTAAATTTGACGGCCTGGCTGCTGAGACCCACATTTTGAAAAAGAGAGGGGTCTCTGGTCCGGCTCTTTCTACGCTCATTAATGCTAGAAAGCCAGCCTCCAGACTCATCTATCATAGAGTCTGGAGAGCATACGTTTCCTGGTGTGAATCCAGATGTTGGAATCCTCAGAAATATGAAATAAGTAGGATTCTTGCTTTTTGCCAGTTAGGAGTGGATATGAAATTAGCCCTTAGCACCATCAAGGGCCAAATATCGGCTCTATCAGTCTTCTTTCAGAGACCATTGGCATCTCATTCTCTAGTTCGGACATTCATTCAGGGGGTACTGAGGATAAATCCTCCAGTTAGGTCTCCCTTGTGTCCATGGGATTGGAATTTGGTATTGTCAGTGTTGCAAAAGCAACCTTTTGAACCTATTCGCCATGTTCCGTTAATTATATTAAGTAGGAAATTGGCCTTTTTGATTGCTATAGCTTCTGCTAGGAGAGTATCAGAGCTAGCAGCTCTTTCTTGTAAAGAGCCTTATCTAATTTGTCACAAGGACAAAATCGTACTACGACCCCATCCGGCTTTTCTGCCTAAGGTGGTGTCGGCTTTTCACTTGAATCAAGACATTGTTCTGCCTTCTTTTTTTTTTTCCAAACCCGCGGACGGCGGGGGAAAAATTATTACACTCTCTAGATCTAGTGAGAGCGGGAAAGGTGTATCTGCAAGCAACAGCTCAGATACGTAAAACAGATGTTTTGTTTATTTTACCAGATGGGCCCAAGAAGGGCCAAGCGGTATCAAAATCCACCATTTCCAGGTGGATTAGACAAGTAATTATTCAAGCTTATGGTTTAAAGAACAGGACTCCTCCTTTTCCTGTTAAGGCGCACTCTACCAGGGCGATAGGTGCTTCATGGGCAGTGCACCACCAGGCTTCGATGGCTCAGATCTGTAAAGCTGCAACTTGGTCTTCAGTCCATACATTTTCCAAATTCTATCAAATAGATGTGAAAGGACATGAGGATTCCGCCTTTGGGCGAAGTGTGCTGCAGGCAGCAGTATAGGGCTTCTGGTCCGCAAGCGGCCTGTTTTGATCTGTGTCTCCCCCCCTTCATATGAGCATTGCTCTGGGACGTCCCATTATGTAATGACTAGCTCTGTGTCCCGTGGTGTACGATAAAGAAAATAGGATTTTTATAACAGCTTACCTGTAAAATCCTTTTCTTGGAGTACACCACGGGACACAGAGGTCCCCCCCTTCTTATGGGAACCTTACTGCTTTGCTACAAAACTGAGGTACTTCCCTGATGGGAGGGGTTATATGGAGGGGAACTGTCTTCCATTGGTTGTGCCAGTGTCCAATCACCGCTGGTGACCCTTAACCCATTATGTAATGACTAGCTCTGTGTCCCGTGGTGTACTCCAAGAAAAGGATTTTACAGGTAAGCTGTTATAAAAATCCTATTATGGCTGAGTGGGAGGATAAGGTGATTTTTAAAGACAGAAGGGTAGAATTCTTTTTTTATAAACGTTTAATTGATGATCTGTTTTTAATTTGGGTTGGATCGGTGGAAACACTACAAAGTTTTTTAATCACCAACACTAACAATATCGAGCTAACTTCCGAATGGCATGAAGAACACATCAACTTTCTAGACGTAACTGTTTTATCGAAAGAATCAAAAATTGGAAACGAAAGTGTTCTTTAAACCCACTGACAGGAATAGTTACCTACCCATAACCAGTGGCCACCATCCCCAATGGCTCAAAAATGTTCCAAAGGGTCAGATCATGAGGGTAAAACGAAATTGCTCTGAGGCTGAAAACTTTTTCACACAATCCAGAACTCTCACCAGTAGATTTGAAGAAAAAGGCTACAATGCAGCAACTCTTGAGAAAATTGTAGAAGTGGGCATCATCCCAAGAGAAATCTGCTTGCAGGAAAAACAAAAAGCAGTCCTCCCAGTGGTCATCACCAAAGAGTGGGGATTCATCTCACAATTCAACACCCAATATAGGGAGGTGGAAGCAATTTTTAAAGAACATTGGCACATCTTATCGATGGACAAAAAGTTAGGTACTGTGTTGCCTCCAAGGCCTGAATTCATATATAGGAAGGCCCCCAATCACGGAGACCGGGTAGTCAAAAAGATCCTGGACCTACCCGCAAGACCCCAGTCCTTTTGGGATCGTAATGGTTTCTTCTCATGCAGGAGGTGTAAGGCATGCAGGGAAAGTGACCAATACTATAAGGGGTTTAGATATGTTCACTTCCCCCTCCAACAATCAATCATTTGAAATCCAACAATTCATCACATGCAATACTGATCATGTTGTGTATGCTTTAAGATGTCCATGCGGCCTACTCTACATAGGCCGCACTAAAAGGCTATTAAGAATAAGGATAGCTGAGCACATCCATAATATTAAAATCAGATTCAAGGACCATAATGTGTCCCTACACTTCAAGTTAAGACATAACCAGGATGCGTCAGGTTTAGAGTTCTGGGGCATCGAACATCTAGAACCTCACTGGAGAGGCTCCCATAGAGTTGGGGAGCTTTCCAAATGTGAAACCCGCTGGATTTTTTTAACAGATGTCCTTGTTCCCAAAGGTCTGAATGTAGAACTTGATATCAACTGCTACATAAGTGACACTTGATCCCATCATGGAGTGGTGCCATATTCTCGCACACAAGCTGATATATTATTATATATATGCTTTTGAGTATATTTTATATACACACTTTTAATACATTCATATTTGATTTTTAGTCAGTCCCCCTTTTTACGCATTTTACAGCAGCATTATGATTATTTTAATTAATTTCATTTTATATCTATGTTTTATATCTGAGTCCCTTCACATCCATCTGAAAGGATATTTAAAATCTGCTCATGGTAAGCATCCTTGGAGAGTATCACTACACCTCCACCTTTTTATCTGCTGGCCTTATTATAATATCTTTATCTGCTGGCCTTCACATGATAGGTTGTTATTAGATTTCACAAGAATTCTGTTTTAGACTCCAGTGGATTTTTGGCAGTTCCCAGCCTACCTGATTTCAATTCCCAGCCAGCCTATGTATATCTCACATTGACCCATTTTTTCACTCTCTCCTTTTCTCCGGGAAAAGGGGATATAGTGTCTATAAGTATAGTATGGGATAGATATTTATACTGGACGTATTTAACACTAACAGATGTTTTTCAGAATGTCAGTATAGCTTTTGGGTCAAACAGTCCAATAAATCCAATAATAATCTAAATTTCACTAACAGATGTAGATCTCACGTTGGACCCGACATCTGCGCAGTAGTTTGAAAGGTCATCATACATGAGGTTACATATCTACAGATATAAACATATCTAAAAGTATGTGTAAATGGGTAATCTTTGTGGTGTAGTGCATCATCATGTCGCTTTAATTCATCAGCGGCACAGGTTGGCTTATATTAAGCAGCTCCATTTAGCTCTTTCTGTTTTTCCATATATATAATTAAATGATGTATGGCTGTCAATGTTATACCCAGCGTTGGGGATTCACCGCACCCTCCACTACCCAATCAGTGTGAGGGGGGTGTGATCACTCGCGCTGTTATATTGTTGTACAATCTCTTCTATCACTTCCGAGTTGCGCACCACTCAGCTCCAATGGGGAGCCGCTTGCTAGATGCTGGAGCGCACGCAGCGGCGTCTGACGTGGTGTGATGGGCGGAAGGGAAGAGTATTTATGGCCGGTGTTGCTATAAGGAGGTCACGCCCTCAGACGAAGTCTGGAAGTGACGAAACGCATCAGTACGTAACTCGGCAACTAACGGGAAGTGACGCGTGCGCTCCACGGGACGCAGGACCAGGAAATCACCAGGACACTGGTAAACCGCGGTACTACACCCTGCAGTACACGCGCACATATCCAATGCTTGTTATAATTGTATTTTGGTACGCATATCTTCATAAGGGGGTACGCATGCATTTGTAAAGGGGGTTTCAATAAATCTATTAAAATCAGTACTACTCTATGTGGCCTTTACTTTCTTAACATGCCATTGGGGACCTGATGACATCGGTTGAGAGAACAGATCTAACAACAGCTGCAGTGATTTATTTAAGGCCCATTATTGTCCACTATCTGGTGAGTGCATCCCCTAAAGGGGTTTGAGATCCCCCCCACGAGGTGAACACAGTTTTGGTGAAAGGAGCACTATCCCACAGATTGGCTCATCAATTATCACCATCAGCATCTGTTTCAAACTGTATTTCCTATCTAGGCACTGAGATAGAGGACTTTCATATGAATATTTTGATTGCTAGCGCTGCTACAGTTTTATCTATGATCTTTGGGACTTTCCTTTGATTAATAATTCTGTTCTTTCACATGTTTATTTCATTTTAAGCAGCAGCTCTATTGATTTATTGTGTTTATCAGATGTCATACCTGCACTTTTACTTATCTTAGTGGTTTTATCTAAGGCTCAGAGCAGTGATTTTATTTAGGGCGGTGTATTAAGTACCTTTTACGCATAATATGAGAGATCTCTTTGTTTTATGGTATGTGTTAAAAAAAAAAAAAAGAAAAAAAGAATGCGACACATGAGGTTCCATTATTTTTCATAGACCATCTTTACTGGGTGCTTAATAGATGTTTTTTTTTTTTGTTTTGTGTTTTTTTTTGTTTTTTTCAACAGTGCTGCTGTGGCAGCCAACAGTTTTGTGTCTTTTGCACAGGGTCTATTCAGTCATTACCTTGGGTGAACCGCTGCCATCCACAAGCTGGGAATTGCATCAAGACCTCAACTCAGCACAACTTTGGAAAGGGCATGCTTTAGTTTTTGACCACCCAGCTAATCTTTCATCTCACCTGCTGAAAAATGTGTACAGAACACCAGGTCCATTTATCGGTGTCTGACTCAGTCACCCAATTTTACTACTGTTATTGGTTTAATTTTAGTTTTTTACTACCTGTAAATCTTGCATTTTATGGTTGAGCTTTTGGTCTGTGGTAGTACAAATGAGATTAGATGTCTTAAGTGAGTTACCATTTTGTTCATGTAAATAATGTGCATTCACTCGTTATGAGAGCACATCAGGTAATTTAATCCTATGTAAATGATCCCTTTGGGAAGGCTTGTTTTGCTAGACAAACACCTTGAATACCTGTTGCTAGGCCAGGGCTCAGCACTGTGTATTCCCCAGGGCTGCTTGTCACAAGATGCTCTTGTTACAGTGAAGATGGCGATTCATGAATAACAAACATTTCATTCTAAAATGGATTCATTTGTCATTTCCATAGGTTTTAAAAGGATGTGAGGAATAACTTTTAATGGCTAATATTTTTCAGCACTCCCGAAACTCCGCCTGGAAACCCTACATGTCGTGGGTGTGGATGACCTGAGCACAGAGGACATATTTACTTTCTTTAAGCAGTATCCGCCAGGCTACATCGAATGGTTGGATGATACTTCCTGTAAGACAATGTCACACTATACCTTTTTGTTTTACTATGATACTGGTTAAAATTAACACAAATTAATCCTAAAATTGCGGATCCTAAAAGAGTTGAGTTGTGTCATTTCAAAGCCTTTGGTTCTAATTTTTATGGACTTGTTAATGACTGGAATTGTACCACTGGATTGGTACAGGGCCAATGTGGTGCCCCCATTTAAAAAGGGTTCAAAGTCTTTAACTAGTAACTATAGACCTGTTAGTTTTACTTCTATTGTCGGGAGTTTTTGCTCAAAAAAATATTTTGAAGTTGATGTAAACCCACTTATCAATTATAAAGTACTGCCATAGTGCTCAACTATAAGGATATAAATGCCTCCTGAATGTATCCCTGCCTTTCAAATATGTCCCCTTTCTCTATTTGGAGCCCCCAAAAACTTCGGATTCAGTGAGCGGGTCTGTTATCCGGCGCTTGGTAGGCTGAGTCGTTACGCCAGCAGACTCCCAGTCCACCTCTACACTCCCCTTGGCCAGGGTGTGCACAGGATAGGCAGAGCGCGTTCTGGGTAAAAGCAGAGCGCGCTCACGGCCCCCTGTCATTTCTGCACACATGGATGTCCAGTGACAGTCGGGGATGATCGGTGCAGCGGGGGACAGCTGTGAGCACCGATCTCCTTGCATGGCTTTTCAGCTGAAAGCCGCGGGAGGGAGAGGAGGAGAGCGGCTGATGAAAAGCCATGCAGGGGGGGATCGGTGCCGACAGCTGTCTCCGCCGCACCGATCATCCCCGACTGTCCTCCGTGTCTTCCTCCTCATCCAGCGCTTGTATTCTTCTCTGTCCCCCTTTGTGTCCATCTCTGCCCGCTATGTCTTCCTCCTCCCACACCCCCACCTGGTCCCCCGCAGCCGGCTTCCCTCCTCTCCTCTCCAGCAGGCTGGGGGGTATCTGTCAGGATGGAGAGCGGAGAAAGGGACCGGCATGTCATTTACCTGCCCCTTTTTTTTCTGAATGGGACATAGTGAGCGTTCGTAAACTGTGTTACTCTGCTTCAGTTTATGAATGGGGAGGAGCCTCTGTCTCCTCTCCATTCATCTTCAATGCAGAGAAAGGGCCTCGGGAATAAGTGTCCTCTGAAGCCGAAAAAAATCGTGTTTACATCCACTTTAAGGCAGAGTTCCGCCGACATTTTTAATTTTTTTTAAAAAGTCAGCAGCTACAAATACTGCACCTGCTGACTTTTAAAATAAGGACTCTTGCCTGTCCAGGGCACCCGCGATGTCGGCACCCGAAGCCGATCTGTCCCTCGGCTCACGGGTGGAGGCACCGCCATCATAGGTAAGGGAACCAGGAATTGAAGCCTTGCGGCTTCACTTCCTGGTTCCCTACTGCGGATGCGTGATCCCACTAGTCCCTGCTGTCTTCTCCGACCTGTGTGTCTCCCAGAAGACAGCGGGAGGACGGAGGAGGCACCGGAAGTGGCGTAGATACCCACGCGTGGCTCGGCTATCTATGCTCGGAAGTGGGAGAAAAATACCTGTATTAGACAGGTATCTGCTCCCCCCCCTGAAAGGTGCCAAATGTGACACTGGAGGGGGGGAGGAGTCCTGAAAAGCGGAAGTTCCATTTTTGGGTGGAACTCCGCTTTAAGCAACAGACAGCATGCATTCATGAAAGAAATCAGGTTTGACAACTTCTGTCTTTTTATGAGGGAAGTAAAACCTTGGAAAGAGGGGTGGCTGTGGATGTCTTATACTTGGATTTTGCAAAAGCGTTTGACACAGTTCCCCACACACGGCTAATGTGTAAGGTAAAGTCTACAGGCTTGGAAAGATTAATTTGTAAATGGATAGAAAACTGGCTAAAAAAACGAATTCAGAGAGTAGTGGTTATTCTTACTCTTAATGGTCTAAGCTTATCAGTGGTGTACCACAAGGTTCAGTGTTGGGACCCTTTTTAATATAATTACGAATGGTCTGGGATTAAAAGTACCATTTCGGTGTTTGCAGATGACACCAAGCTGTGTAGTGGAATAACGTCCTTGCAGGATTCTCCAAATTACAAGCTAACCTCAATGCACTGTTTAATTGAGTAAATGTGTGGCAGCAAATACAGTGGAACCTCGGATTACGAGCATAATCCGTTCCAGGAGAATGCTCGTAATCCAAAGTACTTGCATATCAAAGCGCATTTCCCCATTGAAGTCAATGGAAACAATATAATTTATTCCGCATTGACTCCAATTGCATGCAGTACCGCATGTGGCCAGAGGTGGGGGGGGCGCCAGAGAGCCTCTGAAACACAAGGAAAGGCCCGAGGACAGCTCGGCTGACCTCGGAAAGGCTCAGGAACAGTCTTTCTATTTTTTAAAATACAGTGCTCGTATTGTGAAACGCTCGTTAACCGCGTTACTCGCAATCCGAGGTTCCACTGTAAGGTTTAATATTGATAAATGTAACATTATGCACTTGGGGGCTAAGAATATGCATGCATCATACATACTAGGGGGGAGTACAACTGGAGAATCCATAGTGGAGAAGGATCTGGGGGTTTAGGTAGATCATAAGCTTATTGGCATGCAATGCCAAGTTGTGGTTTCCAAAGCGAGCCAAGTCCTTTCTTGTATTAAGCGAGATATAGACTCCAGAGAGAGAATTTTTGCCCCTGTACTAATCATTAGTAAGACCTCTGGAATATATACGCAGTTTAGTTTTGGGCGCCAGTTCTCAAAAAGGATATCGGGCGAACTGGAGAAAGTGCAGAGAAGGGAAACCAAACTGATAAGAGGCATGGAGGAACTTGGCTATGAGGAAAGATTGAAGGAACTGAGTTTTATTGTCCCTTGATAAGAGGAGATTAAGGTGGGGATATGATAAACATTTACAAATAGATGGTCCATATAGTGAGCTTTGGTGTCGAGTTATTCACTTTAAAGTAGATGTTAATTTGATTCATGAAATTTAGGCTGGGCACATATCTGCAGTGTTTTCTTATCTCTCTTCAAAGCACTATGTCCTGTGGTTTTCTCCTGCTCTGTTCTTCTGTTATCAGCTTGATAACTTCTGACAAGTTCACTGTCAACTGAGATAAAAGCAGCTTGAGTTTTGTGTTGGGGAGGGTACTATAAATAGATTAGCAGAGCCCTGAACTAGTCAACAGTTCTGAAAGTCTCTGAGGAGAGTGGGTGTGCCTTTCCTCCAATCAGCTGTCTTGGCTGTATGCTCAGGCTTCACTGCGGTGCTGAACAGGAAGAGAAAACCTAGCATGATCTGAACTTTCTAAAGCATATATAAAGCTAAAGACAGCAGATATAAATGAAAAACTTGTGTAGGGAGATTTCATCCCTTTAACATCTGAGGCTGTTCACTTCACTGAGTATATGTGAGGGTTTACATCCACTCTAAGGTCATCACAGAGGACAAGGGGGCACTCTATGTCTAGACTAGAGGAAAAAAAAGATTTCATTCTCCAAATACAGAAAGTTTTCTTCACAGTAAGAACTGTAAAAATGTGGAATAGACTCCCCCTAGAGGTGGTTCTGGCCAGCTCAGTACATTGCTTTAAAAAAGGCCTGGATTATTTCCTAGGTGTACATAATATAATTGAGTACTAACATTTATAGGTAAAGTTGATCTGGGGAATATCCGATTGCCTCACGGGGGATCAGGAAGGATTTTTTTCCCCTGCTGTAGCAAATTGGATCATGTTTTGGGGTTTTTCGCCTTCCTTTGGATCAACTGTGAGTGTATATGGGATTGCATGATTTATTTTTTATTTTTATTTTTTAAAGCGGTTGTATACCCTCGTAATTTATTTCTTTTTTTTCTACCCCTGTAAGGCAAAAGGCATAATGAGCTAGTATGCACCGCATACTAGCTCATTATGAAATACTTACCTTAGAACGAGGCGTCGGTAACTTACATGGTCCACTCATGTGCGCGGGAGACATCTTTCCAGCAAAGTCCGGCGTCTGCCGGGCTTTCAGCCGAGAATCCCCTGTGCGCATGCGCCGCTGCAGTCAGCGGCTCATTGCGAGGGGAATATCTCCTAAACCATACAGGTTTAGGAGATAGAGATAGATAGATAGATATATATCTATCTATCTATCTCTATCTATCTATCTATCTATCTCTATCTCTCTCTATCTACCGGTGTGTGTGTGTATATATAAAATTTTAACCTACAGGTAAGCCTTATTTATAGGCTTACCTGTAGGTAAAAGTGTAAAAACTGACTATACAACCACTTTTATTGGTTATACTAGATGGACTTTTTTCAACCCAACTATTAAAAACCATGCCCTTTTCTACACAATCTTTTTATTTTTGCCCATGCCAGCTCCTAGCTTCCTGTGCTGGTTTAAATTGCTCCTTTTTAATATGGTATAGCAATGGCGGATAAGGAGTGTCAGGCAGTAAGAAGAAGTGTGCCTCCTTGAGTCAAAAACCATCTTAGTGACCCGGTGTCTACTCTATAGCTTCAGCATTTCATATCATGCTTCTCAGGGACAAAGCTTAACATGCTTGGTGTAAATAACTAATATTATGTTAACTGTACAGTGCAGGACACAGTACTTTTTATTTCTAAACCAATGGTTATATGCTGGCTCCTGTCCGGTAAATGGACACTGGCAAAAACTTTGCCCCTAAGGGCACGCTCATATAACCCCACGCTCATATAACCCCACCACCACTCCATGAGACTTACATTTTTTTGCTAGTGTTCTAGGTGATGAACCTCTTCTCTGAAGATTTTTTTTTTTAACTATTTGGTTTTAATTCACACACTTCTATCAAGACTTGGCTGCTTATTGCCCATGGCTACTTAACAATTTCCAGATCAGTAATCATTGGTGTACACCTTGGGTACTGGGCACTGGATCTTACATTGGGTGCCATAGACTGGTTCCTGGCTCTGGAAAAATTGCAATGCTTGGCATGCAAGTGGATACATAGGCACAGAAATCTGGAGTTATTCACTGTATTGTGCTAATCTCCTTTTTACTTGCCTCGAACACTTTTGGCATCATAGGTAATTTTGTTACATTAGTCCTTCAGACGTAGTTTAACCACTTGCCGACCAGGCAACGTCGTAATACGTCGGCAAGTCAGCACATTCCCGCAAAGCGCAATGGGTGTACGTCCGGTCCTTTAAGGAGCCATAGCAGGCGCGTGCGCCGGCCACCCGCGATTGCGGGAACAAGAGCCAGAACGGGGATCTGTCAATGTAAACAGACATATCCCTGTTCTGACAGGGGTATTAGAGACAGATCTGCTGTTCCTAGTGATTAGGAACAGCGATCTCTCTCCTCCTCCTGTCAGCCCAGCCCCCATACAGTTAGAAACATCTCCCAGGGAACACGCTTAACCCCTTGCTCGCCCCCTAGTGTTGTCCCCCTTCCCTGCCAGTGACATTTATACTGTAATCAGTGGCTATTTTTAGCTCTTTATTGGATATGTTTTATAGCAGAAAGTAAAAACAAATATATATTTTTTTTGTGTGCAAAAAATATACACAGTAGTGATCAAATACCACCAAAAGAAAGCTCTATTTGTGGGGGAGGTAAATATTTTTGGAGGTCAAATGGTTAACATGCACCCTGCGAATGCCTACAGGAAATGCAGAACAGCACTCAGGGTGATGGCTGTTCCCATCTCGGGTGCGCAGCATACGGCCTGAGTGACAAAAGAAGATTTCTCGGCCATTGTGTCATGGTGCTCTGTGTTTCCACGGCACACTCGTTGTCTGTGCATGCAAAGAGTACTGCGCATGCATGAATTGCGTCTAGGGTTGTCCCGATACCACTTTTTTAAGACCGAGTACAAGTACCGATACTTTTTTTCAAGTACTCGCCGATACCGAATACCGATACTTTTTTTTAAGTGTCAGTATTTTTTTCTTTTTTTTTTTTTTACTATTTTTTTTTTTTTACTATTTTTTTGCCATGTTTTTTTACAATGCTTTGTTGGGGTGGGTGTGGGGGGGGATGATCTCAGTGTATTTTTTTTTTTTTTTTTTTTACAATTTATTTTTTATTATTTATTGCAATTTATTTTTTTATTTCTTGCCCTGTTGGGGGGCTTTGGTGAGATATCAGGGGTCTTAACAGACCTCTGACATCTCCCCTTTGAGACAGAGAAAGGGACTAGGGAAACAGATTCCCCAGTCCCTTTCTCAGCTGCACTGAAAATGAATGGAGAGGAAACAACGGCTCCTCTCCATTCATAAACTGAAGCATCGTAAACACACAGGTTACGATGTTTCAGTTATATGAATGGACAGAGTCAGTCACTGACTCTGTACATTCGGAAAAGGTAGGAGCCGGGTTTAGCGGCTCCTACCTCTGCTCTCCATCCTGACAGAGGGAAGCGGAGGAGGATGTGGAGGGTGGCACAGAGCTGAGGACAGCAGCAGCAAGGAGGGGGGGACACGGAGCGCGGGGGGGGGGGGGAAGAGCAGAAAGATGAAGGACATCAGCAGCATGGAGGGGGGGACACGGAGCACACGGGGAGAGCGGAATAACGGAAGACATCAGCAGCATGGAGGGGGGGACACGGAGCGCACGGGGGAGAGCAGCACGGATGGGGGAACTGGAGGAGGATACAGGGACAGTCAGCGGTGATCGGTGCGGCTTTGGGGGGAGTTACAAGCACCGATCACCGCTGTATAGATTTCACTAAAACAGCTGAAAAGAAGGGGGGGGGGGTCGGGAGAAGCTGTCGGGCTGTATTGAAATCTATACAGCGGTGATCGGTGCTTGTAACTCCCCCGCCGCACCGATCATCACTGACTGCCCAAGTATCGGCTGAAGCATCGGAGCATTTTCCCCCGAGTACAAGTACTCGGGAAATGCCTGGTATCGGTACCGATACTAGTATCGGTATCGGGACATCCCTAATTGCGTCATTGGCTCAAGCTGATGCTGGTATTCACTAAACGAAACAACGCAAGTTTGAGCCATTTCAGGTAAGGCTTTTTATAGTCTTTACTACTACTACTTTACCACCATGTTTTGAGAAGATTTCTCGGCTCTTTCTGTCTTGTCCAATAGAGACACAAACAGCAATGAAAATTGAGTGCCTTTTACCCCTTCCCACTGTATAAGAAGAATGCGTTTTGATGGGAGTTGAGCTTGTAAGGTTTATTGTTTCATGATTAGCAAGCAGTTAATGCTGAACTAAACGCTTTTGACATAACGGGCAAGAGTCCTGCTGTAATGATGCAACATTTGCTCCAGTCTCACTCCTATCTTGCCACTTTCCATGTTGCTTCCATTCTGTCTGTTCTGGTTCGTAAGTCTTCGCCTATGTTGATTGGCTGCATAGAAATGACACAACTCCCACACAGTGCCAGGTTCTTGGTGTGAAGCCATAATTTGCAAAACTGTAGTGAATTACATTAGCGGTATTTGGCTGGCAGTCATTTTTCACACCTTTACTAATTTGGTCAACTGTATTTCTTGATTTATTTTGTGCATTGTTTGTAGGGTTTTTTTTGTTTTGTTTTTTGGTGATTTCATACATAAATTTTCAGGGGTTTTTTTACGCTATGGGCTATCCATATGGTAAACCCTGCAGATGGAATCCTAGACTGACTGTGGAGTTTAAAAATAAAAAATACACATAAGTCAACTAGAGATTGTATTCGTTTGAGAAGACTCATGGGCATGCACTGAATAAAGAGCAATAAAACGTCAATATCTACATATAAGAGAAAAAAAAATCCATTAATTTTTACATATCTGATTACAAAGGTAACACACAAATGTTTCTTTAACCACTTCCATACTGGGCACTTATACAGCTTCCTGCCCAGATTAATTTTCAGCTTTTAGCGCTGTTGCAATTTGAATGACAATTGCGCGGTTGTGCTACACTGTACCCAAACAAACTTTTTATCATTTTGTTCCCACAAATAGAGCTTTCTTTTGGTGGTATTTGATCACCTCTGCGATTTTTTTTTTTTTTTTTCTCTGCTAATTTTTTTTAAAAAAGACTGAAAATTTTGAAAAAAAAACATATTTTTTTTGTTTGTTACAAAACTTTGTAAAGTTTTCTCCTTCACTGATGGGGCGGCACGGATGGGCACCGATAGTGCCCATCCATGCCACCTATCAGTGCCCATCCATGCCACCTTATAGGTGGCACTGTACTGTAATGTGTTACGAATGGATGCCAATCAGTGCCAAACAATAATGCCTGCCAATCAGTGATGCCCATTGTGGGCACTGATTGGCATCCATTGTGGGCACTGATTGGCATCCCTGTGGTCTAGGGAGGCATACCTGGTGGTGGGCATCCCTGATGGTGGTCCAGTGGCATCCCTGGTGGTACAGTGTGGGCATCCTGGGGGGGGGGGCTGCGCTGATAATCGATCAGCACAAACCCCCCCTGTCAAAGGAGCAGCCGATAGGCTCTCCTCTACTCGCGTCTGACAGACGCGAGTGAGGAAAAGCCGATGACCGGCTTTTCCTGTTTACATCGTGATCAGCCGTGATTGGACACGGCTGATCACGTGGTAGAGAGTCTCTGTCGGAGACTCTTTACCTAGATCGGTGTTGTGGGGTGTCAGACTGAAACCCTGCAACAACGATCGCCGCAATGCGCGCCCCCGGGGGCGCGCAGCGGCTCAAAATCCTGAGGACGTCATATGACGTCCAGTCAGGATTTTGAAACCACTTTGCCGCCGACAATCCGCTATAGGGCGGGCGGCAAGTGGTTAAGTGTAAAAAAAATTAGGTGCATGTAATTTAAAAAAAAGAAAATCAAGCACCTGGTCTATACCACCTGCCACAAAGAAAACCCTGCAATTCACTCTTCATTTTAAGCCAAATGCAGTTAAAATAAATAGGAACTTTTAGGGGTGAATTAGTGATTTTCACTTGTGTTTACTGCAAATGGTGAAACTTGATAAATGTAAAGCAAAGCTGTGAAACCGTTTTCAGGCAGAGTGCTTTAAAGGATAAGTTTACCTTTTTGTGACGTTGCACCTATATTCAGGGTGTAAGGCTGGCCATACACGGCTTGAATCATGGTCGGTTCAGCAGGAACCGGGCGAGATTCAAACCGTTAATGGGCAAGCTGAATGTACCAAGTTGGTTGATCAACTTGGGTACAACCAGCCTGCTGGATTCTCTTGCGATTATTTATTCTCTTGCAGCTGCTAGCAATAATCACGGTTTTCTCCCGGTGGGGACGGCTTCCCCCGCATGCCCTAAGCGGGAGAAGACAATTGCTGATTCCCCTGTCAACACTGTTGATGGGAGAATTGTGTGAATGTCTTTACTGGAACCCGTGGTTGCAGGAAAAAGTATTTGCACCATGTATGTATTTACAAATGCACCGGCCCCCGCACTTTTTGTAAAAGTGAACTTCTCCTTTATTTATTTTTTCTGCACTCAAACTCTGTAGTGTAAGCTTACTGTTGTCGCAAATGTATTTAATTTTGAGAATCTTTCTTGTAGGTAATGTGGTCTGGCTTGATGAAGTGACTGCAGCTCGTGCACTGCTAAATCTGAGCACTATGCCAGTAGATACGAAGGATAAAAAAGATGAAGAAAGCACCTCCACAAAATCCAAAGCAGGTAACCAGCCTACTTCAAGTCCTCAAAAACTGGGTATAGTATTTTTTGTTTTTTTATGGTATACCACTTCTTAATATTAATCTTGCCACAATATATTAAATCAAATGTGAACATAATGCTAGATTATCTGGGGTGGATAGAGTGCAACAAGCCAAATTTCTTTCTGGAATAAAGTATTGCTTCAGTAACAACATTGGCCGCCTATAGGGAGACCTAGATTTTCAAGCTTTTGGAATTTGCTCTCTGCAAGAGGAGATGATCAGCTGAACTCATCATAAATTTCATGACCAATTGTCTAGTGCAGGAGCAAAGTTGACAAGCCAGAACTAAAAGTCCCATGAGGCATATCTCCCAGAGTCAGAGGCTTGATGGTATTTGTAGTTTTACCACAGTTGCAGTGCCAAGGTTACCCCTGGTCTAGGTCGTTAGATATGTGGATAGTAGTGAAGACAACCTAGAGGGTTTTTGTTTTTTTCCAGAAATGGTATTTATATACTCCTGTATTTACTCATCCCAGCAAGATCCATAATATAGCTCTATGTTAGAGTGTTACTAAAGGTATTTGTTTTGGATTTAAAATAATGAACCTGCTCTACTCGCCTGCTCTGTGCATTGTTTTTGTTGCACAGAGCAGCCCCAAACCACCTCTTTTGGGGTCCCACGCTAAATAAGTAATTTTACTCCTTCATTGATAGGCACTGTTGGGGCGGGTGCTGATGGGCACTGTTGGGGCTGCACTGATTATCAGTGTAGATGTCGTCTGTGTGGTTTTGCCGGTTATCAGCTCTCCTTGTGTACAGTCAGTGTGAGGAGAGGACTGCCGATAACTGGCAAATCCTGTTTACACTGTGATTGGCTCTTTAACTTGTTCTGTGATCCGAAGGACTCAGCGATCACAGATCCATGTCGCAGGGGGCACGTGCAAAGCATGGTCACGGGAGGACGTCCATACACGCCTTTCCGCCAATGTGAGCCCACACTGTAGCCGTCTTTCAGCTATAGGGCGGGTGGTGGTTAAATAACTTGCTGAGATTTTCAGTCATGACCAAAGATCTGCATCACAGAATTGCCTCCTACCTTGTTAACTCCAGCTCCTAAAGTCTGCCCAGCCATAAATGTTCTTGACAATCACGTTGTTAGAAAAATTGTGCCATAAATGGCCAACCTAAGGTATTCTTTAAAATCTTGATACTGCTGTAGGACCAAGCAGTCTGTGAATGTTTTCCTGCTCTCCTTCTTCTAGATCGTTTCAATGACAGCTCTGGAGATGAAACTGAAGAAGGTGAAGTGGATGAAGATAATCCTAGTGATGCAGAGGAAGAGCCCAACAAAAACACCTTGAACACAGTAAGAGATGAGTGTACAGTGGTGGTCAACCATTTTTGAATTGGAGGTGGGATATTTTGTAGATGTACAACTGCAATTCCAAAAAAGTTGGGATGCTGTGTAAAATCTACATAAAAACAGAAGGCAATGATTTGCAAATCTCATAAACCCATATTTCTCTTATCGTCCATGGACCGACACAGCTCTCATACTGATTACATGTGTGTATATGTCCCTGCTTGCAGGAGAAGACCTAGGCAGAATGTTAGATGTTAAAACATTCTAGAACAAGCCAGTCGAACAGCCCCGCCCAGGGGGCAGTCCCTCCAGACATTACCCTCCCACCTGCAGCCAGCAGCTTCAGTTTTTTTTCTGCCTAGCAGAAGAAGACGTGGCTCTCTCAGGAGCCAGTCTCCTGGAAGATTTTTACTTTTAAAATTTTATTCCTTTGGGAATTTTATTTTTGAGACCTTCAATCAACTGTCGGCTGGGCAACAGGTTGGGTACACTAGTATCCTCGTAGTCTTCCCTGTCCGACCATCGAGCGTGCTGATCCTCGCCTTGTGTGCGTGAGACTCAGTTCATGACATACCCCATGGCTCCAGGGGTGGCCGGGTTGCTTTTATGCTCCCGCGGTCCTCTCAAGATTGAACAGTACCTACTGTATCTTTCGCGGTTGACCGGGCCGACAGCTACGCAGTACGACTCTGTGATAGGTCTGTCTGAAACAAGCCAGTGGGTCCCTCTATTGGCACCGTGGGTGTTCTCCAAGGTGCTTGCGGGACGGGTACGTAGTCTCTCCTGCTGCAAGGTGAGTACATGCTGGCTGTGTTTCTGTGTGTGGGGGGTTCTCTCTGTCTCCCCCCCCCTGTTATGCTGTTCTCTGCACCCTGCTGGTGCTGTGCTGTGTGGGGATACTTGGGGGATCGTTCTGCCCTGGGGGGGCCGCTCCATGTCTGTTTATTGTGCTGGAAAGTGTTCTGGAGGACTGTGTGTGGGGTTTTTGCGTGCGCCATTGGCGCGGTATTTTAAATTTAAATAGTGCGCCATCAGCGGCCATTTTGCCGCGGCTTAAGCTCAGTTATACAAGCACCCGGCGGCCATTTTCTTGTAGCCGCGGCGCTTTTTAATTTCGTTTTCAGCCTCTAGCGGCACTGCTGAACGGCGCAAAATACCTCTCTCCTCGCAGATTCTTCACTCTCCTCAGGCTTCACCCGCATTACAGCGCGGCTCATACAGCGGAACCGAGCGGTCCCTAGGGGTGGTGAGTCCTCCTGGTATCCCCTCCTCAGCCTCAGAGCAGCCAGTGGGTGGACTGTACTATTCACTGTAATAGTGAATAGGGTCTCAAAGGGTGGCATTATGGAGTCTGGTACACCTGCTTCTCCCCATTTGTCAGAGACAACTGGCAGTCCTCCTGCACCTGCGGTCCCTATAGACCAGTTGTCGGCAGTCCTGGAATCATTCCTTGTCAGGATGGAAGCAGTGTGCGAACGCACGGGGGCTGTAAAGCGCCCCCTCCCCACACAATCTCCACATGGGGAGTGCTCTGACTCAGATATGGGCCTAGCTACTGCTGCTGAGGACCCTAATTCTGAGGATATTGATGTGTTTGGACAGGACCCTCCTTGTGAGGAAGACCCCTGTCTTGAACCACCTACTGACAGGGTGCTTGTGAGTGAACTCATTGATGCTGTGAGGGACTCTCTCAAGCTGAATGTGGAGGCTGAGGAACCTCAGGTGGAAACTATGACCTTTTTGGTTCTTTAAAAGCCGTGTCTTCAAAAAAGGTTTTTCCATATGTGCCTTTTTTTGATACATACATTGACCAAGTCTGGGATAAGCCGCAGAAGACTTTGATGGTCCCGCGGCACATAGCCTTAAGGTACCCCTTTAAGGAGGACCTAGTTAAGAAGTGGGCTCATCCCCCAGTGGTCGACCCCCCGGTCGCCCGTTTGAATAAGGCTACCATGTTCCCAATGGAAGGGACTCTTGCATTTAAGGATCCTGCTGACCGGAGGTCAGAAGTGGCGTGTAGAACTATGTTCACCTTATTGGGGGCTGCCTTACGCCCTATAGTGGCGGCGACACTTGTGTCTCAGACACTCACAGGCTGGGCACGGATATTGCACCAGACAGTGCAGGAGCATAATCTCCCTCCTGAAACCATTGCCCTGGCTCACCAGGTTGTGCAGGGTTTAGTCTTCGTGTGTGATGCCACTGTGGATACGACCCCCTTTAATAACGGGGGCCTCCATTACTGCTGTGGTGATGCGTCGGCTTATCTGGCTGAAATGCTGGTCGGCCGATCTAGCTTCCAAAAAGCTCCTGGCTGACTTGCCCTTTAAGGGCGGTAGACTGTTTGGGGCCGCTCTGGATGACATTATTAAGAATGTCACAGGAGGTAAGAGCACCTTCCTTCCCCAGTCTATTAAGGGAAAGGAGCCCCACCGCAGGCCGAGCCCTTCCTTTCCGGCGAAGAAGACGTTTTTTCATCAGTCAGATTCCACGGGTAAGCCCACCCAGACTGAAAAAAGTGCGGCTGGGGGACAAAGACGTCCCTGGGTGCGTAAGCCTACCAAGCAGGCTCCCAAGTCAACCACCGCATGAAGTCATGCCCCTGCCTAACTCTGGGGTGGGGGGACGTCTTTGCAGGTTCTCGGTGCGGTGGACCTCCCGGATCTCCGACCGGTGGGTGTGCGATGTGGTCACCTCGGGATACAGGATAGAGTTCTGCTCGTGGCCTCCAAACAGGTTTTTTCCTTTAAACCTCCCTCTCCTTCCTGCCCACCGGGCGGCCCTCTTGGGGGCCGTACAGGATTTGCTCGGGCGTGGAGTAATTGTGCCAGTTCCGTCACAAGAGAGGTTTCAGGGGTTTTACTCAAACCTGTTTGTTATCCTGAAAAAGGACGGGGTTCGGCCAATCCTGGACCTCAAGGCCCTGAATGCCTACGTGAGAGTACAAAAATTCAGGATGGAATCCGTTCGCACCGTGATCGCGACACTCCACCAGGGGGATTTTCTGGCGTCCTTGGATATCAAGGACGCTTACTTGCACATCCCAATCTGCGCAGACCAGAGGTTTCTGCGCTTTGCCATAGGCGAAGTCCACTATAAATTCGTGGCCCTTCCCTTCGGCCTAGCATCGGCACCACGGGTTTTTACTAAGGTGCTGGCCCCGGTTCTAGCTTTGCTGAGACAGCGAGGGATTGTTATCGTGGGCTATCTAGACGATCTTCTCAGAGCAGAAAATGGCTCAGAATTGGAGGAAAATGTGACGATAGTCAGTCAGACCCTCCGGGACTTCGGATGGGTTCTGAACATGCAGAAGTCGACTATAGTCCCGACTCAGCGCCTGGAGTATCTGGGTCTGATCCTGGACACTTCGACAGCGAGGGTGTTTCTACCCTCAGAGAAGTTACTGACACTTCAGTCGGCAGTGCGGGTTCTGACGTCCCGAAAATGGTCATCAATTCGCTTCTGCATGAGAGTCCTGGGACTAATGGTGGCCTCCTTCGAGGCGGTTCCGTATGCCCAATCACCCACTCGGGCGTTGCAGAAGGGAATTTTGTCGGTTTGGGACAAATCTCCATTGTCATTGGATCTTCAGATCCAGGTGAGTCACTCTTGTCAAGGCGTCCCTGACGTGGTGGCTGAGATCCCCGGCTCTTCGGGCCAGGAAGTCGTTCCTCCCCATCCACTGGACGGTGATCACAACGGACGCCAGCCTGACGGGCTGGGGAGGAGTGTGGGGAGTCCTGTCAGCTCAAAGGCTCTGGACTCCAGCCGAATCTCGTCTCCCAATCAACGTCCTGGAATTGCGGGCGATCAAGCTGTGTCTCTCCGCATGGTCAAAGAGGCTACAGGGCCGCTCGGTCAGAATCCAGTCGGACAACGCCACGGCCGTGGCGTATGTGAACCATCAGGGGGGCACTCTGCTGCGGCGTCCGAGGTCGCTCACATCCTAAGGTGGGCGGAAAAAAGCGTGCCGGCGCTGTCGGCCGTTTACATTCCAGGCGTAGAAAACTGGCAGGCGGACTATCTGAGCCGCCAGTCCCTGGACCAGGGGGAGTGGTCCTTGCATCCTGAAGTGTTTCTGCTTCTTTGTCAACGATGGGGCACTCCGGATGTGGACCTGATGGCGTCTCGACTCAATCGCAAGGTGTCAAGGTTTGTCGCCCGGGCCAGGGACCCCTGGGCGGATGCCTCGGACGCGTTAGTGGCCCCGTGGGGTCGGTATCGCCTGATGTATGTCTACACTCCGTTGCAGTTGATTCCTCGTCTGCTGCGCAGGGTAGCGGCCGAGGGCATTCCGGTAATCCTCATTGCTCCGCACTGGCCTCAGCGTCATTGGTACGCCGACCTGGTACGTCTCGTCGCAGACGTCCCTTGGCGCCTGCCCTTGAGGGAGGACCTTCTATCTCAAGGTCCTATCTTTCATCCTGCTTTACAGTCTCTGGCTTTAACGGCATGGCTATTGAGAGCCAGGTGCTGAAAGACCGAGGCCTGTCGGGTTCGGTAATTTCAACAATGCTTAGGGCTCAGAAGTCTTCTTCTAGGAAGATCTATCACCGTACCTTGAGAGCTTACATCGCTATGTGCGAGGAACTGGACTGGCGTCCACGGACGTACTCTGTTCCCAGAATCCTGAGGTTCTTACAGCGTGGTGTTGCTCAAAGGCTGGCTTTGAGCACTATTAAGGGTCAGATTTCTGCTTTGGCCGTTTTCTTTCAAAGACCCCTAGCTGGTCATTCCTTGGTTAGCACTTTTGTGCAGGGGGTACGCCATGTGGTTCCTCCTGCCAAGCCCCCGCTCCCTCCTTGGGATCTGAACTTGGTGCTTTTGGTTCTTCAGGAATCTCCTTTTGAGAATATAAGAGATATTCCTCTTTCAACTTTGTCTCAGAAGGTGGCTTTTTTTAGTGGCCATCACTTCTGTTAGACGGGTGTCTGAGTTGGCGGCTCTGTCATGCAAGTCGCCTTACTTGGTCATCCATAAGGATAAGGCGGTATTGCGACTGCGACCGTCTCTTCTTCCTAAGGTGGTTTCGGCTTTTCACCTTAATGAGGACATTGTCCTTCCGTCCTTTTGCCCTCATCCATCGCATCCTAGAGAGGTTGCGCTTTACAATTTAGACGTGGTGCGTGCCTTACGGGTATACCTGGCCGCTACTGCTCCTATTCAGAAGTCTGACTCGCTGTTTGTATCTGTCTCTGGTCCGAAACAGGGCCAAGCAGTGTCGTCTGCCACCATTTCAAGGTGGATCAGGCAGACCGTTATACAGGCCTATGCCATTAGGGGACGGGCGCCTCCCTTCCCGGTCACGGCGCATTCCACCAGGGCAATCGGTGCTTCCTGGGCTTTCCGACATCAAGCGTCGGTTGCACAAGTGTGCAAGGCGGCGACCTGGTCGTCCGTTCATACCTTTTCAAAGTTCTACAAGGTTGATGTGGCTGCATCCTCGTTTGCTTCCTTCGGCCGCAAAGTGTTGCAGGCCGCTGTCTAATGTTGCAACTCCTCCGTTGAGGAGCTCTGCTGGTTTGGTGTGAAGTTTTGGTTGTTCCTTACTCTTTTGCTCCCACCATTTTTCCTATACTGCTTTGGGACGTCCCACATGTAATCAGTATGAGAGCTGTGTCGGTCCATGGACGATGAGAGAAAATAGGATTTTTGTACTCACCGTAAAATCCGTTTCTCTGACGTCCATGGACCGACACAGCACCCACCCTTCCTTTTAAGTTTGTACTGCTTTGTTACGAACTGAAGCTGCTTGCTGCAGGTGGGAGGGTAATGTCCGGAGGGACCGCCCCCTGGGCGGGGCTGTTCGACTCTGGCTTGTTCTAGAATGTTTTAACATCTAACATTCTGCCTAGGTCTTCTCCTGCAAGCAGGGACATATACCCACATGTAATCAGTATGAGAGCTGTGTCGGTCCATGGACGTCAGAAACGGATTTTACGGTGAGTACAAAAATCCTATTTTTATTCACAAAAGAAACCATTTCAACCATTTTAAGAAAATATAAGATTACTTTTTTAATTGATGGCAGCAACACAACCCAAAAAAGTTGGGACAGGGCAACAAAAAGCTGGCAGCGTAAGGAAGAGCTACAAGAACATTTTGCAGGTAAATGGGTTAATTGGCAGCAAGTTAGTAACGTGATTGGGTGTAAAAAGAGCATCTTGGAGTCGGAGTGCTTCAGAAGTAAAGATGGCCAATCTGTGAAAAGCTGTATCTAAAAATTGTGGAATATTGCTCTTCAAGGTAAAACTGCAAAGACTTTAAATGTTAACGTCACTTTCATGGGGGAAAAAATTGCCAAAAACAAATATGGCACAATTGCAATACGAGTCATATTGTAATTGAATGTTATTAAAAATTTGCTCTCCTGTTCAATCTGCAGCTCTGTAATTTTCTGTAAAATGCAATATGGCTACCTGGAGACATTCTGTACACAGAATGTGTACAGACCGCTCCCCAGAAACATCATTTAACCACTTAAGCCCCAGACCAATACGCAGAATAAAGACCAGAGGTGTTTTTACAATTTGGCACTGCGCTGCTTTAACTGGTAATTGCACGGTCATGCAATGTTGTACCCAAACGAAATTTGCGTCCTTTTCTTCCCACAAATAGAGCTTTCTTTTAATGGTATTTGATTGCCTCTGCTATTTTTATTTTTTGCGATTATAAAGGGAAAAAGACTGGAAATTTTGAAAAAAATATATTTTCTACTTTGTAATAAGAAAAATCTAATAAACTCAATTTTAGTCATACATTTAGGCCAAAATGTATTCAGTCACATGTCTTTAGTAAAAAAAAAAATGTCAAGCGTATATTTATTGGTTTGCGCAAAAGTTTTAGCGTCTACAAACTAGGGTACATTTTCTGGAATTTACACAGCTTTTAATTTATAACTGCCTATCTCATTTCTTGAGGTGCCAAAATGGCAGGGCAGTACAAACCCCCCCAAATGACCCCGTTTTGTAAAGTAGACACCCCAAGGAAATTGCTGAGAGGCATGTTGAGCCCATTGAATATTCTTTTTTTCTTTAAGAATATTTAGTGATTGAATAATGACAAAAAAAAAAAAAATGTACAAAAAGTTGTCACTAAATGATATATTGCTCGGAACATGCCATGGGCATATGTGGAATTACACCCCAAAATACATTTTGCTGCTTCTCTTAAGTACGGGGATACCACATGTGTGGGAGTTTTTGGTAGCCTAGCCCCGAAATCCAAGCACCGCCTTCCGGATTTCTAAGGGCGCAAATTTTTGATTTCACTCCTCACTACCTATCAGTTTCGAAGGCCATAAAATGCCAAAATAGCACAAAACCCCCCCAAATGACCCCATTTTGGAAAGTAGACACCCCAAGCTATTTGCTGAGAGGCATGGTGAGTATTTTACAGCTCTTATTTGTCTTTGAAAATGAAGAAAGAAAATACATTTTTTTTTTTTTTTTTTTCAATTTTGAAAACTTTAGCACAAAAAGCGAGATCTGCAAAATACTCACCATACCTCTCAGCAAATAGCTTGGGGTGTCTACTTTCCAAAATGGGGTCATTTGGGGGGGGGGGGCTTTGTGCCATCTGGGCATTCCATGGCCTCCGAAACTGTGATGGGCATTGAGGAGTGAAATCAAAAATTTACACCCTTAGAAAGCCTGAAGGCGGTGCTTGGATTTTGGGGTCCCGTACGCGGCTAGGCTCCCAAAAAGTCTCACACATGTGATATTCCCGTACTCAGGAAAAGCAACAGAATGTATTTTAGGGTGTAATTCCACATATGCCCATGGCATGTTTGAGCAATATATCATTTAGTGGCAACTTTGTGCAAAAAAAAAAAAAAAAATTGTCTTTTTCCTTAACTTGTGTCAACATATAAAATATTCTATGGACTCGACATGCCTCTCAGCAAATAGCTTCGGGTGTCTACTTTCCAAAATGGGGTCATTTTGGGGGGGTTTTGAACTGTCCTGCCATTTTATGCACAACATTAGGAAGCTTATGTCACACATCATCCACTCTTCTAACCACTTGAAGACAAAGCCCTTTCTGACACTTTATTTATTTACATGAAAACATTTTTTTTTGCAAGGAAATTATGTTGAACCCCCAAACATTATATATTTTAAAGCAAAGGCCCTACAGATCAAAATGGTGGGTGTTGCATTTTTTTTTTCCTCACACAGTATTTGCTCACACAGCAGCGATTTTTCAAACTCATTTTTTGGGAAAAAAATGCACTTTCTCTTATCGTCCATGGACTGACACAGCCTCTCTTACACTTTACACGTGGGTTATGTCCCTGCTTGCAGGAAAAGACCTAGGCAGAATGTGAAATGTTATACATACATTCTAAAAAGCCAGAGTTGAACAGCCCCGCCCAGGAGTGCGGTCCCCCTGGACATAACCCTCCCACTGCAGTCAGCAGACCTCAGTTTTTTTTCTGCCTAGCAGAAGACGACGTAGCTCTTTTAGGAGCCAGGCTCCTGGAAGATTTTTATTTTTACATTTTATTCCTTTGGGAATTTTATTTTATTTTTGAGACCTTCAATCAACTGTCGGGTGGGCAACAGGTTGGGTACACTGTTATCCTCGTAGTCTTCCCTGTCCGACCATCGAGAGTGCTGATCCTCGCCTTGTGTGCGTGAGACTCTGTTCACGACATGCCCTATGACTCCAGAGGTGGCCTGGTTGCTTTTTATGCTCCTGTTGTCCTCTCAAGATTGAACAGTACCTGTCTGTATTTTTCGCGGTGGACCGGGCCGACAGCTACTCAGTACTACTCTGTGATAGGTCTGTCTGAAACAAGCCAGTGGGTCCCTCTGGGACGGGTAAGTAGTCTCTCCTGCTGCAGGTGAGTACATGCTGGCTGTGTTTCTTTCTATGGGGGGTTTCTCCCTGTCTCCCCCGTTATGTTTCTCTCTTCACCCTGTACTGGTGCTGTGTGGGGGTGCTTGAGGGTCGCTCTGGCCTGGCGGGGGGCGCTCATGTCTGTGTAGTGGGTGGACTCTGGGAGAGGAGCAGTGTTCTGGTGTGTGAGTGTTTGGTGACTTTATTGTGTGCGCCATTAGCGCTGTGTGGTGATTTAAAAAAATGCACTCGGCGGCCATCTTGCCGCGGATCAATGGCGCAGTAATACATGCGGCTGGCGGCCATTGTCTTGAAGCCGCGGCGCTTTAGGTTTCAGCTTCTATCGGCGCTGCTGCGGTGCGAATCTCCTCACACTCTCCTCAGGCTTCACACGCGCTGCAGCGTGGTTTTTTATACAGCGGTACTGAGCGGTCCTTAAGGGTTGGTGAGTCCTCTGGGTATCCCCTCCTCAGCCTCAGCGCAGCCAGTGGATAGACTGTATTATTCACTATAATATTGTTTAAGGTCTCAGAGGGTGGCAGTATGGAGTCTGGTTCACCTGCTTCTCCACACTTGTCAGAGGCAACTGGCCGTGCTCCTGCGCCTGCGGTCCCTAGCGACTAGTTGTCGACAGTCCTGGAATCATCCTTGTCAGGATGGAAGCAGTGTGAGAGTGCAAGGGAGCTCTAAAGCGCCCCCTCCCCACACACTCTCCTGTAGGGGAGTGCTCTGTCTCAGAATATGGGCCTAGCTACTGCTGCTCAGGACCCTAGCTCTGAGGATTTGCATGTTTTTGAACAGGACATTCCTTGTGAGGAAGACCCCAGTTCTGAATAACTGACTGACAGGGTGCTTGTAAGTGAACTCATTGATGCTGTGAGGGACACTCTCAAGCTGAATGTTGAGGCTGAGGAACCTCAGGTGGAAGCTGTCTCCTTTTGGTTCCTTTAAAGCCGTGTCTTCAAAAAAGGTTTTTCCATATGTGCCTTTTTTTAATACATTCATTGACCAAGTCTGGGATAAGCTGCAGAAGACTTTGACGGTCCCGCGGCGCATAGCCTTAAGGTACCCCTTTTGAAGTGGACCTGGTTAAGAAGTGGGCTCACCCCCCAGTGGTCGAACCCCCGGTCGCCCGTTTGAATAAGGCTACCACGCTCCCAATGGAAGGGACTCCTGCGTTTAAGGATCCCACCGACAGGAGGTCAGAGGTGGTGAGTAGAACTATGTTTACCTTATTGGGGTCTGCCTTACGCCCTATAGTGGCGGCGACACTTGTGTCTCAGACACTCACAGGATGGGCAAAGATTTTGCACCAGACAGTACAGGAGCATAATCTCCCTCCTGGGACCATTGCCCTGGCTCGCCAACTTGCGCAGGGTTTAGTCTTCGTGTGCGATGCCGCTTTGGATGCGGCCCCTTTAATATCTGGGGCCTCTGTCTCTGCTGTGGTGCTGCGTCGCCTTATCTGGCTGAAATGCTGGTCGGCCGACCTAGCTTCCAAAAAGCTCCTGGCTGACTTGCCCTTTAAGGGCGGTAGACTGTTTGTTTGGGGCCGCCCTGGATGACATTATTATGGATGTCACAGGGGGTAAGAGCACCTTCCTTAGTCTAAGGAAAAGGAGCCCCACCGTAGGCCGAGCCCTTCCTTTCCGGCGATGAAGAATACGTTTTTTCGTCAGTCAGAATCCACGGGTAAGCCCGCCAGACTGAAAAAAGTGCGGCTGGGGGACATTAGCGTCCCTGGGTGCGTAAGCCTACCAAGCAAGCTCCCAAGCCCACCGCCGCTGCATAAAGTCTTGCCCCTGCCCGACTCTGGGGTGGGGGGACGTCTTTGCAGGTTCACGGTTCGGTGGACCTCCCGAATCTCCAACCGGTGGGTGTGCGAGGTGGTCACCTCAGGATACAGGATAGAGTTCCGTTCCTGGCCCCCAGACAGATTCTTTCCCTCAAATCTCCCTCTCCTTCCTGCCCGTCAGGCGGCCCTCTTAGGGGCCGTACAGGATTGATTAGGTCCGGAGTGATTGTGACGGTTCCGTCACAGGAGAGGTTTCAGGGGTTCTACTCGAATCTGTTTGTAGTCCCAAAAAAGGACGGGGTTCGGCCAATCCTGGACCTCAAGGCCTGAATGCCTTTGTGATGGTGCAAAAGTTCCGCATGGAATCCATTCGCACGGTGATCGCTACACTCCATCAAGGGTATTTTCTGGCGTCCTTGGACATCAAGGACACCTACTTGCATGTTCCGATCTGCGCAAGTCACCAGAAGTTTCTGTGCTTTGCGATGGGCGAAGTCCACTATCAATTTGTGGCTCTTCCCTTCGGCCTAGCCTCGGCACCAAAGGTGTTTGCTCCCATTCTAGCTTTGCTGAGACAGCGAGGCATTGCTATCGTGGGCTATCTGGACGATCTTCTAAGAGCAGACAATGGCTCAGAATTAGAAGAAAGTGTGACTATCGTCAGTCAGACCCTCAGGGACTTCGTGGGGCTCCTGAACATTCAGAAGTTAGTCCTGGTCCCGACTCGGCATTCGGAGTATCTAGGTCTGATCCTGGACTCCTTGGAGGCGAAAGTATTCCTACCCCTGGAGAAGTTATTGACATTTCAGTCTGCAGTACGGGTCCTGACGTCCCGAAAATGGTCGTCAATCCGTTTTTACATGAGAGTCCTGGGACTCATGGTGGCCTCGTTCGAGGCCATTCCGTATGCCCAATCACACACATGTTTGCAGCGCTGGCAGGATTTGTGAAAACAGACAATTAGACCATTAAGGAAGTGACTCATAAACACTGTGCTCACTAACCCCTTCCTTACTGGGCACATATACCCCCTTCCTGCCCAGGCGAAATTTCAGCTTTCAGCACTGTCACGCTTTGAATGACAATTGCGCGGTCGTGCGACGTGGCTCCCAAACAAATTGACGTCCTTTTTTTTCGCACAAATAGAGCTTTCTTTTGGTGGTATTTGATCACCTCGGCGGTTTTTATTTTTTGCGCTATAAACAAAAATAGAGCGACAATTTTGAAAAAAAAGCAATATTTTTTGATTTTTGCTATAATAAATATCCCAATTTTTTTTTTCCTCAGTTTAGGCCGATACGTATTCTTCTACATATTTTTGGTAAAAAAAATCGCAATCAGCGTTTATTGATTGGTTTGCGCAAAAGTTATAGCGTTTACAAAATAGGGGGATCGTTTTATGGCATTTTTATAGATTTTTTTTTTTTTTTAGTAATGGCGGCGATCAGTGATTTTTTTTTTGTGACTGCGACATTATGGCGGACACATCGGACACTTTTGACACTAATTTGGGACCATTCACATTTATACAGCGAACAGTGCTATAAATATGCACTGATTACTGTATAAATGTGACTGGCAGGGAAGGGGTTAACACTAGGGGGCGAGGAAGGGATTAAATGTGTTCCCTGGGAGTGATTGTTACTGTGGGGGGAGGGGACTGACTGGGGGAGGTGACCGATCTGTGTCCCTATGTACAAGGGACACAGCATCGGTCTCCTCTCCCTGACAGGACATGGATCTGTGTGTTTACACACACAGATCCATGTCCTTGTCTCTGTAACCGCCGATCGGGGGTGCCTGGCGGACATCGCGGCCGCCAGGCACGCGCATCGGCATTGCAGTGAAGCGCCGGGCACGTGCGCGCGCCGCCGGCGGCGCTCGCGCGCCCCCCAGTGGCCAAATAGCGGAGGCCGTATAATAACGGCCTCCCGGCATTTGACAACCACCTTGCGGCCGTATATTCTCGTACGGCGGGCGCGAGGTGGTTAATGAAAATAAATTGTAAACAAATAAGTGAAAAATGTATAAATTGGGAAAAGTCAACTGTGCTTTTCTAACAGGATATACTAGACAACATAAGCAATTTGAAGGAATCATTAGGGAACACTGGCCACTATTACTCAAAGATAAAGATCTGACAAATGTTCTTCCTGTTGCACCCAATTTTATATATACTAAACCTCCAACGTTAAGACTAAAATTAGCACATAATGTTGTTAATCCTCCTAAAAAAAAACTTTACTTTTTTGAATCAGACAGGTTTTTTTAGTTGTGGGAGATGTGTAATTTGTCGCACCTCCAAGCACAGGGTGAGAAAAACTACCCATTTTTCCATCCAGGGCAAAACTTATGAAATAAAAAAATTTATCACCTGTGGAACAACTCATGTTAACTACCTTCTATCTTGCCCAGTCCTAAGGGCCTCAACATTGAACTGGATTTGAATTGCTTCTTATCCAATTGGTGATGTTGCTGGACATACACATTTTTTTATTATTTTTCCTTAATTTTCTAATTTTTTATTTTCATTTATATTTATTTTATTTTTATATTTATTTTTATTTTTTAATTTTCATTTTTTATTTTTATATTTATATTTATTTTTATTTTCACTTTATTTATTTTTATTTTATTTCTTATTTTTAGTTTAATTTAATTTTTATATTTAGATTTATTTTCATATTTATTTTTATATTTATTTATTTTTTATTTTATTTTTTATTTATTTTCAGTTTAATTAAAAAAAAAATATTTTGAGTTTTTGTTGTTCTGTGTATGTCCACCAACAAAATATCGTCTTTTCAAATACAAAGTTTATCATAATCTTCCTATTTTTAAAAAAAAAAATATATATTTTTCAAATCAGTCATTATTTTTAATTATTCTTAATAATATTTTTATAATGAATATTTACAATGAACTGTGATTTAAATAGTATTTTATGGTTTAATATGAACTTCCATTGTATCGTCTCTATTCCTGTCATTGTCATGTTGTAATAGTTGTATCTTCTTGACAATTGATGTGCAATGATGTGATCAGGAAGTGGGCACTCCATTACGCCTAAGGAGGTTCTGGTACTATTTTCAATTGGTTAGATTGCAAAGAGGCGGGGACCTCGGCGCATATAAATTTTCACTTCTTTGGCCGGAAGTGATGTCCTTGATGATGCCCTGGAGGAGGGGCGAAACGCGTTGACGCAATTTACGGCCAACCCAGAACCAGTGACGCTACTTCCGGTTTCCGTGGAACGCACGCTGTGTACCCGGAACAACACTGACGCTCGTTTAACATCGCAGTCTCGTGAGTCTCTTTGCTAGCAGCGCCATGCTGGATGTTCATAAGCGGTACTTCACATGATGTTTTTTTCTTTTTCCCATATGTTTACCAATGCCTCTGCCGATATTATGGAGTCTATGTGATGAACTTAATGAATCCAAATTGGTATGATCTCGCATGTTGTTTCTCATCCCCTGTCTGCCTCTGCTGATATGATGGAGTCTATGTGATGAACTTATTGAATCCAAGTTGGTGTGATCTTGCATATTATTTCTCACCACAAGAGGGGAATTGTCTAAAGGAATTAACTATTTGGTCTCTGCTGTGGAAACTCAGTTTTCTAAAATTGACACAGTTGACTTTTCCAATTTATTAATTTTTCACTTATTTGTTTACAATATATTTTCATTAATGAGCACAGTGGCAACACTATTGGATAACCAGGTGTATCAATACGTTATGTGGTAATAACGATTGTAAGCTAATTTCATATAAGTGTTTATGAGTCACTTCCTTAATGGTCTAATTGTCTGTTTTCACATATCCTGCCAGCGCTGCAAATATTTGTTTTTTATATTTTGTTGAGGTGTTAGGACCTTTTTGTTGCGGCAGCTGCGGATCTATTTATTTATTTTTCACAAGAATCTTTTAGATTTATCACTGCACATTCTTTTAGCGCGGGTTTTAGTTTTTGTATTAATACAATCACACACATGGGCTCTACAGTAAGAGATCCTGTCCACTTGGGAAAAATCCCAGTTGTCCTTGGATCTTCAAGATCCAGGTGGGTCACCCAGTCAGGGCGTCCCTGGCGTGGTGGTTGAGGTCCCCGGCTCTTCGGTCTGGGTAGTCGTTCCTCCCCATCCAGTGGACGGTGATCACGACAGACGCCAGCCTGACAGGCTGGGGTGGAGTCTGGGGAGTCCTGTCAGCCCAAGGTCTTTGGACTCCGGACGAAGCCCGTTTACCGATGGATGTTCTGGAAATACGGGCAATCAGACTGTGCCTCTCCTCGTGGTCGGAGAGACTACAGGATCGCTCCCTCAGGATCCTGTCGGACGACGCCACGGCGGTGGCGTAGGTCAACCATCAAGGGGGGACTCGGAGCTCAACTGCGGCTTCAGAGGTCGCCCGCATCTTAAGGTGGGCCAAAAGAAGCATGCCGGCTCTGTCGGCCGTCTACATTCCGGTCCTAGACAATTGGCAGGCGGACTATCTGAGTCACCAGACGCTGGACCAGGGAGAGTGGTCCTTGCACCCGGAGGTTTTTCAAATTCTGTGCCGGCGGTGGGGCATGCCGGATGTGGACCTGATTGCCTCTCGACTCAATCGCAAGGTGTCAAGGTTTGTGGCCAGGTCCAGGGATCCTTGGGCGGATGCGTTGGTGGCCCCATGGGGTCATTATCACCTGATATGTTATCCTCCGCTGCAGCTGCTTCCTCGCCTGCTGCGCAGGCTGGCGGCCGAGGGGATTTCAGTGATCCTCTTTGCGCCGGATTGGCCTCGGCGTCATTGGTACACCGATCTGGTACGTCTCGTCGCGGACGTTCCTTGGCGGGTGCCAATGAGCGAGGACCTTCTGTCTCAAGGTCCTATATTTCACCCTGCTTTACAGTCTCTGGCTTTAACGGCATGGCTTTTAAAAGCCAGGTGCTGAGAGACCGAGGTCTCTAGGATTCAGTCATTTTGATCATGTTGAGGGCACGGAAGTCTTCCGCCAGAAAGATATATCACCGTACCTGGAAAGCTTACATCGCTATGTGCGAAGAGCTGGACTGGCGTCCACGGACATTTTCTGTCCCCACAATCCTGCGGTTATTGCAGCGTGGCGTGACCCAAAAGCTTGCTTTGAGTACCATTAGGGGTCAGATTTCGGCCTTGGCCATCTTCTTTCAGCGACCGCTAGCGGGCCATTCCTTGGTTGGCACCTTTGTGCAGGGGGTTCGCCATGTGCTCCCTCCTGTTAAATCTCCTCTCCCTCCTTGGGATCTGAATTTGGTGCTCTCAGTTCTCCAGGAACCTCCCTTTGAAAATGTCAGATATTCGCCTCTTGACATTGGATGTGGTATGTGCCTTACGGGTGTACCTGTCTGCTACTGCTTCTATTCCGAAGTATGTCTCACTGTTTGTGTCTGTCTCTGGTCCAAAACAGGGCCAAGCGGTTTCGTCTGCCACCATTTCTAGGTGGATCAGACAGACCGTTATACAGGCCTATGCCCTCAGGGGGCGGGCGCCTCCTCTTCCGGTTACGGCGCATTCCACCAGGGCAATTGGTGCTTCCTGTGTTTTCCCGGCATCAAGCGTCGGTTGCACAAGTGTGCAAGGCTGCGACCTTGTCGTCCGTTCATACCTTTTCAAAGTTCTACAAGGTTGATGTGGCTGCATCCTCGGATGCTTCCTTCGGCGCAAAGTGTTGCAGGCCGCTGGTTAATGTTGCAACTCCTCCGTTGAGCTCTGCCTTGTTTGGAGTGAAGTTTTGACACTGCTTTGGGACATCCCACGTGTAAAGTGTAAGAGGCTGTCTGTCAGTCCATGGACGATAAGAGAAAATAGGATTTTTGTACTCACCGTAAAATTTGTTTCTCTGACGTCCATGGACTGACACAGCACCCACCCTTCTTTTCAAGGTTTGTACTGCTTTGTTACGAACTGAGGTCTGCTGACTGCAGTGGGAGGGTTATGTCCGGAGGGACCGCCCCCCTGGGTGGGGCAGTAAAGCTCTGGCTTTTTAGAATGTATGTATAACATCTCACATTCTGCCTAGATCTTCTCCTGCAAGCAGGGACATAACCCACGTGTAAAAGATGAGAGGCTGTGTCAGTCCATGGACGTCAGAGAAACTGATTTTACGGTGAGTACAAAAATCCTATATTTTATTTTTATGCACTAAAACACACTATATTGCCCAAATGTTTGATGAAATAAAAAAGATGATCTTAGGCCAAGTACATGGATACCAAACACGACATGCTTTAAAATTTCGCACAAACGCGCAGTGGCGACAAACTACATACATTTTTAAAAGCCTTTACAGGTTACCACATTAGATTTACAGAGGTCTACTGCTAAAATTACTGCCCTCGATCTGATCTTTGCGGTGATACCTCACATGCATGGTGCAATTGCTGTTTACATATGACGCCAGACCGACGCTTGCGTTCGCTTTTGCGCAAGGGCGGGACAGGGGTGCTTTTTTTTTTTTTTTGCTTTTCTTTTATTTTTAAACTGTTCCTTCCATTTTTTTTTTATTATCTCAGGGAATGTAAATGTATACCATATGATAGCAATAGGTAGTGACAGGTACTCTAAAAATTGTGGTCTATTAGACCCTAGATATTTCCCCTGCCCTCAAAGCGTCTGACCACACCAAGATCGGTGTGATAAAATGCTTTCCCAATTTCCCAATGACGCTTTTTATATCCGGGGAGGGACATTCCCTCCCACTGCTTGTAAAAGCAGTCCAGAGGCTAATTAGCCGCTAGGATTGCTTTTATATGAAAGCCGGCCGCTGGCTGAAAAGAATACCAAGATGATACCTAAACCCGCAGGCATAATTCTGGTATAACCATTCAAAGTCCAGCAAAATACCAGTACGTTGCTGGTCCTTGTTGGACATGTATTGTAATCTTTTTTTTTTTTTCATGCAGCCTGTTGGCTGAACGATAAAAGAGAGAGATCGGTGGGTATGCCCACCATTAGAATACCTCTCTTCATCCTCCCACTTCTAATGATGGGCATACATGCACCATTTATATATGCCGAAGCAAGGGAGCATCCTCCCGCAAAAAAAGTTATGCCGCGTACACACGGTCAGACTTTTCCACGGGCAAAACTCAGTCGGAATTTCGACCGTATGTACGCGGCATTAAGAGAAAAATCGCTCCTCCGCCCCTGCTGCCCCCATGCTTCGGCATATATGCGTTTTTGTTTTTTTTAACTGTGGTGGTGAAATCGCCTCCTACAGCACTGGAGTCGCAGGGATCAGGCCTGTCTCTGCGAACGCTGCAGTTATGTGTGTTGTGTTTTGTAAGTGACGGTGATCGATTGATACCCCACTTGGGTGGGCTGAGCTTGACGGAGGGGCAAAACGCAGGTGCTAGCAGGTATCTGGGCTGATCCTGCTAACACTGCATTTTTGGGAACCCTAAACTGCTGGGGACGCTAGTATAGATCTGATCAGATATTGATCTGTTCAGATACTATACCATTAAGGGGGGTGTATGCTTCGTGCGTGGGTGTTAGCACTACTGGCACTAACCTGACGCTGCCTGGGGCGACGCAGACCCTATCTGACCCTAAAACCGAGTTGATATCACCCGCCGGCCGATCAGGGGGTTAAACCTTTATTGGGTTATATACGGCAGGTGCCCTGATGCTATAAAAAAGCAAACTAACCAGTGTCACCCGTAACACTTATACGGTGAACACTGGTGAAAGGGTTAACTAGGGGCAATCAGGGGGTTAAAACCTTTATTAGGTAATATATGGGGGTACCTGACGCTATATAAAAACCTGATGGGGAACCTAAATAATGAAATAACTAACTGGCTTAACCAGTGTCACCAGTGACACTTATACAGTGATCACTGGTGAAAGGGTTAACTCTAGGGGCAATCAGGGGGTTAAAACCTTTATTAGGTTGTATATGGGGGTACCTGATGCTATAAAAACCTGGCGGCGAGCCTAAAAAAATAACTGGCTACCTAGCGGCACCAGCGACACTAATGCAGCGATCAGAAAAACGATCGCTTAGTGACACTGACGATAGGGGGTGAAAGGGTTACCTGGGGGGCGATCAAGGGGTTAAACCTTTATTTAGATAATATAGTGGGGGTACCTGATGCTATAAAAACCTGGCGGCGAACCTAAAAAAAAATAACTGGCTACCTAGCGGCACCAGCGACACGAATACAGCGATCAGAAAAGTGATCGCTTAGTGAAGCTGGTGATGGGGGGTGAAAGGGTTACCTGCGGGGCGATCAAGGGGTTAATCCTTAGGGGGGTTTAGGGGGCTACCCTGGACCTAAAGGGACCTAACACTAACTGCCCTGACACTTTTACCATCACAAATGTCACTGATTGCAGTGATCAGTAAATAAATGGTCACTGCAATCCGTGACACTGTGAATGGGGGTATGGTGACCACATGTCCTGTATTGCCCGGGACAGTCCCGCATTTTGCAGATCTGTCCCGGGCACATTCATTCCAGGACAATACAGTGTCCCAGAATGAAACTGACACAGCCACCCCCCGGGCCAATCTGATGCCCCCAAAAAAGGCCGCCACATCACCGCTTTACTCACGGACAGTACTTGTCCTGGCCAGGAATGCCTGGAGGAGCACAATCCCGCCCCCTGCTTGTGATTGGAGAAATCATAAATCCTGCCTCTTGTGTCTAATCACTGTGCTGTGATTCGTTGCAGCACGAGCTGATTTTTGGGAAGGGAGGGTGTCCCTGAATTGTAGTTTGGAAATGTGGTCACCCTAGCTGGGGAGTGATCTGGGGGGGTGGGTTGTGTGCCTATGTGTCCTGGTGTCAGTGGGCTGTTTGTGCACTAACCTGATGTCTTCTCTCCTCAGCGCTCTGGACGAATAGAGCGCCGCATGGAGAGATTACATCACTTCCCCTGCCTGTGTTTACATTACACAGGCAGGGGAAGCATCTCATTCGCCGGAAGCAATCGCGAGGGGGTGGCCAGAAACCAATGGCCGCCCCCTCATCACGGATCGCTCCTGAAGCGATACCGACCGCCCCATGTACAGGGAGGGGGTTCCGATCGGACCACCCACCCGCACGAAGGCAGGTACGTGATTGTGCCTGTCCGTGCCATTCTGCCGATGTATATGTACATGGTGCGGTCGTTAAGTGGTTAATGCTTGTGAGATTGGCTTACTGATTTTCTCAGAAGTCTGCACTAAGATACAAATCAGATTTCAGGCATCCCCTGCAACAAAAATGTAATTTTTGGTGAGATACATACTATAGGAAATTGCATCTAAAGGGGTGCAGATTCTGCAATTTTTCTGCATTGCAGCCCTGCAGGTGCACCAGCTGATTGATAATTATGAGAGCGGCAGGAGGTCACGTGAGCGTCCAGCAGCGCTATAAATAAGGTATTTTTCGCAATAATTTTAAACCAACGCACCCACTGCACATTGTATTATCCTGAGACACAGCGGATTACAGGAGTTATGTTGCAGACTCCCGAGCTGACAGGTAGGGAGAGAAGCCATCTGACGGAGGCATGTAAACGGACCACAGTAATCCGGAATCGGCAGCCATGATTACCATGGTCAGCACAGACAGGGCGACAAAGAACCTGGCAGGATCAACCAGTTTTTGTTTTTTTTAGAACATAGAGAGGGGTTAATGTCACAGCACAAGCACTATGCTGTGTTTAAAGTGGATGTAAACCCACTCTCATCCTTTCTAAACTACTACCATAGTGCTGATCTATAAGGATATACATGCCTGCTGCATGTATCCTTACCTGTCAAATGTCTCCCCTCTGTCTGTTATAAGAACTGAAAAACTGCAGATTCTGTGGGTGGATCTGTTGTCTGGAGCTCGGTGGGTGGAGTCGTGATGTCAGTAGACTCCCCGCCCACCTCTACACTCCCCTTGTCAACATGCATTTTCTCCTGTGTATTCCTTCTGCTATGATCACTAACATCCAGTCAAAATCCAGAAAAGTAACCACATGACTTCAGAAAAGGGGTGGGAATTAATAAATAATGCCTGTCTAAAGCTAGTGCATGAGATATGTAAATAACCGGTCACTCAAAGCAAGGGGGCAGAACGGACAAAGGTTTTTCTCTGTGTCAGTTTTATCTCACTGAACAATAAGAGGATTGCTCAGAGCTGGATTAACTCTTTGTGGCAAGACCTGGCACAAATGATAGGAAATCTTAAAATCTACATTGTGACGACAAATATAAATACATTTTGGGTTTACATCCACTTTAATACTTTAAAGGATCAGGATCATTTATTTAATATTGGGTTACAACGACTTTAAATAACATTTTCTCAGTTTAAACATTTGACATGTTTTCTATTGTGAATAAATATGGGTTATGATTTTTCAGATCATTGCATTCTGTTATGTAGATTTTACACAGTATTTTGGATATGGGGTTGTAGATCTATCTTTGACCTGAAATAAAACACGAATATAGTACATTTGAAACCACCTGCATTTCACACTGCAACCATCACATCATTTTTAATGTAACATTTTATATTGTATATTTAGGATTTTTGTTTTGTAGTTCTTACAAACAAGGGTTTTATTGTCACTTTATTGGCTCTGTGATGGTCTATTGGCTGGTTTACTAAAGGATTTGACAATGTTTTTGCAATTGAATGAGTGAAGATTCAACAATGCATTTTATGTCATATCATATTGGTAATCTTAATATAGTGCAGCATTTTATTTTTCTTTATTCGATTCTGTAATAATTAGTTATTTGCTTATTTTCATTGTGTTTTTTTTTTTTTTTTTTGTGCAGATGGATACTCTGTCTGAGGCAGAACAAGAGTCTTTAATGAGAAATGATCTTCGTCCCGCCATGAAATTGTTCAAGGAAAACCAGTTGCAAATGAGATATGCTTACAAAGGTAAGCCGTGCTATCCCCTTGTCTTTTTGCCCTTGTTTCTAGTGATCATCAAAAATCGCAGGGTATCAATCTGCCTGGATAGCTGAACAAAGTGGTAAGAAAGATGGACAAGGCTTAGCTTTCACATTTGGACTCCCCCCAAGTCCATCTCCGATGTTATTGACCCTGTGGTATCGTTGGTTTCTAGTCCTCTGCAGATCAATGCTGCTTTTGCACACTTTCACAAACCTTTATATGAAGACAATACCCCTCTTGACCAATCCAAAGTTAATTCCCTTTTCTCCTCTCTGCTCTCTGTAACCCCAGCCCAGGGACAGATGCTGGCTGGTCCTATTGCACCAGATGAGATATCCACAGCTATTGGTTCCCTTCTTCCTAATAAGACCCCTGGCCTGGATGGGTTACCAGCGGAATGGTACAAAATTAATGTGGACCACCTCTCCTTTCTTTTGCATGAAATCGACTCCACAGCTTTTGACGCTGGTGCCCTATCTGGCTTCATGACTGAGGCCCTTATATTATTCTGGAAGCCAGGCAAGGACGTGCAAAGCTGAGCCTCATACCATTCTATCAACTTATTTAAGCACTTCAGCCCCAGAAGATTTTACCCCATTCCTGACCAGAGCACTTTTTTTTACAATTTGGCACTGCTTCAATTTAACCACGTCAGCCCCAGAGGATTTGGTTGCCCAATGACTGGGCCATTTTTTGCGATTCGGCACTGCGTCGATTTTAACTGACAATTGCGCGGTCGTGCGATGTAGTCCTAACTGCGGGGGGGGGCTGAGCTACAAGTGACACGACAGGTGATCGCTGCTCCCGATGACAGGGAGCAGTTGATCATTGTCCTGTCACTAGGCAGAACAGGGAAATGCCTTGTTTAAATAGACATCGCCCCGTTCTGCAGCTCTGTGACACGATCGCGGGACACCGGCGGACATCGAGTCCGCGGGTCTCGCGGGCATGGTCACAGAGCTCGCGGCAGGGGGCACGCACGCTGCACAGCGGCAAATCTGAGATTTACCTGTACTGAGACATTGCGACGGACAAATCAAACACTTTTGACACATTTTTGGGACCATTGACATTTATACAGCGATCAATGCTATAAATATGAACTGATTACTATGTATATGTCACTGGTAGGAAAAGGGGTTAACTAGGGATGCACCGATGCCACTTTTTTTTAACACCGAGTACCGATACTTTACCTCAGGTACTCGCCGATACCCATCGCCTAGGAAGAGGGATGGTTTGGGAGGTGGCGGTAGTTGAGGGTGGGGTGAAATAGGGATTGTGTGGTGAGAGAGTTGGGATGGAAAAGGCTGTGATCGCTGGGGGGAAGAGGATGGGGGATAAGAGGGTACGGGAGACGGGGGCCTGCAGGCACGGTACGGGAGACGGGGGCCTGCAGGCACGGTACGGGAGACGGGGGCCTGCAGGCACGGTACGGGAGACGGGGGCCTGCAGGCACGGTACGGGAGACGGGGGCCTGCGGGCACGGTACGGGAGACGGGGGCCTGCGGGCACGGTACGGGAGACGGGGGCCTGCGGGCACGGGTACGGGAGTCAGTCGGGGGGCCTGCGGGCACGGGTACGGGAGTCAGTCGGGGGGCCTGCGGGTACGGGAGTCAGTCGGGGGCCTGCGGGTACGGGAGTCAGTCGGGGGCCTGCGGGTACGGGAGTCAGTCGGGGGCCTGCGGGTACGGGAGTCAGTCGGGGGCCTGCGGGTACGGGAGTCAGTCGGGGGCCTGCGGGTACGGGAGTCAGTCGGGGGCCTGCGGGTACGGGAGTCAGTCGGGGGGGCCTGCGGGCACGGTACGGGAGTCAGTCGGGGGGGCCTGCGGGCACGGTACGGGAGTCAGTCGGGGGGGCCTGCGGGCACGGTACGGGAGTCAGTCGGGGGGGCCTGCGGGCACGGTACGGGAGTCAGTCGGGGGGGCCTGCGGGCACGGTACGGGAGTCAGTCGGGGGCCTGCGGGCACGGTACGCCCGGATCCAATGCTCTGTATGGCGTGCTGTGTGTGGCCGGGAGTCAGAGCTGGAGGAGGGAGGTGTGCAGTGTGGCGACAAGGCTGGTGGGCTGTTAGGACAGGCAGCCCGGCGGGCCTGCACCAAGCGATGCCATTGTGAGGAAGCAGCGGGGATGGCACTGTCCGAAGGAAGGAGGAGGTCCGCTCCCACGCGACGTCACTTCGGTATCGGTTTCCGGTATCGGAGCATTTTCGCGAGTACCGATACACGCGAAAATGGCTAGTATCGGCGCCGATTCCAGTATCTTTATCGGTGCATCCCTAGGGTTAACAATAGGGGGCAATCAAGGGGTTAAATGTGTGTTCCCTAGATGTGTTCTAACTATATGGGAATAGGACTTACTGGGGGAGGAGACTTATCGTTGTTCCTACTTGGTAGGAACAAACTGTGTCTCCTCTCCCCTGACAACAGGGATTTGTGTGTTTTTATATACACACACACACACACACACGTCCCCCGCCGTGCAGCGGGTGCGCGCATTCTCTGGCGGCTCTTGAAGGGAAAGCTGTACAGGGTTTTGCCCAGGAGAGCGATTCTGCAGCAGTATATCTACGTGGGCCGGTCGGGAACGGGTTATTAGCGATGTCAAAATTCTGGCGACGGTCCTGCTGTTATGGTTGGCCAAGGTTATTCTGACGCTCGGTCATCCGAACAGGGCAATTGCCCCCCCCCCCCCCCCGAGACCATCTGTGACACTCGCTTGCTGTTTTTTTTTGCGCCTGATCTCCCGAACTTTGGGGACCCGGTAAAATGTGGCACACATGTAGCCCCCATGTCTCCTCTACAAGTGTGCAAAGTTTGGTGTCTGGGGGACCTACGGCTGGGGAGCACTGATTTTTTAAAACCAGGCACCCCTTCCATAGACTCCAATGTTAAACGGTAATTTCTCTGGTGATTTTGCGGATCCGGTACCGGCCGGTCGTAGGTCACCTGGACCCCAAACTTGGTACACATGTAGCCCCATGTCTCCTCTACAAGTGTACAAAGTTTGGTATCCGGGAAATCTACGGCCGGGGAGAACCGATTTTTCAAAGCTGGGCACTCCTTCCATAGACTCCCATGTTAAGCATCAGTCTAGTCATGGGCACAGTGAAGCATGGGCACAGTGAGGCATGCAGATGGACACCCTAGGCTTATGCTCGCGTCAATACGTTTTCCCAGTTTTTTTGGGGTAAAATTAGGTGCCTCGGCTTATATTCCCCCTTGCACAGCTTTAGGCATGGGCCCCCTGGAACCGGGGGGGTGCTGCCGCCGCAAATTGAGAAGCGACGGTTGCCATCCAGGGCCATGGGGACCTCTGGGCCCCTTACAATAAAAAAGGGGGGCCATCTGGGCCCCTTACAGGTGTACTGCCTGTACCCCCCTGATGGTGGCCCTGTATACAGTACTTGTTCTGCCGCTGCCTCTGAGTCTCTCTCTGTTTCTCACATCAGCCGATCAGCGGCGCTGAGAGAGAGACTCGTCTAATGTAGTTACGCGGTGCACTGACACGATATCAGGAGCGGAGGAGGTGGTGGGTGGAGCCTCTTCCCTGCACTCGTTGCTAACGCCTGGGCTGCTTGGCGTTTAGCAAAGAGTGACGTCAGTGAGTAATGTCGGGCCGCTTTGCGGGCATGTGCGATAGCGTGCGGCTCCACAGACGGGTAAGAAAGCGGGTGGTTCTGCTTGCGGCGCGGTTTGTGGGTGGGCGGCGCGGTTTGTGGGCAGACCGTGCTGCTCAGTGTGTTGGCAGCGCAGGTGAGAGAGAGCAGGCTCAGTGTGGCAGCTGGCCAATCGGCTAGCTGGGAGCGGGGGAGCAGAGAGATGAGATCATCTCTCACCGCCCGTGCCTGCCCTGCATTCCTGCAGTGACTTCCGCCCTCACTGTGCAGGCCGCAGAGAGATTACATTATCTCTCTGCTGCCTGACTCTGGGAGTCTGGGACACCGCAAGAGACAACCAAAACTACACCTTAGCAGGCAAGTTAGTGACAATCCACAAATTGTGTCAGGTGACGTGGCAAATGACAATCTGCATCTGGTGGCAGGCAAGTGACAATCGGCAAGGTGTGGCAAGTGACAATCCACAAGATGTGGCAAGTGACGTGGCAAGTGACAATCCGCAACGTGTGGCAAGTGACACGCTCAGGGCTCCCACTAATTGCAGGCGATGGTGGCAAGTGACACACTCGGGGCTCCCACTGATTCTGCATTGAACTATTTAATTTTATTATATTTATTACAATGTAATAATAGAAATAATGCGCTTCAATCACCCTGACACCATAACAACCATGGTGCCGGGATGATTGAAGTGCCGACACCAGCCATTTCCCCAATAAATTTCCCACAAAAAAAACATATTTTTTGGCAGTGCCCCTCCCGAGAAAAGACTCTGGATCCGCCCCTGCTTGCCAGCCTGCAAAACAACTAAATTGATCCTGTGCAACAGTTTATGTAAAAAAAAAAGGGTTTTGTTTGCTTACATTTGCAAATATATGTGTAAGCTGCAGTGCCCAGGCCAAGGGACCTCTGTATACAAAGCGATTTTAACTTAGGCCCCTTTCACACTGAAGCGTTTTTCATGCGGTTTAGCGCTAATAATAGCGCTGTTATACCGCATGAAAAAATCCTGCCCTGTGCCTTCAATGTGAAAGCCCGAAGGCTTTCACACTGAAGCGGTGCGCTAGCAGGACCGCTCCAAAAGTCCTGCTAGCCGCTTCTTTACAGCGGTAAAGGAGCGGTGTGTTCACCGCTCCTTTACCGCGGTCTCCCATTGAAATCAATGGGACAGCGCGGTAATACCGCCCGCAAACCGCGCCAATAGCCGCGGTTTGCGGGCGGTATTCACCCTTTTTCGGCCGCTAGCGGGGGTTAAATTAACCCCCCTAGCGACCGCATACCGCGGTAATAACGACGGTATAGCAGCGCTGAAAATCGCGCTGCTATACCGCCACCGCTCCTGCCCGCCCCAGTGTGAAAGGGGCCTAAGAATTTCCAGAGCATCCCACGCCTCCTTAAAGGCACAGTGACACACTTAACACCCAGCAAAAGCACAATGGCAGCGAAGACAAAAATCACAATCTCAATTCAACCCCCCTCACTATCTTAATCTGGCATTTCCACTATTCATTCATATAACAAGTGCAGAGCTCTTCTTTGCTCACAGCTGTGAAAAAAATAACAAAAACTATTAGGCCCTTTTCACACTGAGGAGTTTTCAGTCGTTTTAGCGCTAAAAATAGCGCCTAAATACCGCCTGAAAAACTCCTGCCCTGCAGTCTCAGTGTGAAAGCCTGAATGTTTTCACACTGAGGCGGTGCGCTAGCTGGACCGCTCCAAGTCCTTCTAGTGGTGAAGGAGTGGTGTGTATACCGCTCCTTTACCGCTGCTGCCAATTGAAATCAATGGGACAGCGCGGCTATACCGCCAGCAATGCGCCTCTGCAGCGGTGCATTGCCGGCGGTATTAACCCTTTTTCGGCCGCTAGCGGGTGTTAAAACTGTACCACTAGCTGCTGAATACCGCTGCAATTCCGACAGTATAGCGGCGCTAAAAATAGCGGCGCTATACCGCCAGCGCACCTCCCGCCCCAGTGTGAAAGGGGCCATAGGCAAATGTTTTATCAACATTGCTCAGCGCTGTGATAAAAGGAAACATTGTAACATTTAGTTCTTTCAGATCAAAGGGATTAAAATTAGGTCAGTTTAACCGCTTGTTGACGGTGGCAGAATGGCACTCCTGCGCAAAACGCCGTAGCTGTACGATGGGCGCTTTAAGGGGTATAGGGGCGTGCGCGACGTAGGAGTTTGTGCGTGTGGCTGCCGGCTACTCGCGATTGCTCCTGAGAAGGAGAAAACGGAGATCTGTCAATGTAAACAGACAGATCTCCGTTCTGTCAGGGGTGAGGAGAGCGATCTGTTCCTAATGCTTAGGAACAATGATCAGTCTCCTCACCCAGGCAGTCCCATCCCCCCACAGAATCACTCCCTAGGTAACACAACCCCTTGATCGCCCCCTAGTGTTAACTCCTTCCCTGCCAATTACATTTATACAGTGGCTATTTATAGCACTGATCGCTGTATTGGTCCCAAAATAGTGTCAAAAGTGTCCGATCTGTCTGCCGTAATGTTGCAGTCATGATAAAAATCACAGATCGCCGCCATTACTAGTAAAAGGAGAAAAAAAAAACGAATTGCGCAAAACAATCAATATACGCTTATTCCTTTTTTTTTTTTTACCAAAAACATGTAGAAATTATATCGGCCTAAGCTGAGGAGAAAAAAATTATTTTTTTTAGATATTTTTTGGGGATATTTATTATAGCAAAAAGTAAAAAAATATTGCTTTTTTTTTTTTTTTTTTTTTTTAAATGGTCCATCTTTTTTTGTTTAGCGCAAAAAATAAAAACCACAGAGGTGATCATATACCACCAAAAGAATGCTCTGTGGGGAAAAAAAGGACTTCAATTTTGTTTGGGTACAGCGTCGCACGACCGCGCAATTGTCCGTTTAAGCGAGGCAGCGCCGTATCGCAAAAAATGGCCCGGCCAGGAAGGGGGTAAATTCTTCCGGGGCTGATGTGGTAAACCACCTAAAGCGTATGTTAACCCCCCCCCCCAAAAAAATGGATCCTGCTCCTTTAAAGCATGTTATATGGCACAGTGCTTGTTCTGACCCATGTAACACCTAAAAAAAAAAAAAAAACTCCCCTATGTAAACTGACCATGGTAATGGCTGCTGAGCCCTGACACCGTGGTTAGTTTGTGCGCCTTTATCAGCCGCAGCCCTGCTGTCTCTCCTTTCTGCTTTTGTGTCATCCTCCCCTCCCTGCCTGTCTTCTCCTGTGTCAGGGTCCACCCCCGCCCCCCCTGCTGCTGCTATAATAACATGATTTACAGTATATAATCTACTCTGTCTTATAAGGATATGTCCCCATGTGTGTTGTGTGTTAAAAAAAAAAGAAGCTGTATATACCTTATCTGTGAGCGCTGATCAGCGGTCACTTGACGCCCTGCATCTCTCCTCTCCCCGTCTCACAGATGCAGCGGGAGGGGCGGAGATTCCCCCGCTGGGGAGGAGGAGGGCCGGAGAGATGCAACGCGTCAAGTGACCGCTGATCAGCGCTCACAGATGAGGTATATACAGCTTTCTTTTTTTTTTATCTGTGAACGCTGATCAGCGGTCACTTGACGCACTGCATCTCTCCGGTCCTCCACCTCCTCTCCAGCAGGGGAATCTCTGCCCCTCCCGCTGCATCTGTGAGACGGGGAGAGGAGAGATGTGGCGTGTCACGTGACCACTGATCAGCGCTCAGTTAAGGTGTATATAGGGATTTTTTTTTATACAGCACACACACAGGGCGACATATCATTAGACGACAGAGCGGATTATATAAAGTAAATTGTGGGTTAAACCCTTTAAAGCGAAGTTCCACCCAAAAGTGAAACTTCCACTTATCTGTCTCCGCCTTCTGAGGTACGTCAGAAGTCCAGCTCCCTCCTTCTTCCCCTGTTGGGCCAGTAGGAGAACGCAGCACGCATGCGCAGTAGGGACCTAGCCGCGAAGTCGTAAGGGTTCCCTTACTCGCAATAGCAGCACCCAACAGTTGTTGGCAACATTGGCTGCGGTGCCGACATCGCTGGACTCCAAGACAGGTAAGTGTTTTAATATTAAAAGTCAGCAGCTACAGTATGTGTGTAGCTGCTGACTTAACATTTTTTGAGGGGGAGGCGTGACTCTGCTTTAAAGACTAATGCCGCGTACACACGATCGGACATTCCGACAACAAACTGGATTTTTTTCCGACGGATTTTCGCTCAAACTTGTCTTGCATACACACGGTCACACAAATGTTGCTCAGAAATTCTGATCGCCAAGAACGCGGTGACGTACAACAAGCCGAGAAAAATGAAGTTCAATGATTCTGAGCATGCGTAGGATTTTTGTGCGTCGGAATTGGATACACACGGTTGGAATTTCTGACAAGAACTTTTGTTGTCAGAAAAATTGAGAACCGGCTCTCAATCATTTGTCGGAAATTCCGACAGCAAATGTCCGATGGAGCCTACACATGGTCGGAATGACCGATCAAAAGCTCACATCAAACATTTGTTGTCGGAGATTCTGATCGTGTGTACGCGGCAAAAGCCTTTTTCTGACACTTGTTCTTTACATGTTAAAATCAGTATTTTATGCTAGAAATTTTACTTGGGACCTCCAAACAGTATATATAACTTTTTTCGCAGAGACCCTAGAAAAGAAATGGCGGTCGTTGCATAATTTTGTCACACTGTATTTGCGCAGCTGTCTTTCAAACGCAATTTTCTAGGAAAAAATACACTTCAATGAATAAAAAAAAAAAGTTAACAGTAAAGTTAGCCCAATTTTTTGGTATAATGTGAAAGATGTTACGCCGAGAATCGTGATCTTTATTCTAAGCAAAAAATCGTGATTCTCATTTTTTCCAGAATCGTGCAGCTCGAACAGGAAGCCATTCTATTTTTTTGTGCTGAACTGGCTTTAGGGGGTAATGTGTTGTGCAAGGCACTGTTTCACTTCCAGCTGAGGTGCGTAGAAAAGCAAGGTGTTACAGAAAAGTGCGGTGCGGAAAAAGTACATTTTGCAGCATACGTTCTATTGTGATCAGGATTCTTTTGTACAGGCATTTTTCTAGTGCAGGAAAAGCCAATCTCTGCACAAGTGTGAATGTGCCCTTGCTGGATTTTGTTATAATGTATATTTTATGGCTTACTAGATGACAAGAAAGAACTTGGAGCGGCACGGAAAAGTCAGTACTACATGAAGTACGGAAATCCAAACTATGGTGGCATGAAAGGAATCCTTAGCAACTCTTGGTAAATAATTTTATTCTGTTTCAATTCGCCAAACTCTTTCATATACAAAAAAATGCAGATTAACAGTTGTGGTCATAGCAGTTATTTTAAATGGTTTTCCGGCATTTTGTTAAGAGATCTACTAAAAATAGTGGGTAGTCTTGATTTTAATGGGCCTCTTCAATTTTTGAACAGGAAGAGAAGGTACAATTCTCGCCGTGTCCAGCGAGATGTCACGAAGAAAAGGACATTTATTGGAGATGATGCCCCTGCATACCAGCACCTTCATTCAGGTAACGGCAGGACTGACATTTGCTGTAGCCAGGAATGGGGAAAAAAAAAAATCGGTTCTTAACTTAAAGGGAGAAGCCGCTCACTGGGCCTAAGTGAGAGGAGCTAAACAGAGCCCCATTTGTAAATCTTACACTCGTGAGCCACCATTTTACAAATACGTCTTCTGTCCTGTACTGTGCATTTCTGGGTTTGGCCATTTTTCAGTTCCCTTTCTCTTGTACTTGCTTGATCCAGGGGTCTACTTTAAATGCTGGAGGATTTACCACTACAGGCAGTCCAAATGCAGCAGTGTATGGTGCAGAACTGAAGGTTTGGTGGCAAGTCATGTTTACATAATCAAGTGAACCAAAAACAATCCGTGCAACTAATGACTACCACATAAAAACGTTTAACTTTAAAATACCAATAGTGCCTTTTGCCTTCTAAGACACAAAAACAGATTTTCCCCCCACCAATATGAATAACTTAATACAAAAATATATAGTGTAGCGCAACACTCATAAATCCTAAAAATCAATACATATATCACCTCTAAAAAAACGAACATTTAAATTATAAATTATATAAAAGTATATCAACAACAAGGTTGGTATCAGTAATGTAACCAAAGTCCAGTGTCTATATTTGATGAAAAATAACACCCAAGTGTCTTCAACATTAAATTCAAATTTCTGTGCACATCCATCACCAGGTGAAAGACCTGCTCACCTCAAAGGAATTAAAACCACGCATATTCTCTATTTTCCCCAAAGCTTTGATTCTACAGAGACCAGCTCCTCAGTTTGCTCAGGATGGCCGCCTCCTCTGATTCCTCCTGAAGCGCTCACGCATCCACATATGATTCATAAAAAAATATAAGGCACAAACATAGTGTACTATGCTTAACACGTTTATTTGTTCCCCCACACAGCAAGTGCACTTACTAAAAACAAGATTTCGCAGGTCTAAAATGTATCGGTCACCAGCCGACTCACCACCTTGGCAGGAGAGCGGCATGACGTCATGGGCTCGGCTTCTCCCTCCTAGTCAGACTGAAAACCCGAATCAAGGGGCGCAATGCGTCTAAGAGGGAGGAGCCGAGCCTGTGACGTCACGTTGCTCTCCTGCCAAGGTGGTGAGGTGACTGCATTTTAACCGCTGTTAAAGCATGTTTTTAGTAAGTGAATTTGCTGTGTGGGGGGAACAAATAAACTTGTTAAGCACAGTACACTATGTTTGTGCCTTAAATTTTTTATGAATTGTATGTGGATTTGTGAGCACTTCAGAAAAATCGGAGGAGGCGGCCATCCTGAGCAGACTGGGGGAGGATTAGGGAGCTTGTCTCTGTGGAATCAAAGCTTTGGGGAATATAGAGTATATGCGTGTTTTTTATTCTTTTGAGGTGAGCAGGCCTTTCACCTGGTGATGAATGTGCAAAGAAGTATAAATTTATATTTAAGACACTTTGGTGTTATTTTTCATCAATTATAGACTGGGCTTTCATTACATTATTGATACCGGACTTTGTTGATACCTTTTTTATATGATTTTATAATTTAAATATACTTTTTTTTTTTTTAGAGTTAATGTATGTATTGATTTTTAGGATTTATTAAGATATTTACATAATCGACTTGCTATGCTCCTGTCCACTTAGACCGAATAGAGTATAGCTAACATTGTGCACATTTTAGTTTGCTAGTTCTTACCGCTTGTTTTGTTCTTTCTTAATTTTAAATGTATCTATAGTTAACAGCTAGTGCTTACATCCTAACTCCAGGTTTACTTTCACAGACCCAAACAAACGTTTAACAGATGCGCCCGCTGTCGGTGCTGTATAAATTGTATGTAGTATGCGCTATATACAATATACAGTGCTGTGTTCCAACAGCTGTATAGGGACTTCCAGTCTGGTGCCAGAAAAAAATCCAGTGGGACCGAGTGCTGCTCAGCCATTTACAGGAAGCCATTTATTTTATCAGTGAATCTGAGGCTTTTTTTGATTGAGGTGGAGAGGAGCGGCGGTTGATGTCACAATCTCCACCTCAGCCAATCAGAGGAAGCCTTGTATTCATTGATGAAATACAAGGCTTCCCGTGAATGGCCGAGCAGTGCTCAGCCCAACTCAATGTTCTGGCAGTAGACTGGAATACCCCATAATGCTGCTGGACCACAGCACTCTATACTGTATATAGCTGAGACAACAAATGCATCTATTAGTAAAGGAAATGGTTCGCTTGAACCAAGTACTATTTAAAGTAAAAGTAAACCTAGTTAGGCCTAAAATATAAAAATTCTGTTGGTTTATAAATTTTTTGCTGTGTATGCTGTGGTAAGGAATTATTTTACTTTCTCATTTGTTCATTGACAGACATGGCCTTCTTAATTCAGAACCATTGGGTTATATCGCCACCATAGGAGTAGGACTAGGCAGAACAAAAAAAAAACCCACCTGACTACGCCCATGGGCCGTCCTCAGCCAGTATATAACCCCCTCCCTGCTCTAGGTATTCAGTTTTTTTTCTTTCTGCCTAGTCAGGACCTAGTTCCCTGCTTGGATCTCTTGTCCTGGGAATGTTTATTTTTTTTTATTTTTTATTTTTTTTCCGGTGAGATTTACAAGCTTTAATACTTTAATCCAGAGGGTCATCCCAGTCTGGCCAGCGAGCGCATGCAGACCTCAGCTACGCGCTAGGTCGGCCGCGACATAGCCCCACTGGATAGGGGCTGGCCCTGCGAGTTGACCGTCTTGCAAGGTCGCATACGATATGGGTCTTGGCCTGTCTCGCAGCGTTCCTCATGGGCGACAGCCCCCCCCCCCCCCCCCACTTCGGTGGCGAGGAGGATCTGTCTGGGAGCGTTGCCCGCGCACTTTGCTGGAGCGGTAAGTAGGGGCCCCCCGCCTCTTCCTCCCTGGAGGGGTGGGGGGCACAGGTACTCCCTGGGGTAGTCGGTCCTTCCGGGGTTCTTCTCTCCCCCCCCCCCCTTCCCGGGTGAGGCCCAGGCTTCCGGCCTAGGGGCTTGTTAGACACGCGGTCCCTTTCCACCCTCAGGGTTGTTACTGGGGGGTATCTGATGGGCCTGGGAGGCGCGTGATCAGCGGTCTCGCAATTCAGGTCGTGGCTTTGCGGCCTACCAGCATGGACGGTCCGGGCCCTTCACGTACTCACGGCTGGCGGCCAGAAATTTAGGCCGCAGCTTGTGGCCTACCGGCTCGGGCCGCGCACTCGCGCCCCATAATTTAGGCCGCGGATTGGGCCGGTCGTCCTGCCCGCGTTCTCGCGGCCGGCAGCTGAAAATTTAGGCCGCGGTCTGGTCGTCTCGCGGCCAGCGTCCGAAAATTTAGGCCGCGGCCTACCAACGGATGGGCCGGGACTCGCTTTGCGGCCTACTGGCTCGGAGCGGTATGGTCCCCCCCCCCGAGGGCCGGTGTCTGCAGGATCGGGTGTCTGTTCAGGGCTCGGCCCAAAATTTCGTCCCCGGCTTTTGCGGCTGCCTACCGGGCCTCGTGGCCTCCTCTTACCAGAGGGGTGGCTCAGTGGGAGTCAGCACCTCTAGAGAGGGGCCTCGGTCTGTGCACCCTGTGAGGGGCCTCGGTCAGCGTCCACTATGTGGACCTCGGGCGGGGGGGGTCCCCAACCCCCCCGTGAGTTTTTTTGGGGTAGCTTAGTATATGGCACCCCTGCCCTCACCTACCTCCTCTCTCTCAATCAGTCTGATCTGGCTCTGCCGCCGCGGACGTGGCCCACGCTCCCTATCCTGTCAGGGAGTGGGGATGACTGTAGTAGTGAACGAAGGGGCGCTGGTTGTCGCACTTATTAGATCTGTATGGGTACCTTTTTTCAAGATGTGGGATGCAGTGGTGGCTGCGGCGGAGGGCCAGTACCCTTTTGGATAAGCGGTCTTGCGTGGCAAAATTGTTCTTCTCCCTCTTATTTTGACAAATTTGTCCATGAGGACTGGGAGTGTCCAAAAACGCTTGCTGTAAGATATCCTTTTTGGGAGGTCCCTCCTTCATAAGTGGACTGTTTCACCGGTAGTGGGACCCCCCTGTCTCTAGGCTGCTCAAAGCAACCATGGTTCCAATAGAGGAATCTCTGGCTTTTATAGGTCCAGCTGACATACCTGGAGGGGGGCAGAATCCCCCTGCCTTTGCTGCATTGGCGGACCTGTTGGTCTAGGCCAGGGGTGCCCAACCTCTGGCCCGTGAGCCACATGTGGCCCGCGGCGCCCTCCAATGTGGCCCGTCACGTCTTGCTCTGAGATGGCGGGTCGGCAAGCGCAGATCGCGGCTTCCTGGCCCGCCATCTCCGAGCATCATCGCTAAGAACGGAGCCGCCGCTAAAGGAAGCAGAGCTGATGCTTCCTGTATAGCGCCGGCTCCTTCACAGGCGGAGTGATACCAAATGTACTCCGCCTGTGACAAGGAAGCATCGGCTCTGCTGTCTACTGCAGAGCCGATGCCTTGGAGAAAGCCAATCACTGGCAGGGTCAGAGGTCAGGATTTGGGGAGATGGGGACACCGTCTGTTATACACGGCACAGCCCTCTCATACTCCCCAGGGGGGTCAATCTCATACAGCTACCAGTGCCCGCCAGCAGTACCCAACAGCAGTATCTGCCAGCAGCAGCCACCAGTTATAACCGCCTGGGGGACAGCAGCAACTAGCTGCAGGAATCCTGAGGAAGAAGTTGAGGTGCAGGTAAACCGCTATGCGTCAGTGTGAAAGCCGCCTTAGGCCCCTTTTACAGGATCAGTCAGATCGGGTCTGCCTGTCTGTTTTTCAGGCGGACCCAATCTGACCCTCTATTCACCTCTATAGAGCGGCAGATGTAAACAGACTTGTGTCTGCTTACACCCGCCTATCTGCAATCCGATCTGCTTAAAAAAACAGAAGGGGAGCTGTCCCCTTCTGTCTGGGCAGATTGGAGGGCCCTTAGGGTAGAGCGGGCTGCAACTGTGTCTGCTCTACATATGCAGAGTCGACACAGACCTACCATCCGCCCGCTACACTCATTGTGGCCCGCGACCGGTTACCAAGTCGCTAAAGTGGCCCTCGCTCCTCAAAAGGTTGGGCACCCCTGGTCTAGGCGCTGAAGTTTGCCGCTTGGCCGCAGTTCCCCTGGTTGCTGAGTTCTGTTTCCTCAGGGGTGCTTAGATATGTGTTTTGGGGGGGCTACCCTGAATGACATGTTGCGTCTTGATTTTGTCTGGTTACAAGATAGTTTTTACGGTTGTGTTCCTCCAAACAGTTGTGCTTCGAATGGGCGTTTGTCGCCAGACTGCTGGCTGTAATCCGCAGGGGGCTGTGCAAGCCCTGTTGCTGCAGAGTGTGATTGTTCCGGTTCCCGTGCTGAGAACAGTTTCAGGGCTTTTATTCAAACCTGTTCACAGTCTAAAGGATGGAGGGCATGGTACATTTAATTCTGGACCTCAAGGCCCTGACCTGCCTTATGTTGGTACAGAAGTTCAGGATGGAGTCTGTCTGCACGGCGGTGGCACTCCATCATGTGGACTTTGACTTCTATCGACATCACGAATGCTTATTTACGCATTCTGTTATGTGCCCGACTCCAGCACTTTCTCAGTTTTTTGCTGTGGGTGCGAAGCATTATGAACGTGTGATGTTGCCCCTTTTGGGTCTGGCCACCACTCGGGTGTTCACGAGGTGTTGGCTCTGGATCTGGCGTGGTTGCGTCAGTGGGGGTTTGCGGTCCTGGGCTGCCTGGACGATCTTCTCTTCTCTCCTCGACTACCCCGAGGAGCAACATAGTTCCTATACAGACCTTGACTGATTTCAGTTGGCGTCTATACCATCGAAGGTCTTCTTTGGCCTGACCCGGGCTTCTGCTTTGGCCTGACCCGGGATTATCTGAGCCTGACCTGGGCTTCAGTTCTGGCCAGCGTGTTGCTTCTCCTGGACAAAACCTTTAGAAGTTGCATGCTGCGTTTTTAATTTACTGTCCAGCAGGTGGGCTCCTCTGCGGATCTGCTTGTGGGTGTTGGGTCTGATGATATCTACCTTTTTTGAGGCGATTTTTCCATTTGCACAGTTCCATACAGGCAGATCCTGGCATAATTGGACAAATACCCAAGGTCTCTGGACAATCGGTTTTGGCTGAGTCAGGAAACCAGAGGTTCTCTAGTCTGGTGGCTTTGGTTCTTTGCCAGGCTAAACCCTTTCTCCCGTGGTATTGAACAGGGTGACCACCAATGCCTGTCTGTCCGGGTAGGAAGATGTCCTGGGACCGAGCTCTGCTCAGTGTCGTTGGACGTTGGTGGAATCCGGACTACCGAGTAATATCCTGAAACTTCAAGCGATCAGACTAGTTCTGGATCATGTACGGATCGACTTCAGGGGCTCCCGATACGGATCCACTCGGACCGGTGGCTTATGTCCTTCACCAGGGCGGGCTGGTGGCGGCCCTGGCTGTTGCCAGTATCCTCCGGTGGGCAGAGTGTCTCGTTCTAGCACTTTCTGGCGTACGTTTTCCAGGAGTGGAACACTGTCAGACGAATACCTCAGTTGGCTAGGGTTGGACCATGAAGTGGGCCCTTCACTGGGCCGTGTTTGATCGGATTTGTCTCCGCTGGGGCACTCCTGAGGTAGATCTGTTTGCGTCCTGGCTCAGCAGGACGGTACCAAGGTTTCTGGCAAGCTCACGGGATCTTCGGGTGGCCCTACTCTGCCTTACCTCCTCTCCAGCTTCTGCTGTGGCTTTTTGCGCAGGATCACGACTGCGGGAATTCCGGATATTTTATTGACTCCAGATGGGTCCCGTCGGTCTGGTGATGAGCTGGGTGCTGCAGTTTCAACACTGCTGATGGCTAGAGAGTCTACCTTCTCGGAGGTTTTACCTCCGGATGTGGAATGCGCATATATCCTGGTGTGAGTCACCGGGCATTCATCCCCATTCTTTCTAGGGGGCTCTGATTCCGACCTCCATGTACCGGGGAATGAGCAGGAAAGGGCCTCGAGTGCCATCAAAGGCCAGGTGTCAGCCTGGGTGGTCTTCAGCGTCCCCTGGTCTCGCACTCCCTGGTACGTACTGTCTATTCAAGGGGTTAGACGTCTGTTTCCACCGGTGCGGTTTCTTCTTACCGCCGTGGGATCTGAGCTTCGTGATTTTGGTTCTCCAAAAGCCTCTATATCTCTCTCGAAATATTCGGGAGAGTCCACTGCTTACTCTGTCTGGAAGGTGGCCTCTTGGTGGCTATCACCTCTGCTCACAGGGCGTCGAAAATGGGGGCGTTCTCTTGTCGTTAACCTTACCCAGGTTAAGGTGGTGCTTCGCCCTTTTTCCATAGTTCTGTCCTTGGATTTCCATTTGAATAAGGACATTGTGTTACCTTTCTTGTGTCCCTGGTCCGCACATCCCAAGGAATTTGCCTTATTATCTGCCCTGAATGTGTTTTTGGGGGATTCGGGTGTATTTGCCAGCCACTGAGTCTGTTTGAAGGGCAGGTTCGCTGTACTTATGGTCGGGCCAAGAAAGGGGCGGTCTGCTTCTTCTGCAACCTTTTTCTGGATGGATCGAACAGATGATGACTCTGGGCTATTCTGTCAGGGATCGGTTTTCTCCTTTTCCCTGTTACGGCGCATTCTTCTTGGGTGCTTAGTGGTTCTTGGGCCTTCTGTCATCAGGCGTCTGTTGCGCAAGTTGCAAAAAGGCCACTGATCATCGGTGTACGTTTTCACAGGTTCTATGAAGGGATGGTTTGACCGCAAGTGTTGCATGCTGCTGTTTAGATGGTCTATTCCCTCTTGAAGAGGTAGCGTTCAGGTTGGGTTCCAGCTTGTCCTGGGTGAAGCTTTTGTTACCTGGTTGACTCTTGTGTTTGCCCTGGGATTTTTCGTTGTCCCACCCCTCATGTTTTGCACTGCTTTGGGACGTCCCAATGGTTCGGAATTAAGAAGGCTGTGTCTGTCAATGAACGAATGAGAAAATAGGATTTTTTACTTACCGTAAAATCCATTTCTCTGAGTTCATTGACGCACAGCACCCACCCCTCTATGGAGTTTTTTGATACTTCTATTACTGCTTGCTACTATCCTGTATAACTTGAGCAGGGAGGGGGTTATAGACTGGCTAAGGACGGCCCATGGGCGTAGCCAGGTGTTGTGTGCGTTTTTTTGGTTTTTTTTGTTCTGCCTAGTCCTTCTCCTTTGGAGGCGATATAACCCAATGGTTCTGAATTAAGAAGGCTGTGTATGTCAATCAATTCAGAGAAATGTATTTTACGGCAAGTAAAAAATCCTATTTTTCTGTCTCGGAGACACAAAAAAAAGTGAGGGAATTCCTTTTCAGACAGCTGTCTTCATTGGAACACAGTAACCTTACCATTTGTTATAAGCACTGTAAAGTTTTAGATTTTTCACAGATTTTTCTTTCAAACTCCCCAGGGGTTCAAAAAATTAAAAAAATAAGATTTGGTGGTTGTATACATTGTTTCCTACTAGAAGTAATTTTAACATAAAAATGGCTTTGGCCACTCCAAAGACATTGTGACATTAGTGTATGTCAATGCAGAAAAAATAAGTCCATACATTTCTGACTCTGCGAGTACAGAAGTTTCACCTGTTGGTCTGCAAGAAGTGCACTCAGCCCTTCAACTCACAGCTTTTTGAGGACTGAGTGGTGTCAGCCCTGCCCACTTTTCTTTTTCTAAACTACTCAATCCATCCCACTATCTTCATTTCGAAAGCATAGGCACTAACTGACTTGTAGTAAAACTGAGGAATAACTAGACTTAGACTACAGTAAGTGTGCAGAGGATGCAAGACTGCTTAAAATTCCTGTCCATGTCGTTTTTTGTTTTTTTATTATTTCCAACCCTCTAAAACAGATATTTCAATGGTATATTTAACAGACCAAAATGTAGTAAATAAGATAAGTTTGTTAGAATTTACATATCTCTCTATATCAAGATTTTAGATGGTGTCTCTTCACCTCACAGTAGCAGGTTAGAGCCCTAGTCACTTGTCCAGGCATAATCAGGCCACCTAATTGTGTGAAAACGCCAGTAATTAAATCCCAGTTATTGACCGCATGAGGCAATAAAAAGCAGGATAGCAAAAAAATGGAGTATGGCTGTTTGTGTGTTAACAAGGTTATTATAGATATCTGGTGTTTCTGATTTAGTCTTCAATTTCAACTACAAAGACAATCCCCTGTGACAAAGGGGGACTTGTTACGAATTTATCACCTCCAAACTTTGGGGGTGCATGTCCAGTGGTGGTACTTCTAGAGATTTTGCATGAAAAAAAAGGCCAGCGCTCTATGTAGGCTCTAACTCTTTTACTGCAAACCAATGTACATTTCTGGGGCACGCAGGTACTCCCACTTTGACAAAGAGGACCAGCATCTGGTCCAAACAATGATTGCTTGTTGGCAGTAAAATCGCTATGATTTATATGGAGTGTTGCCCTTTCTTCACCCTGAGTTTCTAAGGCTACATTCAGGTGGGTGAACATGTACAGCCAGAGGCGGACTCAGGGTTCTTTACTCTGTACAATTCAATGGCAGGCACCACTGCTGTTAGCATGTAACTGCTCTTCAGAGCAATTGCCAACCCTGGACCCAGCCAGTGTGCATCCAGGGTTGGAGTTTTGGCCGCACACTAACTGGCTACAGGTAATCGTCCAGTTTATATGTAGCCATAACACAGGGTGCTGCTGTGTCCAGAGGTGGCCTTTCAACTCCTCTGAATGCAGCAAACTAGCTGTACATATTCAACTGTCTGAATGTGGCTTCATTCTCACTCTATCCAGAAGACAAAATAAGCATTGGCTGGAGTTGGGCTTTACCCTTTTAGAACCTGTGTATTTAGTAGGCATGTTTCAGGAGTGAGTGGCCATTGGCCTCTGGTTTGCTGATGAGTTGAATATTTGCCTGATATGTAGGCCTGGTGAATGTTCCAGAGGAGCCAATAGAGGAAGAGGAGGAGGATGAAGAGGATATGGATGAGGATGACCGTGTAGTGGTGGAATACAGAGATGAACTGCAAGCCTTTAAAAGAGAAAGGGAGGGGGCACGGCGCTCTGCAGCCAGCACTTCAGACGACTCTGATGAAATGGACTATGACTTGGAGCTGAAAATGATCTCTACGCCCTCTCCGAAAAAAAGCATGAAGATGACCATGTATGCTGATGAGGTAGAGTCACAGCTGAAGACTATCAGGTAAGCTGCTCCCATGGAAAGTGTCATTCAGTGCTTGGTGGATGCATATTATTCTTCTATAGAACCTGTCGCATAATAAAAACTCTCAAGCAAGCACTTGCCTGTAAAGAAGAAACAGAATCTTTATATTTCCTTTCTCAGTTTTGCTCTAATCCTCAGGGAAACGAATACTTCCAGCACTGTCGATCTTTGGTCCCATACAGCTTATATTCTTCCTGCTAACGTTTACTTCGCTGCAGGTTACCAGTGAAATGCAGGGACTAAGGACTTCAACACTGACAAAAGAATAATTTTTTTTCTATTTCCTCTACCCCTGTTAAAATAGAGTTCTACAGTAACACTTTTTATGGGAAGTTACAAGATGAGCAGCAGCAGCATTGGCTGGTCTGTGTCACACATTTGTGAGCACTAAGATATTCACACGCACCCGGATTTACATGGTTTTGCCAACTCTGAATCAGCCTTTTAATCCAGGAAGTAGAAATTGACCCTGGATATTTCTTAAATAAAGATGGGGCTGGCCTGGAAAGGAAAGCTAACTCTTTCCTCCTGCTAGATTGAGGTCATGCATCTGTGTCATTTCCCTCTTTCCCTTCTTTCCTCCAGACAGTACCTGTAGTCTCTCCTGATATGTTTTACCCCCCAGAACTTTTACTATTTTTATTGCCAGCATCTGAACTCATTTTATCTGTGCACTTATTTTATGTTTCAATGTGTTTATTGAGTTTTGCAATAAAGGCATATAAAGTAACAAAACATACATTAGTTCGTAACAAAGACCAACATGGCCCATCAAGGAGGACATATACATGTAAGAAATATAGTCGAGAAAAATGTGTATATCCAGGGCGCTCCAAGCATTTGAATCCCGACAGTCTGTGTTGGAGAGGGTAGCAAATCTTCACACACTTTAGGCAGCACTCAGGGAGACAAGCAATCTCTCATGGAAACAGAAAAACAAACAAGGCGCCTCTAAGTGCAGAAGTATAAAACTTTTAATATCCCCTAAAAGGGTTAAAAACGCTTACAAGATAGTGGATGAAACAGGCATGTAGCAGGTAAGTGCGTCCATTAGATGTTCCAGTAGCAGGGCAGTCCCAGTCTGTGATGGTAAAGCTTCCAGGGAAGTCCACGAGATAACAGCTAATTTGTGCTGTGAATGTTCAGAGGACACAGTAACGCTGGAGCCTGGGGATGACGTCAGAGGAAGCGAGACAGAAACCAGCATGGAACACAAACAGGAAGTGGACAGGAAGTGTGTCATAGAGGCGGGAGCTGCTCCGAAATGCGTCCCTCCTCTGACACACTTCCTGTCCACTTCCTGTTTGTGTTCCATGCTGGTTTCTGTCTCGCTTCCTCTGACGTCCTCTCCAGGCTCCAGCGTTACTGTGTTCTCTGAACATTCACAGCACAAATTAGCCGTTATCTCGTGGACTTCCCTGGAAGCTTTACCATCACAGACTGGGACTGCCCTGCTACTGGAACATCTCCTGGTCGGACTTCTATGTTTGAAAAGAACTGTGTATGTCACGCTATGGCCCCCTCCAAAGCTGACCTGCCGTCCCGAACCAGCTCCCCCCCCCCCCCCCCCCTGCTATTGTAGGGGTGGAGTATATCACCATCCGTTGATCCCTGACGAGCTTTAAATGTTTGTTTGGAAAATCAAATTTCTTAAGGGTGTCAACAGTTGTACATTACAGCATCACCATATGGACTTGTGGTAGATTTTAATAATATCTCAATGTCCTAACTAAAGAGGCCCATGTGGGGCAGAAAGAATAGAGGTGAGAATAAAGTGGAAATTTTATAGCAGTATAGGAAGAGGGTAATGAAGAAAAGGAGAAGGGGGAGGCATCCAGTTAAAGTGGAGCTCCACCCTAAAATTTAACTTCTGCTAATCAGAGCCCCCCCCCCTCAGGTGTCACAATTGACACCTTTCGGGGGGGACAGGGGTGAAGATACCTGTCTAAGACAGGTATTTTCACCCACATCCGGGAGTCCTCTCTCCGGGAAATCTGCGGGAGACACGTCACTTCCCAAAGACTTCCCGTAGTGTTCTGGGAGACACTCGGCTCCCAGAACACAGGAGGGCGAATCAGAACGGCGCAGCGCGACTCGCGCATGCGCCGTAGGGAACCGGGCATGAAGCCGCTAGGCTTCACTTCCTGGTTCCCTCAGCAAGGATGGCGGAGGGGGCAGCAGAGTGACGAGCGATCGCTCGTCCTCTGCTGCAGACGTCGCTGGACTCCAGGACAGGTAAGTGTCCAAATATTAAAAGCCAGCAGCTGCTGTAGCTGCTGGCTTTTAATATTTTTTTTTTTCCGGCGGAGCTCCGCTTTAAGAGCCTTTTCAGGAAGTGATATGGCCCGGGTAGAGTGGAGCTTTAATATCTGTGCACTTATTTTATGGTTCTATGCGTGCTACACATAATTTCATGGTATTGTTGGAGATGGGATTATTTTCCCGCTACATGCGTAAAACTTTGTGTAGCATTTTTATTTTATTTTTTTCTTCTAAAACCTGAAAACCTAAACGGATAGGAAAATATATATTGTAACTGTGTAGTACACATTTAAAGCCTAAACTGTAATCTGCTTATATTTTGCCTTCTCTAGTTCTCTTTTTCTTCTTCATCAACCTGCTAATGCAGCGCGTGACTAATCCTAGGTCGCCATGGCGACTAGAAATTGTTTCCTGGCACCTGGGCTTTTGGTCAGCTCATTCACTGTTGCTACCAATAAGACCTTCCTAACAGCCTCCTCATTGCTGCAGTTCCCTGTGCGCTTACCTGTTTTGTGTAACAACATCATCCCCCGCCGCTCTGCCCGCGGTCGCCCGCGTGCATCTCTGTGCACTTGAAATTATCAGTACATAGCCCTGGAAGCTGTGTAGAAGTATAACTTTGCAAGGGCTCATGTGACAGTACTGACCAATGAGACTCTGTTCTTTCTTCTAAGACAAAAGGAGACTTTCATTGGTCAGCACTGTCTCCTGACCATGCTAACCAATGTCCAGGAGCCCTTGCAAAGATTATGCTTCTGCACAGCTTCCAGGGCTGTGTGCAGTTGTTTCAAGTGTATGGAGATGCACACCGGTGACCGTGGACTGCTACGGAGAATGTTACACAAGACAGAAGTGCATAGGGGACGACAGCAGTGAGGCTGCTGTTAGAAGGGGGCTTAATGTTTCAGGGTTTTTTTTGTTTTATTTTTTTTAGGTGTGAAAGTAGAGATACCCTTTAAAATCTAAACCCAATTTTTTTTTTTTTTTTTTTTTTAGCTCTGCTGCTTACCTGCAGCAGAGCTAAAGTTCATTTTTTCATCACATGCCAGCACTCTAGGGGGGAATTTTTGTGAAGAGTGGGGGTAATATTTGTGAAAAGGGCGAGTGCTGTGGGGGGGATTTGTGAACATTTCTGAGAGGGCAATCTGCATAATGAGTTTCCCCCAATAACAGGTTTTGTTTGTCATTTTTTGCGGCCAGCCTATAGCCCGTTATGTCATTGGTTATTGGCTGGTCGCTCTGCTGTATGTAAGTTGGGGTTTGGGGGTGCAAATTACTTGCCTTTCCCCTGGCACTGACAATCCACGCTATGCTAAAAAAAAACTGGCTCCTATTTTTATTTTTTGCTGGCTCCTATAGTCCAAGCAAGTTTGTCGAGGCCTGTGCTAATGACCGTTTTGTATAAATAAAACCTTTGTTTTTCATTACGTATATTATTTTAGACCTATTGATGTCATGGCTGGTGGGAGTGGCCGGCAAGGTGCTGTTTCCTGAAAATGGCAGACACCCAGGGTAACACCCACGTGTGATGCTTGGATTTCATAATTGAAAACGGGAATCAAGTGAATGAGAGGAGGGACAAGCAAGCATTGGAGGAAAGGGTTAGATTATGCTGGACAGGCTCTTATCTGTGCAACAGCTTTTAATGCACACTGTGAGAATCTCACCATATACAGTGAAATCACAGTAAACAAATTGAGTAGAGAAAACAGTCTCTACACTTGTGCAAGATGAAAGGGTAAAGCTGGAGTCCAGCCATACCTTCAGGAGAAACCAGGGAAGGCAAAAATGACCAGATTAGGCTTCAGTTTAAGGCATCTTGCACATATCGGAGTTAAAAAAAAAGCCACATTTTTTACTGACGGGTGAATTGTTATCCATGGAACAATGCACAAAGCTGTGTAGTAATACAGTGAGGAGTACAGAGCAGCAAAATCAGAACATTTTATGTTTTAGTGCAGTGATATACACATGTATGCGTGCATATATTGCAACATTGTATACACTGCTCCCAAACTGCCCCAAAGATGCTGCTTGCAGAACTTTTTTTTTTTTCCCCAGTCCTGAAAGCAAACCATCCCAGTGTGAAAGCAATCTGTCTTTCACACTGAGGAGGCTTGAGAGGTGCTTTACAGGCGCCATTTTTAGCGCTAAAATGCCTGAAAAGCGCCTTCAGTGTGAAAGGGGTCTAAAGCCTAAATACATGCTGTTCCTCACTTTGTGGCTTGGTACAAAGTTAGTCTGATTATCATGTTTGAGGAGACTAATGAAATGCTTTCTCCTGTGTGCAGCAGACTGATGGCAATACAGCCTAGTCAAAATAATTTGACAGGAGCTAAACAGTCGATTTACATTGTGTAAGTAGGGCAGAGTACAGGAGTAAGAGATGTGGGGCGGTGTACAGGGTTCAGTAGGAGATGTGGGGTGGTGTACAGAGCAGTGGACAGGGATCCGTTGGATCAGAGATTTTAAGTGAAGTAGCGTGATTTCAAAGTGGCATCAATGTGAACCAGGGCTTTTGATTCTCTGTAAACTTATCATTTACGAAAAGGTTTCTTCTTTAACCACTTAAGCCCCGGCCCATTTGGTAGCTAAAGGACCAGAGATGAATTCAGAATTTTGCACTGCGCTGCTTTAACTGTAAATTGTGCGGACATGCAATGTTGTACCCAAACGAAATTTGCGTCCTTTTCTTCCCACAAATAGAGCTTTCTTTTAATGGTATTTGATTGCCTCTGCGATTTTTTTTTTTTTGCGATATAAACGGAAAAAGACCGAAAATTTTGAAAAAAAATGATATTTTCTACTTTTTGTTATAAGAAAAATCGAATAAACTCAATTTTAGTCATACATTTAGGCCAAAATGTATTCAGCCACATGTCTTTAGTAAAAAAAATGTCAATAAGCGTATATTTATTGGTTTGCGCAAAAGTCATAGCGTTTACAAACTAGGGTACATTTTCTGGAATTTACACAGCTTTAAATTTATGACTGCCTATCTCATTTCTTGAGGTGCTAAAATGGCAGGGCAGTACAAACCCCCCCAAATGACCCCATTTTAGAAAGTAGACACCCCAAGGAAATTGCTAAGAGGCATGTTGAGCCCATTGAATATTTTTTTTTTTTTTTGTCCCAAGTGATTGAATAATGACAAAAAAATAAAATAAAATTACAAAAAGTTGTCACTAAATGATATATTGCTCACACATGCCATGGTTATATGTGGAATTGCACCCCAAAATACATTCTGCTGCTTCTCCTGAGTACGGGGATACCACATGTGTGGGACTTTTTAGGAGCCTAGCCACGTACGGGACCCCGGAAACCAAGCACCGCCTTCAGGATTTCTAAGGGCGCAAATTTTTGATTTCACTCCACACTACCTATCACAGTTTTGAAGGCCATAAAATGCCAAAATAGCACAACCCCCCCCCCCCCCCCCAAATGACCCCATTTTAGAAAGTAGACACCCCAAGGAAATTGCTGAGAGGCCTGTTGAGCCCATTGAATATTTTTTTTTTTTTGTCCCAAGTGATTGAATAATGACAAAAAAAAAAATTACAAAAAGTTGTCACTAAATGATATATTGCTCACACATGCCATGGTTATATGTGGAATTGCACCCCAAAATACATTCTGCTGCTTCTCCTGAGTACGGGGATACCACATGTGTGGGACTTTTTGGGAGCCTAGCCACGTACGGGACCCCGGAAACCAAGCACCGCCTTCAGGATTTCTAAGGGCGCAAATTTTTGATTTCACTCCTCACTACCTATCACAGTTTTGAAGGCCATAAAATGCCAAAATAGCACAAAACCCCCCCAAATGACCCCATTTTGGAAAGTAGACACCCTAAGCTGTTTGCTGAGAGGCATGGTGAGTATTTTACAGCTCTCATTTGTTTTTGAAAATGAAGAAAACATTTTTTTTTTTTCTTTTTTTTTTTTTCAAATTTCAAAACTTTGTGACAAAAAGCGAGATCTGCAAAATACTCACAATACCTCTCAGCAAATAGCTTGGGGTGTCTACTTTCCAAAATGGGGTCATTTGGGGGGGTTTTGTGCTATCTGGGCATTCCATGGCCTCCGAAACTGTGATAGGCAGTGAGAAGTGAAATCAAAAATTGACACCCTTAGAAAGCCTGAAGGCGGTGCTTGGTTTTTGGGGTCCCGTACGCGGCTAGGCTCCCAAAAAGTCTCACACATGTGGTATCCCCGTACTCAGGAGAAGCAACAGAATGTATTTTGGGGTGTAATTCCACATATGCCCATGGCATGTTTGAGCAATATATCATTTAGTGACAACTTTGTGCAAAAAAAAAAAAAAATTGTATTTTTTCCGCAACTTGTGTCAACATATAAAATATTCCATGGACTCGACATGCCTCTCAGTATATAGCTTGGGGTGTCTACTTTCCAAAATGGGGTCATTTGAGGGGGGTTTTGAACTGTTCTGGCATTTTATACACAACATTAGGAAGCTTACATCCACTCTTCTAACCACTTGAAGACAAAGCCCTTTTTGACACTTTTTGTTTACATGAAAACATATTTTTTTTTGCAAGAAAATTATGTTGAACCCCCAAACATTATATATATTTTTAAAGCAAAGGCCCTACAGAATAAAATGGTGGGGGTTGCATTTTTTTTTCTACACAGTATTTGCGCAGCGATTTTTCAAACGCATTTTTTTGGGAAAAAATACACTTTTTTTAATTTTAATGCACTAAAACACACTATATTGCCCAAATGTTTTATGAAATAAAAAAGATGATCTTAGGCCGAGTACATAGATACCAAACACGACATGCTTTAAAATTTCACACAAAAGCGCATTGGCGACAAACTACATACATTTTTAAAAGCCTTTACAGCTTACCCCGTTAGATTTACAGAGGAGGTCTACTGCTAAAATTACTGCCCTCGATCTGACCTTTGCGGTGATACCTCACATGCATGGTGCAATTGCTGTTTACATATGACGCCAGACCGACGCTTGCGTTCGCCTTTGGGCAAGAGCAGGGGGGGACAGCGGTGCTTTTTTGTTTTTATTATTAATTTAGCTTTTTTATTTTATTTTTAAACTGTTGCTTCCATATTTTTTTTTTTTATCATTTTTATTGTTATCTCAGGGAATGTAAATATCCCCTATGATAGCAATAGGTAATGACAGGTACTCTTTTTTTTTTAAAACTGGGGTCTATTGGACCCTAGATCTTTCCTCTGCCCTCAAAGCATCTGACCACACCAAGATCGGTGTGATAAAATGCTTTCCCAATTTCCCAATGGCGCTTTTTATATCCGGGGGGGGGGGACATTCCCTCCCACTGCTTGTAAAAGCAGTCCAGAGGCTAATTAGCCACTAGGATTGCTTTTACATGAAAGCCGGCCGCTGGCTGAAAAGAATGATACCAAGATGATACCTAAACCCGCAGGCATCATTCTGGTATAAACATTCAAAGTCCAGCAACATACCAGTACGTTGCTGGTCCTTGTTGGACATGTATTGTAATTTTTTTTTCATGCAGCCTGTTGGCTGAACGAAAAAAAAAGATTGATCGGTGGGTATGCCCACCATTAGAATACCGCCCTTCATCCACCCACTTCTAATGATGGGCATACATGCACCATTTATATATGCCGAAGCATGGGGGCATCTTCTCGCAAAAGTTATGCCGCGTACACATGGTCAGACTTTTCCATGGGCAAGCCTCCGTCTGAATTTCGACCGTATGTACGCGGCATTAGGAGCAAAATCGCTCCTCCGCCCCTGCTGCCCCAATGCTTCGGCATATATGCTTTTTTTTTTTAACTGTGGTGGTGAAATCACCTCCTACAGCACTGGAGTCGCAGGGATCAGGCCTGTCTCTGCGAACGCTGCAGTTATGTGTGTTGTGTTTTGCAAGTGACAGTGATCGATCGATACTGCACTTGGGTGGCCTGGGCTGGACGGAGGGGAAAAACGCAGGTGCTAGCAGGTATCTGGGCTAATCCCGCTAACACTGCGTTTTTGGGAACCCTAAACTGCTGGGGACGCTAGTATAGATCTGATCAGATCAGATATTGAGCTGATCAGATACTATACCACTAAGGGGGGTGTATGCTTCACGCGTGGGTGTTAGCGCTACTGGCACTAACCTGACGCTGCCTGGGGTGTGACGCAGACCCTCTCTGACGCTAAAACCTAATTGATATCACCCGCCGGGCGATCAGGGGGTTAAACCTTTATTGGGTTATATACGGCGGGTGCCCTGACACTATAAAAAGATAACTAACTAACCAGCGTCACCCGTAACACTTATATGATCACTGGTGAAAGGGTTAACTAGGGGCAATCAGGGGGTTAAAACCTTTATTAGGTAATATATGGGGGTACCTGACGCTATATAAAAACCTGACGGCGAACCTAAAAAAAAATTACTGGCTACCTATCGGCATCACCGACACTAAGACAACGATCATAAAAACGATCGCTTAGCGACAGTGGTGATAGGGGGTGAAAGGGTTACCTGGGGGGCAATCAGGGGGTTAAACCTTTATTAGATAATATATGGGGGTACCTGACGCTATAAAAACCTGCGGCGAACCTAAAAAAAATTACTGGCTACCGATCTGCATCACCGACGCTAAGACAGCGATCAGAAAAAAGATCGCTTAGCGACAGTGGTGATAGGGGGTGAAAGGGTTACCTGGGGGGCGATCAAGGGGGTTAAACCTTTATTAGGTAATATATTGGGGTACCTGACGCTATAAAAACCTGCGGCGAACCTAAAAAAAATTACTGGCTACCCATCAGCATCACCGACGCTAAGACATCGATCAGAAAAATGATCGCATAGCGACGGCGGTGCTAGGGGGTGAAAGGGTTACCTGGGGGGTGATCAAGGGGGTTAAACCTTTATTAGGTAATATATGGGGGTACCCGACGCTATAAAAACCTGCGGCGAACCTAAAAAAATTACTGGCTACCGATCAGCATCGCAGACGCTAAGACATCGATTAGAAAAATTATCGCTTAGTGACAGTGGTGATAGGGGGTGAAAGGGTTACCTGGGGGGCGATCAAGGGGGTTAAACCTTTATTAGGTAATATATGGGGGTACCCGACGCTATAAAAACCTGCGGCGAACCTAAAAAAAATTACTGGCTACCGATCAGCATCACCGACGCTAAGACATCGATCAGAAAAATTATTGCTTAGCGACGGCGGTGCTAGGGGGTGAAAGGGTTATCTGGGGGGTGATCAGGGGGTTAAACCTTTATTAGGGGGGGTTAGGGGGCTACACTGGACCTAAGACTAAATGTAGTGACACTTTTACAGTCACAAATGTCACTGCAGTGATCACTAAATAAATGGTCACTGCAATCAGTGACACTGTGACTGGGGGGTGATCTGGGGGGGCGATTTATGTGCCTATGTGTCCTGGTGTCAGTGTAGTGTTGTGTGCACTAACCTGCATCTTCTCCTGTACGGCGCTCGGTATAGGTTAGCGCCGCAGGAGAGATGACATCACTTCCTCCTGCCTGGCAGGCAGGGGAAGCTCTCTCATTCGCCGGGAGCGATCGAGAGGGTGGGGCCGGAATCGAACGGCCGTCCCCTCATGCCGGATCGCTCCCGAAGGTAAAACGACCACCCACTGTAAAGAAGGGGGGTCCGATCGGACCCCCCCAACTATACAAAGGCAATCACGTATATGTACGTGATTCTGGCTGTCGGTGCCATTCTGCCGACGTATATTTACAGTGGGCGGTCGTTAAGTGGTTAAGAAGATCAATGGAGTCTCCTTGCTAACTTCACCCCATGCTATCTAGGGGTTACATTTCGGGATTGTCATCACCGCCATTTGTTCTATAGAAGTTCCATCAAAGTCTCTCGTGTTCGACTCGATTGGGAAAAAAATTCACTGAACCATAATTATCCCTGGTTAACGGTGCGATTTGACGTGTCAAATCGGCGGCAATTGCACCGTCCTAATCGGGTGCGGCAACAAATTAAATTAAAGTAGTTTCTGTACTACTTTTTGCAGTTTCGGCGTACGATTTCCATTGAAATCTATGCAGAAGCCCGCACAGATGTCGGTGAAATCGCAGCCGAAATCGGGACTGACATGAGGGAGTGAAATCCTGCGAGTTCAGCTGAACTCGCACAGCTTCATTCCCGCAGCTCAGTGTGAACCTGGGCTTACTTTGTATATCTCTTTATGTTCAGATTTTAATTGGCCTCATATCATTTTAAAATAATAATCTTTAGGGCAAATAATGAATTGAGGGTGCAGTCTAGTAAACAGGATCATGGGCTATTCCCACAACCAAGTTTTGTGCTACATTGGGGGTTATTTACTAAAACTGGAGAGTGCAAAATCTGGTATAGCTGTGCATAGAAACCAATCGGCTTCTAGGTTTTATTGCCAAAGCTTCAGCAAGCTGAAGTTAGAAGCTGGTTACTATGCACAGCTGCACCAGATTCTGAGTGCTCCAATTTTAGTACATCTCCCCCATAGTAATTACTAGACCACCTTCTGCAGCACTGGTGAATTCGATGAGCATTGGAACCATCGGCGCTAACTGAAAGCTGAACTCCAGTGAGGCTGCTCCCCCATTCAAGGGTTATCTGCTCATTTCTGTCTAGGAGATTTGGAAAATAGATTTACTTATCTGATTCTCCGCTCCTGCCGGCTCTTTCACTCTGCTAGATTGGTCCCTCTTCTCTCCCATGCTCCGGTGGTCTAAGGTTCTCTGACTTCATCAAAACCAATGCAGGTACCATAGCCCTGAATTGGATGTGAGGTTGCTGAGGGACAGTCAACTGCTAGAGCATGGGGGAAACATAACCTTCCAGAGGAACAGCGGATTGAGTAGGTAAAAGTGCTTTTGCTGTCCCCTAGACCAGTGTTTCTCAACACGTCCTCGAGGCGCCCCAACAGGTCATGTTTTCAGGCTTTCCATTATTTTGCACAGGTGATTTGATCAATTTCACTGCCTAAGGCTGGGTTCACACTGGTACGACAAATGCTCCGACATTGGGCGCTCATGTCATATGACGTGAAAATCGATGTTTTCCTATGGGAGCCGTCTTAACTAGTCCGACACATCTCGGTCCGATTTTGAAAATGCTCCCCACACTACTTTGGTCCGACTTCAGCCCATTGAATATCACTAAAGTCGGATCGCCCTCTTAACTGATCCAACTTTGGAATGCGACTTGTGCTCTGATGATCTTGAAGGGGAACTTCACGCCAAATAAAAAAACAGATAACCGTCTGGTATGGATTTTGAGGCGGACCCCATGCCGTTCTTTAGCGTAAAATCCATGCCAGACCGAAGGGCCTGGTATGCTCTTAGAGGGGGAACCCATGCTGTGTTTTTTTATTATAGATTTGGTGTGGAGTTCCCCCTAAAGATTCATACCAGACACAAAGTGCCTGTCATTGTCAGGATCCAAGTCGGATCCTCGTTCATTGAAGTCGGATGGATGTCGGACTTCAAGTCGCAGGGCAAAGTCGGATCCACAGTCGCGTACGACTGTTGTCTTACCAGTGTGAAACCAGCATTAATAATTTACCACAGCCCTTTCATCTGAGGGAAATCCTGAAAACATGACCTGTTGTGGGTACTTGAGGACTGTGAAGTTGAGAAACATTGCCCTAGACTAAACCTGCAGGTGCTCCTGTAGTGTGGGCAAAGTTCCAGTGCAAGGGAGATTTTTTAAGTTTCCCATAGTTTGGCTTTACTACTTGTATCGGTATGGAGCAGTCTGGCCAGCAGATGTCACTGTTGCACTTGATGGCTGTATTGGGTTTGATTTTATGCTTAGTATGATGGCCCGTACACACTATCCGAATATCGGACGAAAACGATCGTCCGAGGAAGAATGGTACAATTTTCGGATCGTGTGTACACTACTTTCGAGAGCCGATCATGACAGTTCATCCAATATTATTAAATCTGTCGAGCACGAAAACTTTTCTCGTACGATACCAGATCATACGATTTTCTTTTAGTCAGTATAGTTGTCGTCCGAAAATACAATACAAATATATTACAACACATGACATCACTTCCGATTTATTTTATTTTTTTTCTGTCGTACGAGAATTTTCGTGACTTTAGTAACCTATTCAATTTCTACTTGCGACTATTAACCAAAAAAAGTTGTACGATCTGTCGTACGATATTCGGGTCGTGTGTACGGGCCTTGAGTATAAAGTCTTTAGGCAATGCTTCCTGGGAAACATATCCACATCGACCCCTGTGAAGGACTGTTGTGAATTACCTTTCAATTGCAAGCTTTTTTATCAATGGTCCCATCCGCCAGAGGTTTTATGTTATGATCCCCAACTGTGACCTTCAGTACTGTGCATGGGTCATTGCTTCAGCAAAAAACTGAGGCTTTAAAAACATATTGGGTGGGATATTCGCCTAACACTGATCTCAGAAACAAAAGACACAAATTAATGCAGCTCTGCATTTATTCTTTTTTTTTTTTTTTCAAATGCATGCAGTTGTAAATATCTGAATTTGACCTGGTATCAGCCATTTACAGTTCACTGCACTGCAGAGCTCAATCTGGCTGAGGGGAGCGCAGCACATGGAGCCAGTCAATTGTGTTCATGTGCTAACAATCACATGATAGGAGGGACAGAGAGAGGGGCTGATCAGTATGCTGCTTTTTCTTCTGGGAGCAGTGACAAGACCTTGTTGCATTACTTAACTGCAATACAGAAAAGTCAGGGTATCAGTTTTTCTGCTATCTGGCAGGGCTATATCGGGAATCAATAAAATGCATAAACTTTGGGAAAGTTGATGTATTTAAAGTGTATTTAAACATACAAGTATAATACATTGCCCCTTATTAGTCCTGAGATGTGGTGTCTGCATAGGCTTTTATGCTTCAGGAGTTCAGATTTAATGGACCATTGAAGCTAAATATAGCAACATATTTCACTGCAGCTTGGCCAAGGATACAGCACAGGAAAACACGTGTAAAATCTCTGAAAAAAGACCCTGGGGTTCCAGAAAAAATATAGCTGTGACCTTTCTATAGTTAAAGCGGATGTAAACCCACTCTCATCCCTTCTAAACTACTGCCATAGTGCTGATCTATAAGGATATAGATGCCTCCTGCATGTATCCTTATCTGTCAAATGTCTCCCCTCTGTCTGTTATGAGACCTGAAAAACTGCAGATTCTGTGGGTGGATCTGTTGTCTGGAGCTCGGTGGGTGGAGTTGTGATGTCAGTAGACTCCCCGCCCACCTCTACACTCCCCTTGTCAACATGCATTTTCTCCTGTGGATTCCTTCTTCTATGATCACTAACATTCAGTCAAAATCCAGAAAAGTAACCACATGACTTCAGAAAAGGGGTGGGGGTGGGAATTAAAAAATAATGCTAGTGCATGAGATATGTAAATAACCTGTCACTCAAAGCAAGAACGGACAAAGGTGTTTCTCTGTTTGTCTGTTTTATCTCCCTGAACAATAAGAGGATTGCTCAGAGCTGGATTAACTTTGTAGCAAGACCTGGCACAAATGATAGGAAATCTTATACTCTACATTGTGACTGCAAAAAATTAAATAAAATTTGGGTTTACATCCACTTTAATAGAGATACCTGTTCCTGTTTACTTGCGTAGATGTTCATTCTGACCTTCCAATTGCCTGACTGGCTGTTTCCTCTGTAATGCCAGCGTTCTGCAGAGTTGTGCAATAAATGTTGGCAAAGAGGAGTCCCTAATGCAGAGCTTATATTCTGAAAAACCTAAATGTGTAACCAGATTGCCACAAGCTTACTATATTATGATCTGGGCGTTTTCTATTGTACATTTTAATTGATACAAATGCAGATAACTGGGACTTTTTCACAGTGTCCTTTAGAAAAACATTTTGAGCCCATCTTAAAATGTAAAATCGCACAAATTCTAGGCACAATTTTTTTTTTTTTTCATTTAGGATAGAGTAAGGGATGGTTATAACCCCTGTAAGGTTTATTTTTGGCATCTTCTTCCCATTGTTGAGATTTGCCTTCACTTCCTGTCCCATTGCCAAGCAGGAAGCAAGATGAAATCCCTGCAAATTAAGGGAATTTCTTGGGGGGGGGGCCCTCGTCACCAGAACTAGTGTCCCCATTGGAATATTTTTTCCTCTATTACTTTTCTTTTACTTTAATTTTTAATGATAATGGGAAACTTGATAAATAGAGAGTGAATCTCCCTAACAGGAACACAGACCGCAGTAAAAACCTAATAGGTGTTCTAAACCACCTCTCCACTCTGTCCAAAACGAAAAGAAAAGTTTTGCCTTTAGTAATACTTTATCCACTTGCCAACCGCCCTATAACAGTTTTACTGCTTACAGGGTGGCCGCTGTGTGCAGGATCGTGTGTGTGTGTGTATCTGTGTATACACACAATACAGAAAGTATTCAGACCCCCTTCAATTTTTCACTCTTTGTTATATTGCAGCCATTTGCTAAAATCATTTTAAGTTCATTTTTTCCCCTCATTAATGTACACACAGCACTCCATATTGACAGAAAAACAGAGTTGACATTTTTGAATATTTATTAACCACTTGCTTACTGGGCACTAAACACCCCTCCTGCCCAGACCAATTTTCAGCTTTCGGTGCTCTCACACTTTGAATGACAATTACTCAGTCATGCAACACTGTACCCAAATGATTTTTTTGTCCTTTTTTTCATACAAATAGAGCTTTCTTTTGGTGGTATTTGATCACCTCTGGGGTTTTTATTTTTTGCGCTATAAATGAAAAAAGACCGAAAATTTTGAAAAAAAACGCATTTTTCTTAGTTTCTGTGATAAAATTTTGCAAATTATTAATTTTTCTTCATAAATTTTGGCCACAATTTATACTGCTACATATTTTTGATAAAAATAACCCCAAATTTTTGGAAATTATTTGGTCTGTGTAAAAGTTTTAGAGTCTACAAGCTATAGTGCAAATCATAAAAAAATTATCACATCTGATGTACTGGCGGCCTATCTCATTTCTTGAGACCCTAAAATGCCGAGAAAGTACAAATGCCCCCCAAATAACCCCTTTTTGGAAAGTAGACATTCCAAGGTATTTAGTAAGAGGCATGGTGAGTTATTTGAAGTTGTAATTTTTTCCCACGATTCTTTGCAAAATTACGATTTTTTTTTTTTTTTTGTTTTTTTTCCTCAAAATTTTCATTGTAATAGCTTATTCCTCTCACATGGCATGTGCATACCACTGACACCCCAAATACATTCTGCTACTCCTCCTGAGTATTACGATACCACATGTGTGGGACTTTTTTACTGCCTGGCCACATAGAGGCCCAACATGCAGGGAGCACCATCAGGTGTTCTATGAGCATAAATTACACATCTAACTAGTTGACTACCTATTACACTTTTGAAGGCCCTGGAGCACCAGGACAATGGAAACACCCACAAAATGACCCCATTTTGGAAAGCTAACACCCCAACGTATAATCTATGAGGCATAATGAGTCTTTTGAACGGTTCATTTTTTTCCAGAAGTTTTTGGAAAATGTGGGAAAAAAATGAAAACGCATTTTTTTTACACTAAGTTGTCAGTTTATAAGACATCTCCAACACATAGCATTTACATAGCAAAAATGACACCCCAAAATACATTCTGCTACTCCTCCTGAGTATGGCGATACCAAATGTGTAGGACTTTTACACAGCCTGTCCACATACAGAGGCCCAACATGCAAGGAACACCATCAGATGTTCTAAGGACACACAGCATGCACATACCAAGAATTACACCCCAAAATACATTATGCTGAGCAAAGCGTAAACAAAAGATTACCTGTGGTTTTAGTAGCGCAGTTCTACACAGCAGGATAGCACTGGTCCAGGCAGCAGGCAGGGACTTCGTCAGCAATGGCATACACAATTGTCCAGGCAGCAGGCAGGGATACTGTCCATAAACAGTCCTGGGTCAGTGCAGGCAGAAATATTGTCAGCAGTGCTAAAGATATTAGTCCTGGTAGTAGGCAGATCCATTTGCTGTGGTCAGTTCATGCGACAGGCAGAGGCATGATGGCATAGGTCCTACAGGCAGCAGGCAGAAGTAGGGCCTTGTTCAGGACAGAATGGGGACAGGGGTAGAGGCTTCTCCCACCCAAATCTCTTTGAAGCCTCCGAGTCTCCAGACCCTAATCTCGGATGAGAAAACTAAAAAAATTGTTTTCTTCATCCAGAAAAACTTTTCTGAGACCCCTGTGTTGAATCCCACTAGTCCAGTAGCAGGGTACAAGATCAATCCAAGAGGCAGGCAAAAAGCATGGTCAAACAGTCCAAGGTCAGTTCCAGATCAGGCAGAGGTAGTACAGAATCGTTAGGCAGAAGCGTGGTCGAATAACAGTCCAGGGTCAGTTCCAGATCAGGCAGAGGTAGTACAGAATCGTTAGGCAGAAGCGTGGTCGAATAACAAGCCAGGGTCAGTTACAAAGCAGGCAGTAGCATAAGGGGTGTGAAGGCAGGCAATGAGGATTACGTTTACCATACTTTACTAATAATTTAGTGAAGTATGGTAACGGCGAAAGCAGTCAATTACACAGAGGCCTGGTTGGGAAGGACACTCAGCACAATAATAAACTGTGTCTTGTCTGACTCCTCCACTGGCACACACCTTGCATTTTTTTTGACGTTGTCGGCCTGTTGCTGTGGGAGGGACTTTATCAGGAAAGTGACGTTCGGAGAGTCGACTCATAACATCAGATCGGATGTTTTGGGGTGGGCCACTCTGGAATATCAGGGCAGTGGTGATTTCCTCCTGGTAGCCAAGGAAGCTTAGGGGGTTTTGGGTGGACTTGCGATAAATAATATAAGAGTTATATATGGCCAAATGAAAAAAATAAATTGCTACTTTTTTATACCAATGGTATGTCCGTCTTGTGGAAAGATATGGTTCCAGCATTTGGTCGTTCAAGTCGACTCCCCCCATGAACGAATTGTAGTCCTGGAAGCATTTGGGCTTTTGGATGGTGGTGCCATTCCTTCTGGGGTTTTCCACGAAGGTATCGTTGTGGATGGAAGATAACATATATACATCCCTTCTGTCCTTCCACTTCACTGCCAGAACCTCCTGGTTTCGCAGACTTGCCGACTCTCCTCTTCTCAACTTCCTATTCACAAGACTTTGAGGAAAGCCCTTCCGGTTATTTCTGACCGTGCCACATGCTGGCGTCTTCTTCAGGTGCAGGTTGCGAAACAGGGGAAGGGATGTATAAAAGTTATCCACATATAAGTGGTAGCCTTTTTCCAGTAGGGGGCTGATGAGTTGCCAAACAACTTTCCCACTTGTTCCCAAGTAGTCTGGGCAATTGGGGGGATGCAGCTGGGTGTCCTTCCCTTCGTACACTAGGAAGCCATACACGTACCCTGTGATTCGGTCAGAGTTTGTACACCTTCACCCCATAGCGGGCCCTTTTGCTGGGGATAAATTGCTTTAGTTGAAGCCTGCCTTTAAATTTTACAAGGGACTCATCCACACATATGTGTTGGTCCGGGGTATATAACTGGGGGAATACTTCTGAAAAATAATTTAGTAAGGGCCGAATTTTGAAAAGCCTGTCATAATTTGGGTGATTTCGGGGAAGGCACTGGGTGTTATCATTGAAGTGGAGAAACCTCATGATCATGAGGTACCTGGTTCTGGGCATTACGCTGGAGAATATTGGCATATGGTAGATGGGGCGTTTGGACCAAAAGGAACGAAAAGTGTTTTTTGGGTTGAGTCCCATGCAAAATGTGAGGCCTAAAAAAACCTTCAACTCCTCCACCGTTAGGTCTCTCCACTCGAAGGGACGGGCATAATAGGATGTAGGATTACTTGCAATAAATTGCTGGGCATATAGGTTGCACTGGGTGACAATGTTGGCTAGCATGTCCTCGGTAAAAATTAAATTGAAAAAATTGATGGGGGAAAAATTGTCCGTATTCACCTGGACTCCTGGCTGGGCAGTGAAAGGGGGAATGTTGGCTTCTCCTGAAATAGGAGGAAGCCACAAGGGGTTCTGGAGGGCATAGGGAAGGCCGGCATGGGTCCTTGGCCTTTCTTGCTGAGGCACTGCGGTGCTGGTGGATGGCACTGCGGTGCTGGTGGATGGCACTGCGGTGCTGGTGGATGTTACTGCTGCCTCAGCAGAGCGCCTTCTTTTGACGGGCCGACTATCTTCCTTCTCTGAGGCTGTCTCTGTTCCACTACTAAAGACTGGCTCATAGTTTACGTCCGACTCAGAACCTGAATCGGAATCTGAAAAAGAGAGCTCCCCGTCGCTCTCAGGCGTGGAAAGAATTTGGTATGCCTCCTCGGCGGTAAAACACCTTTTTGACATTTTGGTTGCTGGCGGTGGTGATGCAACTTCACAGGTGTGTGGCGCAGATGGGCCCTGATTGATTGCACAGATGTGCACTAATAAGGCGGCACAGATGGGTACTGAGGTGGCACAGATGGGTACGGAGGTGGTGGAACAGATGTACACTGATGAGGCAGCACAGATGTGCACTTATTGATGGCAAAGATGGGACTAATGAGGCGGCACAGATGGGACTAATGAGGCGGCACAGATGGCACTAATGATGCGGCACAGATGGCACTAATGAGGCGGCACAGATGAGGTGGAACAGATGTGCACAGGTGGGCACGGATGAGGTGGCACAGGTGGGCACGGATGAGGTGGCACAGGTGGGCACGGATGAGGTGGCACAGGTGGGCACTGATGAGCACAAATGTGCACTGATCACAGATGGCTACAAGTGGGCACTGTGTTTTCACTGTATTCACTGTTTTTATATACTGTTATGGGCACTGATTGGGCACTGACAAAAGCTCAGACTCACTGGCACAATGACAGATCGCTCTCTCTCCTCACACGCGGCGTCTGTGTGAGGAGGGAGAGCAGGCACTGAGAGATGATCTCATATGTTTACATTTGAGATCATCTCTCATTGGTCTCCTCGATCGCGCTGTAAATAGCCGCTGTGATTGGCTATTTACCGCGATCTGTGAATGGCTGTGTCCCAGGGACACGGCCAGCACAGAAGTTCCCCGATGCGCGCTCGGGAGCTCGCGCAGGGAACGAGGAAAGGGGAGGCCGTATAATAACGGCCTCCCGGCATTGTAGAGCCACATTGTGGCCGTGAAAACTCGTATGCCGGGCGCGAAGGGGTTAAAAAAGAAAAACTGAAATATCACATGGTCCTAAGTATTCAAACACTTTGCTGTGACACTCATATATATTTAACTCAGGTGCTGTCCATTTCTTCTGATCATCCTTGAGATGGTTCTACACCTTCATTTGAGTCCAGCTGTGTTTGATTATACTGATTGGACTTGATTAGGAAAGCCACACACCTGTCTATATAAGACCTTACAGCTCACAGTGCATGTCAGAGCAAATGAGAATCATGAGGTCAAAGGAACTGCCTGAAGAGCTCAGACAGAATTGTGGCAAGGCACAGATCTGGCCAAGGTTACAAAAAAAATTCTGCTGCACTTAAGGTTCCCAAGTACACAGTGGCCTCCATAATCCTTAAATGGAAGACGTTTGGGACGACCAGAACCCTTCCCAGAGCTGGCCGTCCGGCCAAACTGAGCTATCGGGGGAGAAGAGCCTTGGTGAGAGAGGTAAAGAAGAACCCAAAGATCACTGTGGCTGAGCTCCAGAGATGCAGTCGGGAGATGGGAGAAAGTTGTAGAGAGTCAACCATCACTGCAGCCCTCCATCAGTCAGGGCTTTATGGCAGAGTGGCCCGACGGAAGCCTCTCCTCAGTGCAAGACACATGAAAGCCTGCATGGAGTTTGCTAAAAAAAAAAAAAAAACACCTGAAGGACTCCAAGATGGTGAGAAATAAGATTCTCTGGTCTGATGAGACCAAGATGGAACTTTTTGGCCTTTAATTCTATGCGGTATGTGTGGAGAAAACCAGGCACTGCTCATCAGCTGTCCAATACAGTCCCAACAGTGAAGCATGGTGGTGGCAGCATCATGCTGTGGGGGTGTTTTTCAGCTGCAGGGACAGGACGACTGGTTGCAATTGAGGGGAAGATGAATGCGGCCAAGTACAGGGATATCCTGGATGAAAACCTTCAGAGTGCTCAGGACCTCAGACTGGGCCGAAGGTTTACCTTCCAACAAGACAATGACCCTAAGCACACAGCTAAAATAACAAAGGAGTGGCTTCACAACAACTCCGTGACTGTTCTTGAATGGCCCAACCAGAGCCCTGACTTAAACCCAATTGAGCATCTCTGAAGAGACCTAAAAATGGCTGTCCACCAACGTTTACCATCCAACCTGACAGAACTGGAGAAGATCTGCAAGGAGGAATGGCAGAGGATCCCCAAATCCAGGTGTGAAAAACTTGTTGCATCTTTCCCAAAAAGACTCGTGGCTGTATTAGATCAAAAGGGTGCAAATACTAAATACTGAGCAAAGGGTCTAAATCAGGGGTGTCCAAACTTTTTTCAAAGAGGGCCAGATTTGATGAAGTGAACATGCGTGAGGGCCGACCATTTTGCCTGACATTCTTTAAACCATTAAAATTCGGTCTAAGTGTGTTCGTCCGAGCACTAATACACTGCCCAACAAGAATTCTCTTGCCTTTGTCGCGCTCGTTCCCGACACACAGATGAATGCTCTGCTCTTTAGGGGTACCGTTAGTCCTTAATGGTACCCCACACATTGGAAAACGTGGGGTGATTTTGGTGCAGTGCAATTAAAAAAAAAAAGGTTGGGGACTTTTCCCTGCATTTTTGTGGGTAGGGAAGCCCATTGAAATTAATGGGCTGCCCTACACGCAGCCACACAGATGTGAACCAAGGGCTTGTTCACATGTCAGGTTGGAGGGGCAGTAAAACCACATGGTTGAGCTGTTTTTACCACCCCCAACTTCTCCCCCTTTAGCTGCAGGCAGCAGCTGGGGGTGTACACATGCTGTGGCTGCAGCTGGAGGTATACCCAGGGTGAATAGTGCTGCGCTGAAACTACCCCGCAACTGTGTGCATTGCAGTATTGCGGTATAGGCTTTACTGCCTGTCAAATGCCTCTGAAAAGCGATCTGTGCATGGATTGCTTTTCAGAAGAGCAGCAGTCCTCACAAACAAGCCCTACAAAAGCAGTTCTGATGGTACAGGCATTAAAAGTAACATACACACATGCATGCCCACACACACACACGCATACGCATGCACACAGACACATACATACAGACACAGGTACACATACAGACACACTCACATGTATAAAGCCCTTTTAAAATGAATCTAGCTTCTAAGTACCTTTTGCAGTTTCCTCATTCAGCCGGGTACTGCACTCTAGGGGGAAGCAGAGAGCACAGCACACCCCCCTGCACTTTCACTTTTGAGGCCCCATGCACACAGGGCGTTTTTGCAGCTGCTAACAGCAGCTTTAGACGTTTTTTTTACAGCTTCAAAACGCCCATCCATGTTATTCTATAGTGTCATGCACACTAGAGCTTTTATGAGCTCCAAGTGGCATAGGCGTTTTCCAGCTGCAAAAAAAACCCAATTCCAGTGCGTTCTGGAGCTCCAGGTACGAGCTGCAAAAACGCCTGACGCTATTAAACGCGCATAAACGCCGCGATTTGCGTTTTTGAGGTCCGGGATTTTTTTTTTAAAGGTCAAAAAAATGTCAAAAAATGTTTACAAAACATGGACAGGCGTTTTTAAGCTCTAAAAAAGCGGCTGTAAAAACGCCCTGTGTGCATGGGGCCTGAAGCTGACGGAGCTTTTCACAGTGCCGATGTATAGTTCGGCAGGGGATCGGGAGATCGGGCTCATCTGACAGCCCTCATCTCCCCTGATCCCGCGGCACACCTGAGAACCAGGGGGGCCGTTCAAAACCGGCCCGCGGGCCGGACTTTGGACATGCCTGGTCTAAATACTTAAAACCGTGTGATATTTCACTTTTTCTTTTTTAATAAATCTGCAAAAATTTCAACAATTCTGTGTCTTTCTGTCAATATGGGGTGCTGTGTGTGCATTAATGAGGGGAAAAAATGAACTTTAAATGATTTTAGCAAATGGCTACAATATAAGAGTGAAAAATTTAAGAGGGTCTGAATACTTTCCGTATCAACTGTGTGTGTGTGTATGTATGTATATATGTGTATATATATATATGTGTGTGT